>CM068983.1:20678786-21401000 GCA_035357415.1 Ophraella communa
AGTTACAGGGTGTTTTGTTTAAAAATTTAAAAACTATTGTATTTAGGTGTTTTGGGTTAAATCTTCATAATTTGAAGTCAGGATTCTAGTATTAAATTATTTCCAATTAGTAATGAATCACCCTGTATAATTTTTACACATCCTCTTTTCCATCACTCATTTCTTTGATATAGACCCTTCTATTATCTTTCTGAGCATTCATTGTTTTTGAGGTTCCTTTATTATATTCTTCTTTATTCTTTATTCCCCTTCTTTTATTCTATTTTCCATTTCCCCTTGTTCATCTTTTTTTAAAGTTATCCTCCATCCTTTTATATTTTGCTTGTACTAGTTGCCCTCGATTTGTTATATATTATTTATTCTCAATTCTCAATTCTCTTCTTTCGCTATCCCAGTTATATTCTCTTTTACACTTTGTTTTCTTTATATTCTCTCATACCTTAATTTTGGATTCTTTTTCATTTTTCTTTAAATTTCCGACTTATTTTGATTTTATATTTATTCCATTTCCATTAATATTCCTAACACTACAGAAATATTTCACCGCTAATTTTAAATACCTGACAAAAGATAAGATAAAAATGGAAAATCCAGAAAGTGGCAGTTTTCTCTTAAAACATTTAAATATCTCTTATCTACTGTGCTTAATTTCGCTCAAAGCAACGATTTCATAAAATGTTTTAATAAAATTCATCATCAAATGCTTCTGAGAGCAATAAGAAGAGTGTGGGCGACATGTTTTTTATTGATTATCAAATTATCTGCTTCTTATTAAGGTAGAATATTTGTACGGAACAGAAGACTTAACAATAAACAACCTAGATAACATTCTTCGGTTGTAAACATTCATTTTAGCATTAGGTTTATTATTTACCCTATCGGGCTTCATTAAATTTCCATTCAATTACAGATAATGTAATGATATATGTTTTGGGGAAAGCTAAACAAACGGCAACAATGTTTAATATCTTAAGTAAAAGTAAATAATGAATACAAGGTTTATATATTGATAGTATATATGTGAAACATCAAATATAGTATATAACAAATTTTTCATTCTGCATCTAGCCTTAGCCTTCAGGCAATTTGTGTAAGGAAAACAAATAAATAGAATTTAATGCACCAACAGTTGTTGGTATAGTTTTCTTATAAAATAAATAAAATTATTAAAAGCACAGTTAACGAAAGAAAAATCACAAATGTTTTAATATAATTTTAATAGTGCAGAGTTATTTTATCAAACATAATATTCGTTTGCAAAAACAATCAAATCTCTTACCGTTAGAGGTAATGGATTTTGAGATGAGCTATGACCTTGAAAATAGCTACGCGAAAATGAGAGGCAACAACGCACTAAATTCATAAAGTGAAAACTAAAAATATCGGTTTGATTTTACGACAAAGCCATAGTATACTTATAGTCCAGTCAAATTACGTTAAAAATAACATAATTTTATTGCAAAATATAATATAAAATTTGTACCAATAATATTTAGTTTAATAAATAAATGAAATAAATACATCATTCTTAATATTTATAAATTATATCTTGAGAAGTATAATTATATTTTTTTCATACTGTGCGGGAAATGGCACTTTACGGTACACTTGTACTTTACAGTACTCTTTAATTCCCCCAATGTTGTATGAAATATTAAGTGAATCAACATAAACTAAGCTTTTATTCTAGTTTTTGAATATTGACATTAATTGTGCAACTGCTGTTGCCAGCAATATGAATTAATGGAGTTGTTGATGGATTTACAGTGTTTTCTGTAATCGCGGAAGACGTGTGGCTGTGATGTAGTACTTTAATAAAAGTTTCGCCCCTTTGGATCATTCTTGCAATCTTGTTTTTGCCTTCAATCGATTCTTCTATATACTTTTCTGCTACTGAAGAACTCTTCCATCCACCGTGCTGTTTTAGAACTTTAAGGTCAGCTCCAGCATTGGCCAACAACGTTGAGGATGTCCTCCTGAAGCAATGACCTGTATACTTTTCTGGTTGGTCTAGTTTTAAGAACTCGGCTTTTTTTCTTAGGTGCTCCGCCAACAGTATGTATACCAGCTCTTTGAGACAGACATTTTCCTTGTCTGTAACCCACCAAAAGAGCTTTCAGGGAGACGTGGTGCCGTAAATTGTCTAAACACATCCAAATAGTGAACCTTATCACTGTTAATCACAGTGAAAGCTCGTCGAATATGCGTTTTTGTCTGGTTAATCTAGCTGAGTACCCGTATCCTCCACATCACTAACTTCTAAATTATAGATTTCCTTCCTTCGGCAACCTCCAGCAACTCCAAGTATCTAAGCTATCACTTTTAGTAATAGATATTCTTTATCTGGAGCGTCCCTTATGAAGCTTTCAATTTGTTCCTTTATCAGCCCCTTCGACTGGTTTGGCTGATGGTCTACATTTTGTTTTTTCAAAAAAGCTATCAACTTTGTGAAACTTAATATTATGTTGACATTCTCATTAACCATAATCATTGATTTTACCATCGAGTATAGTTCAAATCAGAAATAACTTTTCTCTTTTTTTTGTTTTTATCGACTTCGGCACTATAAAGGATACCGGTTCAGGATCGGACTCTAATTGGATGTTACGATTTATTATTGCAAATGTTTGGAAATATGTCAAGAAATTTTAACGTGTTACAACCTAAACATTATATTGAAAATTAAAAATTAAAATTAAAAATCAAAGCAGGATGTTACGAGGATGTTATAAACAGCATAATCTTAAGTTGTTTGTTTGCATCCTATTATTGTAAGAAATAAAGAAAATTTGGGACGTAATAGTCTGATTTTAATTTATAAAATAATAAAAACACTCAAGGTTACAGAGAAGGAAACAATAATAACAATAATAGCATGTTCCTTCCCAAAATAACTGTAGTTAAGTTTAAAATATATAAAAATATAGGAATTGAGAATTTAAAGGTTAAATTAAGTCTCATTAGAACTGTCATCTTCACTAGACGTATCATTCAGGTTGATAATACAAGAATGAGCCGGAAATGTTCGATAGGTATTTTCAATTTTCTTCACATGGAGAACGCAATTAGACCATAATTCCTGAGAAACACTTCCAGCAACTGCTCTGATAACATCTAAAACGCTTGCAGACAATGTAGGAGTAACATTTTTTTTTCGGATATCCCTCTTGATATCGCTCCAAATTAATTCAATTGGGTTAAACGTACAATAGTAAGGTGGTAAACGTATTACGGTATGACCAAATGCCGTAGCCATCTCATCTACAACATAGCTTGGTTTAAGATTTAAGTCTTTCAATATGGCAATCAAATCTTTTTTTAAAGCTGTGGGTGGATAGGATACACCTATTTGATTTAAAAACGCCGAAATGATCTCTTTTCGATCTTTCGCTTTTGGAATTACACCAGTTTGACGAGAATGGTAAGGGGCATTATCCATTACTATAACAGAATTTGGTGGCAAATTAGGAATTAGTTGTTCTCT
Source organism: Ophraella communa (assembly GCA_035357415.1). Taxonomy (NCBI): domain Eukaryota; kingdom Metazoa; phylum Arthropoda; class Insecta; order Coleoptera; family Chrysomelidae; genus Ophraella; species Ophraella communa. Next base: position 20,682,271 of record CM068983.1, read on the forward strand.
AAACCATTTCTCGAACAAGGCAGACGCCATATCTTGGTGAAAACCGTTTTCATTACCAGCATGTAATATTATAATACGTTTTCCTCTATTTGGAGGAGCATTCACGGAACATTTAGCTGATTGGTCACTCCAGCCTTTCTTCACAATGTCGTGGGTGTCGTACCAAGTCTCATCAAGATAAACGATGAATCTGTTTTGCCGACGAGCTTCATCTATTTTATTTAGATACTCATTTCTTAAAATAATGATTCTTTATGATTCCATTATAGTCTGTCTTCTATTTAACATTCGATATCTAAAACCTAAAGAATGTAGGACTTTTCTGATCGTATTATTAGACTTGTAAGGGAAACCCGGAACCAACTTCATTTCATTTTTAATCATATCAAAAGAAGGCACGATATTTCGAAAATAAAAATGATATACCCTTCTTCTAATATTCTCCATCATGCTGTGTTCTAGATTGACCAGAGACCTTTGATTCCGCTTTTTTCTTGAGAGAGTTTCCTTGATCTTCAGTACTTTTCTAATGGATGGTTTTGAAACTTTTGTCAAAATGTGTATCCTCTCCAGCACACCGTAATTAGATCCATTATTTTCTATTTTAAGTTGGTGGTACATGTTTTTAATAACTTTTTGAGTGGAGGGTGACATCCACATACCAAATTTTTGGTGATTATTCTCATTCTCCTCCAATTCTTCTTCACTATCAGAAGAAACCTCAACTGTGATTGGATCTACATAGAAGAATGAATTTATTTAAAAACTAGTTGTGTGTTGTCACATATGGTACTTTCCTTCAATGGTCGTAGATTAGCAGGGATACATTAATTAAAATCATTTTAATTACTGCTCATTTCTCAAGAGAGCGCTAAAATCGGAATTTGACACAACAATATTAGTATTGCCGAATTCCCCATACAATTACCTTTTTAAAAATGTGCCACACTTGGTACTTTCCCTATCTAAATATCAGGGATTGTTCACTCCACTGCTCGAAACTAAAATCGACGTGTCGTGGCAATTTTTAATATTTTGATTGTAGTACAAAATAAGCCGCATCCAAAGTTTTAAAATTGACACCCTGTATATCAACAATTTTATTATCATCAGTTTATTAAATTTCAAACCTCTTAAATCCCCCAAAACTAATCAGATCCATATTTTCCGATGCTCGATTTTTGGTGAAAATTTGGTCAAAATCCCTTAAGCCGTTAAAAATCGTTAACGAAAAGTTTTCGCCATAACAATACTTGCCTTCTATTATAATTGAAGGAAAGTAAAAAGCAAACAATCGGAAATATAATTTTATTACATACCTTCTGGACCCACAGAGTCTCCATCTCTTTCAAAAGGCCTCCAAAGAGCCATGATTTAAAATAAAAAAAACTAAATACAACACTGGAATAGAGAAACAAACAAGAAATAGTCAACGTGGACTCGATTGATACAAATACACTTGCTAAAAGAACGAATACTATTGGGCAACATTCAACACACAGCGTTACAATTCGTCAAAACAGTCAACGTGTACTAACAAAATTTTTATTAAAATTGCGATAAGAACCAATATCAAACCAAAAATGAGTTAATAAGCCAATAAGAAACGTCAAATCTGCAACCATTTCGAGCCAGCGGAATACGAAAAGCACCTGTGCCGAGCATCAAATATTTCTGCCTTGTGGTAATAAAGTTCTTTTAAAAGTTCGCACTCGCTTTACTAATAAAAATGTAACGCGTGATTTCTTCTGCAGTTTGGCAACTGTCCTTTTGCAGAACGGGCGCCGACGGCATGCCGGTTTCCTTTGTTGGGCCATAAAATTTTTTGCTCAAATATATATAGATATAATGCCAATAGGAACAATTAACTTTGACCGATACTATATTTGGACCATAATGAAGAAGGGTTGAATGTTTTTGACTGAAAATTTAAACTGCTGAAAAGAATATTCTTTAAAAAAACTGTCGATAGCGAAACGGCTGTCATTACATTTAAAGTATTTAAAGAATAAATATTGAAAGTTAATTCAACCTTTTAGTTGTTTATTGTTCTGAGTTTAACAGTTGTCCACGCCCACATCTTTAATGTTTGCAGCATAAGGTATTTTATTGACAACTTTCCTGTCTCTCTGTCCCTTGTAAATAAACTTAATCCCCAAAAACCATTTAATGTAGGCGTTTAAAGGGCGTTTTCATAACTTCGGTAGGTAAACGAAATTCACATTTAACATGTATATGCTATTCTAAAGCCGACTGTACAATTATTCTTGTACAAAAAGATAACGGGTGTGCATTATGTAAATTTAAAAATAAATGCATAATATCGCCACCTAAATTTGGAATTTTTCCAGATTTAACACATTAGAATTAAGTGTTAATTCAAACATAAATAAACAGAATTTTTCCACGCAATGATTTAATCTCTTATCGAATTAATCCTATCAAACAACTTGACATAAGCATTTCCCAAAACTAATTTACCAAAAAGAGTAAACAACAAAAATAATAAATAATAAAAATATATGGAAAACTAATCACTACATTTACACAAATTTCCAATAATCCATTAAAGTACTGCAACCCATTAAAAATCCTTTTACGGGGAAAGCTGAAATTTCACACCGAGGTTTTCTTCTTATAGGATGTAGGTTAGATGAAATGGAGCGAGCATCGCCAAGTTCCCGAGGGGCATAAAATAAAGAGAATTTAAATTTTCGCTAGAGACCTACTTAATCTGTCAACCATGAAAATATGATGCTTGAAATAGTTGTTTTAACATGTTTATATCTAACATTAATAATTATTACAGCAGTGGCTTTTGTGTATTCACTTGAAAAAACATTTCGTCTATTATTTTATCCGTGGAGAAGATGTATTTCCAAAAGTCCCTTTTACTGCCGACACACTTTATGAAGAAGCATTCTATAATAAATCATTCTCTATGTTTTATATAATCTCCTAAAGTTTTGAGAATAAATTTAAAGTTTTGGATTTGTTTGCCGAAATTTATATGTAAATATTAATGTTTACCCTTTTAACCTTGTGTTTTTTTTGTTCCTAGTTCAGTTTGTTTAGTAAGTTTATACAGTATGTAAAGTTGTATATTTTGTGTTACCAAAGTATCTAAAAAACTATAGTTAAAGGTAATGGATTTTGAGATGAGTTTTAAACGAAAGCGTCACACTAGTTTCCGTTCGAAAAATAAAGTTAGCCCTAAAATTTCATTCTTTGACTGTCTCTCGTTCAGATCAGATCGGCTCCCAATATTTTATTAGCGCAGTAAATTTAGTTTCTTTTTTAGTTAATTATAGTCTGTACTTATTAATTATATTATTTTAATCGTTTAGTGTAGTAAAGACAATAGTACTATATTTTTTTTTCATACTGCCTCATCGATCTCAATTGGTTTTCGGCCTGAAGGAGTTTTAGGGGGTTGAAGAGTTTCATTCTTGCTTCTATTCTTCTATTCTATTCTTCTGGGGTGCGTTTCATGCATGTACTGGAGCTCTAGGCTCATTGTACCTCCCTGAAGTAATCATACCAGGTTCGTTTCCTTCATGTATTCTAGAATGTCCCTGATATTCGCTTTCACGATTTCCTCTGGCTCAGGAAACTGAATGCCAAAGTGTCTCTGTCTAAGCCACTTAAGGCTCGGACAGTGACATATTACGTGAAGAGGAGTTTCGTCTTCCTCACCACATTTTCTGCACAATGGGTCCTCAGCGAGTCCTATTGTGTTCATGTGTTTTCGGAGATGGCAGTGTCCTGTAAGCAGTCCCACTGCCTTTCTCAGTTGGGTTCTACTTAGGCTGAGTAGTTCTGTAGTTTTCTCCCTGGATGGACCTGTTATGAATAATCTGGATTGCCTGAGTCCAGGCAGTTCCATCCAGAGTTTCTTATGTTGTTCCCTTAGTCGTTCCTCTATTGTTTCCCTTACAGGTTGGTATGAGACCCCACATGTGGGAAGAGGTCCGATCAGGGTTCCTTCTGAAGCTTCCCTGGCTAGGAGGTCAGCTTTTTAATTTCCAAGAATCCCTGTGTGTCCTGGTACCCATTCAAGGATAACCTTGTGGCGTGCCAGTTCAGCCACAGTTCCTTGGCAGTGCTTCACTGTTTGTGATGCAGTGTATACGCTCTCTATTGCTTTGAGAGCCGCTTGGCTATCACTTTTGATCCTGACAGTCCTGTTAAGGACCGTCTCGTTCAGGATGATTTCCGAGCATGTATTGATGGCAACCACTTCAGCTTGCAGGATAGTATCTACTGAGCCCAGGTTGAGACTATACGTCTTCCCTGTATTTTCATTGTAGATTCCAATCCCAGTGCTGGTGCTTGTTTTGGATCCGTCTGTGTACCAAACGGATTCATGTTGTTTCCTAGTCTTGGTACGAGCTTCGTCCCTATCCGGAATATGAACCGTATATGGTTTGGAAAGGTCGTAGCAGATAGATATTCTATCTGAGGGCATGCTCAGTAATTGATTATGTTCAATCTCCTTCGAGATTGTGGAATGGTACCTAGGGATCGCCCTGCCCCATTCGTTGTTTATTTTCAGCCTGTAAGCAGCTGCCAGTGCTTCCCTTTCCACAATAAGATGTAGTGGAGGTAGTCCCAGCATAGCTTCCAGGGCCGCCGTGGGCGTTGTTCGCATCGCCCCGGTTATGGCTAGACAGGCTACTCTTTGTACCCTGCCTAGCTGTCTAGATGCTACTGAGCACCTCGCTTTATGCCACCACACAACAGAACAATAGGTTATGATGGGTGCCACCACCCTCGTGGTTCTTGCTTGCTTGCTTTCTTTTAGTAATCTATAAATTGTTGATTTAGCACACACAACATAGCAGCCGTTAATTCCACAATATCGTCAACACTTGCACTTGGATCCTTGTTTTTCAATGATATATAACAATTCAATATTAGAGTTTTTTCATTTAAAGATAATGGACCTGTTTTTGGTCGTTTAGATGGTCCTTGGCTTATCGACATTGTTTGGTACTTGCACAATTAACATTCAACAAATGCTTTAAATATATTCCAACTGTTTACAATATTATGAAAACCATACAACTTCTTACAACTTTACTCAAAGAACTAATACTAAGTACCGATTTAATGTACCTACTTTCTTTTAAAATAATATTCCCGATAATGTTTCTAAAAAAACTGGGTTGTTTGGAAAATCCCTCTCAATAATCGAATAATCTGTAAATAGGTGTAATCGTATTAAGCCGATTACAGTAGGCCACTTGCCATTTAAAATTTCTGAGAAAAATTCCCCAAACACTACATATAGGAGTAATACAAATAAAAAATATTCATTTTGCTTCTTTGAATTTAATAAAAATTGTAACGATATCTTGCTATCTTGACTTTAATTAATTTTTTTAAAATATATTTCATTGTAATTTATTTGTGACAATATTCAAAGTTTGAATTAATCTTCTTACAAAAAGAACAAAAATATATAAAATAATTATTGTTACAGACTGGTTTGTTTTCTATTATGAATAAACTGTGTTGCCTTTCTATATCAAACTTACTAAAATGTATGTACCTCTATCACTTTTTTTTATTAAAATTAGTACATCCCGTTACCTCTGACCTAAATCGTATATTCTTTAGAATAGCTGCAACTCATTCGTTCAATACAAAATGTACCTTACGGTATACCCTCTTAAAATATATTTTGGTACGTCTATGAAATCTACTTAAATGAATGATTTATTACTCCTTGTCCTTTCTATATAGACTATGTTATAATAAATTTGTGTATCATCTGCACGATTAGGGGATTTTAAAAGAAAATGTGTATAAAGAAATGACCAAAGAATGAATCTTTGTAGAAAATTGATTTTATTAAATGTAAATTGATGAAAATACGTTCTACAATTTTTACCTTGGGAGTTCTTTCAAGTAGGTAATTCAAAGGGAGTTGGCAAAATACGTACACCTTTTAAATCTTTAAATTCCTTGAGAATTTCTACTTTTAGTGGAACAATAACAACTGCCGTTTCCCAGCAGGTACGTACTTCACTTTTTCTGAGACAAACATTTTTAATATATGCGTTATACAAAATGGTTCAACAAATTCCGACTTTAAAAGGATAGGGGGCACCCAGATAAATCCACTGAACTGTTGTAAATAAGATTGTTATAACAATACCAATCCACAAATTTTTCATTTGGAACAATATTTGCCACAGAATTAACCAAATAATTATACATTTCATTAGCTCTAGAGAATATGTTATTTGATTTTAAAGTTTTCCAAAATTCTTCAGTATTGTAAAGCTTGTTGTCTCATTTGCATAATTTCTAATATCTTCATAGACCTTTAAGTTTTTAGAATTTACTTGATTGTGTCAGTTACGCATCCTAAACGTGAACATTGAACCAAGCATAGATTATAGAGAGAGTCGCATATTGTAATATGCCAGGAATACAAAGTGACAAAAAAAGTATCCCTCCGAATGCTAAATTATGCCAATAATTAATTCTACATTATTCACTTTCACATCAACATGTAAATTTAATTAAAAAATTGTGTTTAATTGTGCTGCCTTTTATTTTTAGGCATTAATTGGAACGTCAAAAAGTTATATTTAAATTCAAATGGCTTTAAATTTAATACTTAATCAAAAAAAAGCATCAAATGTTTTCGATTTTAAGCCTTGTTGAAAAAAATTATCTGTTCACGGTGTTTGTTGATTTTCCTGGGTTTGGTATAAACCAAATAAAAAAACAACGTATATCCGCACATAGTTTACAAAAACAAATACCCCACAGAAATTCAATTTTAAAACAAAACTTGATGATGAGGTCGACTTTAATATCACCCCCTATTGTTCGCAATTAAGAGGGAAGATCAATTGAAACCAAATTAGCCCAAGATAGGCGTAGGTATTACAAAATTAAATCCAACGTGATGGGATTTCCGTGAAAATATTCATTCACAAAAAATGAAAACCAAAGACAGCCATAACATAAAACAAACAGTTGAACGCCTAACTTTTTCAAAACAATAACTTTAGTACCAAAAGTTTACAACATTTCTTGTGACGTGCTCCTTATTAATGTAGAGATTGACTGAAAGAATGACAAAGAAAAGTTCTCTGCAAACCAACGCGGTTTGAATATATTTCATTATTGTGAACATTCACCAGCAAAAAATAAAAATATATTTAAATATGTTAATGTTAGGCTTCATTTCGTGTGATGAATTTAAAATCAGATAAGCTAATATCAATATTTTCATAAAAAGTGCAACTTTATGTGTACTTGAAATTATATCAGCGTTTGTAAATGTGCTTTTGCATGTTTTAGTTTGGTGGTTTATGTAACTTGTAGCAAATGAAGTTTATTTTATAATTTATTTATAATCGATATAGGTACAAGGACCAAACAATAAAATAAATAATGAAATAAATACAATGACGGATAAAGTTCATCAATGTATATTTGGTTGCATACACCACGGGCCAATCTCAAACACAAATCTTTTGTACTTGTTGAGCTTTGAGCATTAATCAATGATTTTGAGTGTGTTAAATTTCAACATAAATGAGGGGTCGATAGAAAATATATTAATACATCTGGTTTGGAAAAATTTGAAGGAAATTAAGGAGCTGGAAGGTAAAAAAAATTATACAGCAGAAAAAAATTGTAAATAATTTACATGAATTATCACGTAATACAAATAATGGTTTTCAGCATATTATAAACAGAGTATTAAAACGTTCAAATCTTACTTTGTATGTATCTAAAAAGAGCTTTACCCCAGATAGTACAAACGTTTTCAAAATATTACAATAAGGTATAGTAGTTTTCACAATACCTAAATGGTATTGACTGAAGGAATATAATAAAACCAATTAGACCATTTACAAACCAATACCATTTACTGTGAAAAATACTATACGAAAGTAGAATATTCCAAAATATTCTAAAGAATATTTATAGGATATTCCAGTAATATACCAAATATTCATGGAAAATTCTGAGCTAATAGTTATTCTCAGAATGTTCTCCAATAATGTGATTAAAACATTCTATGAATAATATTCCTAGAATATAATAATAAGATGAAATTATATTTTACGGTTAAAAGAATATTTATAGAAGTTTCTAAGTAAATATTTTAAATGTATTGTTGTAACCTATTTTCAGAATGTTCTTCATTAATGTTATAAAAACATTTTATAGATAATATCACCTAGATTTGAAATAAAAAGATGAAATTATATTTTTATGATAAAGAGAATATTTAAAGACAATTCCAAGTAAATATTTTAAATAATATGCTGGAATATTCTGAAGAGTACTTAGGAAGATAGTATGTTCCAGTAATATATTATTTATTACTAGAAAGTTTTCTCAGAACATTCCATAATAGAATGTGGAAGTCAGTTCTCTTTGAATATTAATAGAACGTTCCAGTAATATATAAAGTATGTTGTAATAATATAAGAATATTCAAACGTTCCCGCAGATGCTTCTAGGAGTATTCTAATATTCCTGTGCTAGCTGGGACAAAGCAAAAACATTCACGGTAATTATTCAAACATTTATATTATTTATACAACGATTAAAAAGTTTTAGAAAATTTTGTTAATTGATATTCGTCTAGATTATTGAAAAATTTACTAAAATTAAAAATTCCAACGGGAATACATTCTTTATAGTGTTTAGGTTAAGTCACATTTTATTTAGATTTTTTCATTTACCTGTGGTACCTTAAAACCCTTTTACAAATTACTGGAGGTCATTTTTAGAGTTAAATTAAAAATATAAATAATGTAGATGCAATTTCAGAAGTGAGAACCTTTTCTTAGCAAATTTTATCCTCTTTCAGGATATTTTCTCAAAACTTCAAAAATGTTCATTGTTTACGAACTGTAAGCAAAAAACTAAACACTGTTTTTGTTGGGGTCTTTTGTTTATAACTTTAGGAATTTTTTATACGCTTTTGTACCTCTACTTCACAATAATCTATGACATCATTTTAAAGTCTAACCACAGAACTTTGCTATAATTTTTTTAAGACAATCGAGCATATATCTAGAATTTATTTGATTCGTTCTTTGCATCCAATAATAAAAATGTTTATCGCATGTAAAAGCAAAAGTAATATGGAAATTTGACGAGAACAAACTGGCTAACTAACTTCGTAAACATGGGAATACTTTTTTCAATATTTCCTTTAATTTTGTCAATAATACTTTGACTAAAACGTTTAATTTCAAACGCTCAAAGTTTTCTTAATATTGACAATTTGTGTCAATTTGTTTTGTGTTTAATTTCTATACAAACTCGCAGTAATAGTAGAGTGAAACTATCATATTACAACTAGAACTTTTGCCCAAACTATAGTTAAAAGATTGCTATCAAAAGTAATCCGAGTTTCGACACATTTTTTAAACCCCATTTGATTACAAAACTTTTAGCGGGCAACTTCCAATCGAAATTTCACTTAACCCATACATTTAATAAAAAAAATAATTGAGCGTACCTTAGATCGTTTAAATTCCTTTCATGAAAAAAAAAGTAAAAACTCACAAAAATTCTTTCCTATAAAATTTTTAAAAGTTTTATCAAAGCAAGATTTAAATCGCGCACGCTGCTACCCCAAGAAAAAAACGCAGTTACACACACCGACTGTTCAGTACGCCAACAGAACGTCGACGGAATCGACGCTCGACGTCGAAGTATAACTTTTAGTTTATAATCACAGAAACAGCGCGCAGATGCCCAACATGTTTTTGATTTAACTAGAAGCGAACAATTTAAACGAGCAATTTTAACTTTTAGTCAAAAGTGGCTTTGATTCATAAATTCAAACGTTCTGGTTTATTATTAAAATAACATTATTTATTAGATATATGTGTGTTTATAAAGGTGTGGGAAAGTCGTGTTTTCATTTGTGAAACTAACGATGCGAATGCAGAAACTGCAGGACAAAAATAAAACTTACTTTTAACACAAACATCAAACAACATTTTTTGTACAATTCATCTTTGTTTATGTTCCCAATTTTCAGTAAATTAGAGGTCTTTAAAAACAGGGATCTTTTTTTATTTATTATTAACGTGTTTCGACAGCAGAGGTCATTGACACGGGAACTAATTACAAAGCAATAACATGTAACATTAAATTAAATTGTATAAGTGACGGTCTTTTATAAAGTTTTGGTCTATACATTTTTGTAACTTAAATAAAAAGTTCTGAAAAGAATACCGCAACATTACTGGGGTAATTTCTTATGTCTTATTACTTCCATACTTGGTCTAGCCTTATAACAACTACCTAATAAACATCAGGTACCTAGCTACAAAAATAAATAGTAACTTCAATATGTCAATCTGACGATGCTATAAGTCTAGCGAAACGGATGTCATTAAGGTTAAAAAAGCAATTTTTTAAATAAATATTGGAAGTTTTGTTAAAACAAAGAGTTTTTTATTATTCTTAATAACTAAAACAGACAAATAAAATAGTTATTTCTATATTAAGGTCTACTAGATGAAATGTTCCTGTCGTGTAAACCACTTCATTCATATATATTTTGTTGTATTTTTTGTTTGCTCTAAATCCTAATCGTCTGGCTTTTATTATTTGTTCTCTCAACCATTTTTATTGCTGTACATTACTTGAAAAGTCCTCACTTGATTAGTCCCCTTTTAATTTTTTGCCTACTTTCAGTATTTTTTTTATTACTTATGCTTTACTATAATAAATGGTCCGTGTTTATTTCAAATTTGTCTTTCAAAGACTTCTATGATTGTAGTTTATTTCTTTATTGTACTATTTTATAGACTATGTCTAGATAGCTTTGAATGCTGTACGCTGCAATTGAAGTTTTAAATGTCAAAACAACAAATTATTTAAAACCAAATGAAAAACCCAATGTCTATGTCACAGAATTTTATTCTTTATGTTGATGGAAAACAATAGTAGCAACTAGTTTCGGCCTAACATTGAGGCCATCATCAGGCTTGGTGTAAAATTAAATCAAATATAAATATAAGGACCACAATTAAAACATAAAATATAAAATTACAAACATTTTTAAAACAAACTAACAGATAAAATTAAAATGAATATAAGAACATGTAGGATAAAACTTATAAAATAAAAAAAATAATAAAAAAAATTATTTAACGTTTGGTTAACCATCAACTATCCACCGTAGTGTAAGTCGTTGGAGACAAACCGGGGAGTATGTAAGAAGATGGGGGCAGAGATGAAAACGCTTAACTACGGCTGTAGATGATCGTTTTATAACGTTGCAAACTTTATAAGACGTCAAACGGCAGTTCAAACCAAAAACGTACTGCAAGATGCTCGTGGAACCAACATAAGTGAGCGCACCAATAAAAGCCCCAAGACTCAAGAGACACCATCGTGTAGCGCGACTAGAATTTGGTCGAGAACATCAAAATTGGAATATTAACCAGTGGGGTCACATTCTCTTCACGGACGAGAACCGTTTCTGTGTAAATTCCAATAACAGTAGGGAAAGATTGTACCGACGTCAAGGAGAACAATCTGCACCTTTTAATTTTACTACTGCTATACCTTTTGGTGGAGGTTCAATTATGGTATGGGGCGGTATATGTTTGGGGGCACGAACAGAGTTAGTGGTGATTGATGGCGGGGCATTAACAGCAGATAGGTACATTAGAGATATTCTCCAAGACCATGTGGTACCTTTTGCCCCATATATTGGAGACAATTTCATTTTAATGCAGGATAATGCGCGCCCACACGTCGCCCACTGTGTAAGAGACTTTTTAATACAAGTGGGTATAACAACAATGAATTGGCCAGCGTGTTCCCCAGACCTGAATCCGATAGAACATGTGTGGGACATGCTAGGCAGAAAACTTAGGGCACGAATTCCGGTACCTCAAACCAAAGAGGAAGTAAGAATTGCATTGATTGAGGAATGGGAGAGACTGCCTCAACAACTGATCGATGACCTCATTAGAAGTATGGTGAGACGAATGACTGCAGTTGTCAGGGCTCGTGGAGGAAACACACGCTATTAAAGCGAAAGAAAAAATGCATTTAAGTTTAAAATTGTACAATAAAGTTATTCTGTTTAAAACCAGTATTTTGTTTCATTCTGTTATCTTCGACTTGTTTTCTTTTTCAGCAGGTTACACATGGTACAACTTTTGTAAAACCCATTCCAACATTATAATCTAACTTCGTTTTAAGAGATTATATGTACAATATTTACAATGTGTATATTATAGAAGAACTAATTAAATTTTATATCTGTTCCTTTAAATTTGCCGGTGTGTGTATTTTCATGTGGGTAGTTTTTGTTTTTTATTTGTTGATTTTCATTTTTTAGGTTTTCCATTTGAATACCCTTTAAATCATCACGTATACCAATTGTTAAGTTTTCCATTCCTTCTTATTTGGAATATTTAATACACTTTTAAGTTTTACTTTCATCCTTTTATAAAATACGTTTGTGCTTCTTACACGTAACAATACAAATAGATAGGCTTTCAATCAAGCGTGGATCACTGAAGAACAATTTGCCTGTAGGTATCTACTTAACGGATATTTAATTAAATTTTAGATAATATGAAATTTCATCGACGGAGCTTAATGATTAACATACCAGGGTGGTCTGAAAAGTTTTCGACCAAAGATACGAGATATTTTTTCGGATTTTTTTAATTTTCCAACTCTATAGTTGTTTTTGAAGACCTCAGTGACCGGTTAGTTTCCCTGTTATTAGTTTGTGTTATTTTCCAAGATTGTTTTGGCTATAAATGTACTCATTCTTTCTTACAGATAATAACCATAATACTATTGATCTATACTAGCTGCAGCTTTTTTTGTAGCTTTCTACAAAATGTTATTTGCAGTTATGGAAATTATTCACATACCCGCCTATGGCTAGATTGATTACTCCAACTTACCAGTGAAAAGATAGGTTAGGGTTTAAATAGTCGATTTTCCGGCACACTACACACTCACTGTCATTTCCATTACTGTAAATCTTTTCGACTGTTTTTAAACTACAGTCCCTCTTAGTTATTGTTGAGTTCATAAATCCAATAACTCAAAACAGGGTGAGAAACTCTTGATTTAGATGTTTATTTCACCTCTACTCCTACAAAACATTCTATTTTCTACAAAAAAATGTAGAACAGCCTAACAATACTCCTACAAAATAGGTACCAGTCCGTATCATAAATTCCGCAAATTAATTAAGGCATACCTCCAGGAGAAACCGTGCTATACAGTACATAACTCAATTTAGTAATTCATAAATTATCTAGCAAGTTGATTAGATTAAAACGTTTGATATGTTCATGTTTACATTGAATTAATTCACTGTCCTTTTCAGTTGTTTTTGTCTTTATTTATTAACTTTGTCAATAACATTTTTGACAATAAAGTACACTCGTCACAAAAATTATCCTATAATTTTAAAAATTGAATTATAGTGTAAAATAAAATATCACATTTTTCAGAATATTTTAATATGAGTGTATATTTTATTTAGATGTATAAAAGCCCAAATAGCGTGGTCAAAGTACACAAAATATTCGTAAAATGCTGCAAAAAGTACAAAAAATTTGGAAATTCAAATTTAGGTATTTAAGAGGATTGTGCTTAATATGAGAAAATGTTTACGAATTTAGGTAAGCAATTTTCCGGAAAAACATTGGTCGAAAATTTTTTTATTTGTTTTTTCACTCTAATTGTTTAAATAATGAAAATGCAGAAAAATGTTTAAATCAAAAATTGTAGCTAATGCATTTACCTACAAAATTTGTTTGAAAAGTTTTCTGATATTTTTATCAGTTTTTGAAATACACCAAATTTTTCTAATACTACTTTTAAACATCATCAATTTTCAAGTTTTTAATTTTAAGATAGTAAATATACAATGACCCGTAGAAAACATTGTTTCATATAAAATTTGCTATAAATGAAGGTATCTAAAATTATATAAAAAAATTTTTTTTGTAATAATTTTTTAATGAATTATCACCGATTTTCCACATAAAAAGTCGTTTTTTTTACTAATTCTTTCTACTAAACATTGAGAAATTAAACAATTTAATTATTAAACATTGTGTACTTAAAAGATGATGGTTTAATCTAAAAAATTTATTTGAAACTTTTTTTTGTAACTAGATTTTCCGAAAAGATACATACGATTTTCCAAATGCTACCGTTGAAATAAGCGAATTCTCGAAGTTTCATTTATAATTTTAATTAGTATTTATGACGACGAATATATTTCATTTATAAGGTATTGTTATTGATCAATATGTTCAGAATATCCCGTGCTTTTTTTATCATTAAATTGGTTTTTCATGAAAATTCTAGCGATTTTCCACGTAAACCTTCTTTGACTATTATATATTTTTGCAATTTTTTTAATTAAAAAATTATAAAAATTAAAAATAAAATTATTCCATGAGATAAGAATTAAGGACCATGATACTACTACACGTCAACTCGTCTGCTTCTACAGAGTAAGAGCATGCGCGCTGGCTCACAGCGCGACGGCGCGGAGAAGCAGCTGCCAGCGGCTTTCTCACCTGCTTTTTCACCTTCATTCGTACTCCCTTCTCTTTCGTACCTGACGCATAGGTGTGTTAATATGTATCGCGATCGCTTCTCTATACAATTATTATCAAGCTGGCAAAAATCTGAATAATCTTGTAAGCACTGAAAACAGTTATGCTAGATTTTCTAAAAGACGTCTGATTTTAGCACTTATTATAAATAAATGTCCATTATTTAAAAAATTTGACATTAAAAGAAAAACTGTATAATAGTTTTGAAAGTATATACTTCAAAGTATTTACAGATAAAGTTTCATTGAAGTATATTAATTTGGAAAAAAGATATAATTAAATAAAGTTTGAAAAAAACGATTGAAATTAAGCATGTAAAAAACAGAGATTTTTAAAAAGCATTTGTTTAAAAATTTAAACATTTTTCGCTTTGTTTTTGTGATAATAATGTTCAATGATCATTTGAAATGTTAAATTTAAAAGGAATTTTCGCTGCGACAATAATTAATTAAATAGGAAATATAATTGTTTATTGACGTTTTTCTGCTCGTTTTTTTATAAATAAATGGATTTTACAGTTAGAAAATTTACTTTTTTAAACTTGAAAGTAATTTTTTTTGAAAGTTGAGGTCTTTCTCTACATTTTTTCAGTGCATCACAACCTTTAAATTATTAACTTTTAAATCGAGCCTTCAATAAATTCGGCTCACGGGACGTTCGCGCGCACCCACGAATCGACTTCCGCTGAAATAATTATATCTCGTACACTTTTCAATTTACAGAAAAACTTTTCAGACAAATTTTGTAGATAATTGCATCAGCTACAAATTTTAATTAAAACTTTTTTCCAAATTTTTAGTATTTAAACAATTAGAGTGAAAAAACAAAAACAAAATTTTTCTCCCGAGAATTTTCCGGAAAATTGCATACCTATTTTCGTAAAGAATTGTTCATATTAAGGACAACCCTTTTAAATACTCAAATGTGAAATTTCAAGATTTTTGTCTTTTTAGTGAAGCTATATGTGTACTTTGACCACGCTAAAAGTATTCACAGTTTAAATCGACTTTTTGTTGAAAAACAAAACATGAATAAATTTTGATAATTCCTATTTGTATTATTTACATTTTAAAATTTCTTGTGTGCAGTACGTTTGTTTAATTTTTCATTTGGAAGTGTCTAGAAATATTTTGAGTAAAAATGAGTAATTTAACCCCAGAACAAGCAGCTCAAATCGTGGCTTTAGTTGAAGATGGACGATTTCAGCAATATGATGCTGAAGTCATGGGATGGGAATCAACCAATACAGCTACATTTTCATTGTTAAAAGGCCCCAACATTTTTAATTGAACTTCGTGTTTCTATGAAATGAACTATAATAGTAGTTTTGGCTAAACATAGGGGAAAGCATAACACAAAAATAAATATTTATTTTTAGAAACCCTTAATAGGGCGTACATTTGATTTATTTATTGAAATGGGAAATTTGTGACAAAAAATAAATATAGTCAAAGGGAAAATAATTATTTAATAGAGAAATAATTGAAATAAAAAGCTATGAAAAGTTCGTTTTCATCTTTTCATCTTACAAGACATTAAATTTTAGAGAAAAGATTTTGCATAAAAAATTGAGCGTCAAAATCTCATTCATCTAAGTTTATTACATCGTAAGTAGTGATGAAAGTTTGGATTGGGAGGTATAGTTAGGAAATTTTAAAAGTCGGCTGTGTTAGTGTTTTAAGATGGAGCGAAACTAACGAAACTTACTTAAAATTCTAGTCAATTACCTTCAGTAAAAATGAAGTGGCTTAACAGGAAATCATAAAATTGATTGAATAGTTTAGTCCAGGAACAGAGACTTAAATAATTTACAAAAAAATATATATAACTATTCGTTTATATTATTTATAAATATTAAAAAATGTACCATATTATATGGGAAATATGAAATGTATGCTTGAAATTTGTAGGAAATATTAACCATATTTATGAACAATAAAAAAAATAAATATAAAAATACCTATTCGTTTTATAAAAATAAAAGAAACAATTCATAAACAAAATTCTAAACTTGGCAAAAATTTAAAGAAAAAAAAATATTTAAATCCTCTTCCCGACCAACTGCCACAGATCAAAGTGTATTATGAATTAACATCACTCACGTCAATATCTGATATAAAATAGTAGAAATGCTCTCAATACTTATGAAAACAACTGAAATTCAACAGTAAAACAATACAAAAAAAGTAGCTATTGAAAACTACAGAAACCAAAGCTTAAAATTTGAAAAAAATAAAATCCACTAAAAGTATACCTGTTATCTCTTGGTAACATTGTAAAATCATTTTAAGATTTAAACAAATTGGCCAATAAGAGGTTTTGACAAAACTGACAGTTTGTTCAAATAAATAATAAACAATAAAAAGATTCTGTGGAATAAAATTAATAAGAAAACAAGTTTCCAAATCGTAATTTTATATTTTTTGCATTTTAAATTATCTTAAGAATATTTATTTAACTCAAAAATGTTCTCAAGTTTAATATAATTGTCGCATTTACAACGCAGGTAAGTGATTGCTATATTTGTTAATGCACCTAACAAATGGTTCTACTGAAGCTCTCCTAATGAAAAATTACTTCTGAATGAAGTTAAAAGTTCTCTTTAGATAGATTTTAGATTATTAAAAAGTTCTTCTTTGAGATAGGGTCGCTAAAAATACAAAACTTTCTCTTGCGCTCACACTCACAACCTGGAAAAAGAATCGTTGATAAAAAAAGCTTGAGACCATTTTTTGCAGCTGGCAACCATGGATTATTGTAAACAGGGAATGCAAAACTAACTTTGTTTAAGATTTAAAAAAAAGGCAGTAAAACCACAGTCTAATTATTAGACCAGGGGCTGGATTCTTGAATCTCGACCGAAATTTGTCGAATTTGTAATTTCTCATTTTTAATGTCGATCGATTTGTACGGGACTTGTTCTTCAGTACGAATCGACATTCGAAATTCAATCGACATTTTTGATGTCGAAAGATTACGTGGCAACACCGTATTATTCTGACGCGGAATACCACAAACAAGATTCTACAGTTTATAGGAGCTTGACGTTTCAATAAAATATAAGCATTGTGCTAAAATTTTTTTAGCTAAGTTTAGTTAGCTTTTCTTCACATTTTTTTTTTCAAATTTGAATAATGTCAAAATCATATCAATCTTGTTTTGTATCATACTGCACGAACACCACAGTTAGAACTCCTCATAAAAATTTGTAACCGTAACTGCAGTAAAATTGTGGTTTGAGGATCAAAATTTTAAAAAAGAAGACTACAGAATTGCGGTTCTATGTCGATCCTTATATAGCTAACTTTACTATTAACATTGAGAGAACATTATATTTTTGTTAAGTTTAACACCCCATTCGGTATGGCCTCGATGTTGCCAACTTGAAATATTATAAGAATTTCTTACAAAATTGCAATGTTGACTCGGGGACAATAACAACTTCCAGTGCCGTATCTAGTTCATTTTTAGTTCATTTTTATTTCTGGGTGCAGGTGGAAACAATTTTTTACTTTTTCAGTTTTTTATTGACTGCACGTTATTGAAATTACATAAATTTATTGTTTTTATTTCACTTTGTTATTGAATATGGGATAATAATGTTGGAAAGCTTTTAAGTGCAAAGTAACTTTTTGATGTAAAATATTTGCCGTCCGTTTGACCTAAAAGCTAACCAACATCAATGACCATAATATTTTGACTCCTACTGATCCACTTTACGACTTGTAGGAAGATACAGCCCGCTAGTAGGGAGAGATATACCCGTACGTATCACACATGTATCGTAGCAGCCCTTTTTGACGAGAAGTATCACCCATTGATTGCAGCAGTCCGTTGATTAGCTCTTATAGGAAGTAAAAGCAACCACTACGAGCCAACACCCCAAGTACAAAACAAAAGCACAAGTTTACTTACATTAGAAGAAAGCACTTAAAAGTAGTAAAAATCAATAAAATAAAAACAAGAAACAATATTAAGTGAAAGATAGTAATTAACATAGAGAAAGTTGGTAGTGTAAATCAATTAGTTGGTATTTAACTGTTGTAACTAATAACATTACATATTACATTAAAGAATATATTTCGATTGTACATAAATTAATGACAGACTTAAAAATTGAATCTTTATGACACATGTCATTCTTAACTACTAGATCTCAGAATAAATATATAAATAAAATAAAGGCTCGATTACAGAACACAACAATCCCCCACACTATTTTGAAATAAAGAAAATAATCATTGAACAAAGTCATCCAGGTATTTAGATGCACGACGTGTATCAGTATCAGTATCAGTGAACAACCCTAGACCACCGGACCACCACATCAGTACTAAGTCTAGCCCATTTATAAAGTTTCCGTCTATACCTCCTGTGGCAAATTGTAATTTTTTTAAATAAACAAATATTCTTTTATATCAGTTTGATTTATATACCTACTGACTATAAGTCTTAAGGGTGCAGCGTGTTCGGTTTCTTTGTTTTCAAATTCAGTTTAATTATAAAGTGTTTTTATCTTTTTCAGCTTAGTTTTTGTGTAGATTTGTGGTTTAATCGTAAACGTATACAAATATAGTGGCGCCCTTAACCCTTATATACCACCAATCCATTCAATAGTGAGCATTAACTTGGAGACGAACCACTCGTTGAGAAAGTCTCTTAGCCGGGATCTCTTTTGGGAACTAATATTGTTACATATTTTTAATTGTATATTCTTAATGTTAATGAAATTAATTAAAAACAATTCATTGTCGAATAATCTTATAAAATATTTAACCTATGATCGTAAATTGAAGGAAATATTACCCAAATTTGACAACCCTGTTAAAATATTTAGCGAAGCAGTACGAATGAAGTTGACATACGTCGATGGACATTTAAATGGGTACGTCCACCCTACGAATAAAGAATAAAAAGGAAGGAGTATAATACGATTTGAACAAAGTCCGCAATGGTTCTTGCATATGGCGGATTTCAAATTTCCGGTTACCAGTGGTGTCACATAGGGTATTATATTGTTATGCCCCGTATTATTAATAAAAATAATCTTGTATTGAAATTGTTTGTACTAACCCTTACTCTGTGGAAGTTCATCTTACTATAAGAACATTAAAAAATAAAACTTTTCAACAAAACTTCCACTTTTTATTTAAAAATTAGCTTTTCAAACTCAATGAAGATACTAGTTTTAGCGAAAAAGCTTTCATTGAGTTTAAAAGTTTTATTTTTCAATGTTCTTAGTAATATTTTATTGATCTGTAATATTGTGATGAGGTTGTAACAATAAAACAACTTAATAGTTATATTATTTATTGTCCTTTAAATTGTATTAATTTGGTATACAAACATCTTATTTTTTTCTACATTTGTTTGAACACTTTTACATATAAAATGTAATTTTGTATCTAAATACATATTGGATACACTTTTTAAGTATCGTGAATAGTATACCTAGATGAGACTTGGTTTGACACACATGATACTGTTCAGTATGGCTGGGTAGATCAGTCTCAAAAGTGTAGTTTAAATGCGCCATGTTCGAGAGGAAAGCGTATAAAAATTCTTCACGCCGGAAGTGAAAACGGTTTTGTACCAAATGCGCGTTACTACTGTATGCGAAAAATATTAAGCAATGTTCAGCCGTCTATCATGAGGATATGACTTCAGATTTATTCGAAAAATGGTTTCAAGAGCAGCTTCTTCCTAACTTTCCTGCAAATTCAATAGCCGTTATGGACAATGCTTCCTATCATTCGCGGATAGGATATTCCACACATGGAACTTTTATGTTTAAAAATTTCACTAAATTCTTTTAACATTCATGTGGCAGGCGTTTATCGCCCAGGAGATTCATTACTAGTTAATGATAAAATTCTTACCGAAAAATTGGAATATCTCTCTGGTTTGGAGAACCTTCTTCTAATGGGTGACTTTAATTTTAGAGATATATCTTGGCTTCCTTTAACGGAAAAATACCTCTATCGGAATTTAACTAGTGCTAAGAAAATATATTGCACAGATTTTGTTTATACGTATACCTTTACTATTTTCTACCCGTAATAACTTTTCGGAACAAACACAAATTTGATGATTATGTATAACTTTCTGCATTTTGACTAAGTAGGTACTTACATGTTTTAATCTGTCAACAAGCACAATAGGAACTGCATTTGTCTGTAATTGCATTTTTAAACTGGAGGTCCTGTCAAAGGATGCTTCATCAAAATGTTCAGAACAAAGAAAGCTGTTTGTAGTTGGTTACCAATTAATTCGATTCACAACTTCCATCCATGCTTTTTTCCTAGTTTCATCTTTAGAAAATCTAAAAAATGAAATTTTTTTATGGTCAACTACGTTACTTAATGCAATTAAATAAAAGAGTAGTTAAAAAATTTCTAAATAACTATAAAAAATAAATTGTCTACGTAACTACTATATTTATATTAAAAAATAAAGGGACGCCTATGGTAACAATTATAAAGTTATGTGGTTGTCATTGGGAAAAAAATTTAATGTAAAACATTATTTTTCTTTATTAAGTTTTAATAATACAAATAAATAGACACTTACCGATGAAAAGTAATTCCCAAACGAGAATTTTTTGGGGTTTTAGAGCATCCACATGAGGCACAACTAACCATTTTACTTTAAAATCTTTATCACTTAAAAAATACAAAAACTAAAGAGTCACTACACTAGAAACACATTACACATCTACAAATTATTATACCAAATTACTAAAAATACATATAACCACTAAAAACTGAAATTAAAATAAGAAATAACATAAAAGAACCAAATTTATCAAATGTCAAAATTGAAATGAATCATATTTGGTTCTTCAATATGGCCGACTTCCGTCGCAATTATTTGCTACTTTAAATATGACAATCCTCCTTCCTTATTATTCTCTATTCACAGCGTCCACCCATCTCTCTTTTTACTGTTCCCTGGTTTGTTTTCTTTGTTTTGTTACTTATGTTCTCTGTCAAGCTTTCGTATCTGTAAGACTTTGACGTTGGTGGAGTGGCTGAGTCACTTTTCATGCTCTGCCTACAAAGAAACACAGCAACCTTCACTTATGTGTTGTCCACAAATTCAATAATAAACGGAATGCATTGCAGAAAGTGCATTGGTTGCTTTGTCTAGGAACAGCAGGGCCAAATATAGCCATGATAGTCACGTTTGAATTTGACACGCCCTTAAAAGTGATTATAGAAAATTGCTAGACAGTTGGAGAACCAGAGGTACTCGAACGTAAAACCTGTTTACACCCTACTGTTGCGGAAGACTAAAAGATAGCAACCCTCTTTTTTTAAAATGGAGTAAAATTGATCAAAAAAACATATAGCTGCAATTTGCATTACCAAATTAATTATACAAAATTAGAGGTAATTGCGGATAAACAACCTGATTGAATAAACTTCCTCAAACATTCATTTCAAATTAATTTCATCAAAAAAAAAATCAAATAGCTGCAGGATCGGACAGTGGGAACTTACACTATAAATTTAAACATGTTCTACTCTCCTGGATTTTTATCTCGATTTTATTTTCCGTTTTAAATGTTTTTTATATAAATTGAATCTTTCTTGTCGAATTTTACTCGTTAAATAATGTGTTTTTTAATCCGTATTCAGAGTGGTGTTTCTTAATTTTGAAGCCCGAGAGTGCTTAATTATTAATGATTAAAAAGAAGGTACGCATTTTAAAAGCATTTGGGTTTTAAAACAAAACCGACTTTGACTTTAATCTTATTTTTATTGCGAATTCTATGAAAAAAAGTGTTTTTAAAGCTTAAGTCAGACTAGAAATTTCAAAAATAACTCCATTATAAATTTAACACGCATTAATTATTAATGGAAATGTATTAATGAGGATAATCTGAAGACATTATTACAAAAAAGAACATACTATTTATTGATTGCATTAATAATAATTAACAATCTATAACTGATAACTTTTGATATAATTATCATAGAGCTTGAAGGCTCTTTCGTAAAAATCAGCAGTCACCTTTCAGAGCCAATAGCAGTAAACAAGAGACAAAGACTAGGGTGCGGTATATCACCGTTTTTACACAATTTATATATAGTGTTTTTCAAGAAAAATAGTTGACTGGGGTTAAGCTACCTGAGGTAATCTCATTATGTACGCCAAATTTGCCCATTAACATCCCTGATTAGCCGACATTAGTTGATTAGGTAAGTTGATTGGCTGTCAAATTTCCATCTACAAAAATAGGACACAAGATATTAGTTTTTGATTAAGAATTGACAACTACCATATTTAAATGTCAACACATCAACAACTGACAGACATTATTTAGCGATTTAGTTTGATTATATTGGCATAGTTATCTATCTTGTAAGCTATCCATATCTCAAATGTGGGTTGAAACACAAAAGGTTCAAAGGAAACTGATAATAGTTTAATGGTTAAAACATCTCAAAAGTAGAGACTGATATGGAAATAGTGGGAAAATGTAACATTGTTTTTTAAGAAACTTATTAAACCCCCAATAGCACAAATGGGGAATATATTGAAAAGTGTCAGAGGTTAAATTTTGAAAAATTATAATTTGAAAATATAGCAATTCCCAATAATGGGAGTATTTATACTGTTCTACTGTTCTACTGAATAATTGTTAGTGTCGGTGTGTCTACTTCAGATACATTTTCTTAGTTTGTTTGAAATCTTCTGACATCTCCACGATTTAATGGATGAGGATGATAATTTTTATACTTAATTTTCTCCTTATTATTTTTAGTGGGATATTTTCCTGTTTGGAGGTTCTTTACCAGAAATTCCATCCACATGGAAAAGATGAGTTTCAACACTTTGAAATTTGTTCATCCCCTAAAGTTTCTTATTTTCTTAAATTTTTAACACTTTTCTCCTCCAATCTATTTCTTAAACTTCATCCTATAATAGTTGAATTGTACAAATACTCCCATTATTGGGAATTTCTATATTTTCAAATTATAATTTTTCAAAATTTAACCTCTGACACTTTTCATTATATTTCCCATTTGTTCTATTGGGGGTTTAATAAGTTTCTTAAAAAACAATGTTACATTTTCCCACTATTTCCATATCGGTCTCTACTTTTGAGATGTTTTAACCATTAAACTATTATCCCTTTAAATTTTAATCTACTGTGTTTCTTTGTCTCATGACTTTTTACGGTAAGTTTTTTGTTCATTTATTATATTAGATTTTATAAAGCATTTCCTCATCAATTTATCTTGAATGGCATTTTGGACGATAATTTGTGAATTGTTTTTTGACTTAGTCTCTACTTGTCAGTATTAAATATAAATATAAATAAATTTATAGATATTTTTGAAAGTTTATCATCTTTTGACTCTTAAAGTGTTTTAGTGTAAACTCAAATTTAACAATGTTAACTTTGCTATATTATTTCATTTTACTTAATTATGTGAACAATAACTTGTAATTTCATAGTATTATTCTTGTTTATTGTTTTGATATATTTTGACATTTGATTGTAACTTTCCATATTATTTGTATTATTGGTTCATTATTGTTAACAATTTGTAAGGAATTGTATTGAATTTTAACTTGATATGGTACCTTTAAGATCCTCTTTCTATTATATTGTAATTATTTCAGCCTGATGATGGTCCTATAGGACCGAAACTAGTTGCAACATTAAATAAAACAGTTGTGGGATAGACTTTGAGTTTCCTTTGAACCTTTTTTTATAGTTATCTATATAGGTACAGTGTGGGCACAGAAAACAGTCCACCTCGATATTTGGCAGTATTTATTAGATTTTAAGAAAATGAGAAAACAGGTCGATTTTTGTTCCAAGGGGGACACATTTTTACTATACACACATCTGTCATTTGTCAACCCCTTCCCTTCTACCTCCCCAACCCCTTATTTTTAAATAGGGAATGTACCATGTGCTGCATATCATTAGAAAGGTATTTAGATGCAGTATCCAGACATAACGATCTTTTACGATTTTTTTTTGATATTTGCACCGATTTGCAAAAAGTCTTAATTCATTTAAAATACAACACCTCTTAAAAATGTAACGTAACGCCTATGGTTTGTAATTTTTTCTGTAATATCGGAAGTAAATAAAAACAAACAAATATTGCAAAAGCAATAAATCAATTGTAATGTAAGAAAATTAAATAAATTAGAAGTTATAATACATTAAACAATTTACTTAAATGAATATTAAATTATTTAATTAGATGTTCAAAATGGTGTCCATCGACTTCCATACAATTGTAGAGCCGCTGCTCGAAATTACGTCGAACGTCGAAGCAATTGAGGGGTTATTATAGTCTATATAGAAAGGACAAGGAGTAATAAATCATTCATTTAAGTAGATTTCATAGACGTACCAAAATATATTTTAAGAGGGTATACCGTAAGGTACATTTTGTATTGAACGAATGAGTTGCAGCTATGCTAAAGAATATACGATTTAGGTCAGAGGTAACGGGATGTACTAATTTTAATAAAAAAAAGTGATAGAGGTACATAAATTTTAGTAAGTTTGATAAAGAAAGGCAACACAGTTTATTCATAATAGAAAACAAACCAATCTGTAACAATAATTATTTTATATATTTTTGTTCTTTTTGTAAGAAGATTAATTCAAACTCTGAATATTGTCACAAATAAATTACAATGAAATATATTTTAAAAAAATTAATTAAAGTCAAGATAGCAAGATATCGTTACAATTTTTATTAAATTCAATGAAGCAAAATGAATATTTTTTATTTGTGATACTCCTATATGTGGTGTTTGGGGAATTTTTCTCAGAAATTTTAAATGCAAGTGGCCTACTGTAATCGGCTTAATACGATTTCACCTATTTACAGATTATTCGATTATTGAGAGGGATTTTCCAAACAACCCAGTATTCTTAGAAACGTTATCGGGAATATTATTTTAAAAGAAAGTAGGTACATTAAATCAGTACTTAGTATTAGTTCTTTGAGTAAAGTTGTAAGAAGTTGTATGGTTTTCATAATATTGTAAACAGTTGGAATATATTTAAAACATTTGTTGAATGTTAATTGTGCAAGTACCAAACAATGTCGAAAGGCCAAGGACCATCTAAACGACCAAAAACAGATCCATTATCTTTAAATGAAAAAACTCTTATATTGAATTGTTATATATCATTGAAAAATAAGGATCCAAGTGCAAGTGTTGATGATATTGTGGAATTAACGGCTGCTATGTTGTGTATTGCTAAATCAACAATTTATAGATTACTAAAAGAAAGCAAGAATGGAACTCTTTAACCCCCTAAAACTCCTTCAGGCCGAAAACCAATTGAGATCGATGAGTCATTAAAACAAAGACTAAGGCGTAAAGTCCATGGATTTTACTTACGAAAGGAAATTCCAACACTTCACAAAATTATGACATCAGTGCAAGAAGATACGGACTATACAAAATTCTCCAGAATGACATTATGCAAACTTTTAAAAGATGTGGGTTTCAGATATACAAAACATAATAGAGAATCTCTCTTGATGGATAAAGCGGAAATAGTTTTTTGGAGAAGAGACTATTTAAGAAGCATTCGACATGCCAGAGAACAAAATTTGAAAATCTTCTACTTATACGAAACATGGATAAATGCTGGATATACAGTTTCCAAATCTTGGCAAAATGAAAACATTAAAAGCGGAAGGCAGGCATTCGTGGAAGGTTTGTCGTTAGGTTTGCAGCCACCATCTGGAAAAGGAAAAAGACTTATCATTGTCCATGTTGGAAATTCTGAAGGTTTTGTTGATGGTGGATTATTAACTTTTATTTCAAAACGCACGGGGGACTATCACGAAGATATGAATGGGGATGTCTTCGAGGAATGGTTTGTTCAAATGTTGGATCTGTTATTGTTATGGACAACTCAAGTTACCATTCACGGTTACGAGAAGCATTGCCTACAAGTCGTTGGCGTAAAGCAGAGCTTTTGGAGTGGCTTATTTCGAAAAATATTAAGTTTCCAAAAGATCCACTAAGAACTTTACAGAATTGCAAAAATGAACAAGAATAAATACAAAACCTACATTGTAGAAGAAATAGCTCAGGTAAAGGGGGAAGTTTGAAAAAAATACTACTTTTAAAATAAACGATGTTGTGAAATTGTTTGAGAGTGCTGTAAGTCATGTTAGTAAGGAAAATTGGACAAACTGTATCGAGCATGTTATCAAAGTAGAGGCAAATATGTGGAAAATTGACAATATTGGTGATGATTTAATCGACCCTATTATTATTAATGTCAACAACGATTCTTCCTCTTCCGAGTCGTATATAGAATAAAATGTAATAATAAAATAATAATAATAATAATAATAATAAAAGTAATAAATGTATTCCAATAATTATTTCTTTTCATTTTTTATTATATTATAATTTAAAACGTATTTTTTCCCAAAATACACACCACTGCATTGCGTTATTGCTTATCTGCTAATCCTTTAACAATGAAGAAAACCCTAAACTTTGCTACAACTGAAACAAATACGGGGTCGATCTACCTGATTTTTAGATTTACGGAAGAAATGTAAAAGTAAGAGATTTATCAAAAATTTCATGGTGCTCCCTGTAAAGGTTTTGCATACTTAATTAGGGTTTATTACTCCTCGTACTTTTTGTACATACTATAGGCTGCATTCATGTATTATTCGTCGTCTTAGTTCTTCCAATGAAGAGGGTTCGGTTTTATAAATTTTGATCTTTAAATAACCCCACAGAAAGAAATCCAGGGGTGTTAAATCCGGGGATCTTGCAGGCCATTGCAGGGTATCTCCTTCCAATCCATTTACATTTACGTTACATTTTTAAGAGGTGTTGTACTTTAAATATAAAAAAAAATCGTAAAAGATCGTTATGTCTGGATACTGCATCTAAATACCTTTCTAATGATATGCAGCACATGGTACATTCCCTATTTAAAAATAAGGGGTTGGGGAGGTAGAAGGGAAGGGGTTGACAAATGACAGATGTGTGTATAGTAAAAATGTGTCCCCCTTGGAACAAAAATCGACCTGTTTTCTCATTTTCTTAAAATCTAATAAATACTGCCAAATATCGAGGTGGACTGTTTTCTGTGGCCCACACTGTATACAGTTTTAACCTATTCGTGGCCAAAATGTTAACAAAACCCAAAATATTGATACTTAGTGAAGAAATTTGAGG
Source organism: Ophraella communa (assembly GCA_035357415.1). Taxonomy (NCBI): domain Eukaryota; kingdom Metazoa; phylum Arthropoda; class Insecta; order Coleoptera; family Chrysomelidae; genus Ophraella; species Ophraella communa. Next base: position 20,710,092 of record CM068983.1, read on the forward strand.
TCTGCATTCAGCTAATGCCAGATTTACGTTTATCACCCTGTACATTTAAATTTATATTTAATGTATAATAAAATATAACTTATTTTCAAGATTTGCAGCAACCACGTTTGTTAAAGATATTTAATTCATATTTATCAATCCACAAAACAATGATTGGTACAAATAATTGTCATAAAAGGATAATTTGTTAGATCAGAATCACCCTGTGTTTGAATTAAATTGTAAAAGAGGAAATTTGAACCCTGTATGCTCGCCACCAATTTGCCGCGTTAAAAAATAATTGTGTCACACATATTATGAAATCCGAATAAAGCACGCTGAACTGTTTGTGAAAGGCACACAGGGATATCAAAATACATAATTCCAGTATATATAGATGGAATAAAACTTCTATCAAACATCAGTTAGTTATTCGAGTTCAATTAAAATGGTTTGCAAGGTAAAGTTTTTCTTATTATCAATCTAAAAAAATTTTTAATTATTACCGAGGATTTATTAAAAAAGTTTGTTTTTCCAAACATTAATTTATCTTTTTATAAATTAGTCTTAAGAACTTCAGGAGAACTTCAGACAACAACAAAAAAATAGTAATAGCTTTTTGAATAGGTAAATTTTAAGTTAATGAACAAAAAAAGTGTTTGCTAACAAAATTAACTTTTTTTTTGTTAAACATTTTTTACTCTACTTCAGGACAGCTTAGTAATATCAAATGCAATTGTCACTTTGAAGTATTTGTTGAAGCTAAGCTCATTTAAAACTGTACGATTTAAGATTTAAGAGTTTTGTACAGATTTTTAAGTTGTTAATCAATCAATATTTACAAAGGTGATTTTTTCGATGTCATAAATAGACGTTGGGTTAGGTTAAGTTAGGTTATGTTAGGTCATAATAGACGTTATTGCTAAACCAGTCCAAATTGTATTTTGAAAACTTGTAATAAGGGGTTTCTGGTAGTGATCTATCCAATAAACATAATCTTGGCTTTATAACAAGTTACAATTCCTAAGTCTCATATTTTTCGGGATTATAATTATTTTATAAAAAATTATTGTTGTTTCAATGTTACTTATAAACTGTTGATTTCGAGATAAATTATAAATCTTTCATTTTGACTATCTCTATATCGATTTCAATAAGATATTATATTTAATTTTGTCTACAGGGCGAAAAAAATAACGTTAATTTTGGTTTAGAAAAAATGTCCTTAGGCAACTCTTTTTTTTATGAATTCAACACATATATTTTTCACTGGAGGTTTCATTCCAATAAAAGTAGTTACTAAAATAACCCTATTATCAAATTTTTATGTAATAACCATGATTTTTTATTGTTGTTTTTAATTCATGGAAATTGCATGTCGAATTTTTGCTATAAGGTAACCAAATGTAATTCCTTTATACTTTATTTTTGTTTGGAGCACAGTGAATTCATTATAAATGCAAATCCTTCAAAGCCCAAGCAAGGGTGGTTCATGAAAAATAAGTAAAAGTAGTATAAGTTTGTCTTGAAACATAGTCATAGTTGTTATTTTTCAAAGAGTCCACCCTGTAATTAGAGATTAACTAAACATTTAAAACAATAGTTTTTTCTCTTTGAGAAAACGAACTTTGTTTTAAATGAGCTACTTGTACTGGAACAAAACTCGAACTTGACGCCATTTTCACTACCGAAAATGTTCTTGGAGTAAAATAATAAAAATATAGATCACAATATAAACTACCAACACTAAGGGGTACCTTTATATTCTTATGTATTAGGATATAAACAAATCCTCAATTTATAGACTAATAACGTACCTGTTTTTGCAATTATGCACATATAGTGTATTTGAAAATCAAGAGAGAGTAAATTCCCAGAATAAAAACTAATTCGGTATGCAAAACTATAGTACAGTACGTGCGGTAAAACTTCAATATTTGTAATGCATTCTAAATTGTTTTTGTGAATTTCAATACAAAATTTATTAAATTTCTTGGACTATCACATTATTTTATGATCTTTCATTGTTACTACAGTAGGCCTAAGAGGATTAACGTGCGTCATAGGCGTAACCAGATTAGAAAGGGATAATTGTTATATAACGACCTCCGAATGGCAACAGCTTCTAAAGACAGATATTTTGACTTAAATAGTGCTTAAGTTTCTAGAAATGCAGTTGATTTTCGATAAACGTTACAAATAGTAGTGACTAAAAATGGAAGCAGTTTGTGAGTATACGCTAGTGAAAAAATTAAAACTAGACCATTTATCGCTCAATAAAAAGAGTGCTGTAGTGATTATGTACCACTATTTTAAACATCAAAATCCCTCAAACACTATTGACAATGTAGTTGAAACAACATCTAAGGCAATGGGATATGGAAAATTTACAATATATAGAGTTCTAAAGGAGGAAAAATCAGGTGGAGTAACCTCACCAAAGCCGAAACCAGGTAGACAAAAACTATTAAAAGTCAACGTGGACGAGTTTTTTAAAAATGCTATTCGTAAGCTTGTTCACTCATTTTTTATAAACAAGCAAATACCAACTTTAGATAAAGTTTTGCAAGCCATTACGAATGATGTTGATTTACCCACAATAAGCCGGGATAAACTATGGAAAACGTTACATGAGTTAAACTTTAAATTTGAAAAAATGGGCAGACACTCAATGCTAATTGATTCTGAAGAAATTGTATGTTGGAGAAGACAGTATCTCAGAAGAATACAACAAGTTAAAGCTCAAAATAAAAACATTTATTATTTAGATGAAACATGGGTTAATGAAGGACATTGTGTAGGAAGAGTTTGGAAAGACAAAAATATAAAATCATCCCATCAAGCTTTTCTAGTAGGATATACTACTGGTTTTAAGGAACCTATAGGAAAAGGTAAAAGATTAATTATTTGTCATAAGGGCAGTACAAACGGTTTTCTTGAGAATGGTTTACTCTTATTTGAATAAAAAAAAACCGTTGATTATCACGAAGAAATGAATGGAGACGTGTTTGAGGAATATTTTGAACAGATGATTCAATTCATACCAAAAGGATCGGTTATTGTAATGGACAATGCAAGTTACCACTCCAGATTACTTGAACCTTTACCAACCACTAAATGGAAAAAGGATGAAATTGCAAAATGGTTATCTTCTAAAAATTTAGCCTTTGACAATACAATGCTGAGGGCAGAATTGTTAACTATTGCTAAAAAACATAAGCAAAATTATAAAAAATATAATATTGAAGAGATAGCCAAAAAACGAGAAATTGAAATCCTTCGTTTGCCACCTTACCATTGTGAGCTGAATCCGATAGAATTGATGTGGGCTCAAGTTAAAGGTTATGTTGCCAGAAATAACACTACTTTTATATTATCAGATGTTAAAAATCTCTTCAATAAGGCAATATCTGAAGTAACAAGTGAAAATTGGCAAAAATGTATTAGACACGTTACAGAAATAGAAAAAAAATGTGGGAGCTAGATAACATAATTGATATTACTATAGAGCCCATTGTAATTTCTCTAGAATCAGATGGTGAATCTTCAGACACAGAGTGCGAGGAACCATAACTTTAAAATTATTAATTTATGTACTTTAATTTTATTTTTAGATTTTTATTTTTTAAGATTTAATATTGTCGTATTTTTTGCATGTTGCTCGTCAAATTTTATCCTTGCGGTTGGTTTTTTTTTCTCATATACCTACTTAATTGTTTTTTAGCTCCTCATATTAATTTATAAGTAATTGTAATTATCTGTACATATTATATACATATTTTGTAAATAAACATATGCCTAAAACAAAATGCCTAAAATAATATTGACTTTTCCTTCATTTTACCCAAATTAAATTACTACTTACGAATTATGTTTATCTATCTAAAATTGGTAATCTAGGTATAAATAACTAAAACAAATTAAATATTTCTATTTCCATATTAATTTAATTTTGAAAACGCACGTCAATGGTTTACTGCCTTTAACACTGATAACTGCAAAACATTTCTGGGAATTTACTCTCTCTTGATTTTCAAATACACTATAACGACCACAATTATTTTCGTTAAAATCGAAAAACAAAATATTCTAAATATCGTATTATAACTACTTATCCCTTACCTAAGAAGATTAAAATATGATGATTAAAAGAAATTTCTTAATATCGATATAAATAAGTAAGTGCGCTACTGATTTAGGGTCTTGTTTACAACATTTTACGATTTAATGACTTTTCTCAACTCCAAACAAATAAACTATAGACAAAAATCTGCTATAAAATTTATTTCGTTCAGTACATAATAAACGACCATTTTTTTTAATAACAGAGGACACTCTTAGATGGGAAAAATATATGTAATCAAAAAATGATGTTGAAAAAAATTACCCTGTATAAAAATCAATCGTTATTCGTTCCAAATATTTTTCAAAACTTATAAAATAATCTGCATCAAATCTAACCTCTAATTCTGAAAAGAAGAAACGTTTGTGCAATCACTGTAAGAAATTTAGTAAACGCAGATTTATGAAAACCATTAGCTGTTGAAGAATGAGCTGCAGGTTTTCATTCAACCAGATTTACTGATGATTGAATATCAGATTCTGGTGTAACAACAGCTTTTATCCAACAAATCTCATTAAGAGTTACTAACGAACAATTATTTTGACAACTACACCAATTATTATTCATAAACAAAGGTTTGACCAAAAAAGAAAATGTCAGAAAATAACACTTTTGATTCTAACTTTCTTTATTTATCTTTCAGGAAGTTATTGTTGCCGCACTCTTGATCGTCATCTGTACTGCCACGAATCCATTAAATTATGCAGCCTATCAGCACCACCCAAGTACAGCAGCGGTAGCGCAAGTCTTACAACCAAACGCATTTGTTCAACATGCTTCAGCAGTAGTTCAACCAACTTTAGTTCAACCGGCTATAGCTTCTGTAAACGTACCTGTAGTTCAAACTAGAGTTGAACCCTACGATCCCAATCCTCAGTACAGTTATGCTTATTCAGTCAATGATCAATATACAGGTAAGAAACATATATAATAGTTTCATTTTACTATTATTATAAACTAACCTAACCTAACTTTATGAATATGTCTAATTTTTTAAATACTTTTTCCTACGACCACATATGAAAGTGCTAGTTTGCACACTTATTTGTACTTAAGAAAGTAGCTAATATCAATACACGTATTGAAAAGTAAATATCAATACACGTATTGAAAAGTAAAAAATATAGTTCTATGATCTGGGACATTTACGTCAAATTTATCAATAGTAAAAACACATAAATGTCAAAGCAAGGACCATTTAATTTTTTTTTAAATCTTCCTTGTGTCAAATATTGTATTGTAATTGCCAATACAAATTTTTCTGTATAAAGTAAGAATAAAGAAAAAAGTTTCTTATAGGTTTTTAAATTTTTAAACAATAAACATATTTTTATTCAGTATTTTTATTTTTATAAAAACACTTTTAGAAAGAAGAACAGTTTATTCTTCTTTTTTATATTGTGTTTATATTCTGTGCATGTGTCGAATGTGGATTTTTGAAGTTATGTTTGTATTTCTGTTCACAATTATCTTTGTGTCTATTATTATTACATTACTTTTTAATTAATTTCACTAACTGACCATTTTACTTTTAGTTTTTATAGAGCCCACAAAAAAATTAAAATGTCATTTAGCTAATAAAGAATTTTGATGTGAATTCCTGAGAAAGGTGGTTATTTGATTTTAATTAATTATATTTCCATGCAATATATAAACTCGTTTAAATCCTAATTTTTAACATGACTAACAATTAAAATAATTTTAAAATATTTATTATAATAAGAAATATTGGGGTCGTAGGAAAAATCGTGTACACAACTCGTTGGAAAGTGTATTTCTTGCACTCGTTACGTTTCCGCACTCGCCACTACGCGGCTCGTGCTAAACTTCACTCGTGCGTAATACTTCACTTTCCACCCTCGTTATGTAATATACTATTTAATTATTTAGGAGATTCAAAGAGCCAGCACGAAACCCGAAATGGAGATATAGTTAGAGGCCAATACAGTCTAACAGATCCAGATGGTACAAGAAGAACTGTAGATTATGCCGCTGATCCTCATAATGGATTCAACGCTGTCGTCCAAAGAACCCTAGCAATCCGGCCACATTAAATCGTTTAATTCTCATACAACTTCTACAAACGCAAAAATTATTTGGCCGCTCTCGTAGCTTTTTTATGTACCTATTTCAAATTGAGTGAATAGATAATAAAGTCAATGTTTATGTAGTAATTATCGTTGTTTATTATAAAATAGTTTCCTATTCTTTTCATACCCACCCAAAACAAAGACATCAAATAGGATGATTGTATTTTTTTATGTAGTTGATTTGTTGTATTGAAAAGTGAGTAAAAGTGTGAGCTGTTATCAGTAAAAAAATAACACGGTAGTATTTTGTGTATTTAGCAGTGGAAAAGGCGGATAATATCACGAATGCGTAGAGCTAGAGAAAATATAGTCCGGGAAATATATTTTTTCCTAACAACGAGAAGCGACAGTGTGTGTCGGTTTCTTTGAAGTTGGGGGTACCAAAAAATGTGGGCGTAACCAACTTAATACTCTGAGAAAACTGACTACTTTTCTACACTGAGCGAACTAGATTCACGAATTTATATGAAATCATGAGTATAGTCTGTGGGCAACTATATTAATAAGTTAAAATTTTAATTTTAAAAAGATTCATTGCATGAAGCAATTAAATTTTTAAGTGAAAAGTATGTATAAATTAAAATAGTTTATTAAGATGTTACGTAAATTTTAAAATTAAATAATTACTCATTTATTTAAAAATAATTAATTAAAAAATAGTTAAGGAGCCCGTATCCCATGCAATCTGAAACGAAAATGTGTCAATGATTTTTTTGGCCATGAAGTGCAGACATCTCTTAGTGATAGGATAAACTAACAGAAATAATAATAGAATCCTTTCACTAAATTGCTCTATTCATCGGAAAAAATTTTACCTGCTAAAAACACATGTTTTAGGGCTATAAAAACCATTTATATAATTCTCATTTCTAGACCTTGCCAGCCAACAAAATATATTTTGTATTTTATCTCGGGAAAGAACGAGGGTAGATCAACATTTAGTAATATCAATAGGTGCTCTAGTAATTATTACTTTTATCTTTAGTTTTTATTAAAAACATTTTTTATTTGTATTTTTAATTCTAATCACCGGTAGGGTAAGTTTATTATTTTTATAAGTTTATGGTTGTGTGTGATTAATTATTTTTAAATCAGTTCTAGGTAAGTGTCAAAAAATTATTAAAATATTATTAACTTAGAGGCGATGCATTTACAAATGACACATTAAAGTGGTCAACATATTTTAATTTTGTAATACCTATTTACTTGCGTCGAAAATTCGGAGACTAGATACTTATGAGGAATAATGATATTTTCTAGAACGTTGCTGGATTTAAACTAATGTTTTAAAATTTGATGAAGTGCTGCAAACTACCCACTATTACTACCCGAATGTTAACCCTTCAGGATTATTTGTTGACTTGAAATACGGTTTCTTAGGTGCATCGCCTGATGGTAAACGAATTATTGTAACTATTATATACATATCAGAGTTTAATAACTTATTATGTTTTAGGTTTAATTGATTCAGATGAACTTGTTGAAGTAAAATGTTTTTTAAAAGTAGCCACATCAAAAATATCATTGAGAGAGGCCGTAGAAAAGCGTATGGTTCCTTGCTTAAAAATTGAAAATAATGAAATTCACTTGAAGGAAAATCACAATTATTATCAGATAAGATTTGTTACTGGCTTTTCATTTTTCTAATTTTTTTAGAATATTACAAATTATTGTTTTTAGATACAAAGACAACTCGACATCACAAGAAGAAAAACATGCCATTTTATTATTTATACGGGAGATGATAATCCACTTTTTACCGAAAACATAAATTTCAACGAAACTTTTTTTAACAATATGGTAGAAAAGTTGAGACGATTCTATGAGGATTGCGTTGGGCCGGAAGTTATTTTAAACAGGAGAGGCAAAAGATTAAAATAGTATAAAGATCCACCAAAATATTTAAATGTAATAATAATAAAATGATATTTTTTAAATAAAATATTTTGATGCCAGTTTTTCTTTTTACTTAATTCAGAATACCACGTATACAAAATTTACGCTAACATTTTTTTCTCTCAGAAACCTGTGGCCAGATTTCTTCCAAAATTTGACCAAGAAGTGTCTATATGGCCAGTTTTTTGTTATTAACAATTTTTTAATTTTTATATTTATTTACAACGATGTTTATTCTGTGTCTAATGTTTTTTTTAATTGTGCTGGGAAAATGGAATAATAAAAACTTATTCTGTAAGCGATCGCTCGGCACACAAACACTAATTTTATTTACCCTCATATATAACCATAGATGGCCAGCCGTACGCTGGCTATTATAATTAAAATTTCTTCAAGATATAACAATGATATTATAACTGGTCTACTGAAAATCAATATCCGCAAATCAGTATTCTTTTTTTTCATTTTTCTAATTTGTTTTATTGAATAATTGTTTTGTAAATATCGCAAAATATTTAAAAAACGTTAAATTAATTTATAATACAAAAATTTGTTTTGACTTCGTTAATAAAAAAAAGAAAAAAATATATAGTGCCTAGTTCCATCTATGATAAAAGTTATAAACTAAAGTACAATTATTTCGTCATTAACTACGTCCATTTTTGATCCAAAGTGAAAAAATGAAAATAAAATGCAGCATGATTTTAGTTTCTAACTATTTCTTAGGTCTGATCTCTTTAGAAAATTCTGATTGGGCTATTTGATAGAAAAATGTTCAACTTAGGAAAGGTTTAGTTTCATTTTAAGAAAATTTATTTAGATTGTTGTTTATTTATACAAATGTAAAGGTCTAAAATAGTTCGCATTCAACAGCTCTTTTTCAATATTAAACAATTAATTAACAAAAAATAAATGCAATCCTTACCTAAGTTAGACCTTTATATGCAATTTAGTGAAAAAAATAAAACGATTTGAGTTGTAATAACGGAGAAAGTTAGAATAAACTTTTGGTCTGCAGGTGCCATTCTGATGTACAGCGATACCCCGTCCTTAATGTTCTTTTGATATTATTCAACCCCTACTGATAGACCTTTTTTGTTATTACCTAGTTAACACCATAAACAAATTATTTTATTTTATTTATTTACATTCTTAATTTTCTTTTTTATGATTTATTTATTTATTTATTTATTTTTTAACCAAACAGGCTAGATGCCTTATTACATGGTTAACAATAATGAATTACATCTATATTTATAAATTAATATTAATAACTAATAGTGATGATATTAAAGTAAAATATATAATCACTAGAAAGTTGTTGAATGTATAGAGAGACAAACACCAAACATTCACACACACTGTGGTTAAGCGAGCATTAAAACTTGATCTAAAATTAACTTATGAAACCTGGTTGCTGGTAAACACCAATCTAGATTAGTTAAATTATTATAATTATTTACAATTTTTAGAATGGTTATAAGCGGAGCTTTTGTTGTAATTAAAACCTTTGGTAAATTGAACATAAGGAATGTTCTAGTACATCGTCCAGGTACATTAAATGGTATCAAGGATAAAATTTCCGGACAATTAATTTTGTTATTGATATATAAAAACATAATCGCATTTAAGTATCTTCTTTGTTCTAACGCTAATATTTTAAATTCTTGTCTAAGGCAAGTGGTTCTAACAGTATTATAATCGGGCCATTTTTTATACTTTCGTAAATACAAATATCTAAGAAATTTATTTTGAACTTTTTCAATGCGACTTAAATTTTGAGCGGATTCAGTAAACCATTGGATACTTGCAAACTCTAACTTTGTTCTCACTAAAGTAAAGTACAGAAGTTTTATTGTCGTAATGTTAGTAAAAAATTTAGTTTGTCTCATAATAAATCCCAATAGTTTATTAGCTGAAGAAACTATATTACTAATATGCAAATTAAATGAGAACGTGCAATTGTATGAAACACCAAGATCCTTAGTTTCGGTACATCGTCTCAATGTTTCTCCTCCCATATCATAACTAAAAATAATCGGATTTTTAGAACGCGTTATTGTCATTATTTTACATTTGCTTAAATTAAAATAAAGTTTATTCAGTAAGCTCCATTCATACACACACTGAATATCTCTTTGCAACCCTACACAATCACGAACTGTTTGTATTTTTTTATACAATTTAAGGTCGTCTGCAAACAGAAGGCACTCCGAATGTAAAAGAATAGTTGGCAAATCATTAATAAAAATTAAAAATAAGAGAGGACCCAAATTGGATCCCTGTGGTACCCCCGAATTGGCGTAGAATTTACCCGAAACGTTTCCTTTATATCTAACAATAAATCTTCTATTCTCTAAATAATTTTTCATCAAATTAATCGAATTAATGTCAAACCCATATCTATGTAGTTTCTCCAACAATATATCGTGATCCACCCGATCAAAAGCCTTTTGAAAGTCGGTGAAAACAGTGTCAATTTGCAATTTATTACCCATTGTTTCATGTACAAAATTTCCAAAAAGAAATAAATTTGTATTCACAGACTTTTTTGTTATAAACCCATGCTGTTGTGGAACTAAATACTTTTCAATGTATTGATATATTTTGGTGTAGATAATTTGTTCGAATAATTTTGACGGTGCACACATAATTGAGATAGGTCTATAATTTTCAATCTTCACTTTGGATCCAGATTTATGTATCGGAGTTGTAACGGCTAGTTTCCATTTCTCTGGGAACGTTTTGGTTGCAATAATTCTGTTAAAAATATGTATTAATGGTTTTTTGACCCATTGACTACAACCTTTTAAAATGTATGGAGGTAATCCATCTGCCCCAGCAGTTTTTTTTGGTTTAAGTTTTTTTACTGCCGCATCATAATCTTCTTCTGTAATTTGTTGAATTGAAAATATATCATTATTAAAATTTTTTGTATCATCAAATTTAATATTGTAAGTAGATTTGTTAGTGTTATAAGTGGATAAGAAAAAATTGGCGAATGTTTCTGCGATTTCTGTTTTATTAATAACATTATCTTTATAAGTTAGATTTCCTACTTCGGTACAATCTGATTTTTTTGCATTTACATAATTCCAGAATAGACTTATATCGTTAGGCATTTCATTTTGTATTTTATTTAAGAAATTTTTGTGTTCCCTATTGATAAGTGATTTAATTTGTTTTCTAATTTCGACATATTTTTCCCTAAAAGTATTTGACAAATATTGTAATTTTTTATACTTTGCTTTTAAATTCAACAAATGTTTTATATCTTTGGTAAACCAAACTGGGAAATTTTTATTACATTTATTTTTTTGCTTGTATTTTGGAACACATTCTGATATTATATTATCCCATGTAATATAAAAATGCTCTACAGCTATATTTACATCTGACTCTAGTGTTATAAAATTCCAAGTTGTTTCCATATATGATATACCCTACTAAATTATATATGTGACAAAATATTTAATTTTCTCGAAAAATTAAATAGTTTTCTTTATTTCAGTTTGGATGTTTTTGATTACCATAACTACATTATAGACCAGGGTCGATAATTTTTGAAACCAAAAAAATTTACAATAGAATGAAACCCATTGGAAAAGGAGGGAAATATGATCAAAATGAAAGGAAAAATAAATTACGGTCGATCCGAGTTCGGGAAGTGGGAGGGGGTGAGTTTTTAAGGGTAAAAAAGGGTTTATCTCGATTTCCGGCTAAACTACACGTCCTCTGCGAAAAAGTTAAATAGCAAAGTTGTAGGTAATAAAAAGATCTACAACTTTTGTATTCGCAATTTTTTCACATAACCTCAAAATTTGGGTGAAAAATTCAAAAAACCAAGTTTTTGGTTTTTTATTTATCTTTTTCAAAAAAATTTTTTTTTACGAAATTTGGTGAAAACTTACCTTATTATGTCCCAAATACACTGTAATTTATTTGAATAAAAATATTTATTTTTTCGCCTTATTTTCACTTAATATCAAAAAAGCACCCTAATTTTCAATCGAAAATTCTGACGTCAAAATATCAGCTTTTTTCAAAAAGTTTGGAGGCTTTTTGTTCGTTTAAATATCTACTTTCTGATGGTGTAAAAAAAAATATACATTACTATAGGAAATGTTCAGAAAATGCAAAATATTGAAAAAACCCAATCTCGAAAAAATTTTTTTTATCATTATGTACAATTTCATCAAAAAAATGATTGCTGCAATTTTTTTTAAGTTGGAAAGTTTATTTATTTCATTCGAATTACATTCATGTCATAGAAAATCTCATACAATATAAATATACATGTAAATCGTACTATTGAATTTAGATACTTAATTCTGATTACGTTATTTATAATATTTTTTTTCAAAAACGTTAATCTTGTTATTTATAAATACCTTATCTGAAATTCTAATCAGTTGTTCATTAGTTTTTGTCTCTTTGAAGGCATTTCTTCATCGTTAGATTCGACAAACCTTTCCAACTCTAGTTGATCGTCGATATCTTCAAGACCATCATCTTCGTCTCCAATGTTATTTACAGTATGTATTTTCTTCCACATTGGAGCAACTTTCAGAACCCTGACAATTAGTGCATAAATTTGTGCATTTTAAACCATGTTTTCGGCAACCACATTTTAAACTGTTACATCCAGTTTTACAGCTGTAGCAAATAGTTTTGAGCAATACTTCCGGAATTAAATCCTTTTCTGTAAATTTGAGCATAATTCCACGCTGATGTTGCTTCCAGCCCCAATCTGTTGCTGTCAATTCGTTACCCAACCAAGTTTGAAGCTGATAATATGCTCTGTAACAATGTTGTTCTGCTGCTCCTTCTGTGGGTGGGAGGTTTGCCAAAATGAAGGATGATTTAATTTTTGCCAATTGATATTTTTGAAACCTTAATTGATTTAGTGTTATTTTTTCTTTTTTACATTTATAAATAGATTTGATTAATTGTAATTGTAATTTACCGAAGGTCACTCAGGTATATAAATTATCTTAAAACAGCAGTAAATATACATCTACAAATATTATTTAAATAAGATTCTACAACTTTTTCAAAATATTGTAGATGTCTTATCAAATATTAACTTTATTAACTTATTTGTTTGTTAATTATTGAAGTATATTTTAATTTACAACTTTTTCATTTATCAATAAAACATGAAATCTTACGTTTTTTGAGTAATTAAAGTGTAAATTTTAATAAATACCTCAAAATTGTACATAATGATAAAAAAAATGTTTCTAATTTGGGTTTTTTTCAATTTTTAGCATTTTCTGAGAACATTTCCTATAGTAATGTATATTTTTTTACACCATCAGAAAGTAGATATTTCATCGAACAAAAAGCCCCCAAACTTTTTGAAAAAAGCTGATATTTTGACGTCAGAATTTTCGATTGAAAATTAGGGTGCTTTTTTGATATTAAGTGAAAATAAGGCGAAAAAATAAATATTTTTAATCAAATAAATTACAGTGTATTTGGGACATAATTAGGTAAGTTTTCACCAAATTTTGTAAAAAAAAAAATTTTTTGAAAAAGATATAAATAAAAAACCAAAAATTTGGTTTTTTGAATTTTTCAACCAAATTTTGAGGTTATGTGAAAAAATTGCGAATACAGACGTTGTAGATCTTTTTATTACCTACAACTTTGCCATTTAACTTTTTCGCATAGGACGTGTAGTTTAGCCGGAAATCAAGATAAACCATTTTTTACCCTTAAAAACTCACCCCCTCCCACTTCCCGAACTCGGATCGACCGTAATTTATTTTTCCTTTCATTTTGATCATATTTCCCTCCTTTTCCAATGGGTTTCATTCTATTGTAATTTTTTTTCATTTTTTACCATTTTTAAAGGCTTCGGCCCTGGTCTATTAGCACAATTGTAAAATTTGACTCTCGATAAAATTTTGGTAGTAAGATATTAACAAAATAAGATATTCGCTATGAAACATAATTTTTTTTATGAAATTTTTTGCTGGTAAGGTAAATTCCTGTTGTTTTATTTAACAATGCTTACCTATCCCTATTCCGTTTCGTTGAAATGCTCATATTAAATTTAAATAAATTAGACCTTTCGAAAATGGAATAATATTTTTCCTACTTGTTTTTTGCATGTTATTGCGCTTTAAAATATATATTTAAAGAAACCAATTAATTTGGAGCAATTATTTATGCTCGTCTTACAGTTTTATTACGTCTCTTTTTGCTAAAACATCAGATAGATAAAGTCAGATAAACATACAAAAAAAATGATTTATTCTTTTGAGGTGAAAAATGTACAATGTATTACAAATTTTTTTAAATAAATTAATAAGCAAAAAAAGGTTTTTAAATAATAGTATATTGTTTTATTAGGAGTAAAAGTATAACTTTTTGTGGCGAGTCTGAATGTTTGATGGCCGAACGTTAGTGAGGCCGACAATTTCAGACGAGCCACAAAAAGTGCTTTTGCTCCGAATGAAACATGCTATTTTTTCCGCAAACGGCATGATCCAGACTATAGAACTAATTAATATTTAAATAAAAATTCAAAACGATCGCAACGAAGTTGATAAATTCAGAGAATAATAATTATAAAACTGCGCACTACATTTCCGTGGTTACTGGTTTTGTGATTGCTAAGTCAAAAACAAATTTGACAGTTCAATAATATTTTACAAGAAAAAGATATTTTACAGAAATATTGTAAGTGATTTAAAGCAACAATTGGACTGTGCATTTTTGGTAAGTACTTGAGCATCAAAATTTCGTTTGTTGTAGTAAGGTGTACTGAAATTTTCTTTTAGATTATATTATGTCGGATTCAGAACCCAACTGTACACCGCCCGACGTTGTTGACATTGCTAAGGCAGCTACGAATGATTTAATTCCAACTAAGTCAAGTAGAGTTTATAATCATGCTTACGAAAGATTTCTCACATGGTGCAATGATAAAAACATTTCAAACTATTCGGAAAATGTGCTACTAGCTTATTTTTTGAAATTACAACTAAATTAAAAATGAAAAGTTCAACAATGTGGTCTCAGTATTCCATGATAAAATCATTACTGAATATTAAACATGGATTAGATATTAGCAAATATATGAAACTACGTGCTTATCTGAAGAAGCAGAATGAAGGGTATACTCCCAAAAAGTCAAAGGTATTCACAAAAGACCAGTTTGAAGATTTTTTAAATAATGCACCTGATGAGCAATATCTAGGAATTAAGGTTAGTTATAATATTCTAACCTGCATAAATACAATCAAGTTTTTAAATACATACTACTTTTAGGTTGTTCTAATAATGGGCGTATCTGGAGCATGTAGATGCGATGAAATGGTAAACATGACAATAGACGATATAAAAGATTTAGGATCTGTTATTCATATAAAGATTCCTGATAGTAAATCTAAAAAGCCACGATCGTTCACAATTATTGGAGAAAAATATATAAATCTTTATAGAAAATATACTTCTTTACGTCCACAAGCTATGGAAAGCCGACGATTTTTTTTGAAATTTCAAAAGGGAAAATGTTATCGCATGGTCATGGGAATTCATACAATTAGTAACGTACCCAAAACAGTAGCAACTTATTTAAAACTACCGAATTCAAAAGATTACACCGGCCATGCGTTAAGAAGAACTTCAGCTACTTTGCTTGTGGATGGAGGAGCTGATATTACTTGTTTGAAACGGCATGGAGGTTGGAGGTCGAGCACTGTCGCTGAAGGATACATTGAAGACTCTTTGTCTAATAAAAAACAAACTGCAGAAAAAATCTTGATGTCGAATTCTTCTTCACTGTACCTGAATGCAGCTTCTCATGAGCGAAATTATGTCGACGTTGATGTAACAGAAGCAACAACAAGTAAGGAGTCACAGGAAATTTTGTCGATGAACTCTTTCAACTCTGCACAAAATTCGCTTGAATTGGAAGTGAATAAATCAGGTAGTGCATTAAATATGTGCGGTGCAACCTTAAATAGCTGTAATTTTACTATTAATAATTATTATCGATAATAAAGTTTAAAAGTTCAACTAATAATTATTTTCCCTGTTAAAAATTCTACTTTTTTGTACGGCCGTCAGCGTACAAAAAAGTGGCGTCTGTGAAATCATACTTCAACTTCATGAATTGACGTTAATAATGTCTACTTTTTTTGACGTTTGCGGAAAAAATTAATAATCAGTATTTCCTCCATGGGCCTTTATACATGACTGTAGGCGATGTGGCATGCTATCGATTAAATGGTCGAGCTGGGCTAGCGGAATTCTCTCCCATTCTTCACGAGCAGCATCTTCCAGTTCTCGTAGAGTAATTGGGGGAGGGTTTCGCTTCTTAATGCGTATTTTAAGAATGTCCCAGGCATGTTCAATGACGTTCATGTCAGGGGAATTTGATGGCCATCTTAATGTAGATATTCCTTCTTCTTCCAAAAAAATTTGTACTGCAGCTGTTCGATGTGGAGGTGCATTGTCATGCATAAACACAAATCCATCACCTACTGCCCCCCGGAATAGACGCACAAGAGGATTTAAAACTTCCTTGATGTACACATCACCAGTGATTCTTCTCTCCAAAACCAGGAGAGGTGTCCGTGTACACCTCATAATACCACTCCAAACCATAACACTCCCACCTTCAAATGGAACACCTGGTTGGGCTGTTTCTAATCGGGCTTGTCCTCCTGGAGCCCTCCAAACTAGCGTTCTTCGCGAATCAGAAACCAAGCCAATTCTTGATTCATCAAAGAACATCACGTAATTCCAGTTAGGCCCATGGTGTAACATTTCTTGAGCCCATTGCAACCTTACAATTTATTATTGATAGGTTTAGTTTGGGAACACGTAGAGGTCTTCTGCGATACACATTTACCGCATTTAATCTTCGTGTAATTGTTTGCCTTGTTCTTCAAGTCTAGCAATTTCTCTGGATATGCCACTTGTAGATTCCTGTCGATTTCTTCGAGCTATCAATGTTATCTGCCGGTCTTATGCTGCTGTTGTACATCGACTTCTGCCACTTCTGGGACGATCCTTCACATCATTTGTGTCTTGGAATTTTTTTTTAATTTTTGATACAGCACCCTGAGTAACACCAACAATATTCGCGATATCACTTTGACTAAAGCCCTGTTGTAACAAAGCAATTACTCTAGACCTATTAAAATATGATATCATGTCTCTGGGCATTTTTAAACAGCTCAAATGAAATTTAAACAAGAATTGGAATAATATGAAAGCACCCAAATCAATTAAATATGACCAAATTAATACAAAACGAATCAAATTTAGTATTATTTTGATTTAAAAACGCTTTAAAATAAATATCAACAAAAGATTTTTTAAAAAACCATAGGCGTAGATATATTATTTCTAAATATTCCAAACTTTGTAACAGTACCTGTTAACATTTTAAGCACCTGGTATCCTAAATATTAAATTCAATTAGTACCGCTAGCTGCTCCATCTATCCTAAAACATTTTTAATAATAAAATAATGAATACAGTCTCTATAATTATAATTGGAAGTTCAAAGTAGCTACGCTACGAGGTGCATTAATGAGTTGGCATTATCGAGTTCAATAAGTTTTAATAATTATTTCCAGTCTCATTTCTTCTATTGATTTACTGTCATATACAGGTATGTTTTTTTTTCCAATTTTATAATTCCTTTTTGTTAAGATATTTATAAAATATCGAAAGTTATATTATATTTTATTATATCAGATGAGAATTCCAACATATTTCATTATTATTCAAAGAATCTTTTTATGGTAATTAAAACTATTAATGATAATTTTTATAGAAGGCTGTAAAAGTACATTTCTGGAATTTTGATTAGTGTGTAAGATTATTAAAAAGTAAATTTAATGTAAAAATGTATCTTTTGTAATCTATTAAAATACGTTCTAACTGTAGATTTCGAACTATGCTGATTTGTACTTTTTGTGCCAGAAAAGTAAATGTAACACGTGTTTGACACTGGTAATTTTCAGAAAGTTGGAATATAAAACAGTAAACTAGAGGCAACTCTTTAATTGAAGATTCTGTAAACCAGAAGCATCTCTTGAATTTGGAGATTCCGTAAACTTGAACAGCTTGTAAATTTTAAGCTCTCGTATGCACATTCTTAACTGGATTATCTCTACAACTGGGGCAGATCATCCCTCCACTCCATAATCATTTGGAACCACCTAGACAGTGCCGTAGCGACCCCAAGGTGCGGCGAAGGATCGTCCACTATTGTAACAGATAAGTTTATTGTGATCTATCAAGTTTACTGTTCCCATATTTTTTTTTTCTCTTTTATTTCCGTGTATATTTATCTATATCGTCAACTGTATTAGAATAAGTATTTTTAAAGAACTGTTTGCGGATTATTTTGTTGTAACGTATTCTCTACCTCATTAATTTCAGCACCAAGGAAATCTTATTATCTTTTATATGTTTGTACATTTTCAAATCATTTTTTTATCTTTATAGACAGTTTTTTCTGACATCTTTCTGTCATCTTATGATACTTATTTAAATAACTCAGCTTAAAACAACTTTCTTCAGAAGTATCATAAAAAATAAAAAGATTTCAGTGGCGCCCTTATAATTTCTTAGAGAAACAAATATTGTACAATAGTCAGAGCTAATGAACTTACTCACCCCTAGCCGAGGTATTTAACTATCATAATTTTTGTGTGATAAACATTTATAAATTCTGTTAATTATTGAAGTATCTTTTACAACTAATTAAAGACGAAATTAAGCTTAATGTTTGTTTTATTGCAAATTACATTTTTTCTTTTGGTATATTGTTATTTTTTCAAAAAAGTTAACTAAATATTTTTATAAATTCACTATCAACAGGTAACTTATATTACAAATTGTCGCCCAACGCACAAATAATATTACAACTTTTGGACATATGTGTATATAGGTATACATTGCAGATGGCTAGTAATCGCGTGCGGAAAAATCATTTTACGCACGAGTTAGGTACACTATTTTTACTAATACTACTTTTGAAGCAATCGATATTTTTTGAGAACGCGAACTCTAGTTAGGTTTCTGAAAGAAGAAAATAAAAGTAGGTACCTTCTTTTATGTAAAATCCAAAACATCATCAATAAATGACTTAAAATAATCTTCTTCGGCATAATTTCCCTGTACTAATGTGGTTAAGAACAAAAGTTAATAGCACGGAATCCATTATCCTTTATATATACCACACATCATAAATCAACCAAGTAGTCATTAGCTCTAATCCTGCTCTTGAATTAGGTGGTAAGAAACATTACCTTGATAAAAAATTGAGGACAAAGTATGTAAAAAAACTATACGTATAGTTATTCATTGTATGTACATCCGTATAATCCCCATTATCTACACCCGTAATTTCCCTTGCAGATATATAATGTAATATCAGTACCTACACGTATAATTACATGAAACGTTAGTTAAATATTATTTCTGCACTTCTAGCTGCTAACTTTGATTTTTATCTGCCAATTTTATTATAAATATACGAGTACATTCGGCATCAGGTAAAATAAATACGTTTCGGAGAGTGTTATATGAACTTTCCTAATATCATATTTTAGATGCTAAGTAAACAATTTGTAAGGTTTTAATATCCCTAATAAAATCTAGTAAATTGTTAGTTAAACTTTTTTTTTAAATAGTTAATGTGGAAAATGGTTCCTAAATCTTCTTGTTAATTTATGGGATGTTATAAATACATCGTCAATTACCTTATATTATATTTCGTGCGGGTTATTTTATAGCTTAGAAATTATATCGGAAATTTTAAAGAAGCGTATATAATAAACAGATAAAGTTAAATGATTTTGTGTGTTTACGAAAATACTCAATAAAGTCGATGAGATATTTCAGTTCGATTATTGACAATTTTATAGTATGTACAAAAAGTACGAGGAGTAATAAACCCTAATTAAGTATGCAAAACCTTTACAGGGAGCACCATGACATTTTTGATAAATCTCTTACTTTAAATTACATTTCTTCCGTAAATCTAAAAATCAGTAGATCGACCCCGTATTTGTTTCAGTTGTAGCAAAGTTTAGGGTTTCTTCATTGTTAAAGGATTAGCAGATAAGCAATAACGCAATGCAGTGGTGTGTATTTTGGGGAAAAAATACGTTTTAAATTATAATATAATAAAAAATGAAAAGAAATAATTATTGGAATACATTTATTACTTACATTTTATTCTATATCCGACTCGGAAGAGGAAGAATCGTTGTTGACATTAATGATAATAGGGTCGATTAAATCATCACAAATATTGTCAATTTTCCACATATTTGCCTCTACTTTGATAACATGCTCGATACAGTTTGTCCAATTTTCCTTACTAACATGACTTACAGCACTCTCAAACAATTTCTCAACATCGTTTATTTTAAAAGTAGTATTTTTTTTCAAATTCCCCCTTTACCTGAGCCCATATTAATTCTATGGGATTAAGTTCACAATGATAAGGGGGAAGTCGAAGAACTGATATATCACGAGAAGAAGCCATTTCTTCTACAACGTAGGTTTTGTATTTATTCTTGTTCATTTTTGCAATTCTGTAAAGTTCTTTCCTTAGTGGATCTTTTGGAAACTTAATATTTTTCGAAATAAGCCACTCCAAAAGCTCTGCTTTACGCCAACGACTTGTGGGCAATACTTCTCGTAACCGTGAATGGTAACTTGCGTTGTCCATAACAATAACAGCCCCTTTTGGAATCAGATCCAACATTTGAACAAACCATTCCTCGAAGACATCCCCATTCATATCTTCGTGATAGTCCCCCGTGCGTTTTGAAATAAAAGTTAATAATCCACCATCAACAAAACCTTCAGAACTTCCAACATGGACAATGATAAGTCTTTTTCCTTTTCCAGATGGTGGCTGCAAACCTAACGACAAACCTTCCACGAATGCCTGCCTTCCGCTTTGTTTTCATCTTGCCAAGATTTGGAAACTGTATATCCAGCATTTATCCATGTTTCGTCTAAGTAGAAGATTTTCAAATTTTGTTCTCTGGCATGTCGAATGCTTCTTAAATAGTCTCTTCTCCAAAAAACTAAACTGTTTCCGGTTTATCTATCAAGAGAGATTTTCTTTTATGTTTTGTATATCTGAAACCCACATCTTTCAAAAGTTTGCATAATGTCATTTTGGAGAATTTTGTATATTCCGTATCTTCTTGCACTGATGTCATAATTTTGTGAAGTGTTGGAATTTCCTTTCGTAAGCAAAATCCATGGACTTTACGCCTTAGTCTTTGTTTTAATGACTCATCGATCTCAATTGGTTTTCGGCCTGAAGGAGTTTTAGGTGGTTGAAGAGTTCCATTCTTGCTTTCTTTTAGTAATCTATAAATTGTTGATTTAGCAACACACAACATAGGAGCCGTTAATTCCCCAATATTATCAACACTTGCACTTGGATCCTTGTTTTTCAATGATATATAACAATTCAATATCAGAGTTTTTTCATTTAAAGATAATGGACCTGTTTTTGGTCGTTTAGATGGTCCTTGGCTTATCGACATTGTTTGGTACTTGCACAATTAACATTCAACAAATGTTTTAAATATATTCCAACTGTTTACAATATTATGAAAACCATACAACTTCATAGAACTTTACTCAAAGAACTAATATTAAGTACTGATTTAATGTACCTACTTTCTTTTAAAATAATATTCCCGATAATGTTTCTAAGAAAACTGGGTTGTTTGGAAAATCCCTCTCAATAATCGAATAATCTGTAAATAGGTGTAATCGTATTAAGCCGATTACAGTAGGCCACTTGCCATTTAAAATTTCTGAGAAAAATTCCTTTGCCTTTCTTTATCAAACTTACCAAAATTTATGTACCTCTATCACTTTTTTTTTATTAAAATTAGTACATCCCGTTACCTCTGACCTAAATCGTATATTCTTTAGCATAGCTGCAACTCATTCATTCAATACAAAATGTACCTTACGGTATACCCTCTTAAAATATATTTTAGTACGTCTATGAAATCTACTTAAATGAATGATTTATTACTCCTTGTCCTTTCTATATAGACTATAGATTTATCTCCATAATGATCATAATTTCGTCACACGTAAAACAATGTACTAGTATTTCTTTTAAATTATATTTTATTACTCCTTTGTTTTGTGTTACAACAGAAAAATTGGCGATTTTCATACAACTTACAAATTATCATATTGATTCAATTAATATAGTTTAATAAAAATCTCTATTAATTACAATAATCCTCACAAAATTTGTATATTTCTTTTAAGTTAGTCCATTATTACATTTATTCAGATTAGTATACAGCGTGTCCACCTATAGGATACCCCCTATAGGTGAAAAATGTTTAAATATTAGTTTTAGTGAAAAATGTCATTCTTAATAAAAAGTTTGCCTTGTTTTGAAACCCCATAAAATAAAACAAAATTCAAGTTTATCAAAATCCGTCTGATTTTATAGCCAGTTTTATTTATGAAAACTATATGAATTTTTGTTAAGTTCGAAAATAATGTATTAATCTAGTAAGTGACGTTTACGATGTACCCAGTAACTGCCAACTTTTATAAATAATTTTCAAATTGCCATTCTTTAATAAATATTTGAAAACAATGCTAACTATTCAAGAATTATAATCACTATCAAAAATAACAATACAGAATAATAATTATTAAGAAACACTAAGTAAACACAAAATTTTCTCAATTCTCTTTTTAAATTCTTTGTAATTTATTTCGCAGCATTTCTGGGGTAATTTCGTTAATGGCATCAGTGATAGCTCGTTTCAAGTCTTCAATATTATAGTTTAAATTATTTGCGTAAACTTTTTGTTTTAAGTAGCCCCATAAAAAAAAATCTAAAATAGTTAAATCGGGGGATCGTGGCGGAAAAAATATTGGTCCATAACGTCCCATCCATCACTCAAGAAAATATTCATTCAGCCATCCTCTAATTAGCAAAGTCGAATGTGACGAACATCCATCATGTTGAAAGTACATCTTAGACCTTTGCTCCAAAGGAATATTTTCTAATTCAGGTATTAAGAAGTTGTCAAGCAAGTACAAATATACCTCCTGATTTAATGTATCTTCCAGAAAATACGGTCCGATTATTCGATCCGGTAAAACCGCACACCAAACATTAACTTTTTTAGCAAATTGACTATTACAGTTAATCCTGTAGCTCTGGTTTTCATTAGCCCAATATCGACAATTGTTGTAAACGTTGCTTCATCAGAAAACAAAAAATATTATTATGAAAGAATCGGTCATGCATAAGTTTTTCACCAATCATCGCACAAAAGTCCAACCTTGTGTCTTGTAAGGTGTGTATTTGATGAATTTCGGTTTGAATGGATAAATTTTGTTTTGCTTAAATATTTTCTGTGACTCTTGCAAAAACCAACCTCCACTGCTCTTTTTCGTAGACTCAACTTTTCCCTTAACGAATGCATAGCTAGTGCAGTAGCTGCATCATCCTCCTCAACGAAGGCCTTTTTCAATTTCTTTTTGTCTTGAACATATCCTGTCTCATCAAACTTCTTTATTTATTAATTTTTTTAATCCACACCGCGTAATGGATACATCTGTTCAGTTTTCAGTGTAGTCTTACACAGTTAATAATACATATAATATGTAGGTACATCCACGTAAAAGGAGTTGATGTTAGATATACGAAGTAATATCCAATTTGCCAGTATTTTCATTGTCACTAGGTACCTTGGAAGTGACTGAGCGCTTTGCCTAAACGTGCTTCCTTCAAAAAGACGGAAAAATGTCAAACTCGCTAAATGGATATTATCGATTTTGTAAAATCATTTCTTTTACATTCTTCCTCTAATATAAAATTAATTAAATACATTAAATGAAACATCTTGTTTCTGATATTTAAATAGCTTAATCTGCGTCAGAAGCAGACTGCACTGAGGAAAATCACCCAATACAACTTTTATTCTGACCCAAGATATATAACCACAAATTATTATTATAATATTGATGAAATACAATTATATTGCCGCAAAAACAAATGTTATTCTAAGTAAGGATGTATAACTGCTATACAATTTTTTTCTGTAGTTACCCACCCGAATCAAGTTGTATAAAATTATCATATACTCCTCATATTTTCACAAGTTTGCCACAAATTATATAATCAAAATACAAAAATTATATACGGGTTACTATACCAGTTTTTTAACACAATAATACCGCCTTTATGGTTAGTTGTATAATAAATATCCGACTTGTTGTATAAAAACCAATTTCGGTTATATACGTAGGATATATCAATTGTCTTAGTTTTAAAATTACCGCTAATACGCACCAATTAGCCATTAGCAAAGAGAGAGAGATTATACAAATGGACAAGCACAGATTGGACAAGTTCATCGTTCGTTATTCCTTTTTCATTTATAGATGTTTAGAATCGACAAGCGACCACGTTTTAGCTTTTTACTTTTAACGGCTTGTTTCATTTTTATGGTTTATAGTGTGCATGTGAAAATGGATAATTTTGATTTGTCCGAAGATGTTCAGGAAAAATTCAGAGGTAAGTACCTGTACCTATTTAATTATGTTTGTTAATATTTAGCAAAAACCATTGTATATTATTAAAGCACTAAAGCGTGTGTTAGTTCGTTGAGTGGCGATAAGCATGTTGGCGGGAGATTTTTGTTTCCTCTTAAACCGCCGGCCCGAATAGGTAGGTATATGGGAAGTTATAAAATATAAATTGATTCTTAGTTTGCTTTTGATATTTCGCAATACCTACCACTAAATCATGATTTCTGAAAAATTACAAGTTATTTCATGCTTTTACATATAAGGGTTGTAAGTATTATTAAAATTTCAATGTATGAAGCCATCATAGGAAGCCATGCACAGCAGTTTGTTTATGAAGAATATAGTTTTGTTTATTTGTTTGTTTATGAAGAATATAGTTCTGTTTATTTGTTTGTTTATGAAGAATAAAATAAGTATAACTGTAAAAACTGTTTTCTTATTTATCCTTATCCATTTGTTAACAGAGTGGTCATGCATATACAGTTATATGGTGGTAAAGTTTCACTAATATCTCAAAAGCTCATGAACTGACAAAATTGGAACTAGGTTTGGTGCTTTTTATAATACCTGCTACTTTGGATGATAGCGAAGAAAATACCTATTGTTTGAAGTTGTGTAGACAATTAGAGCTCTATGTAATTGCCTGCTTCGGACTTCCTCTGTCTTATGCTTGTTTTATTCTACATAACGGTTCAGTCGATATGAATGATCTTCAGGTGAAATCTGTTCTCACCTGAAGAAAAGATTCATTTCAATTGAAACGTGGTGTAGAATATATAAAACAATCAAGACAATGGAAGTCCGAAGCCAGCAATCATATAATGCCTATCTAAAAATATTATAATGCCTATATAATAATATTATAATGCCTATTTAATAATATTATAATGCCCATTTAAAAATATACCGACTATATAAAAATAATATATTGGGCAGACAAAAGTAATATAATATCTATACAAAAATAATATGATGGCTAGTCTTCAATCAAGTAAATTGAACAAAATTGTTTACAAAAATTTTATAATATTTAATTAACAATTGTATAAAGGTTAAATCTTGTTTACTAAAGTAAAACAATATCAAATGACAATTATATAGAAATTGTATTACTGTCATACAATATTATTATTGGCCTGACAACGGGTGCTACAATGATTATACAACATTGCTATTGGCTTAAAAATATGTATAATTATAGCTATACAAAATAAGAATAATAGTTATTCAAGTGAATTTGAGCGCATATATAACTAGTTGTATAACCAATATACAAACATGTTTAATAGTTAATCAATCCAAACTTAGTTTCCAGAAAAACGCGTTTTATAACCACAAAATAGTAGTTGATTTGTCACAAATAGTATATACCTTTTGTATAAAGATAATACAAGTTCTATATTATGGCTAATGATTTTTCTCTCAGTGTGCTGTTACGGGAAAAATTAATTTTTATATCATTTCGTTCAGTATTCCACAAAATTTGATACATTTTAATAAAAGAACAACATGATAATTTTTAATTTATTTTTATCCAATATTATTTACTTATTATTCGTAATTGTTGGAAAAAACTCCGACTATTCTTCAAATTTTTAATTACGCACATTCTCAGCGTT
The DNA here is from genome assembly GCA_035357415.1 of Ophraella communa. Classification (NCBI taxonomy): domain Eukaryota; kingdom Metazoa; phylum Arthropoda; class Insecta; order Coleoptera; family Chrysomelidae; genus Ophraella; species Ophraella communa. The sequence goes on from CM068983.1 coordinate 20,736,386, forward strand.
GCCAACTCTACGTCTTTTTACGTAGATCTACGTATTTTAGACCTTTCCTGCAAACCTACGTACAGTTCGTTCGCTGGATCTTTTCCCAAGGCTGAAATTATTAACATACTACTTTTTGTAGTACGTCTCTTTTCCACTCACAGAAACTAAAACCCCAAAATTGAACCGTTTGTTCCAATACAGCATAATATAACAAACAGAGATAGCCATATGACGAATGTCGATGATAGGTGTAACCTACACAATAAAAGTTCTGTGGTTTATCCGTCAATTTGTAAATTGACAGACCAAATACGTTGTTTACATTTTTATATTAGATTTTTATCCATTTTATTGCCCCTCGCATATAAATTTATTTCAAAAACAGTTGTTTTAACAACTAACCTATACCTGAGTGTTCCAATAATTGTGGTAAGTGAATATTATTTATCTACTTCTTATTAATTTATTTTGCAATGAAAACTAACCTTAAATTGACATATCACTATGATTCTGGATAGAACTCCATCAAACTGAATTATATGAAACACATTTTGCTTTCACCAAAGTAGAAAATATTGACCTAATTTTCTGGATAACCAGAACCATTGATAAATAGTTTTCATTTTTAGGTAGCATATTGCTAAAAGGCTATAAAATATTTACAAATATCACCAGCTTTAATACAATAATAAATAACGTCCACCGTCACTTTAGTCATATCCTTATTAAACTATCAATCTACGACCTACGTGTTATTTAATGTATGGATGTATTGCGTTTGTATATGGTTCAAGGTCATGGGAAAAGATCCACCGAACGAACTATAGGTACCTACTTCAGTTCTAGAATCTACGTATTTTCTTTAATTTGCTCAAAATTCACCAATTTTAAGCTGAATGAGTATATATACCTTTACTTTCGCGACAAAAATATAACAAATGTAATAAATATTTTGAAATTAAAAATTTATTTTCAGGATTGTGTACTACAAACATGACGGAATTAGACCGGTAATGGAGAATTCTAAGAAACACAAATCTTCCATTTAAAGAGGATGAGATAATCAAACCAGATAAGTTTTGGCGTCATATTTCAAATATAACAAAAGGTGACTCATCTCAAATGTTTCCTTTACTGGCCCAATTTACTTAAAATTTATTAACATTGCCACATAGCAGTGCGAATGTTGAGCGTTTGTTTTCGGCGATCAATTTAATGAAAACCAACATAAGGAATAAACTTTCCACTGAAACGCTAATAGGCCCTACAAAAGTGCAGCAAACCCTCTTTTTTAACAAAAAAAATGTATAAATTTAAATGAAAATGAATTTTAAAACAGATTATAATAATTAATTTAGAACAAGAGACACTCGTTTTATTCATTTTACATACTTTAGCTTCTATATTTCATTAGAAAAAAAGATTACGTAGATCTATGTACTTTTTATACTCGATTTTTACTAAATCTACGTGTTTTTCTAGTTGAGCCTACGTATTTTTCAAAATCTGGGTTGGCAACGCTGCACATTCTAACTTTCAATACTGCTCAAAACCTACAAGTTTGTCTGTCATTTTGGTTTTCTTCTTCTTTTTTTTTCGGGTTTAGTACAAACAATGTAATAGTTACTGTTGAATTGAGATAAGTACGAATAGGTAGGTATATAAAATAATTTTTAAATAAAATCGCTGTCTAAAATTCCTGTTTTTAGAAAACAAATAATTTTTATGACCTTCGATCTCCAATAAAGAAAACGGCCAAGTTGAATTTATCGAGACTTTTGAGAGATCATTTTTTCTAATTACGAAACACCTAAATATAAATAAAATCGCGAAACATAGGTAGGCATGCAAGTCTTTTATAATATAAAAGATGCTTAACTCACTTCACTACTTAAATTCACCTCGTACTAAATAAAGTATTTAAAAAGAATAGGTAAGTTAGTCATAAACTTCGTCAACAAGCAGTTACAAAGTTATCGCAGACACTTTTTGCTATTTCAATAATTGTTTTTGTATCGGCACAGTGCCAGCAGCAAAAAAATGTACAATAACATGATCATAAAAAGTCATGATCGAATATTACTGGAAAATATTTATTAATATTATACTATATACTAAATAATTTAATTGATAATAATTATTAACAAAAATATTTTAAATGTACTAATGTCAATCTTCGATTTTATTTTTCTAAAACAATATTCTGTGATGATTTTATTTAAGAAGATGGATATATACTACTGTGCTTTTAACTATTAAAAAGCCACTTGCGGTTAATTACAAAAATATCATTTTCTACTTCGATGAACTTGTTAATCGACAAAACTGTCTCCACAATGGATGAGGATAATAATAATTGTATATATAACGTTAATAAAAAAGTAAATGTGTGCCCATAGGTATTATCCTAAAAGGAATCGTTTGATCAAAACAAAAAAGAACTCAAGCTTTTTAAGTCTGCCGGAATATATTTCATTTCTATGTTCCAAATATTAATAAAAAATTCATCTTTGATCGTAATATAGAAAATGTATTTTAAAATTCAGATCATCCGAAAAACCACAGATTATCATATTTCTTCTTTCTATCAGATCCTCTACTTTTGCTTTTTCCACTTTTATATTTCATATGTTATGAATTATTGTATTTCTTCCATTAAAATATCTTATCTCTCTGCATCTTTTCAAATGATATCATGTTTTAATTCTATCAATAACATACTCTATTATCTGTTCTGCCTCTACTACTATTTTATTAGTTTTATCTTTGCCATCCGTTTTATCAGTTTCTTCAATTTCCTTTCCCAATTTCTCCCTGCTTCTATGATTTGGTTTCTTTAACCTCATTTTTATTTACCGAGTTGTGTTTTTCGCTCTTAGATACCTTTATATTATGACCTTTTATAAAATAATATTTAAATAGTATCAACTTAATTATTAAAATTTTTGGAAATAACCGTATTTTTCCGCAAAATGATGTAATCTACGCCCTCTATTGGTGAATAGCTGACAATAAGTATATTTTATCTTCACACTATTTAAAGTAACTTCCATTATTTTTAATACCTGACCATGCACCTCATAGGTGCCTCTGCATGTCCGAACAAATCAAATAATTTCTTGTTGCATTAGAAAAAGTTATCAGTTTAAGTAGGCAAATATTATAAAAAACTAAATTAATAGTCTACGAAATTCTCGTTTAATAATTAGTAGTAGTGAATCAGTGAAATTGAAAGTATTATATATTTAAGAAAAGTGATATTCAAGGGTAATAATATACAAGATGTTGATAAATAGTCGGTCCTACATTTTGAGAATATTTTATTATAAATTTGATGAGACAAAATTTTGGCTTTAATTAATTGATTATTAATTCCAAAATTGTGTCGAATGAAATTGTAAAATATTCGAAGAATTTAGCAAAAATAAAAGATTATTTTTCTCGAAAATTAATTTAATTTCAGATAAATAAGTTAACAGAACACACACAGTTGCATACATTTTGGAATTTTCTAGATCAATCTGAAAATGTCTAAAACTTTCTTGATTCATTGTAACAGTTGCACACATTTTGGAACTTTCTAGATAATTTTGGAAATTTTTATCGACTGTAATATATAATTGCACATATTTTGGAACTTGATCGACGTAATAGTTGCACACATTTTTGAACTTTATATACACATCATACTGAACATTTTTAGTACCTTCTTGATTAATTGTAACCGTTGCACACATTTTGGAACTTTCTAGATAATTTTGGAATTTTTTTAACCCTCTTGATCAAATGTAATAGTTCAACACATTTTTAAAATGTCTAGATCATTCTGGAAATTGTTAGAACCTTCTTGATTAATTTTAACAGATGCATACATTTTGGAAGTTTCCAGATGATTTTGGAAATTTGTGTAACTTTCTTGATCGACTGTAATAGTTGCACACATTTTAAAACTTTATACTTCACTCTGGAAATGTTTGTACCTTCTTTAGAAATTGCAACAGATGTACTGTATTATTGGCACACATTTATTTTTAGAAGTTTGAAGAAGTAGATCATTCTGAAAATATTTAGAACTTCTTGATCAACTGTAATAGTTGTGCACCTTTTTGAACTTTCTAGATCATTCTGGAAATGTCTATAATGTTCTTGATAAAAAAACAGTTGCACACATTTTGGAACTTTCTGAATGATTTTGGAAATGTTTAGAACCTTCTTGAGAAATTGCAGATGTACTGTAACATTGGTACACACATTTTTATAAGTTTGAAGAAGTAGATCAGTCTGGCAATTTTTTTAACCTTCTTGATCAACTGTAATACTTGCACACATCTTTGAACTTTCTAGATCATTCTGGACATTTTTAGAACCTTCTTGATTAATTTTAACAGTTACACACATTTTGGAACTTTCTATAACCTTCTTGATCGACTTTAATATTTGCACAAATTTTTGAACTTTATACTTCATACTGAACATTTTTAGTACCTCTCTGATTAATTGTAACCGTTGCACACATTTTGGAACTTTCTAGATAATTTTGGAATTTTTTTAACCCTCTTGATCAAATGTAATAGTTCAACACATTTTTAAAATGTCTAGATCATTCTGGAAATTGTTAGAACCTTCTTGATTAATTTTAACAAATGCAAACATTTTGGAAGTTTCCAGATGATTTTGGAAATTTGTGTAACTTTCTTGATCGACTGTAGTAGTTGCACACATTTTAAAACTTTATACTTCACTCTGGAAATGTTTGTACCTTCTTTAGAAATTGCAACACATGTACTGTATTATTGGCACACATTTATTTTTAGAAGTTTGAAGAAGTAGATCATTCTGAAAATATTTAGAACTTCTTGATCAACTGTAATAGTTGTGCACCTTTTTGAACTTTCTAGATCATTCTGGAAATGTCTATAATGTTCTTGATAAAAAAACAGTTGCACACATTTTGGAACTTTCTGAATGATTTTGGAAATGTTTAGAACCTTCTTGAGAAATTGCAGATGTACTGTAACATTGGTACACACATTTTTATAAGTTTGAAGAAGTAGATCAGTCTGGCAATTTTTTTAACCTTCTTGATCAACTTTAATAGTTGCACACATCTTTGAACTTTCTAGATCATTCTGGACATTTTTGAACCTTCTTGATTAATTTTAACAGTTGCCCACATTTTGGAACTTTCTATAACCTTCTTGATTAACGTAATATTTGCACAAATTTTTGAACTTTCTAGATCATTCTGGAAATTTTTAGAACCTTCTTGATTCATTTTAACAGTTGCATACATATTGGAACCTGCTAGATGATTTTGGAAATTTTTGTAACCATGTTGATCGACTATAATAGTTGCACACATTTTTGAACTTTATACTTCATTCTGGAAACTTTTAGTACCTTCTTGATTAATTGTAACAGTTGCACACATTTTGGAACTTTCTGAATGATTTTGGAAATGTTTAGAACCTTCTTGAGAAATTGCAACAGATGTACTGTAACATTGGCACACATATTTTTAGAAGTTTGAAGAAGTAGATCATTCTGGAATTTTTTTTAACCTTCTTGATCAACTGTAATATTTGCACAAATTTTTGAATTTTATACTTCATTCTGGAAATTTTTAGAACCGTCTTGATTAATTTTAAAAGTTGCACACATTTTGGAACTTTCTAGATGATTTTGGAAATTTTGATAACCTTCTGATCGACCGTAATATATACTTCATTCTGGAAATTTTTAGTACCTGTTGCACACATTTTGGAAATTTCTAGATAATTTTGAAAATGTTTTAACCTTTTTGATCAACTGTAATGGTTGCACACATTTTTGAACTTTCTAGATCATTCTGGAAATGTTTAGAACCGTCTTGATTAATTTGTAACAGTTGCACACATTTTGGAACTTTCTAGATGATTTTGAAAATGTTTAGAACCTTCTAGATAAATTGCAACAGATGTGCTGTAATGTTCGCACATATTTTTGAAGTTTGAAGAAGTAGATCAGTTGCACATTTTAGAACTTTCTATAACCTTCTTGATCAACTGTAATAGTTGCACAAATTTTTGAACTTTATACTTCATTCTGGAAATTTTTAGTACCTTCTTGATTAATTGTAGCAGTTGCACACATTTTGGAACTTTCTGGATAATTTTTATTGCATTCTCTAGGTCGACCGTAATATATAATTGCACACATTTTTGAACTTATACTTCATTCTGGAAATTTTTAGTACCTGTCATAAAAAGTGGAATAATCTGACATTTTACTCTTCCCTTTCTAATCTTCCCTCACTCTCTAGAAAGTAGAGACTTCTTTTGATAACTTACCTTGTTAATTTGGATATTGTAGTAGGTAGTAGAAATAAATAAACACACCATCGGAAATAATTTATTTATAAATAATCTATTCTAAAATAAGTTAGTTAATACGTTATTTTGTGTTAACAACAACATTCACATCAAATTTTTTTACTCTTTAATATAATGTAATAAACTGAACACCTCGGTAAAAATAAACCAACAATAGTCATTGAAATGAGAGAAATAAGAACTGCGATATAATAATATAAATAATGAATCTAAAAAGTTTAACAACAAACAATCGGTGTTATCCATGTGACCGTTTCATACATTCGGTGGTCAAAAAGCCAAATCAGAAGCTTTATCTGCGTTCGATCTTCAGAAATAATATATTTCATAAAAATTAATAAGAAGAAATCTTCCGTTGTGCTTTTTGACATTCGCTGAGTAGAGTCACACAGAATTAAACACCATATACAGCTTTGGTAACCAATTGGGGACAATTTAACAGAAACTACATTTTGATGCTTGCCCTATATGCACTTGAACAGTGCAAATATCCTTCAAATCATTGCAAACGTTATCGAGGACGTTCTTGTGTGATTCGACGTACGGTCTCAGTGGTTCGTTTTGATTTATATCACCATCACTTTTGATACAACTTACCGGTCGACTCCTAGTTTGTAATATATTGGAATTCGTCAAAATTCTATCTTTGGTCAATGAGCTGCACGACTGAGCCTTATACAAGCCGTTCTTCCTGAACAGACTCGCCAACGGGATACAGAGTTTCTTTTGCACGTGAAAATATTTCCCTAGCATCCTGATTTTTCTTATGCCGCACTTCTCGATTTTATTGCACTCCAATTTATCGTCCAACGTGTCTCGTCTGGACAATCTCAACTTCTCGTCGTAGTTTTTTGTCTTCTCTTGAGGTTTTTTCGAAGATCGACTCAGACCGTGCAGTATCTTCGCACCGACGCTCTTTACTTTCGGCGTCAAGGACCCGTGCACACCCAGAAGCGCCGTCGATACGACCAACGTCTGCGAGTTGTCTTCTTGCACCTCCGTTATCCTGTTGAGGGACTGGCTCTCCCGCAGCCGGGTCTTGCTGCCCTTTTTCCGACAAATCCTGAAAAACATAAGCGTAAGTTATAGTTCCTGAAATCACGCTGCTAATTCAAATATAACTTAATAGGGAATGGTCACTTTATAGTATATCTTAGGAGTTCCTGGTAGGTCCCTGCCTACAAAATTGGTGGAAAATAAACACCCACATTTGAAGTGGCAACAATACACCTACGAGAAGAATCCGGAACTACCCCAATCCTTCAAAATGTCACCATAAAAGACCAGAAACTATATGGTAACTTTTCGGTAAGTGCCGTTACTTACAAAAGCTACTATAAAGCTACCTTCAAGTATTTGCCACTTGACAACTTAAGTGGCGGGGTCGTTCCGGCCACAAGTGGCGGGGTCGTTCCGGCCACAAGTACTAATAACTTTTAATTAGGTAGTGGCATTGAAAGTAGCAAAGTGGTAATTGCCACTCTTATAGGTCAGAATAATATGCAACTGGATCAAAAACATAGTGTCATCACTGCAGGGAGAATCGGTCAGGTTTAGGGCGGCTAGGGGATGTCCGCTCTTGAGGTCTCTCCTGGTTGACTCCCTTCTGAACAACCTCTCTCGGCAGGGGGTGGATTTTCAGTGCTATGCAGACGATCTGGTTATAATAGTTAGAGGCAAATTTGAAGAGGTTATCTTGGAGATCCTTCAGGATGCCCTAAATATGGTTAACAGTTGGTATGAGGTGGAGCAGTTGTCTGTTAACCCCCGCAAGACTGTTATTGTTCCTTTTACAAAAAGGAGAAAGCTAACTAAGCTACGCCAACCTATTTTATCTGGCGAAACGATTCACTTTGCGACGGAGGTAAAATATCTGGTGATCATTTTGGATAGTAAACTTACCGGGAACGCCCTTGTGGAAAGAACAATAAATAAAGCCAGGATTTCCCTGTGGAATCTCAGGAGAATCTGTGGCAAATCTTGGGGAACGAGCCCCAAATAGATTTACTGGATGTATCAAACAGTGATAAAACCAATGATCAGGTATGGCTCGGTGGTCCAAGGGACTCCGGAAATCCACCAGAACAAGATTGTCTGGACTTCAGCGACTGGCATGCGTGGCCATTACGGGGGCAATGTCCACTACCCCGACAGCAGCAATGGAGATCATCCTGGATCTAACCCCACTCCATTTACTATTGGAGAAGGAGGCCAGGATGGTGTCCTATAGGCTTCTGTCGGTGGATAGTCAAGTAAAAGGGGAGAGGCTCTGGGACCACTCGGGCCTGATGCGTGAAATTAAAGATCACCACACGCTTGGGATGGTCTCAGATATCCTAGCTACCCGGACGCACGTAGAACAGTCCTTTAAAGTCCTCTTTCCGAAGAGAGACGAATGGGAAAAGGGGATCATCTCTTTCTCTGGGACTGACTACGTACTATACACTGATGGCTCCAAAACTCCAGAAGGAGTTGGAGCAGGAGTGTATGGTAGCAAACCGAGGGTTGAAATCGAAGTAAACCTCGGCACATATGCTACCATCTTTCAGGCAGAGGTTTTCGCCATTGAATTGTGTGCAAGAGAGCTGATAAATCACCCTCTTGTAAACAAAAACATACATATTGTATCAGATAGCCAGGCAGTTCTTAAGGCACTGAGCTCCAACCGGCTTAATTCAAAGCTGGTACGGAACTGTATTAAAGCCTTAGAACATCTTGGTTCCAATAACAGGGTAACGTTGCTCTGGGCACCAGGACATAGCGGAGTGGTGGGTAACGAAAAAGCCGACACTCTTGCCAAAAAAGGAACAGAGTCTAGATTTATAGGACCTGAACCATTCTTTGGCATTACCAAAAGTACTGCCAAAGATATTATCTCCGGCTCGTTAGAGAGGAAAATCATGTACTGGAATGATATCCCAGGACTCATCCATTCGAAGGCTTTCATTTCCAAACCCTCGAAAAATATAACTAAGCAGATTCTAGAGTGGGATAGAAAAGACCTACGGATTCTTCTAGGACTGCTTACGGGAGATTGTCGTCTGCAGAACACATATTATGTTCTTGCTCCGCCCTGGAAAATACTAGGCACCGCATTCTTGGATTCCCAAACTTGGAGCCTAACGACTTTAAACAGGTCTCGCCGCAGACAACCAAGGAGGATTGGCTTGTATGGCGATTTATAACCCTAGGGGTGAGCCACAATAGACCCAACGGTGGTCGCAGTGGAGGGGTGATTGAGCGCCCCACTCACATTGAACCTAACCTAACCTTGTGTTTGGTTGGTCGCTGTGGCTGCTCTCATCCCGTCTGTGATGGTTCGGTACAGATCATTCCAGAATAACGTTAAACAGGTCGGCTGTATTGTATTAGATTATGACGGCACCCTAATCTAATCTAACCTAACTTAATCTAACCTAACCATTAGACAATCCAGACCACATGACTTTTTAAAAGTCCAAGATGTTGACTGGTTGGCACACAAAGTAGTTTGTTGTTTGATTCAATTGTGTAACATTGGATTTCAAAGAGTTTTTATACAAGTTTATACGAGTTTACAGCTGGGTATCTCGATTTTCCGAGATTCAACCCTAAAGTGACTGAACTAGGAGGCAAGAATAAATTAAGTTCTCTTTGTTTTTATACAAAGACTTTCTAGAATCTTCAAGAGAACAAGTTCTGCGACTAAATTATTTTCGTATATTTTTTGGAGTCTAGAATTATTGTTGTACATAAGATGGACTACCAAACAAATTAAGATAGGTAAATAATTTTTTAATGTAACCGAATTGAAATAAACGTAAAATTATTAAATTTCGGAAAACAACTGACCATTTTAACTAACAGTACCAAAATATAAGCTTTTAACATTTACCTGTGATTTCTTTCGAAAGAATTCGTATGGTTCCTTTCGTTTTTATCATTGTAGGTATCCTGTTTGTTTTGCTCCTTTGTATCGGTGTTATTCGAGCTGGAGTCGCAGTTAACGCCGTTATTGGTCAGATTGGTGAAACCGCTCGATCCAAGTCCCGTGCCAGGTTCCTAAACAAATTCCAATCAAACAAAATAACGTTAAAGATCTAACTTTAGCGCTTACCTGTGAATCACTGCTGTCGTCGTAACTGTCTCGTCGCGTCTCGATCGTTTTAGAAGGTGTACTGAGTTTCTGAGCCCGCTTCTTACGTTTCTCACTGTCGTCGTCGCTGGCGTCCGACGAGCTACACGACGCCGTTCGACTCTTGTGAAATTTCGCTCTCCTGCGTTCGTAAGACGTATTGCACGTGACCATCTTGTGTCGAGAATTATTCTTGTCCGTTTCGTCCGTACCGAGATTATTTTTTTCTTCGTCGGAAGTAATGATCGATATTAGGGGAGGTTCGGCGTTTGGAACTCCGGCGTTTAATTTCCTGTCGGTCCTCGGGCTTTTATTGCACGCGGCCAACGATTTTTTGGCACTGATTGGATATTTCAATTCGATGGGTTTTCTTTTTTCCGATTCCGCCAAACGTTCTTGTACCGCCAAATTCAAACGACCCTCCGACCTCGAACCGCGACGATTCAGCGTCGGCGCCAAGTCTTCACGACCCGCGCAACCACCCATGTCCTCTTCCTCTTCGTCCTCCTGGACTATGCTGCATTTGCGCGACCTCTGCAAACAAAACCAAACAATCAAACCACATAATTTTTCTTAGAGGGTGACTTTAGAGATGAGAACATTCTTGTGTGAGAGGGATGACTTTGTTTTGGGTGAAGGGTGGATAGAAATTGTTGCTGTTTACGTCCCAAGAAGACATCATCTTTATTATTATAACCCCAGACAATGGACTAGTTTAGTAGGATCATATTAATCAAAATGATAGCAATATATATTTAGGATAAGAAACCTACTTACTTATATTGGTATTCATTTTGCAATTAATTTTTCTCATTTCGTAAAATTTGGCAATAAATAATTAGTAAGTTTTAAACGTAGCGCCAACTAATAACCAATAATGAAGTGTGTTTAAAAGTCAACGTTGTCACATTTTAGCTACGTTCGTTTCAAGTATTCTCAAAGAACGCGGCACAAAACACCATGTTCTGTGACTAACTGATTGTACCAGTTGACAAGATATATGACAGGAGAGAAAATCGTGTTTATCTGTAATAAACAAACAAGACCCCTATTCTTGACGGTGATAGAATAGAACAGCCAATAGAAAGAGGGCGTGGTTCTATTGAAAATACCAAAACCGTATTCTTGAAATTCGTTCTCTCACTGTACCGATAGAAGGGTTGCTCCCCGAGAGAACAATTACTTCTATTGGTTATTTTTGAAGGAACAACTATAACACCAAGAGAAGGTGTTAGGGATTTTCATTTTCGAACCAAAAATAGTATAGAAGTAATTTCTTTCATAAACCAAACACAACCAAACAACAAATTAAACTAACGAAAATGACAGAATATTTTGTTTAGTGTTTTACTCCTTATTTGATAAAGTGTCAATCAGAGAACAAAAATATCGATATGTTTATCTCTTTTTAATGACAACAAATAAGAGAGAGAGATAAGTTTCTCGGTTAATATTAAAGCATATCGACAACATCGCAAATTTTCTACCAATCTTATTGAAACACGTCACTTACCACTTATGACGTATGTAACCATTAAATTTAAATTTCAAAAGCCGATTATGGCTAGAGGATTAATTTTATAAAAATTTTATTTGTACAGTTGAACCACAAAAAGCCTATTTTATAAGATGCAAATATAAAAAAAATCACTAAACTAGTCCATTGATGGTAAAAAAGAAGTAAATCATCCATATCACAAATGTGACTGATCATTAGACGAAGAAAAATCAAAGCCAATGTCACAAAATTTTTATTTAAAGTATTGACAGCTACTAGTTTCGGCCTATCTATAGGCCATCATCAGGCTAAAAATTAAGTACAGAATAAGAAGATATACAGATTTACATTAGTGATACATACCTTAAAAACTTACAAAGTGATACAAGAAAAAATAACATCCACCATGCTTGCATGAACTTAGCAAAGAATGGATAATAATGTGTCATTGAAAAAACTGAAAAAACTTAAGTTACTAATTATGGGACTACACTAATACTAATTAAAATAAGTAAATAATTAAATTGAAATTGACATATTGATGTTAAATGGTTATGAAATAACTAATCTTGAAAAAGAAGGGTATAATAAAGAAAAGGAAAAGGATCCCACAAAACTTGATAGATCATGGTAAGAAAAGATTGTTTGTAGCCATGTCCAGTGTAGACGCTAAAAATGTTTTTGATGAGGATTCAAAAGGAGAGTTTTTTAGTATCAAAGAATAAGAAAAAGAAAAAGTTCTGCTTTGCAGAACTAACGGCGAAACCATCTGGACATGTACCTGCTTTTATTTCATTTGTGGGTCCTACAAACAATCTTTTCTTACCATGATCTACCAAGTTTTACCCTTCTTTTTCAATATTAGTTATTTCATAACCACTTAACATCAATATGTCAATTTCAATTTAATTATTTACTTATTTTAATTAGTATTAGTGTAGTCCCATAATTAGTTACTTAAGTTTTTTCAGTTTTTTCAATGACACATTATTATCCATTCTTTGCTAAGCTCATGCAAGCATGGTGGATGTTATTTTTTCTTGTATCACTTTGTAAGTTTTTAAGGTATGTATCACTAATGTAAATCTGCTAGAATATTCAACGAATTACATGACGGAAGACATGCAACTCATAAGTATTTAATTCAACTGATGGAGAAATTTACCACAACAGGGTCTGTTTGCAATAAAGTGCATAAGCGAGAGGGACTCGTAAATAACGAAGCAATCCAAGTGGCAGTTTTAGGGCAAGTCAGCTTAGAGGCTCAACAACCCCAATCGTTGTCAACAATAAGTAGAGCGATCGGTGTTTCATCTTCTACAGTTTTCCGAGTTCTACATAAATTCAAGTACCACCCATACAAAGTTAAGTTGGTGCACGAGTTGAATGAAGATGATTTTGATCGTCGTCTAGAGTTTTGCGAATCAATGACGCAATTTATCAATAACAATCCACAATTGTTAAACAATATTTGCTTTTCTGATGAATGCTCATTTTTATTAAATGACTTAGTAATTAGGCATAGGTGTAGATATTCCTAGGTGACCACATTGTCGGACCTTTCTTCATCAACGGAAATTTAAATGGTGAATCATATCTTGAGTTACACAGGGAAGGGGTGACCCACGTATTACAACAATAATAGAAAATGATGATAACCTTTCCGAAGATTTACTGGAATTTCAACAAGATGGAGCTATCCCCCCCACACTATGCTATGCCAGTCCGACAATTTTTAAACGAAACATTCCCCGCTCGTTGGATAGGTAGAAGAGGGCAGATGATGGAGTGGCCACCTAGGTCACCGGATTTAACACTCCTAGACTTCTTTTTATAGGGGTATTTAAAAACAAAAGTTTATGCTACCCAACCAGAATCTCTGGATGATTTACGAGAGAGGATAGAAAATGAATGTAAACAATTAAATCCAGCCGTATTAAGCAATGTCAGAGAGGCATTTCTAAATAGATTATCCCATTGTATGGAAGTGAATAGTACTCATTTTGAACACTTATTGTAACTTCATAATAAATAGCACAGTTAAAAAGATTAAAGAGTTTGAACTGTTGTACAACCCATTTTATTACAGGACTAGCACCTTACGAAGAAATAGAGGACATAAAAGAAGACCTAATTGGACAAAAAATGGGAGTAATGAAAATTACCCAACTACTATCCAGATTTGGAGATAAAAGAAAGCTCGCTATAGTCGTCACAGAATATCGCAAAGAAGACCAAGAGCACATAAAGAATATCGAATAAATACTAGGTGCAAGAATACAAAGATTAAAGAGTTTGAACTGTTGTACAACCCATTTTATTACAAGCAAATTAGGTGAAAGTAAAAAATAAGTAAAATTTGTGCTATTAAAAAAAAATTGTTTATCTCATAAACTAACCACTTTAACCTACAAGTATGATACATTTTTGAAATCAGCTCAAAGAGGAGTATCCAAAATTTACATAAAAAATATGAGAAGTAATTTAAAAAAAAAGGAATTCTGCTAGGGGTGAGCTTTTCCAGTAAGTTTAAAAAGCCATAATGCTTGCCCATTCCAACATAAATTGACGTGTTTTTGGATTTTTCCTAAATACCAGTATTACAAATGTTATTAAGATACTTATATCTGAAATGCACTTTATAGTAAAGATACATTAATAAATAGCAAAAAGAGAAAGGATTCTAGTTTGGGTCCTTGAATAACACCCTACGTTTGACGGTCCTTAACACGTTGCATGCTAACAGCCTAAAGATATGCTATTGACAGGTGCTGATGACTATTTTCTGAAAACTCTGTAATTTCTAATAACTGTAAATGATTTCTGGTTGGCAGAGTACATTTTGGCCAGTTTTTAGTAATGTTCGTCTTTATTGTAACTTGCGACGCTCATAGACGTCGTCAGCACTAGATCATAAATTTTTGTTCTGTATGCTAAATGACGCACATGTGCGTCTTTCATTTTTAATTTGTAGAAAATCATTGTTGTCAAAAAAAACATAAAAAAATCTTTATTGTAAAAAAAAACTTCTAAAAATTTAAACAGAAAAATTTATTACAAAAATATAAGTAATTACAAGTCCTTATTATTATGGAACTATACAAAACAATTTCCAACACACAGTCCAGGTTTTCCAGGACACATACTACACTCAAATATGGTGTCTTTTCCTAAATTATTATTCGAACATACTTTACACCTTTTTCTCTTTATCCGACCTCTACTATCAACATTTAAAATTTTTGAAATGTTGTGCTTGTCTGATGTTTGGGGTTGTGGCTCGTGTGTTGCAGTAAACGATATTGTTTCATCAGGATTTTGTAAAAGATTTCTGATAATATCTAAACGATATTCATATAAATTCATTCTCCTACCAATGTATGGAGTATAACTTTTGTATAAATAATAAGAATTTAATAGCAAAACTTGAAATATGTGAATTCCTATTTTTTTATACCATCTCATTGTCTTTCGTTCACATGGATAATAAGCAAGCATTTGATCTTTGCGATCAACACCACACATAAACTCGTTATATTTGGAGATAGGTAGAGGTTTTATTTTTTTTTGTTTTCTTTTGTTTTCAGTTTCGATCAGGTCATTTTTAAATTCCGTAGATATGTATATAACGTCTCTTTTATCTTTCCACTTTCCTACTAAAATGCCATCTTTGTATTGTCCTACTGTCTGCCTTTCTGTTAATTTAGCTTCTAAAACTTTTCTAGGATTTCCTTATCTCTTGGCAACTAAAGTTCCTGTGCAGAAGGTATTATTTTGTAAAAGCGTTCTTGCTAAATCAACACTCGCATAAAAATTATCAATAAAAAGAGAATGTCCAACGTTAAGTTTATCTCTCATTAGCTCTAGGACTACTTTTTCGGTGTGGCCTTTTCCACCTGCAGAGTCATAACGTCCTGTATATAATTTCAAATTTAGCGTCAAGCCATTGGGTTCTGCCAACACATACAATTTCAGTCCGTATTTGTGACGTTTACTTTTTATATAGATTCGAAAACTTAATCTACCTCGCCACAATACCATACTTTCATCGAGGGATAGATTTTTTCCAGGTTGATATATTTCAGCCATTCTACTATTAAAGTAATTTAAAAGTGGTTTAATCTTATACAATTTATCTTCTATTACACCCTCCTCTGGATTTCTGGCAAAATGTAGACATCTAAAAATGAGCAAGTAACGATCACGACTCATATTATTATGGAAACATTTTAATTGAAAAAGAGGATCCGTTTTCCAATAGTCTTGGATTCGATTGGTTTGCCATGTTCCCATATGCAATGTAAGTCCAAAAAATTTTTTAAGTTCTTTGACATCCACAGGTTTCCATTGATTTATGCGTGAATTATCTGCAACACCAGATAAAAATAACGTTTCCGCATAAATATTTGTTTCCCGCACTATGTTCTCAAAAAAACTGTCTTTAGCAAAAAGACAAAAAAAATCATATGGAAGACCAGTCCCTGGAATATCTACTAATAATCCCGAAGATTGGGTAAAATCAAAGTTTTGCATTCCAATAGGATCATCTTGCCACGGATCTTGTACGTTTGAAGCTCCTTCTATACATATATCATCAGTTAGATTTGGCTCTTCCTGAATATTTTCATTCCCATCTGCATTTCCAGCCAAAGCTGTAACCAACCCCGAATAATCATCTTCCTCTTCAACATCCAAAAAAAAATCTTAAAAGGTCATGCTATTGTATAGATATCAATCAAGTAAAGCGATTCTGCAAAAAATCTGATGCGTATTAGTGTTTTTTATGCTCCCCCAGACAATTATATTGCATATTTTATTTTTTCCTTAGCACTTTTTTTTGAGTTTTTAATTCATGTGTACAAATGCAGTTTATAATTTCAAATTTGTTTTTCAAATCTCGTATGGAAATCATAGGTACATATACTTTATATCTAACAATAAATAATAAACATACCTGAGTCTTCATCGGACGGAACTAAACTATTATCGGATTCACTGAATTCGTCTTCACTAGATGAATTATTTAATATTTTATATAATTGATCAGTACTATATTTTGATCTTTTACAATTTGAACTATTGGCATCCATTTTTACATGCGTCAATAATTTGACAAGAAAAAAGCATGGCCAGCTATGATTTTTTGGCTGTGACCATAACCTTGGGGTTGTTGGCTGCGAAAATCTGCATTATCTTATGCACACGTTGCGTACCTACTGTCATAATTATGCAAAATAAAAAAATCTAATAATGAAAATAGAGAAAAGCAAATTTAAGTATACAAAACAGTTTATTTAAAAAAATGTGACATGCCAAAATACCTAAGGATAATACAGAATATAAATTTAAATAATTTTAATGAAACATTTATTGTACTTGGAGGAAGGGTTACTGAGAACTGACTAAAAAATAGGGTAACAGGTAGTTCCCTCTCCAAACTTTTCCAAAAATTAATCTTTTATACCCAAGGGTAATTAAACTAAACATTAAAAAAAAATGGGTATTTTAAAAACGCACATGTGCGTCGTCAGCATTCGGCTGAAGCGATATTTTGACGCTCATAGGCGTCCATTAGCATGCAACGTGTTAATGAATGCCCATTACAATTGACAAAAGACAGTTACAAAAATGCGATATTTTTATTATTGCGTTTCAATTTACACTAGATAAAAAATCATAATAATTTCATGTTTTCTTAGGATAAATCAGTAGGGTATCGGCGCTCCGGCTTTATAATGAACCAATTGCGGCGGTTTGCAGCAGTACTTCTTTCTGGATAACCTACACCTGACGTCGTGCTCGATTCTCTTGAACGGTATGGTAACTTTCGGTTTGAAAAAAGCGCCGACTAAAGGCGACAAAAACGTCAACGATAAAAACAAGATACTTAAAGGTACAGGTCCTTGCATCCAAGGATATCTACATAAAGTCCCTCGCTTTTCCAAATAATCCATAACGACGGGCGTGATCACCAACGGAGGAGCGGCTTTCACAATTTTACTAGCCACGTCACCGGTTACGGCTAGATTAGCAGCAACTTTGGAACATCCCACTTTTTCCACATCGTCGTAGATCGGTCGACCGACTTTCAGTTCCTGTGCTCGAAGAATGGGGATGCTGATCAGATTCGCGAGGGCCACGGCACCGAACGGTACCAACCGCAAAGCCAAACCGGGCGCTTGTATCTTTTTTAAATACTTGTTAAGAATCACCGACGAAGAAACTGCTGCTCCGGTCGCGCAGAGATAGGAAACGGTTACTTGTTTCGAGGAGGGCACGGGTTCGTCGACTCTGTTATTCAAATGCACCAAAGTGTTGAACGATTGATTCACTATTTGCCAAAACGCCAAACCGGGAGCGGTTTCGTAAAACGACAGCATCCCGCCGAAAATCAACGTCTTCAAAAACACATACGACGAAGGGCGAGCGAAAAAACTCTTCTTTTCTCCCGTATGCGTATCGAAAGTGGAATCGTATAGGACCTTAGCTTGCCAAAGATCCTCTTTAGTACAACCTTCCGGTAATCCATCGTCGCAGACGTATTTGTTGACGATGTAGCTCGCGTCTTCTAATCTACTGTTCGAGACGAACAAATTTTTCGGATTAGTGGCCGAGAAGAAATGCCGTACGCGTCCGAAGAACGATTCCTGATCGTATCTCGGATCTTCCAAGTCGAGCTTCTCCTTTTGCTTGCAACAATCACAGCTCTCCATGTAATTAAAATGTCGGAATATTGCGGCGAATTATGATCGTTGTAATGTGCATTGAGAATTCACTGGAATTTTGTTTGACACTCGAAATTATTTACAAGCCATTGACAAAACAGATGTGAATGAACGCTACAAAAATACCGGCAGTTGCTGCCTTGATTTTTCAAACCTACATTTTCGTCTTCTTTTTTTTCTAATTAATGACTCTGTCGGTAAAACTTTTCAGTCACGCAGCGTGTAATAGGGTGTTTAACTCCAAATTTGACCCTATTTGTTTTATGTGTCTAATTAGACTTACTTGATATAATAGAGGACTTCTGTTAAGAAATCAGTGTTGCCATTTCCGAATAAATCCCTAAAAAATCACTTAAAACATACTGACGCTTTTTATTGCTATCAGTCAATGGGTACATTCAGGAGGTCCCAGCGGCTGAGATCGCTTAGTAAGGAGTCTCTCTGAATGTAGCGCTGCTTGAAAGCTATTCAACAGCGGCTGACTGTTTTGCTCAGCGTAGAAATTTGTCGCTTTCTAAAAAGCGCATCGCGATTTTGACATTAATGACATATCGAAATTGGGTTATGTAGGTTTGTGTTGATCTTAATTATATTCTAAGGTGTTGATTGTTGGGATAAGATTTATCCAATTGATAATTGAAGATAATTATTGTAGTTTTGTACATGAACATAAAAACCAAAATAAAAATTGGGTTATGTTTTCAAATGTTTTGACTTTTGTTCCGCTGTCAGTGAGCCACGCATTCAGGCGAAACCTACGAATAAATAATAAAAAGGAAGGAGTATAATACGATTTGACGATGTCCGCAATGGTTCTTGCATATGGCTGACTTGAAGTTTCCGGTTACCAGTGGTGTCACACACAGGTATTATAAACTTATGTCTCGTATTAATTATTAAAAAAATAACTGTTTTCCGCTTGTAATTATCTGTACAGTAATATACATTGTCATAAACTTGTAGGATTATAAATTTCGATTAAAAACTTCTAAGCAGGTAATTATAAATAGTTGACTTATTTGGTCTATATAAAAAATAAAGGAAAGTCTATGATAACAATGTGGTTGTCATTAAAATATTTTGTTAATTTTTAATAATTCAGATAAATAGAACCCTACAGAAGAAAAGTAATTCCCATTCAAGAGTTGGGTTAACTATTTAAATCAGAAAATAATATATAAAACAGCATGAAAAAACTATACATGTCAAATGTCACGATTGGAATGAGTCATATTTGGTTCTTCAATATGGCCGACTTCCGTCGTGATTATTTGCTAGATTAAAATATGATAACGTTCCTTCCTTTCTATTCTTTATTCGTAGGGCGAAACGAAGGCGCTTATTAACAGCGGCCCCAGCATGCTGAGTGGCTAGATCTAGCCGCTGGGACCTCCTGAATGTACCCATTATGTTAAGATTAAAAAAAACCTCAAACCTTTTCATTTGATATCAAACTGCATAATAGTCTAATTTTTCAGATATTGCAAAAACAAATTGCTAGGGAATTTCATTTTTTCCCCAGGGGGATTTAAACGCCATCAACCTGATCAACCATAACCAATATTCTATATAAAGTTCGAACCATGCCCTGGGCACTCTCCTGAAATGACAGGTCCACGTTTAGTAGTTAATGCTCAGGTCACGGAAGTCGCCACTATCGAAAATAATATCACAATCAACAGGAAATCCGTAAATGACATAACAATTCTGAATTTAAATGTTGTCAACAATATTTTTTGACAGTTAGTATTGTATTTTCTCCTTAGTAGATATATTTTCCAGCTAGAGTTTTTGTACTTGTGTGATAGATAGTATTGTATTTTCTTAGTAATTATTGTATTTTCTCGTTAATAGTTATATTTTCTCCTTAGTATTTATATTTTCCAGTTAGAGTTTTTGCAGTTATTTATTAAAATATGGTTTTTATGTGTTCTGTTATAAAAATAACTATAAAAAAGTGCATTATTTACCAAAGGATCCACAGGTAAGAATTTGGTTTTTTAAAGCTTCAGCGTATACCTATTTATTAGTATATGATGCATATTATATTATTTCTATGTTATATTATATTTATAGATCCGAAGAAAATGGTGTGATGCTTTAAATAGACCAGATTTGGTTAATGTAACTGGAAAGGACCGTTACAAATTTAGAATCTGCATTGACCACTTTACAAAAGACTGCTTTTTCTCACAGAATAGAAATGTTACCGATTTATAATTAGATGCTGTGCCTACTCTAAAACTTCCAGGTAAGAGAATAATTTTAAAATTTTGATTGTGAATTAAAGCAAAAACTTTTTTAAATAACAAGAGCCTACAAATAGGGAAGTTGAAATACCTTACTATTATAGGTTAATGTACAATTTTATTCTCAATTTCTAATTATGAGTTTTATATTGACAACTCAGTTTTATAATATTTAATATTTCTTTTTCAGAAACCAGCATCTCTCATTGTTCTGATGATCCTCTAACAACAGAAGCTACTCCCAGGACACCAGAATGCAATAGATCCATTTTAAAAATAATTGGGGAAACAAGAAAAATAAATTTGACTCCTAATTGTAATAAAATTATCTTGCAAAAATAAAGAATTATTACTTATTTTATTTTTATTTCTATATGTCATACCAAATTGTTAACAATATTAAAATACTTTAAAAATATTTTGAAAAATATACTTATTATATTTATCAGAATATTTTTAAAATATTTTAATATAAATATTTTAAATTAACCAATAAAATAAAAATACAATTATATAGTTAGTGCTCAGGTCACGAGCGGCGCTGTAAACACGTTTTTAAAAAACCGTTAGAGTCGGCTATCTATAAACTTCTTTCTAATCTATGGTTCGAACCAACTAAAACTAACGTATAATCGATTTCGAATGAAGTTGGTTCATAGATTGGTCCGTCATATTAGGAGCAACCGCATTCGAATGACAAATTGATGACGTCATAAATTGTCTGGTTGAAGGTTGATTAACCAAAACCTGAACTGTGCTCTAGAGCACGGTTCGCTTTCTGGTTATTTGTTCTATCTCTTTCTATTCTACCAGCATTAGTGTTTTGAGGTTAAAGTAATCATAGTTCAGATATCTGTTAACCCAATTTTCAAAATAATCTGAAATCCTTGTATGCTTCTCTTTAACAAATGTTTTTTATGGTCATTAAATTAATAGTAGCACTTTTATTTGTACTTATTAAAAATGTTTTTTTAAAATTAAAAGTGAAATGACGTGATTGATAGCCGTTAACCAACCAATTTGTTTACGAAGAATTCGAATGGATCAGAGCCAACCAAGGTTCTGACGTCATCGTTTATGAACCGACCGGTTAACCATTAACCAACCAAAAAAGCCATTCGAAATCGCTTTCAGCCTTACTAATAAACGGAGTATAAATATTTATACCGAGAATAAATATTTTATACCGAGAATAAATTCGGAATAGGCAAAATGTCTACCAATAAATATGGAATAACTTATACTCGGAATAAAAACTCGGTATAAAGTTATACCTACCCTAAGCCTTGTTTAAGTGTAGTATAACCTAAAAAATATGTTTGCGATAAGGTGTAGAGGCTGTTGAGGAGGTTAATAATTTAATAAATATGGACATAGATATGGAAAATACAAGAAAAAGAAAAGCTTTTAAAGAAAGAATAGACCCATTTACAATATATTCTGACAAATAGTAAAATATAGATTTTCAAAACAAGAAGTCAGGCTTTTAAATGAACTAATAGGGAATTCTTTAAACGTACAGACGAGGAGGCGGTTTATCCTCCACTTTATAGATACTGGCAACTTTAAGATATTGGGGTGGGAACCAAGTAAGTAAAGATTGATTTTTCTGCATTCTTTACTTAATATGGACTACCTAAGCTCTGATGTCACAACTTTTCCAAACAAATCCAGGTATTAAAAGAGATTTTTAATTAATATTTTGCCAGAAATAAGTAAAAAGTGATCAGTTAAAGACATTTTTATAATAAAATCTGCAAGGTAAGGAAAATCTCGACCAATTCCACAAAGTTAGAACTTTTCTCAAACAAAATTTTACAAATTATAAACCAAAAAAAATCTAAAATAAAGTATAATCCCTCGTGGTGTATTGGTTAACGCACTGGCCTCTCACGCAGCTGATGCGAGTTCGATTCACGACGCCGGCAACTTTTTTTATTTTTTTTAATAGTCGTACTGTCATACTTCATTTAATTTAACACTGTTCCATGAACTTGTGTCAACGTCTGCTACGTTGTCAAATCAATATTTTGGAATAAAGAGGGAATAGTTATACTGAATTTATTCCGAGTTTATTTGTAAACAATTTATACCAACCTTATACTTAGAATAACTATTCTCACTGTTACTAATAAAAATCTCTTATTCTTACGTTATTCCTTATTTAAACTTAGAATAGTTATTCTAAGTATAAGGTTGGTATAAATTGTTTACAAATAAACTCGGAATAAATTCAGTATAACTATTCCCTCTTTATTCCAAAATATTGATTTGACAACGTAGCAGACGTTGACACAAGTTCATGGAACAGTGTTAAATTAAATGAAGTATGACAGTACGACTATTAAAAAAAATAAAAAAAGTTGCCGGCGTCGGGAAACGAACCCGCATCAGTTGCGTGAGAGGCCAGTGCGTTAACCAATACACCACGAGGGATTATACGTTGTTCAAGATTTTTTTTGGTTTATAATTTGTAAAATTTTGTTTGAGAAAAGTTCTAACTTTGTGGAATTGGTCGAGATTTTCCTTACCTTGCAGATTTTATTATAAAAATGTCTTTAACTGATCACTTTTTACTTATTTCTGGCAAAACATTAATTAAAAATCTCTTTTAATACCTGGATTTGTTTGGAAAAGTTGTGACATCAGAGCTTAGGTAGTCCATATTAAGTAAAGAATGCAGAAAAATCAATCGTTACTTACTTGGTTCCGACCCCAATATCTTAAAGTTGCCAGTATCTATAAAGTGGAGGATAAACCGCCTCCTCGTCTGTACGTTTAAAGAATTTCCTATTAGTTCATTTAAAAGCCTGACTCCTTGTTTTGAAAATCTATATTTTACTATTTGTCAGAATATATTGTAAATGGGTCTATTCTTTCTTTAAAAGCTTTTCTTTTTCTTGTATTTTCCATATCTATGTCCATATTTATTAAATTATTAACCTCCTCAACAGCCTCTACACCTTATCGCAAACATATTTTTTAGGTTATACTACACTTAAACAAGGCTTAGGGTAGGTATAACTTTATACCGAGTTTTTATTCCGAGTATAAGTTATTCCATATTTATTGGTAGACATTTTGCCTATTCCGAATTTATTCTCGGTATAAAATATTTATTCTCGGTATAAATATTTATACTCCGTTTATTAGTAAGGCTGTCTAAGTTTAAATAAGGAATAACGTAAGAATAAGAGATTTTTATTAGTAACAGTGTTTATGTTTATTTTTGTTGGCCTGGCTTGTTAGTCGTTTCGCTAGTATCTTGTTTTATTTTTCGGCTGCATTATTCGTTGTTTGTGCCATTTGTGTTGTTTCATATAGACTTTTTATTATTTCATATATTAGGTGTGTTCTCGAGTGAACTATTATCAGGTAAAGTATTACATCAGACAGAAAAGTCCCCAAAAAAAATGAATTTCCCTTTAAGTTTGTTTTTATGCAATATCTTTCAATTCGAACTATTATACACTATTTTGTTTATTGTACAGGGTATTTCGAAGCGTAAAGCACCTTTGAATAATTGGAAATTATGAAAAAAAAGCGTCAGTATTTTTTTTTATTTTTTTAGGAATTTATTCGGAATTGGCACACTGATTTCTTAGCAGAAGTCCTCTATTCGCGAAAACTTCAAAGTGGACGACATCTATTGGGATAATATAAAAGGTCAAAATGAGGGTGAACCAAACATCAGTGTCCCATTAACTTTGTAGTTTTTTTTTAGTTGAGATGGAAAAACTCATGTGTAATGTATTAAGACAAAAAAAAATAACAAAAAGCAGGAAGTTCGCACGTACACAGCAACAACGATAGATGCAAAGCATGAACTAAAATGTTGTTGTTCACCCTCGTAGCGGCCATATTGCAAATTGACAGCACCATCTAGTGGTCATTGATTTTCGCGAATTGCATGATTTTTATTTTTCATTTACTTAACAAACAGATACGTCACTGATGCTGGCCTGATTTCCCTTAAGGTAAAAGGCCAACATAAAAAAGAAGCATGCCGCCTAAGAAGTGACCATTCCAGGGTGCTGATTCTAAGTGAAAATTTCGACTCGAAATTGTCCGCCATGACAGTCGAAATCTTTAGCGATTCCAAGTGATTTCGACTTTTAGTAATATCTGGGGATAATTAATTTATGTCATTGGCATCGCATAAATATATGATTGGCACACATTTTTATATTTTGATCAGCTGTTTGTAGAGTACGTATGTTGTATTAAGGTTAAGTTCATTAGTTTGTTTTGTTCGGGTTGTTTAAATTTTATTTATTATTATAATAATCAAAATGAATTATTTGGAAGACGAAGGTGATGGTGTAACCAAAAAGTGTCCTTTCAGCAAAAGGAAATGATGTTGGATTTTATATAAGAACATCTGGATTTTATAAACAATATTCTAGAAAAACCGTGTGGGAAATCTTGAGCTACCTGTTAAACAGGATGAATAGGGCAAGGAAAATAAGCCAAAAATGGCAGCGAGTAAGTACAACTATTTTACATATATAAAGCAATATTTTTTTATTAGATTTGTAATATATTGCCATTATCTGCTTAAAGGTACAATAATATAGTTAACATTTTAGGTATGTACTGGTTTGAAAAATAAAGTTAAAAGGAAAGCTAGTTCCATAAAGAAACCTTAAGACAAACAGCAAGGGGCCTCCTTTAAAATTTATATTAACAAAAAAGAACAAAAATAATTATTGATAAGTAAAGCAGCCAGCAGTCAGCCAATCTGAACCACTTTGTCATCTGACATAAATTAATGCCCCGATTTTACTACAATAATGATCCTATGGAAGATTAATAATATTATTCTGTAAGTTTTCATATTAATTTCTTGATTATGAATTTATTATAAAAAAGCACTTTTTTAGATACCTTTAAGAAATATTAATAAAGAAAGCTCCCTGCAAAAAGTCCCTCATAAAGTGGTGCTTCCAAGACTCATGAGCTCTGATGAATGTCACACTTGAAAGCAGCAAAGAGATAGGTTATTATATTATTTATTTTCATTGACAACAGTTTTCATAAATTTACAAACTTAAGCTTTCATATTAATTTTATTTATATTTTTTAGTTGGGTGAAAAATATCAGTTTCAACAATGGCAGGAAGATTTGACAAAATTTACAGTACCCTGAATATGGAAAGGGAATCCATAAATTCAAAGCTGTACATATTAACTCAGGAGAAGCAAGAAACAAACAGCAATCTCAAATTTTTTTAAAAATAATGGTTATAGTATCTAGGTTAACCTTAGGATACTTTTAGGTTTTCTATAAAAAAATTCTTTAATAAAATATGACATAAAATGCTATGCTATTTTAATTTTTTACCTGATGCAGACATAAATTATGTTATATAAACTTAATTTATATATTGAACATGCCATGCCACCAACTAAATCTAAGTATATGTTGGACTTATAAGGCTACACCTTTTTGAATCAAAACCTTTTTACTTATTTATGTGGATGCTAAGGGTAGGTACATATTTAGCTATTATAGCATTATAGAGTTTTAAGTATTAAGAAAATCTTAATCAAAGATAGACTTTGTTGATTTGAGACTAATTTTTATTAAAAGTCAAATTTCTGTACAAAAGAAATATTGTTTGATAAAATTTATTAATAAAATAAAACAAATAGTTATTCAGCACTGTTAGCACAGGAAAAACATCACAATACTATAATGGCAGGATCAACCAGGGAGCTGCTGTTGTGTATTAGCATTGTTGAAAAAGAATACATATTGCCCAAACTGGCTATTATGAAATATAGAATGTATTTTGAGTGTCCCGTATAATTCCGGTTTTCTTCTGATTCCAACTCCGCTATTATATTGCTACTTGTTCAAATAATGCAACCATTATTTATAATAGAAACTATTTATTATCCAGATAAAGCTAAATAATCGATATAATTGATATATTCACAAATTAACACCACTAAAAAATGTATATAACATATTGATACTAATTAAACAGAAGGGTAACCTCAAAAACAGAATAAATAGCTAAATGCCATAATTTCGAGTCGAAATTCTTATTTCGACCTAAATGGTCTAGTCGAAATTAATTTCGACTTGTCGCGATTTCCTGACGTCATACGCTCACTTTGCAATAATTTCGCTAGGTGCGCACAGTCCCATTTCGACTCCGCCATGACGGCCGAAATTGTGACTTAGAATCAGCACCCAGAACACGTGACCTTGACAAGATCCGCCATTTTCTCTGGGTGGCACACAGTCTTATATATTGCTTATAAAAGTATTGCTTATAAAAGCACCCAAGCTTATAAACAATATGAAGCTGGGACTATTCAAGAAATTGCAAAAAGTGCAAAACTCTGTATAAACAAATGGAATTAATGAGTTTGTATGCCACCCAGCCGACCGTCAATGACGTCATTCTGGAATGGTCAAGTATGCATGTATCAAACTGCAAATTGACAATTTTGACATTAAACTTGTACCTAACTTCGCTTCGAGCATCTGTGGCGCGATATTCAAAAAGTACAAAATAACATGTTTATTTTTGCTCATGAAAATTATATATGCAATTATAATTAAAAAAAAAACTAGTGTGCCGTTGTTTTTTCATATAACACTAAGTTTTTATAAGGTTTTAAACAGAATCTAAAAATGAATTAAACACCCTATTGTATAACTTACCTGAGGCAGATCTCCCGGCGTACGAGGAACGTTCAGTAAAGCCGGCTTGACGTTGAGAGTAGTAAGATTCTTAACGTCTTGCGTGTTTTTTAAAACCGCCAATTCTTCCGGTCTCTTACTCTTAGCTGCCTGCTCCTGTCTCTTGTACCTCAATTTTCGTTCGGCAAGAAGAAAATACGTAGCGGTTATATGATTGTATTCATTTTTATCCAGAGATCTGCAAAAGTTAAAAACAAATACTAAGAAGAGCGTTTCTAATTCGACAGGTCTGCCTGAATTTAGCGATAAATCTGGTTAGGCTACTTACACTAAAGTAAGAAAAATTCGACTTACTCTTGTATTTCTTCTTTGGTAGCGACATTACCATTGACTATTTTTTGAACGATAACGTTATGATCTTCTTCAGACAATTGTTCTCTTGAGACTAAAGGTACCGAGTCGACATTCAAAGTATTACTATTAGTGAGCCAGGGATGTTTTGAGATTTCCGAGAGCGTAGCTCGCTTTTCCGGATTCCTAAGCAACATCCTTGAAATTAGACTGCAAAAATAACGTAAAATTACACCAGGATTCGCCAAATTTTCTTTCCTGATAATGGAGTGTTAAATGTAGTGTAAAAATGTATTTAAACATTTTTTGAATCAAATATTTTGGGAAAAAATTGGAAATTGAGAATTCCTAAATGTTTGCAACTTTCACTACAGATAAGTCACTAACTCACATATATGAAGTAAGCCACTTTCTGATTTAGACGTTTTATGAACTTCTAGCTAATAGCCAGTTACAAATAGGCCAATCTAATTTGAAGCTTGAAAAACTTTCAAAATATATGAGTGTTCTGTATCTTACATTTGTCTATAGTTTATAGGAGCTTGACGTTTCAATAAAATATAAGCATTGTTTTAAAATATTTTTAGCTAAGTTTTGTTAGCTTTTCTCCACATTTTTTTTCGAATTTGAATAATGTCAAAATCATATAAATCTTGTTTTGTATCATACTGCACGAACACAACAGTTAGAACTCCTCATAAAAAATTTGTAACCGTGCCTGCAGTAAAAGTTAGACGAAAATTGTGGTTTGAGGATCAAAATTTTAAAAAAGAAGACGACAGAATTGCGGTTCTACGTAGAACCTTATGTAGCTAACTTTACTTTTGGGTTATCTACGTCACAGAACGAATGGCGGACTATTTAAATCATCCAAAAGTTGAATTTTCAAATCGACATAAAAACCATGTGAGAATAAATACAATAGAATTAATTGATTTCCCAGTATGATTTTGTACACCCCTAACTATTAACATTGAGAAAACATTATATTTTTGTTAAGTTTAACACCCCATTAATAAGGGCTTCATGTTTCTAAAGGAATTATTCTCAAATTATTTAAAGAGACATCTAATCGGACATAAATCAAGTTTGCTTTTGAATGTATAAGGAATGTATAACATAATTAAATGGAATTTGGACAGGAATTGTTGGCTTGCTGTCATTGCAGCCCCGGATTAATATTGATTGGTCCTTGCATCCAGAACATTCAAAATTTCAAAAAAAAAATAATTTTCACTTGTTAAGAAGTTGTATTGGACGACCAAAGACCTGTTCAAGTCACATGTTTAGTATTTTGGACGTATTTAACCATTCTAGTCAGTTGTTCTTTTAGAAAGGTGCTAAAAATCGATACTCATCCACGAAAAAGCTAGAAAGAAGCTAATTTAATAAATTCATTTAGGTTTTCAAGGTTTCAAGCAATATAGATGGCTAAGGTAATATATGCATCAGAAATTACCCTCTTCACTGCTCTGTCAGGTTATAGGTTTTCTGTGGTTTCCCTATAACACTTACTGAATGGCTGTCAGGAAGGGAACAATACAGCCACAACTCTGTACCCTAATCTCCACACGATGTCCAATCGCCGCCCAAATTTGGGCCCGTTGTCTGCGAATTCTTCAAGCCTCGCTACCCCCAATTGGCACTCTTCAGCCACACCGAGCCATTATCTCCCAACCACACTCAAAATTCACCCAGGACAATACGACTTCCACACAAAAACAACGCCATCCCAGCCCTGTAGAGGATCTTAAATCCTAATCTGGGCTCATCTATTTATTCTCTATAGTGTATTTGAAAATCAAGAGAGAGTAAATTCCCAGAAATGTTTTGCAGTTATCAGTGTTAAAGGCAGTAAACCATAGACGTGCGTTTTCAAAATTAAATTAATATGGAAATAGAAATATTTAATTTGTTTTAGTTATTTATACCTAGATTACCAATTTTAGACATATAAACATAATTCGTAAGTAGTAATTTAATTTGGGTAAAATGAAGAAAAGTAGGTATATGAGAAAAAAAAACCAACCGCAAGGATAAAATTTGACGAGCAACATGCAAAAAATACGACAATATTAAATCTTAAAAAATAAAAATCTAAAAATAAAATTAAAGTACATTAATTAATAATTTTAAAGTTATGGTTCCTCGCACTCTGTGTCAGAAGATTCACCATCTGATTCTAGAGAAATTACAATGGGCTCTATAGTAATATCAATTATGTTATCTAGCTCCCACATTTTTTTTTCTATTTCTGTACGTGTCTAATACATTTTTGCCAATTTTCACTTGTTACTTCAGATATTGCTTATTGAAGAGATTTTTAACATCTTATAATTTAAAAGTAGTGTTATTTCTGGCAACATAACCTTTAACTTGAGCCCATATCAATTCTATGGGATTCAGCTCACAATGGTAGGGTGGTAAACGAAGTATTTCAATTTCTCGTTTTTTGGCTATCTCCTCAATATTATATTTTTTATAATTTTGCTTATGTTTTTTAGCAATAGTTAACAATTCTGCCCTCAGCATTGTATTGTCAAAGGCTAAATTTTTAGAAGATAACCATTTTGCAATTTCATCCTTTTTCCATTTAGTGGTTGGTAAAGGTTCAAGTAATCTGGAGTGGTAACTTGCATTGTCTATTACAATAACCGAACCTTTTGGTATGAATTGAATCATCTGTTCAAAATATTCCTCAAACACGTCTCCATTCATTTCTTCGTGATAATCAACGGTTTTTTTTATTCAAATAAGAGTAAACCATTCTCAAGAAAACCGTTTGTACTGCCTATATGACAAATAATTAATCTTTTACCTTTTCCTATAGGTTCCTTAAAACCAGTAGTATATCCTTCTAGAAAAGCTTGATGGGATGATTTTATATTTTTGTCTTTCCAAACTCTTCCTGCACAATGTCCTTCATTAACCCATGTTTCATCTAAATAATAAATGTTTTTATTTTGAGCTTTAACTTGTTGTATTCTTCTGAGGTACCGTCTTCTCCAACATACAATTTCTTCAGAATCAATTAGCATTGAGTATCTGCCCATTTTTTCAAATTTAAAGTTTAACTCATGTAACGTTTTCCATAGTTTATCCCGGCTTATTGTGGGTAAATCAACATCATTCGTAATGGCTTGCAAAACTTTATCTAAAGTTGGTATTTGCTTTTTTATAAAAAATGAGTGAACAAGCTTACGAATAGCATTTTTAAAAAACTCGTCCACGTTGACTTTTAATAGTTTTTGTCTACCTGGTTTCGGCTTTGGTGAGGTTACTCCACCTGATTTTTCCTCCTTTAGAACTCTATATATTGTAGATTTTCCATATCCCATTGCCTTAGATGTTGTTTCAACTACACTGTCAATAGTGTTTGTGGGATTTTGATGTTTAAAATAGTGGTACACATTCATTGAGCGATAAATGGTCTAGTTTTAATTTTTTCACTGGCGTATACTCACAAACTGCTTCCATTTTTAGTCACTACTATTTGTCACGTTTATCGAAAATCAAATAACTGCATTTCTAGAAACTTAAGCACTATTTAAGTCAAAATATCTGTTATTAGAAGCTGTTGCCATTCGGAGGTCGTTAAATAACAATTATCCCTTTCTAATCTGGTTACACCTATGACGCACGTTAATCCTCTTAGGCCTACTGTAGTAACAATGAAAGATCATAAAATAATGTGATAGTCCAAGAAATTTAATAAATTTTGTATTGAAATTAACAAAAACAATTTAGAATGCATTACAAATATTGAAGTTTTACCGCACGTACTGTACTATAGTTTTGCATACCGAATTAGTTTTTATTCTAGGAATTTACTCTCTCTTGATTTTCAAATACAGTATAACCCTCGTAGAAAATTATCAAATCTCCACCAATTTCTTTCGCTTATTCATTCATTCCCTCTTCACTAAATATTATTCAAAAGAATTGGAAGTAATGAAACTGGTGATACATTTTTTGATCTTCCCAATATTTATCCAGTTGGAGACGTCAATAAATGTCCTCTCACAGGTGTCAAAAGACATTTTTGGCGTCTGTTAAAATAGACAAACTTTTTTAAGGGAAAAGGTTGAATGAATTTTCTAAAAACTCAAGTGAAGTAACCCAAGGAGGCACTAAATGTACGTCACTTAAGCAGCGATATGTAGAAACATTAAAATCATTACAATAAGATTACAGGTGCACTAACTGGAAGATCCAAGTAAACGGAGAGAAAAGCCAACCTGTGAATTGCCAAAAAAAGGTGGAAAGTGACAAATGTCAATATAAAAATAGACATACTAAACAAAATAGGTACCTTGGAGTAACTCCTGATAAGATATGTTCACTAATCAAGTAATAGCGAACGTCAAATAGGTGAGATCAAACCTTAGAGGAATACTAGGACCCACCAGAGAAATCATTGATGACAGATGAGATCAGAGATTAAACACTTGAAGGATTACACAGCCAGAGACTACAGAAGATATAGAAGACTAAACCAGCAAATAGAACAGACATTAAACTTGAACAAAAACTACAAATAAAGGAGCCAATCGCGCTTGGGGGCACTCTAATACATGTCGAGGTTGCACAGGAGTACCAATAAATATATAAAGAAGCCTGTTTGTGTTTTAGTGTGTGTTGGTCTAAATCTAGAAGCAAAACTTTGCAATAATTTTATATTTGACTTTTAATGCTGCAAAATAATATACTTATATGTACATGTATTGAAATTTTGTGTTGCAGTAATATTTTTCAATGATAAAATTACACTTTTATAAAAGTACATGGAATGTTTCCTAAGAATCTTTTGGAACAATAAACAGTGAATCATTTTTAAATTCCATATGTATCTGCAATATTAGTCATCCAGTGTAAATATATTCGTAAATAACGACGAATGAATGTATTTGGTTTACTTACTTTCTACAATTTTGAGAAACATGAAGGGGAATATCATATTTGCAGTCCATAATCATAGTAAGGGTTTCAGAGTCATTGGCTTCTTGGAATGGTGGGTGACCACAAACTAACATATAAAGAATTACACCTAACGACCAAACATCTAAAACAGAAGAAAAATATTTATAGTTTTTGTTGTTTTTACCGATTGAAATGTACTTACCGACGGCTGGTGCATCGTACGAATCTCCTAAAAGTATTTCGGGTGCGGAATAAGCTAAGCTACCACAAGAAGTTTCTAACTTTTGGCCAGGATAAAACTTATTGCTAAAACCGAAGTCGGTCAATTTGACGACGCCCTGTTTCTTGAAAAATACCACATTTTCCGGTTTCAGGTCCCTGTGCACGACGTGCAGCTGATGACAGTACGATATCGCCCTAAAAGTAATGTAGTTTTGTAATAAAACTATGTTTGATAACAAACTGGTAAATTTACCTCACTATTTGACTAAAATATTCTTTGGCAACTTTTTCGGGGAGACCTGTATCGTGTCTCATGATATACTCGTAAAGATCACCTCCATCACCTAATTCTAATACTAAGTAGAGCTTTGTCGCCGTATCTATCACTTCATACAAACGGACCACATTTGGGTGTTGGACCAGTTTCATACAGCGAACCTGCAAGCACAATCCACAATAAGTAAAGCCTCAATGACAAGGGGTTGGTTTACAAGCTACAAAAGACAGCGAATTTAAAATGGAACACATTTAAACTCAAAATGTTTCTATAAGCCAAAGGATCTTCGCCTCTTCAACTCTTTCAATAACCTGCTCGAAGCACCGTATTGATCGCTTTTTCCAATCCATAATTTTACCCATTTTCTTTTTGTTTTGTAACATAACTACTGCCTCGCGAATGACTTCCGTTGACATTTTAGCTTAAACAACCAACACATAGGGATGTATATAAGTTAGGGGTGATAAGGTCACTGCGACCTATAGGATCTATTGTGTCTCCCCTTACTTGCCATGTTCTGATGTTTTCTCAGATTTATAGCAGCTCTTCAAGTCCTATTTTCCTGAGGAAGTTTAGGACATCGTCAGGCTTCAAATCAAGTAGATCCCCCTCTTCTATTTCATGTGCTCCTAGGTATCTGGCCCTAGAATTCTGCAAGGCAGGGCATTCTGGGAGTATGTGTATTGAGGTTTAATCCTCTTCCTCACAGAATCTGCACTTTGCTTCATCTGCTAACCCTAGTTTCTTCATGTGGCTTCTTAACCGGCAATGCCCGGTTAATAATCCCGTTAGAATTCGGAGCCTTTTTTTACTGAGGTTGAGGCAGCTAAGAGATCTCTTCTGGTCATAGTTCCCCAGTAGCATCTTAGATTGCCTCAGTCCTTCCAGCTGATTCCAGTACTTGGATTTTTCCTTCTCCATTTCATCCCTTAGTTTTCCTAAGATTACTCTACTGCTGATCCCACAGGATGGTTCTGTTCCCAAATGTGGGGTTTCAGCTCCTTTTTTTGCCAGCTTGTCTGCTGTTTCGTTCCCCTCTATTCCTATGTGGCCCGGGACCCATAGGAGGGTGACAGTGTTCTTCTGGCCTAGTTCATTTAGTTTGCCTAGGAATTCCCAAACCATCTTCGAACTGATTATATTTGAGCTCAGCGCTTTGATGGCTGCTTGACTATCCGACATGATCACAATCTATTGTCTGCGGTAGTTTCTTCCAATATTGAATTCCACACATCTTTCGATGGCGCGGACTTCTGCTTGAAAGATGCTCGGGTATGTGCCCAAGCTTTCTGAGTATTTGGCTCTCGGTCCAAAAACTCCTATCCCAGTTCCCTCGTCTAGCTTGGAACCGTCCGTATACCACTTTATGGCATTCTGGTTTAAATTCTGTATGGTGTCTTCATCCCATTCAGATTTATTACTCAACTTTGTGATGAATTTTCTCACAAAGTTGAATTTCTTTGGCATATCATCTTGGGGCATTTCCCAAGTTTGATCAAATTAAAGTGATCGAGGTTTTTCCTTGATAATTCCTTCTTTGATCATTCAATATATTTTGTTTTCTTCCTTACACTTTCTAGCAGAATGTGCAGTGGGGTCAAGTTTAAAATCACCTCCATTGCAGCAGTGGGGCAAGTTCCCATTGCTCCAGTGATACATGAACAGGCTAGTCTCTGAATCTTCGAGAGATTTTTCCTCGTCGTACTCAGATTAGCCCTTGCTCCCCAAGCCACTGCCCCATATGTGATTATTGGTCTCACTATTGCTGTGTACATCCATTGCAGAATACGTGGGTTGCATCCCCAGTTCTTTCCTGCAATGTTCCTGCACACCATGAGGGCCTTGGTTGCTTTGTGTATTACTTCGTCTTCGTGTTTATTCCAAAGTAACCTACTATCTAGGATTAGCCCTAGATATTTGACCTCTGTTTTCCACTCGACGATGTTCTCCCCTATTCTTATGATTTTTAGATTAGGTTTCTTTTTCCTTGTAAAGGCTACTAGTGTGGTTTTGGTGGGGTTGATGTTGAGTCCCACCGAGTCACACCATTGTTTCGCAATGTTCAGTCCTCTTTGAACAATATCACAGAGGATATTTTCATACTTCCCTTTTGCCAGGATAACCATGTCGTCGGAATACCCTTGACACGGTATGCCTCCCTAGTCAATTGACAGAGTAGACTATCCACAGTGAGACTTCACATAAGCGGGGATGCAACTCCCCCCTGTGGACAGCCTCTGGTCACATTAATGAAGATAGTGTCTTGTCCTGCCTCCATTTCTGCGATTCTTGTAGATAGCAGTTGCGACATCCAGATGGAAGTCGTTCTATCTACTCCTTTTTCATCAGTGCT
Source organism: Ophraella communa (assembly GCA_035357415.1). Classification (NCBI taxonomy): domain Eukaryota; kingdom Metazoa; phylum Arthropoda; class Insecta; order Coleoptera; family Chrysomelidae; genus Ophraella; species Ophraella communa. The sequence continues at coordinate 20,772,106 of CM068983.1, forward strand.
CTTTTGACTGCCTCATATGGCGTATTGTCAAAGGCCCCTTCTATGTCTAGAAAGGCACATACCATGGTCTCTTTTTTATTCAGAGCGTCTTGGATTTCGTCAGTCAATTGTGTTAAAGCGGTTTCCGTGGACTTTCCCGTTTGGTACGCATGTTGACGGGGGTGCAATGGCACCTGTTCCAAGATTTCTGTTCTAATATAGTTGTCTACAGCTTTTTCCATCGTTTTGAGAACAAACGATGTGAGGCTGATCGGTCTAAGGGATTTGGGGTGCGTAGTGTCCCGTTTCCCTACTTTTGGGATAAAGGTGATTTTGGTGATTTTGCTACTAGTTCATCAGCAATCATGATGACTTCTCTAACGCCCATACTATAAATATAGGCATAAGTAGACACTGTATTCTAAAAAAATAAAACAGCATCTCTAGGAATTCACCACTTCTTATAATGCTACTAATTTAATGGCTAAGTTTGAAATAGTTGGTATGCCTCAAGGCTCCAAATTTTGATCTGACTTATTTATTTGTTGATTAATGACAGGTGAATCTGTAGAGTTCTACAAGTTTTTTGCTGGAGAATTGAAATTGTATACTTTAACAGTATAAAAGCTCACAAAGTAAGGCCTTATAGTGAGGCAGATTGTAACTAAGATTATTTCTTGGTAGGAGCAAAATTAAGTCCAGAACAGTAAAACTGAGCCAACAAACAAAATATGATATGCAAGAATTGTTTAATGGATCTCTAGATCATCTATGGGAATCACAGACTGAAAGGTGGAATATAATTGAGAAATTAACAGTTCTTTAAAAATATTTCAATTCAGAGTGAAGAGGAAACGAGGAGGCATGGAAAGAAGAAGAATGCAACTAAGTTGCATAAAAAATGATATACTTAGGGGGTCAAATAAAAACAAAAAAGAGTGAGGGCAGTTGTTTGGGAAGATTGTTGAATGAAAAAAAGAAAAAACAACCAACAAAAAGATGGAGGGAAATTATGAAAAATGAATGATCATCCTGTGTGTTTTCAATATTTTTTGTGGTAGTTTATAACTCAGTTTATAGGGATACCTCAAGGGATACTTAAAATTCAATTAGGTACTTACACTGCACATTTGTAAGAAAAATATTTAATATTACTCCTTTTTTTGTAAGTAGGTTAATTATATTGATTAATTTATACTATTCAGAATTTAACTGCTTTATTTAAAGCTATTATTATCATTATTAATATCTAATAATCTAATGGATTATTTGAAGAAACAAATTTTTTGCAGTTTAAATGTTAAATTAATTTCATATATAATTTAAAATCAATTTAATTTGTTTACAGTATTAATTATTGGCATAATTATATTTATTTTCACTTTTTTATAAGGTCTAAAATACTATTATTGATTTAAACATGATAAATACACATATAAATGCTAATCAAATTTGATCACACTTCATAATTCAGCTGAAACCTTAACACATTGTTAATTATCACAATAAATATAATACCAGATATAACAAATTATAAGAAAACACTACAGCTAAAAAAAACTTTATAAAACAGCAGTTAACTAAATAAGAAATTGTAGCAGACATTGAGAACCACTAATTTAGATGAATTAACACCAATTGAAATATATTTAACAATTCTTACCTCTTGAAAAAGATGTGCCTTTGAAACTTCATCCAATTTACTCTTATCAATGACCTTTACAGCGACTTTCTCTCCTGTAAAAACATGCCTAGCAAGTTTAACAACAGCAAAGTGGCCACTACCAAGTGTTTCTTCCAAATCATACAGTCCGGCTATTTTACCATCATATTGCTTGGACAAATAGTTTGAATTAAATTCCTGAGTACCCACTTTGCTGCTTGGGCGAAGATTCCTGTTCATATTAAAGGACCTAAAAAAATTGCATGAAGATATTCTACAAGACAAAATGTTGGTGCAACAAAACATTGTTTTTAATTTAATATAATGTTAGTTATGCAAATCAAAGTAAGAACTGACATTAAAACCAAATCCTAATCTTTTAAATTTTGTATTATCTTGCCAACCTTGAGGTTTTGTAATAAGATGGGGATATTTTATCAGGAACTGTTTCCGTTGTAAAGAAATCAATTTACTAACACAGAAATGTGAAATACTGCATGTTTTAATGACAAAAAGTTACTAATTTTAGAATTCTTTTTAAAAATAAGTAAGTAAGTTTAGCACTCACTATAAATGTTCATAACATTAAATAACTACAAGATAACAAACCTTTAAATATAAATTTGTTAATTTTAATAATAACTAAATAAAATATGCATTCAAAAAATAAAACACTTTATAGTAATTAAAATTTGTGTGGTTATTTGTACTTGCCAATTCACAATATAAACTGTCTATATTAATAACTATCATAATTGAAATCTCACAACAAACTTGTAATTAATTAGTTCAATATTTTGATGGATTAAAATAACCTGAATCCTTTTAAAAATTTAAATATTACAATAACATTGTAACATAAACCTGATTTATATTTATAACATAAAATAATAATAACATCAATAAAACATTTTTAACTCACACTTCGGTTAAAGTAATAATCTTATTAAATAGATTGATTACTTACCAAATACAAATATTAACAGTGGGGTACCTCCTATATGATTTCCACACACAGTTTAAAAACAAATCTTTGTTGTTGAAAACCAAGCCAAACCAAAAGACCGTTATGCATCTTTTGCGATAACGCTGTCGTAAAATTTACACAAAGTGAACATTTAAAGCAATTTCATAAATATTTTTTTCTAAATTCTAAATGTATTGTAAGGTAGGAAAATATTTCGATCTTCAAGTAAATGGCAAGTGACATTTAAATTACGTTTGAAATGAAACTTTTGACATGGTTTGACAGTAAATGCCAAGCTTTCTGAAAGAGACAGATAAAGAACATTTATCTAACAAACAAAAGATGGACGATCTATAAGAAAGAAGAACTATGTTTTTTTTTAAATAGAAGAAAATAACACTATTTGAAAAAGTAATGAAGTTGTCTAATCTGTTAAATTTCGAATCATCCTTTTTAATACTGTAATAAAATATTTTAATCTTTGAAAATAAACAAGAAAAAAGTGTTATACATTTGTATATTTGAACAATGACAGTTCTTAGAGTTTGATATGATAAATGACAAGAATCAGGAAGTGGGAGGCTGGCAGGTGAAAGTTCCGAAACTTGCTTCCCAAAAAAAATTATTATAAAATTACCTAAATGAAATCATTAAAAAATCTGCTATGGTCTTAAACTGTTAACATGGGATTCGAACTTAACAGATTTCAAGGAGAAGTAGACGAAGAACTGGTGTGTCCTATATGTTCAGGAGTTTTGGAGGATCCCATTCAGGTTCTTAAAAACATTTTGTATACTTTATAAACTAGCATATTACTTTTAAAGCTGTAAATTATGTAAATATATGAGATTTTTACATACTAAATCGAATCTTGAAGGTCTTTCTACTATTATCTTATTGTACATTTAATTTAACTAGATATAACTTACACCTGCTTTCCATTTAAAATTATGCAACTATAATTTGCAAATGGTTATCACTGTTTCATATGCTTACATAAATGCATGAAAAGAAAATATTTAATCAATACAATTTATACTTTTATTTAAAGTTTTTGTGATTGAGTTTTAAATTATTTTAAACTACTAAAATATATTTCAGGCTCTTGTTTGTGAACATGCTTTTTGTAAAGCTTGTATAACAGAATGGATATCTAGACAACCAACTTGTCCGGTTGACAGACAGATTGTAACTTCTCCACAATTGCGGCAAGTACCAAGAATAATAAGAAATTTACTTTCAAGGTAAGCGTATAAGTTATATTAAATTTTTGTGTTATTCTTAAGCTGATTTAATACATATGATATTTTAGTTTTGTTCTGTAATTTTAAATAATTTTATAGACTATGTATAACTTGTGATAATGCCCAATTTGGGTGTACCCGTGTGCTAAAACTGGATGCTCTAGCCACACATTTGGAAGAATGTGAACATAATCCAAAAAGACCACTTCCTTGTGAACAAGGTTGTGGTCTGGTCATTCCTAAAGATGAATTGAAAGATCACAACTGTGTGAAGGAGTTAAGAGCATTGATACACACTCAACAACAAAAATTGAGTGAGTTTCAACAGGAAATGACTGAACAGAGATTTCTGTTAGCCGAGCAAAGGAGAGAGATGCAATTACTTAAGGTAATTGATATTAATTTTTGTCACATAAATCAAATTTAGCATATTTTTTGTTTGTTAGGATTTTATGAGAGCAATGAGGATATCAAACCCCTCTATGAGGGCAATAGCAGATGCAATGGAGAGAGATGAAGTACTGCGTTGGAGTAACTCCTTACAAAGGGCTAGAGTTACTAGATGGGGAGGAATGATATCTACACCAGATGAAATTTTACAGGTAAATATATTAACAGAGCACAATGTTGCAATTAACAATTGTTTTTCTTTTAGAGAATGATAAAAAGGACTTTAACAGAAATGGGTTGTCCTCCCCATATTCTCGACGATTTAATGGAAAACTGCCACGAACGTAGATGGCCCCCGGGGCTTTGTTCGCTAGAAACCAGACAGAATAATCGTCGGCAATATGAAAACTACGTTTGTAAACGAGTACCGGGCAAACAAGCAGTTTTGGTGCTGTCGTGCGATAACGGACACATGGGGGAAGATATGATGGTCGAGCCGGGCTTGGTTATGATATTTGCACATGGAATTGAATGAAATATTCAAAGATGTAGTAATGGTACTAAAAATGTGATTTTAGTTTATTCAAGTTGATATAGGAAAAAAAATGATCTCATTTAGGTTTGACATTATTTAAAACTATCTGTCTTAAATATTATATTTGTTTGTGGATGAATCTGATCTAAATTGTGGTTAAAAAAGAGAATTTTGTAATATTGTGCCATATCTTCAATGATTTTTATTGAATTGGCTAAATATTTGATAAAAAATGTCTTCCCGATGTCACTCACAGCTAGTTTTGTTGCTTTTTGGACACAAAGGGTTGTAGTGAAACTGTCTGAAATCACATTGGTTGGTAATGTTGCTGCATCGCAAGCAAAAAATATATTACAACAGTAGCTAACATGCTTGCAAGATTTTTAATTGCAGTCGGTATTAATTTTAAATTGGATTATTTAGCACAAAATAAAATAATCGCTCAACATTTTTTTTGTGAAATTCACGTTAGGCTGATTATAATTTGTTGCTAAACCAATAAACATTCCTGTTTTTGTAAAATTTATGTAACGAAATTTATTGCATTTATTACAAACGTGTGTGTTGACTGATTTTTGTCTTAGTTAAGGTAAGAAACTTCCAAGATAAATTTCCAACTTTTCTCTCTGCATGTTGTTTGAACTTTATGTTGGACTTGATGACCAATAATTAAAATGTGATGGTTGCTGGTTGGACCAGTGGATTTGATTTGAAGGCTGCTTGGTGTATAGTCTGGTCAAGAAGTCATTTAAATCGGATTTGGGTTACACCGATCCGAAAAATCTGATTTTGGTGTCAATCGATTCGAAATGGCAAATAAAAAATGTTCCTGTATATCAAAATCCGTTTTAAAAAATTTCCTATTGTTATTAAAAATTTAAGATTTTTTAAAAAAAGGGGGTTTACAGTTTTGCTAATAACTCATAAACTATAATAGCTAGAACAAAAAACTGAACGGATTTTTAAAGGGCAGGAAATTTCCAACAAAAAAGTTCCAACTACCCGAATTGTAGCTCAATTATTTATAGGTCTAAATTAATATTGAAAATGGCATAAAAAACGGGCGGCGTGGCAGCACCGCAACTACCAAATGACATAAATTATTTTTTTTCAATAAGTAAATATTAATAAAAAAAAATTTAAAAATTCTAGCACTAACAGAACATATCAGAGAACAAATTTCTGCAGTCAAAAAACTTTTTTCGTTATTTTTCACATTTCTATCCATTTGTTAATTAAAAAATTACATCTTCATTGTTACTAATTTTAAATTCGTTACTGTGAGTAAAATAAAAACACAAGAATTTTTTTAACCCTTGGAATCCTTTATCATAAAGCTACTGAACAAAGTTACATAATAAAATTTTTAAATTTTTAAAAATTGAATTTGTTATTAACAAGCAAAGTAAACAAATGCGATTTAAGATGTGAAAAATTTAAATTTTTTTAAACAATTGTTTACAGTCGTTTTTAATACGCTATAAACAATATAAATCCAATTTTTTTAAATGTTTGTGACCAATTGTTTAAAAAATTTTTATAAACAAATAGCTTATTTAACAATTTTTAAAAAAAAAATTTTTCCCATTCTATTGTTTATTAAAAACCATGATTTAAAAAAAAATTCTCTTCAAAAAATTTTCTAATTGTTAATTAACGTTTTTGTTTATTAAGAATTGTTTAAATTTAATATTAAGAAATGAAAAAATCCTAAAAATCATAATTTTCTCCTCTCTTAAAAGAAAACGTGGAAAACATATTTTTTTTTTTAAATTAAACGTATACTATGGTATTCAGTATGTTGTGAGGTGTTATAAAAAAAATATTAATTGTTGATGCAATTGTTTATAACAAATTGTTTAATTAATAAACAATTAAATAATTAACTGACAAATTCGAAGAAAAAAATACCATTTTGTAGAGAAGAGAAAATTATGATTTTTAGGATTTTTTCATTTCTTAATTAGTTAAATAGTTAATAAACAAAAACGTTAATTAACAATTGGAAAATTTTTTGAAGAAATTTTTTTTAAATCATAGTTTTTAATAAACAATAGAATGGCAAAAAAATTTTTTTAAATCGTTAGATAAGCCATTTGTTTATAAAAATTTTTTAAGCAATTGGTCACAAACATTTAAAAAAATTGGATTTATATTTTTTATAGCGTATTAAAAACGTCTGTAAACAATTGTTTAAAAAAATTTAAATTTTTCACATCTAAAATCGCATTTGTTTACTTTGCTTGTTAATAACAATTTCAATTTTTAAAAATTTAAAAAATTTATTATGTAACTTTGTTCAGTAGCTTTATGATAAGGGATTCCAAGGGTTAAAAAAATTCTTGTGTCTTTATTTTACTCACAGTAACGAATTTAAAGTTAATAACAATGAAGATGTAATTTTTTAATTAACAAATGGATAGAAATGTGAAAAATAACGGAAAATATTTTTTGACTGCAGAAATTTATTCTCTGATATGTTCTGTTAGTGCTAGAATTTTTAAAATTTTTTTTATTAATATTTACTTATTGAAAAAATATAATTTATAACATTAATTTAGACCTTCAAATAATTGAGTTACAAATCGGGGAGCTGTGACTTTTTTGTTGGAAATTTCCTGCCCTTTAAGAATCCGTTCAGTTTTTTGTTCTAGCTATTATAATTTATGAGTTATTAGCAAAAATGTAAACCCCCTTTTTTTAAAATCTTAAATTGTTAATAACGATAGGAAATTTTTTAAAACGGATTTGGATATTCAGGAACATTTTTATATTTGTCATTTCGAATCGATTGACACCAAAATCAGATTTTTTGTTAAGTAATGGCGAAGTATGCAAAGCGGTCGTTTTTTTTTTAATTTGATATAATAATCTCCAAAGACAAGAAGGCCTAAACAAGTAAATGTCTATTGAAAGATATTTTTAATATCGAAAAAAGTAGTAGAACAATTCCAATTAATAAATATGTAATATTTATTTAAATTGGGATAAACTTGAGACGAGATATACGCTAGGATTCGTTTTCTATACACTTTCATTCTCTTTTAAGGATTTTCTAACCTATTCATCGTAATTTACAATTAAATATTTTATAATGTATGTATTTTTTAATATTGTGCTGTGAATAAAAAAAATATTCGGTTTAACTTTGTAAGTTTTTCTCTATTTGTGATTTTTTAATAGTTTTATATTGTTTAGGAATTTGATGGAATCATATTTTTTTGTCTAAAATTTTGTTTTATTATAAAATTTGTTTTGATAACATTTGTTTGATTTATTTCAAAACCAACCCTAATTAAGAGGGGCGTCAAAAATGTGACAGCTGAAAACGGGTGGCAAGCCTGAATTGTACCCAAAATTTCAATCATTTTGTAAACAACAAATCTAAAGAACTCCTTAAAATTACGTGTTCAAATTTTAACAGGATGTAGCTTAGACCTTTCTCTAGGAGATAAGGTTTTTTAGTTGAGTTTTATATTGTAATAAAAGAAATATTGGCGTTTAAGTGATGGTATGTTTTGAAAAAGTTTGACAATTTGTGATCACGAATTTTAACGCCAGAAGCTTAACTCCTAAAGAAAGCATAGAGAATGCGACTAGCAAAATATAAAGTTAAAGAAAGGTATATTTTTTGAGATTTGTTGCACGCAAAATTTGAATATTGCACTAATCTGTCAATTTAGTTCAACAGTTTTGGTGGCGCTTTTTTCAAAGACGTATGTCGATTCTAATTCTCCAAATCCAAACTTCACTCAACATAACCAACCTAACCTTATCTCTCGTTTATAACGTCAAAATATATTAATTTTAGTGTTTTGCTTTTAAATATATAATTGTCTATATTAATATTCGTTTATAAGTTACCAGAAGTTAAAAAAAATTAATTTCAAAGTATATTTTCACAATTTGCGTTGGTTTTTACATCGTTTATAGCATTATCCAACTGATATTTGCAGTGTTATTGTTGATGGAATTTAGTGTTATGAACCGTTGTTATTTCCTAAATTACTTTTTACTTAAACACAATTGTCTTATTTTAGTCGAATGGTAAAAATGTGAGTTTTGAGAGACCTGATTTTTCTTTATACTTTTTTTCATCTTTAAGTTACCTAATCATTATCTTATATCTTTATTTGTTAAATAACATAAACCCAACCTAAGGGATTTACATTTATAAATTAAAACCACATATGTAAATATTAACAGCAAAGTGTTAAACTGTTTTTCTAAATAGGCAGGATAATAATGTCCACAAAGTAAGGGTTTCTACAATATTTATTTACATGTTCAAAATGTATAAATAAAATACATTTCTCTTTAGACAATGTGAAGAATTAAAATTTACAGTCAAATATGTAAAATTTTTATCAAAACAGTTTTACAAATTTGGGATGGATACTTCTGTTATCTGTTATATCATCCATGGCAATATCATCTTTACATTCAGCATATCCTCAAAACAAAACAAAAAGTTTGCAAAATATAATTTTTTTTCAAACTTATACTCACAAAGGGTACATATCCCCTTTACCATTGAAAGTTTGTTGGTAAATGATAAAACAGACCAAAGGGTTCCATATTCATGTCAGAACAAAGTTCATATCTATCCATAATATCGTGAACTGGGTACATATAAATATAAGTATAAATATAACCCAACCTGTTTTTCTAAATAGGCAGGATAATAATGTCCACAAAGTAAGGGTTTCTACAATATTTATTTACATGTTCAAAATGTATAAATATAATAGATTTCTCTTTAGACAATGTGAAGAATTAAAATTTACAGTCAAATATGTAAAATTTTTATTAAAACAGTTTTACAAATTTGGGTTGGATGCTGGATACTTCTGTTATCTGTTATATCATCTTTACATTCAGCATATCCTCAAAACAAAACAAAAAGTTTGCAAAATATAATTGGTTTTTCAAACTTATACTTACAAAGGGTACATATCCCTTTTACCATTGAAAGTTTGTTGGTAAATGATAAAACAGACCAAAGGGTTCCATATTCATGTCAGAACACAGTTCATATCTATCCATAATATGGTAAAAAAGAAAAACATAAAACATTTACTGGTTATTTACTATTAATATGCAGATGTTATTTAGTAATGTTTAGAATGTAATTGAACCCTAAAATAAACATTTGTATTTTAAAACACATAGTAGCTGCAGCATTGATGTAGCCTATAAGGGTCCAGATTCAATGTTTTTGAAGAAAGAGTTCTAAAAAATAAAAGATTAGAATTAAAATAAAAAATTATTAATTATTTATTATAAATAGAATAAAACCTGCATAGGCAGTTACTTGAGGTCCAAAGTTTTTGAGGAAACATTTCTATAAAATAAAATATAAAATTATTCATAAATTTACTAACTCACTCACAAATTTTGTCAGTCTTCTTACTATCAAACAAATAAGACCTGCGTAGGCAGTTACTTGAGGTCCAAAGTTTTTGAGGAAACAGTTCTATAAAATAAAATATAAAATTTTTCATAACTTTACTAACTCACTTACAAATTTTGTCAATCTTCTTACTATCAACAAAATATAACCAATGTAGGCAGTTACTTGAGGTCCAAAGTTTTTAAGTAAACATTATCGTAGGTGCATTTTAAAAACCTTGTATTTATTTCTCCAACAATTTAATCATCTAATCATAGATGAAATAACATATATGGTTACCAGAAAAAGTATAAATATTGCTAAAAATAGCATTTTTAGGACATTTTTGAAATACTTTAGAAAAGTAGTAACCTATTGAATCTTGTAGAAATATTTTGTTTACCATACTCCACCTAATAAAGTACTCAAAAATTAATCAAATAGTTTGAATTTAAAAAAGATACTAATATTCTTCCTGGTCTATCCTAGTATTTAAAGTAGACAAAGGATGGCTCAAAGGACGAGTAGCATTAACACTTCTCTGAGATGCCCTAGTAAAGCCTCTTGTATGAACTCAAAAAGGTATAGGTAGGTACTCAAAAAGAAGAAAATTCATATATCTAATATGCAAAATACCTATATCAATACACCTTTTAAAACTAAATTTGATATTTAGATCTCAATCATAGATAATAAAATAAATAATACCTACCTATTAATTGCAAAAAAATTAAACCAGAAAATAAACAAATTAAAACTTACCTCTTATCACTTCTGATTACTATATGGAGAGTGCTTTCAAATGTAAATAAAATATGGATCTTTATAAAATAAAGATTTTTTCATTTGTGTGAAAGATACCAGTTAAAAATTATTACAATCCTATTGGATACATTTTAATTTCAATTGATTGCACCAAGTATGGGGTTGACATTTTTGAAATATAATTAATAGCCATAATTTAATGATACAATTAGTTTTATTAAGATATACCCATAACATTAACAATTATGTTTAGTCGAGTGTTTAGTACTTGCAAGAGTATTGTTGGCCAATCGCTGATAGTCAGCTTATCCCACTTCTTTAGGTATCTTAAAAACAGGTGCACAAAGTGTATTTCTATAGATACTAGATTGGTTAGTTATTATCGTAGGTTATTGAAAACATGGAAATATTTTTTCTTGCACCACATTCTCAAAATAAAAATAAACTATAGGTAAGCTTTATTGTAGGGTGTGCTTTACTTTGTACTCCATTTTTCATTAAATCATGGATCTGGGTGGTAGTTTAGGAATGTCCAATACTCTAAAAAATAAATGATATTTATTTATTTAGGCAGTAAATAATTAACAAGGTACTTACTTGAAGTCATATTGAAGACAGACTAACCTGTTAATGTTTACAAACATTATAGTAACAGTTTTGCAATAATCATCAAACGTTTTGGAAAAGTATTTAAATTTTTCCCCACAAAATATATTCTCAAAATTTACATCTACTTCAACACCTTCAAATAATACATCCATCAGAAAGTAAATAAACTGATCAAACTATAACCTCGTTTAATTTTGCATTGTTGCCAATCATAGATATTAATGATATTATGCCAATACATTTCAATATCAATTTTAAAAAAGGTATAATTACATACTTTCCACTTTATTTCAATTTTTCTTTAGACCATGTTGATGTGTGCATATTCAGAAACCGTAATATGTTTTTATTATGTTTAATATATTTATTCTAATAAATACCTTAATTAGTAAGGGTTAGTACCAGAGCTGGGTAGTATACGGATACAATATCCGGATACTTTTTATGTATCCGAAAGCTGTATCCAGATACTTTTTAAATTTTGTACCCGGTATCCGTATCCGTGACCAAATTTTAAAGTATCCGGTATCCGGATACTGTTTTTGATATTCGGATACTTTTAAATATTATTTATTGCCCTCCTATAATGCACCCTTAGACAAGGAAAGAGAGAGGACTGCGCATCCGAATCAATTTGTGTTACCCATTTGCCACCAAACTAATGGCGGTCAATATTGACATAGGCGTATCATACGATTTTTCGTAGACGATTATTAAATAATCATTTTCATTATTTCGTATTACAAATCTAATTTAAAAAAGTTTTTAAATATGTACTGCTCCAAAAAAAAACAACAATCATTTTAAAACATATTTATTTAATAAATATTACAATTTTAATCTATTTTATCTATTTTAAATATATGTTTTTGTTCCACGCCACTGCAAAACTATTACATCTATGAGAAAATAATAACAATTAATTGAAAAATAATCTTTAAAACTGAATGAAAACAATGTTCAAAATGTATGTACAATTAATTTAAGTTATCGTACATAACATATGTGATTTAGTTAAACATCTATTACCTGAAAACTGTAATATTAATAAAAATAAATTTCAAGGAAATAGTTTTAAAATACTTTTTACCTATGAAATGAAATTCCTTGCTCTTTTTTAGCACTCTGACTATTGCACTTATAAGCTACACAATTAACCATTTTAAAATGTCTATTCAGTTTATTAAAAAAGGTGAATATTAATAAAAAACTAAAAAAATACAATTCGATGTTCCAAATTTGTTTGCCACCAAACGTTTCAAAATTGGCTTCACTCTCACGCATAAGGTTTTCATTGCCATGCGCTGTCCTCTCTCTTTCCTAGTCTAAGAATGCACCTAACGTAGGCACAACACTGCCCTTCCTTTAATTCAGATGTGTCTAATATGTTAAATCCCATTTTTTGTGCTGATCACCGTTATAATACCTATATTATTATATTCTAATGGAGCTTTGTTTTTACCTATAAATCAGTTATAAAGATTCATAAGTACGTTATTTATTTTTTATATTTTCTATATCTCTCTTTTCAAGAACCCCTTTGTACCCTGTATTTATAATTATTAGAAGAAATTCTTTTTCGGATTATAATAAAGGATATTAATCCTAATATTTATATTTTTATTTTAGAGTACCTACAAGTACAAATAAGTACACCCCCTAAAAAGTTTGAAAACTCGGCTGGTCCGACGCTGGCCAAATTCAATATCAAAAGCTCAGGCAGTGACACGAAAAAGTTTTTCGGTAGCTCATCAGTAAATGTATTTTCCTACGACCACATATGAAAGTGCTAGATTGCACACTTATTTGTACTTAAGAAAGTAGCTAATATCAATACACGTATTGAAAAGTAAATATCAATACACGTATTGAAAAGTAAAAAAATATAGTTCTATGATCTGTGACATTTACGTCAAATTTATCAACAGTAAAAACACATGAATGTCAAAGCAAGGACCATTTAATTTTTTTTTTAAATCTTCCTTGTATCAAATATTGTATGGTAATTGCCAAATTTTTTTGTATAAAGTAAGATTAAAGAATAAAGTTTCTTATAGGTTTTTAAATTTTTAAAAAATAAACATATTTTTATTCAGTATTATTATTTTTATAAAAACACTTTTAGAAAGAAGAACAGTTTATTCTTCTTTTTTATATTGTGTTTATGTTCCGTGCATGTATCGAATGTGGATTTTTGAAGTTATGTTTGTGTTTATGTTTACAATTATCTTTGCGTCTATTATTATTACATTACTTTTCAATTAATTTCACCAACTGACCATTTTACTTTTAATTTTTATAGAGCCCACAAAAAAAAATCAAAATGTCATTTAGCTAATAAAGAATTTTGATGTGAATTCCTGAGAAAAGGTGGTTATTTGATTTTAATTAATTATATTTCCATGCAATATATAAACTCGTTTAAATCCTAATTTTTAACATGACTAACAATTAATAGTTATTTGTATGCTAAGGCCGCGAAATACCTCTTTAACGTACCGAAAGAACAGTTATCGCCGAGGCCGCTTGCGGCCGAGGCAAGATAATCTTGAGGTCGTTAAAAAGTTTCGCGGCCATGGCATACACACTATTTTTCGTGCAATCGTTAAAATTATTAAAATAGATAGTTGTAAATAAATATATTATTGCTCTAAAATCAACAGCATTTCAATTCATTTAACAATATCACCGTGTGCTATGGAAATGATATGTTTCAATATATATTTTGACAGTTCTTGTCAAAACGCAAAATGTCTGATACTGATAGCGATATTTCAGTACCTTCCACTCCTCCGGAACTCAAAAGCGTTGTAAATTCGGCGCTTTCCGTTTTAATACCCGAAAAATCTAAACGGCAGTACGAAAAATGTTACGGCGAGTTTAAAGATTGGTGTGACAAACAGAATGTTAAGACGATGTCTGAAAACATTTTATTGGCTTATTTGATGCAGAAATCAAATGTTGTAAAAAGTTCAACTTTATGGAGCATTTATTCCATGCTGAAGTGTATGCTGAACATACGAGACAATATCGACATCAAGCAGTTTTCAAAATTAGTACCATTTCTGAAAAGAAAAGCAGTAGGTTATCGAGCAAAAAAGTCTAAAGTATTAACGCGTGAGCAAATTGATACATTCCTGAAAGAAGCTAATGATGAAAAAATAATCCTTGTCTTTGTAGTATTTTAGAAATGTCAAATTTGGAAGTGACGTTTGGTTTCGCGGCCGTTGCTATGGGTAACGGCCGCGAAATTAAATTTCGCGGACTGTGCTGAGAACGCGAAATACTGACTTCGCGTGCGATTGCACGAAAAATAAATTTTATAAATAAATTTAAAATATTTATTATAATAAGATATATTGGGGTCGTAGGAAAAATCATGTACACAACGCGTTGGAAAGTGTATTTCTTGCACTCGTTACGTTTCCGCACTCGCCACTACGCGGCTCGTGCTAAACTTCACTTGTGCGTAATACTTCACTTTCCACACTCGTTATGTAATATACTATTTTCCTACTACCACATATGAAAGTGCTAGTTTGCACACTTATTTGTACTTAAGAAAGTAGCTAATATCAATACACGTATTGAAAAGTAAAAAAATATGATGATCTGTGACATTTACGTCAAATTTATCAATATAGTAAAAACACATAAATATCAAAGCAAGGACCATTTAATTTTTTTTTTAAATCTTCCTTGTGTCAAATATTGTATTGTAATTGCCAATACAAATTTTTCTGTATAAAGTAAGAATAAAGAAAAAAGTTTCTTATAGGTTTTTAAATTTTTAAAAAATAAACAAAGTTTTATTCAGTAAGTATTATTATTTTTATAAAAACACTTTTAGAAAGAACAGTTTATTCTTCTTTTTTATATTGTGTTTATGTTCCGTGCATGTGTCGAATGTGGATTTTTGAAGTTATGTTTGTGTTTCTGTTCACAATTATCTTTGTGTATATTATTATTATTATATTACTTTTCAGTTAATTTCACCGACTGACCATTTTACTTTTAATTTTTATAGAGCCCACAAAAAAATTAAAATGTCATTTAGCTAATAAAGAATTTTGATGTGAATTCCTGAGAAAGGTGGTTATTTGATTTTAATTAATTATATTTCCATGCAATATATAAACTCGTTTAAATCCTAATTTTTAACATGACTAACAATTAAAATAAATTTTATAATTAAATTTAAAATATTTATTATAATAAGAAATATTGGGGTCGTAGGAAAAATCGTGTACACAACGCGTTGGAAAGTGTATTTCTTGCACTCGTTACGTTTCCGCACTCGCCACAATGCGGCTCGTCCTAAACTTCATTTGTGCGTAATACTTCACTTCCTTTTTAAAAAAGTATCCTAGGAAGTATCCGGATACTTGTATCGGAATAAATTTTTAAATGTATCCGGATACATTTTGAGTATCCGGTATCCGGATACTTTTTTTCAGTACCCGACCCAACTCTGCTTAGTACAATAAATTTCATTTATTAATTATTTGTTAGGTATGCCGAAATCTTATTTTATTTTTTTTATTTTAAATCCTAAAAACAATTAATTTGTTACGCCTATGAAACACAACTAACTTCCAAAATATATCCAAATAGGAAATTATAAAAATTATACAGGTATTTTCATCTGTTTATGGTCTCAAGGTCAAATGTTTGTGTATGTCGTGAAAATATTCAAAGATTTACGAAGCAAAATTCATATTTTCATCTCTGTCTAAGACAAAGAAAGTCAACAAGCTCTAAAAATATTCAAATTTATAATAAAAATACTAATTTGAAACCACTATCGCCATCTACTCTACATTCTTGTAATTTAAAAATAACCAGATTTTTCACTAAATTCAGGCAGTCTTACCAAATTAGAAACGCCCCTCTTAACAGGTTACATTTTACACAATTGTTTAATGAGGGAAGGGTCCCTTTAAAAACTTTTAAAACATATTAAAGTTTGCTAAAATTTACAAGATCTAAATCGACTGTCATAGTGCAAACTTCTTATTCCAGTTATGATATTCCAATTCAAAATGGTGCTCTAAATTTAGTTTATTAATAGTCAGCTCCAGAGGGGATACTGATGGAAATCCAGTCTTGACTGGAGGAGATACCAGACGACATCTGGATGTGAGTAGTCTTACTCGTCTGATCTGAATGGATAATGAGTTGGATAAAAAAGTAATAGAGAAGGTAGCAGGAAGATCAGAGGACCAAAAGTCCAAAGGGGATTGTTAGGCTAAAATAAATGCTGAGGGGCGATAAGGCCAAAAAGCGGAAGCCTCTAAAAATAAAGTTAAGAGCTTGGTGAAAAAGGGCCAGTAGTGTAGAAGCCAAACACTCAGTATTTAATGCTCAACTTCATCTAGGTTCATAAACAAAAAGAAGGTGCGTCACTACAACAGGTGGAGTCAGAAAGTAGCACATCTAGCAGTATCCTTCACAGAGACATTGTCCTAGATAACGGTAGCTCTATTAGAAGCTGAGTTTCCTAAAGGCCCAACTGAAGTCTTCCATGCTGTGGATATATCCACTTTGGAAACCCTGAAGAAAACTTCAGAGGATAGGCAACAGGAGTTTTTGGACCGAGAGCCAAATACTCAGAAAGCTTGGACACATACCCGAGCATCTTTCAAGCAGAAGTCTGCGCCATCGAAAGATGTGTGGAATTCAATATTGGAAGAAACTACCGCAGGCAAGAGATTGTGATCATGTCGGATAGTCAAGCAGCCATCAAAGCGCTGAGCTCAAATATAATCAGTTCGAAGATGGTTTGGGAATGCCTGGGCAAGCTAAATGAACTAGGTCAGAAGAACACTGTCACCCTCCTATGGGTCCCGGGACACATAGGAATAGAGGGAAGCTGGCAAAAAGGAGCTGGAACCCCACATTTGGGACCAGAATCATCTTGTGTGATCAGCAGTAGAGTAATCTTAGGAAAACTAAGGGAAGAAATGGAGAAGGAAAAATCCAAGTACTGGAATCAGCTGGAAGGACTGAGGCAATCTAAGATACTACTGGGGAACTATGACCAGAAGAGATCTCTTAGCTGCCTCAACCTCAGTAAAAAAAGGCTCCGAATTCTAACGGGAATATTAACCGGGCATTGCCGGTTAAGAAGCCACATGAAGAAATTAGGGTTAGCAGATGAAGTGCAGATTCTGTGAGGAAGAGGATGAAACCTCAATATACATACCCTCAGAATGCCCTGCCTTGCAGAATTCTAGGGCTAGATACCTAGGAGCACATGAAATAGAAGAGGGGATCTACCTGATTTGAAGCCCGACGATGTCCTAAACTTCCTCAGGAAAATAGGACTCGAAGAGCTGCTATAAATCTGAGAAAACATCAGAACATGGCAAGTAAGGGGGGACACAATAAATCCTATAGGTCGCAGTGTACTTATCACCCCTAATTTATACATACATGGGCCACAGTTACAGTGCACCATGTCCAAGGGAAGTACTTCCAAGTTTTGAACCCAGGAAAAAGATAAGGGCGAAATCCAACGACCGTTCGCTTGCACTGTCTATAAGTACCAGATGAACAGGGAAAAAGGTTAGAGGCCGATATACAATGGCTGAATCCTCTTCTGTTGACAATCTGGGGTAGGACCTCTTTGGAAATCATAAAATTTGGGTGTTCTTCATGGACCACCCAGACCAAGTAAAAGCAGTATCTACAAAGGTTCTGAACAAGAAGGACCAGCTCTACGGATGACTCCGATTACTGCTTCGGAAGTGGGGAGGTTTTCAGTTCACCCAGTCAGAGAGCACGGGGACATCACCACTATGTTAAGGATCACTTTGAATGTGGTTATTTTGGAAGGAATTCAATTGTGTTCAGTGGAAGGCACGCTTCACAGCAGTACTGATAGTCATCTGCGGTGTCAGGTTTGATCCTTGACACGAGGTTTGAAGTGCTTATAGAAAACCGCAGGTGAATGTGCTGGTAACTGACCTTCAATACTAGGTAAATATTTTATATTCTTACAGATAGTCAGGTACTTTTAAAGGCTCTGTTATTTGAATTAAAGTTGGTTTAGGAAAGTAAACAACCCCTTAAGAAACCCATAGAAAACAACAAAGTTATCTCGATGTGCGTGCCAAGGGAGTGAACTTGGCAACCTTGCAAAGAGAGCCATATAAAAACTGACAGTTTTAAAGTAAGCAAAACGTTTCTTCCTCCTCCAATAAATGAGTAACTTGACCACAGGTTTTATCATTGGATACAGTTGACAGAAGCAAACATGAACCCTGGGTGGGCGTGTCCTTGTCGCTGTAGTTGTATTTTCATCTCACTTATGCAGCCACTAAAATTGATATTATCGTTAACATTGGCTCGTGATTGGCTGATTGTGATAACCTTGAAATTAGTTTGGCATATTTTCCGCGGACCATGTTTGCTTCTGTCGACTGTACATTCCTTTGGATATTACCTCAAAAAACGCGTAAATCGGATAAGGACAACGGTCGTTGATACGAATTAGGAGCAAGTGAGTTGCAATCTAATCTTAGTAAGGGAAACGCAAAACAAAAAGCGTTTGATGTCATATAGAATTCAATGACGTCTTTCGTTCAGTCTATATCACAAAGCAGCAATACTATCACGGCCATAGTAGATTAATAAACCAAATTTAGCGCACTCTTCCAATTGGAATACGAACTAAAAGTTGGCGGGTCGTTTAAATAAAACTAACAAGAAATTTCATTATTTATTATTAATACTTGAAATTTCCAAAGTTGTCAACGATTTAAATAAAACAAAATATTTAATAATTATAATATAGAAGAACGTGTTTTGAGCATACACACCAATGACATTCAAATATTACACATCTGTGATAAAAAACAAAATTTAGATTTCCTCGAAGAACCTGAAATCAAAAGACATCTAGCAGATCAACAATATAAAGTAGTTAATGAACAAATAAATCTTGGAAGTTCACCACTATTAAACTGTTTACTTTGATTGAGTCTTCATTTTATACATAGATAAGACGTAATTGTAACACAAATTTATTAAATTATTGTAAAGATCAGCATGATATAGTTTTTTCCTGGTTTTTCTATATCATTGCACAGTTATACTGCTGATCTTAGAGGGAAATACATCCAGGATAATCCCATAGGGCTAATAACTTATAACTTTTAATATTGTTATGTCTTATTACTTCCATACTTGGTCTAGCCTTAACTACTTATCAACATCAAGTACCTAGTTACAAACAAACAAAATGTAACTTCAATATGTCAATCTGACGATGCTATTTCTATAGCGAAACGGCCGTCATTACATTTAAAGTATTTAACGAATAAATAGTGAAAGTTAATTCAACCTTTTAGTTGCTTATTGTTCTGAATAAGATGAACTTTCACATAGTAAGGGTTAGTACAAAAAATTTCGTACATTTTATTGTTGAAACGTTTTCTCGAATATACAAAGTTGATAAAATATTGAATAAAAATAAAAGGCAAGAAGTCTGCCTACCTTGTTAAAGCGTAGATAAATTAAATTTAAAACTAATTTTGATTGAAAATGAAACAAAACATGGTTTGGTGAATATAATATATTGATCTTGGTGTATGATACACTATGTACAATAAGCGAAGGTACAAAATGGTAAACAGTCCAAAATAAATCTTACAAAAATTGGTTCTTAATTCATTTTCTGTAAAAAGAATAAAAAATGAACGGTTTTATTTGCCTATCCCACCAACAAGTGAAAATAGATGAAAGATATTTGAATTTTAATTTGTGAAATACATTTCTTCTTACACGTAAGCAATACGAACATAATGACTGTATGTAAAAAATTCTGAAATAGAAAACAATCTAATTTAACATTTGTACTACTTATAAAACTCTTATTTTTTAATTTACAAACAAAAATAGATAGTTCCAGTAGTTTATTAAATCCAGTTCAATAATCAATAGCCACTCGCTCCTTTCGAGCTTCCGCTCGTTCGGATTTCATCTGAGCCAGTTCAAAATCTGAGGAATCTTGCTCAGTTTCGGCTACCAATTTCCTTAATCTTGCCACCCTGGCTTCTCTAGCGGCTTGTTTTTCTTGCAAGGCAACCATTTCATCTTCCAAATCGTTAAGTCTGTCTTTCGTTAATTTAGCTCTACGAGCAGCGCCAGTATCTGTCTCAGTAACAGATGCGGTTACTGCTTCTCTTCTCGCTCTGAACGATGTTACTTTATTTTCCAGCGGGGTCCATTTGGTCAAATTATCATCATCCGGATTATAAGTTACTTTCAGCGCGCTACGTCTTTGGGTTGCTTCTTTTTCTGCCAGTTTTCTCGGTAAGCTGTCATTTATACCGACGGAGTCCAAGATCTTTTCGGATCTGTCAAGTAAACGCATCGACCTCAGGTTATTGGAAGTACTTTCAAGATCCACGTCGTCTATAATCGATACCTTTTTGTTGGCTCGGAGGCGTCTGATGGATGAAGCGGTCTGCGGAAAAAGAAGTCATTGGTAAAAATTTGAAATAAACCCGGCGAGATATACAGCGTGGAATGACATACATTAGACAACAGATAAATGCAACTTGATTTCACCAAGATATGCCTTTACAAGGTAATGCTACTGTAGCTCAGACAGAGCTCACTGCCGTCTCCATTACTGCAAAAGAGATTACCAAAAAAGATCACTGGTAAAAACATCCGTACTTTTACGGATAGCAGACAAGTGCTATTAGCTCTGAATAGGCCATGGATCACATCAGGTCTAGTATTAGAATGTCAAATGGCCCTTACCAAAGCCTGCAACAACAACGTGATCACTCTAGGCTGCATCAAAGGTCATGGAATTTCAAAATGCAACTGCATAGCTGACTCCTTAGCGTCCTAAAAGATTTAGGGACCTGGCAGTCTCATAAACTTGTCAGCATCAGCGTTGGTTGACCTAGAAAAGTAACGTTATCTTGATAAATTCAAGGGACGAAGAAAAAAGTTGTAGACTATCCAAGAACCCCACTATGTAGAGAAACAAGATAATGAGACAGTGGAACACTGGGTCCTGTGAATTTCCTGCACTCTCTCTAATACGATTTTGAGACGATTTATTTGAAAGGAGTCTTCAAATGTTTAGTATTATTACTTCTATTTATTTATGTAGAAAAATATTTTAAATTATAAAAAAAACTACCCTTACAGATTTTTTTACATGGCAAATCTCAAATTTTACAGACATTATTTTACGAAATATTTTCTTATTCCGCTTTTAATCAATACCTCGGAATTTCAACCAATTTAAACGAAATTTTGACAAATTAAATATATACCTACGTAAACTTTCTTCAATAATCACTCTATAGTAAAATAAAAATAAAAAGAGTTGCACGTCATAGATTTCAAGGTCGTCATTCGTCAGTGATGTCAACACAATATTTAAAAAATAAAAGTATCTCTCATTTAATATTTAATATTGTTATGTCTTATTACTTCCATACTTGGTCTAGCCTTATAACTACCTAATAAACATCAGGTACCTAGCTACAAACAAACAAAATGTAACTTCAATATGTCAATCTGACGATGCTAAGTCTAGCGAAACGGCTGTCATTAAGTTTAAAAAAGCAATTTTTTAAATAAATATTGGAAGTTTTGTTAAAACGAAGAGTTTTTTATTATTCTTAATTATATATTTATTCCGAAGTTCGTGTGTACTTACAGTTTGTATTTGTATGAAAAGTTGTTTTGAAAATGTCAAGAATGATAAAAAATTTACCAGGATTGCTTAATCCCATAAGACGTACGTTCGCCAAAAAATCGATCGCACGTGACGTCACTGCAGTCCTCGGCCGTATTAAAACGATTTTATGGGAATATTTTTTATAAATTATAAGTGTTTAATCTTAAAAATCCAAATAGTGGTACGTTAGTATTACAGAAATCATAAAAATACTGTCTAATTCCTATTATTTCCATGCATTTATATGGTAAACGTTATAATGAAGGACTGCAGTGACGTCACACAGCTGGCGGACAAATCAGCCCGATTAGGCAATCCTGGTAAATGTTTATCGATCTTGGAAAATGTCTAAAACGTAACCTCAAATATTCAGAAACTGACGGGGGTATGTTTTGTGGACAACACTTGTCAAATGACGAAAAAAATCTCTCAAAAGTTGCGGCAATGTACGAAGACATGGTAAAAATTTGCTAGCAATTCAAAATAGACTTAACATTAATAAAAATTCCCCACAAATTTTGTACGTATTGGGTAATGAATTAATTTTAAATTCACAAATGTTTTAAGTGGAACATATTAATACTAAACAGGGGGGAATAAAAAAAGACTGTTTGAATCTTTTTTTGACAACGATTTAATGTCCTCTAGTAAAACATCGTTGATAATGTGATGACAATAAAGCGTTAGATAATGAATAGTAATGAATAATGTCACATAAAAAATGTGTGCACGGCATCAAACATTTGATTAAGTCAGCAAATATGACCTAATGATTAATTTTCACAATAAAAACAGTTGTTTATCGATTTAATAGAAAATTCTCATTCATTTTGATAAGGATGATATTTGAATGTATACAAACAACTAAATTGGTTAGAAATAAACAATATCGTCATGCACATAATCAACTGATATGTGTGGGCAACAAAGAAGTTTTATGACGATCAAAAACTATTTTTAAACATAATACTAACAGAAAAACAGTACAAATAATCCGTTTCTGAAAATTTATTAACTGAATTTTGATTTGTGTAGGTAAAAGAATTGAAACTCTCCATAGCTAATTATATATATATGAGATTGATCTCGCTAACGAGGCTTTAAAAATAAATACAATACACGGTTGCATAACTTTTTCTTTGATCTAGGTCAGTAACTATTCAATTTTTCTTTTCAGAAACGATTTTATCTTTATGACAGATGTACACGTAAAACAAACTGTTCCACATAAGTTAGGAACAAGGTAAAATCTTAAAGAAGAGCAAATAGCTATAATTTAATTTTTATATTTGTTATCCAGTATATTTTATAAGCTAATAATATGAATAAAATGTTTGTGTGGAGCTGTTTCAATTAAAAGCCGAAACATCAAATGTAGAAATAATTTTATAACTTGAACTACTGAAGATCAGAATTAACATTTATTCT
The DNA here is from genome assembly GCA_035357415.1 of Ophraella communa. Taxonomy (NCBI): domain Eukaryota; kingdom Metazoa; phylum Arthropoda; class Insecta; order Coleoptera; family Chrysomelidae; genus Ophraella; species Ophraella communa. The sequence goes on from CM068983.1 coordinate 20,795,789, forward strand.
TGTAAAGATATATAAAATTTCCATTTTCAAAGTATGTAATTGATTATTATAAATAAATATATTTCTCCTGGGAAGCCCAACATCTCTCAACAAAACATAGCAGACGTGATTCCTAAAAACTTGGCTGACGTGTTCAAACAAACTGAGGCCCTTCGTTATAATATAAAAATCTCACGTTTTCATGGTATTCTGTGGTTTTTATTTTTAGAGCAATGGGGCAACGAGTTCAGTTATAAAGAACAAACCTTATATAATAATGGTTTAAAATATTGAAGTAAAACAGGTGTTATTTTTTAGTTAATTCAAATAAAATATAATATTAACATCCCTAGTTTCAATGGTATTCTGTGATTTTAATTTAGTATGGTTTTAAATATATGAAAAATATTAACTACTCCAATAAATGCAATCTGTTATTTTCATCTTTCCAATGTCTATTCACTCACTTTATTTATTATTTATTCATACATAGGTGGCAACGTAGCGCGAGATTTAAACTTTGCCACTCCTTATCGACCAATAAAATTAATCTTGAAAATTCAAATTTCGTACATGCGCAGAGAATTTTTCAAGCGGATGGTTAAACTGGAAGATAATTAACCCTATTTTATTTTATTTGACTTTGTTACATTATACAAAATGGGCTACAATGATGGTATTATATTTAATTTTGATAAAGTTTTTCATTTAAAATTTTCCTGTTAACTTTTGTGTAGCCAGTTTATATTACAGACAGACGTGTATTTTTTATGAATACACAGGTACTAAAGTCTGTTTAATTTGAATGGAATGTTTTTGTACATCTGTTATAAATTTAAAATTCATCGAGATGACATCGGACAAATTTACGCAAAAAATCGGCGCACCTCGTCATTAATATCATTTTCCAAATGATCCAAAAGAGCTGCACCTCTAGTCACACGTCCTCCTCGGGAATCAAACGCATGCTCTTCCCTGATATGTTTTTCTGCACGTTTACGAGAAAATTCCAAATCTTCATCGGCGAAAATTCTCGCGTGTCTCTCAGCGATACTTTCTGAAAATAGATGTAAACAATGTCCCGCATTCGCCATTCATATCTATGCACTATTTTTACCTGCAACTGGCGACTCATGACGAGGTGGTGTAAGTGGCCTACCGGAGTATTTCCTATCGAGTCTATCTAAGGCAGATTTGTAATAACTTTCGCCAATATTGTAGTTGGCGTCATACAATTTTGTCCTTGGTCTGCTGAGTACGGTTCTTCTGGAAGTCATCTTCGTATTTGTGATTCTTATATACCAACCCTGCAGCAAAATAAATGTTTTTAACATTCTACCCATGCAATTTCTGACCAAATTCGCAAAACCACTAGCTCCTGTTACACACCCTAGAGCCAGAATTCGTGGAGACAGAATCAAGGAATCCACCAGATTGCAGAAGATTTACCGTAATAATAAAAAGAGAGCAGTCCAGGAAATTCTAGAGGGAACTAGCAAACACTGTCCAATTGAAAAAGCAATTATTGAAGATCACTTCCGCTCGCTTGCTGTTTCTCGTGACGGGGAGGAGATTTGGCCGGACGTTCTGGAGCAGGATGCTAACGAACCATCAAATGACGAATTGATTGGGAACTTTAGCCGGGAAATAATATGGAGAAAGCTGTCATCACGGTCAAGCACAGCTCCTGGTCCAGATGGCACCAGATACTGTGACCTCAAACGAGCCGATCCAGGAGCATATGTTCTAACAGCCTATTTCAACGCTATATGGCGAAACGAGTACATACCGAACGATTGGAAGAGGAGCAATACCATTCTAATATACAAAAAAGGAGAGTCAGACAACATTAACAACTGGCGCCCTATATCACTGGGTGACACATGTCCCAAATTGTTTGCTGCCGTCCTAGCTGAGCGCCTTAAGAACTGGGGTAAGATAAATAAGAAGTTCAGTCCTTCACAGAAGGGATTTCTTGAATTTGAGGGATGTTTTGAACATAATTTTGTCCTCCAAGAGATCATACGAGACGCCAAAAATAAAAATAAGGAGGTATTGATTGCATGGCTAGATCTTACTAATGCATTCCCATCGGTGCCGCACTCCTCTATACATCGAGCACTCGAGCTTCATGGCATTCCGATAAAAGTGAGAAACATCATTCGAGCACTGTATCACAATGTATCCACGAAAATAAGAACTAAAGATGGCTTTACTGGTGATATTGAACTCAAAGCGGGAGTACGCCAAGGATGTCCAATGAGTCCATACATTTTTAACTTGGTCATCGAAGTACTATTAAGAGCTATACATCACACCGGAGCTGGTTACACCATAGCTAACAAGACAATCAATAACCTAACCTACGCGGACGACACAGCCTTAATAGCGAGTACATCGGAAGAGATGAGACGGCTTCTTCAAACTGCAGAAACTGCCGCCAAAGCCGTCGGACTCAACTTTAACCCAACAAAATGTGCGTCTCTACATATATATGGAAAAGAAACACGGAACACACAGTTTTCAATTAATGGGGTCCAAATAAGATCCATGACTACAGGCGACATTTACGAACATCTAGGCATTCCCACGGGCTTTCAAATTAGACAAACGCCAACAAACACTCTGGCCCAACTGATAGCGGATGTCAAGGTCGTGGATCAATCGTTACTGGCCCCATGGCAAAAACTGGATGTAACTTCGACATTCCTACTTCCGCGATTGGACTTCATCATTCAGGGGGCTACCATCGAAAAGGAATACCTGAAAGAATTGGATGGAACAATTACCCGCCTTGCCAAGAAATGGATGAACCTGCCGAAAAGAGCAAGCCCAGAGATAACTCACCTCCCTACATCTCAAGGAGGAGGAGGATTGCTGCCCACAAGCGACTTATATGACTCCTACAAAGTCATACACGCATACAAAATGTTATACACAGAAGACATTACCATCCGTGAGATAGCTATGGCTGGATTGGAAACAACGGTCAGCAGAAGACTCAAAAGAAAAGCCAGTATGGAGGACATTGCACACTACTTAACGAACGACTCAGAACTATCAAGAAGTTCGGATAGGGAAACTTATTGGACCAAAGTCCGTATATCATCTGGAAAACTCTGTAAGAAACTAAAAATGAAATGGAAATGGTCGCAGGCAGAACAGGCTTTTATTATAGAGCATTGCAATAACGAAAACACAACAAGCATTGGGCCGAGCGCTAAGGGTCAATTGATGAACAGATTAAGGAGACAATTGCAGGCGACATACAAGACATCACTGTTGGCCAAGCAGGATCAAGGGAAGGTGTACGAAGTAACTTCGGAAAACAAAATTTCAAACCACTTTCTCCGCACTGGTAGAAACACCCGCTTCTGTGATTGGCGATTCATCCACCGAGCACGAACAGGAACACTGCCTCTGAATGGTTGTAAGAGATGGCTGAGGGACAACGACAAGAGATGCAGAAAGTGCGGTTATGCACTTGAAACTATTCCCCACGTTTTAAACCATTGTGGTGTCCATTCGGCCGCCCGACAGTTGAGGCATAACAATATACAAGACAGACTCGTTAAGGCTGCCCACAAATTTTCAGGGAAAATCAAAACCAACCAGACTGTGCAAGGGACAACTGGAAGCGCTGCGGGTCTAAGGCCAGACATTGTGGTGCGAGACGAGAATACCCGGAGGGTGACGATAATAGATGTAGCCGTAACCTTTGAAAACAGAAAAAGGGACTTTGATAAAGCTCGACTCGAGAAATTGGAAAAGTACGAGATATTGACAAACCAACTTACTTCCCAAGGTTATAGAGTCGAGTTGGAAGCATTTGTCGTCGGTGCTCTGGGAGGTTGGTCAAGGAAAAATGAGGATGTCATTCAACTACTGGGGATTGGCAGGTATTACGCAGCGATGATGAGACGTTTCATGATAAGCGACACTATTAGATGGTCCAGAGATATGTACGTCGAACACGTAAGCGGAAAGAGGCAATACAATCAAGGCGATTGAGACAGACCGTGCGCGAAACTTACCACGCACTTACTGCGTATTGATTTTTGTATCTTTTATGTTTATATAGTTAACTGTCTAGTCAATTTTCTAATTTTATATAACTTTTATTGGTGATATTATTTATACAATCTATGTTTATACTTACATTTGTTGGAACAAAACATTTGATCTGTGATACACATACATTTATTTTAGAAATTGTTTAGATAAGTTATTTTTTATGATGCATGTAATATTTATTTATTTTCGAGTGACTTATACATTATGATTGTACCTCCGTAAGGAGGAAGGTTGTTTTATTAAATAAACGTATAAATCTGTTCTTATCAGCTTAATATCTGATACGCCCCGCATGCGGGGCCAGTATATTAAACTGATTTTTGGAAATTGATGGAGGGTTAGGGGCTTGCTCCACCTCCGTCGCGGGTTGGCCCGGCATTGCAGTACAGCTGGGATCGGCCCATTTAAAATAATTAAACATAAAATATTATACAATTGTTAACCAACTATAACAATTTTTATTTTTGTGTTAAATCGCTTCCTAGGGAGGTAACCTACTCCTGCACATCCTGCAGGACCACCCCCACATCGGTCTCACCCGACGGCGGACCACACACCCAGACGCTCTAACACTCACAGCTCCGACAACAATCACTAGCCACCAGTTCAACAGCAAACACAAGTCCACGAAATACACCTAGTAATAGTCAACACGTAAGCTCAATAACTCTAGTGCAGAACATTTTGGAGGGAGAACAATCACAGCGTCCTGCAGAGAACGTTGAGACGTCACCACCACCACATCGGTCTCCACCAAGGGTCAATCCAGCTACCAACCCGACGCCGGACCTCTCAACACACACCCAGACGCCCCAACGCTCATCGCACCAGACCACAAGAGGACCAAAGCACCTCAATCGTCATCAAGCTGGACCTACACCGGACAAATCGAGACTGGTCAAATTTTTTAAACAATCATTTTCGTATGGCATGCCCGGTCTACATTAATAAAATATATATGCTTTGAATCCATCCTATCTTCATTGTTCTGTAAGGAAATTTAAACTAAAGTACAGAAAATATCTGCAGAAATAATACGTACATTATTCCTGCTTTCCTCCTATTATATTTTATTGTTTATGTGGTTTTTTTGTGTATTTTGTTTATAATTGGCGTTGTACATACATAAAAGTATTTCATTTCCAGAAATAATACATATATATAAGACACCCTACCTTCCTCCCAACTTTTCTAGATTATTTTACTCCACCTGGGGGGTTAGTTTTGAAATATTTCACAAGTGAAATTGCTCATATTTCGATCAACTCAAGTTTTGAACTAATTTCACGAGTGAAATAAAATTCGAATTCGAAAATATTTCACAAATATAATTCGAATACTATTTAGCTGTCGAAATATATATTTCACTTGCGAATTACGTTAGAAATTTTGTTTTGTGGTTTTCTGCTTGTATTTTCTTGTTTTGTTTTTTGAATCTAGTTTATAGTTAGTTAGCAAAGTATATTAGTATTGTTTATATTAGATATTAGTATGATATTTTTATTATTTAGTGGACGAGAGTGAAGCGAGAACGTTTATTTTTGACAAAATGGCCATTTTGGACCTTTTAGAGGATGATATGTTTACGCCAAGAACATTGCTGCATTAGTTTAGGCAATATAGTTTATTGTTAAGTTTTGGTGGATATTTTAAAATTGGATGGTTTTGTATGTATTCTACCAACGTTTTTGTTGTTCATTAACAAAACTTTTTTTATTTTTAAAATCAGCCATCACTAAAGCAGTAGGTATTATTTTATGTACAACTTCATAATATTGTAACTAAATCAGAGATTCTGCTAAATTTATAATTTACTGAAACCTATGTGAATCGTTCCTATATACTATTTGCATTTCCTATCAAATTTTTCAATTTTAAAAACACGTATTACCAACTAACAAAAGTAGAATTATCTTAAATTTTGACGACTTAGCCAAGATTCGAAGAACAAAATAAGAAATAATGGTATTTTTAACCTTAATTAATCTTATGTTTTTCTCGCACGTTAATAATTTGAACTAATTCGACTGATTTCCATTGTTGTCAAATTGTGTCGATCGAATTAATTTCATTTAAGTGAATTTATAAAAATTTCATTTCACTAGAATTGAAAACTAGGTATAGCATTTCGATGGTGAATTAAAAATCGAAATATTTCACTTGTGAATTCAATTTCACTGATATTCAAAACTAGACCCCCTGATCTCTACTACACATTATTTAAATCTAAATCACCAATAAAATCAAAATAATATTCGAAGGGTCGAAATTTTGTCGCACATAGCGAGTGACGATTTAATTAGAAGGGGAAGAGAACAACAGGGTTGCCACTTGTCAAAATGAATCAGCAGATTTCAGGAAGCCTTTAAAAATGGTGAAAAATTAAAAAAAAAACCATTGGAGGGGAATATGATCAAAATGAAAGGAAAAATAAATTACGGTTTATCTTGATTTTCGAATTTGGGTTTTTTCAATTTTTTGCATTTTCTGAGAACATTTCCATTTTTCTTATAGTTTACACCATTAGAATGTAGATATTTCAACTAACAAAAAGCCCCCAAACTTTTTGAAAACAGCTGATATTTTGACGTCAGAATTTTCGATTGAAAATTAGGGTGCTTTTTTGATATTAAGTGAAAATAAGGCGAAAATATAGTTATTTTTAATCAAATAAATTACAGTGTATTTGGGACATAATAAGGTAAGTTTTCACCAAATTTCGTAAAAAAAAAATTTTTTGAAAAAGATATAAATAAAAAACCAAAAACTTGAAGTTGTAGATCTTTTTATTATCTACAACTTTGCTATTTAACTTTTTCGCATAGGACGTGTAGTTTAGCCGGAAAAATGGAAAATCATTTTTTACCCTTAAAAACTCACCCCCTCCCACTTCCCGAACTCGGATCGACCGTAATTTATTTTTCCTTTCATTTTGATCATATTCCCCTCCTTTTCTAATGGGTTTCATTCTACTGTATTTTTTTTTGGTTTCAAAAATTATCGACCCTGGGACCCTATTCTCAAACAGTGACATATTTTGCCGCATGCGAGAAATTCTCTTTGTCGAAGAAAATCTGAATAACATTCTCAAAAGTCACCTTTGCAAATTTTTGATAGACAAATTGTAGAATGGTCAAAGGCAGCCGACAATTTATGTCGAATGCGAGAATTTCATTACTTGCGAAAGTTGTAGCTTATCATTATATATGTTAATTGTTGTTAATTTATATGGGAAATGAAACCACAATCCTTTTTTATGTTTTTATTTCAACATTAAAAAAAACACAAAATGAATATACACCATGAGGAATATACAGAAGCTATCAATAGTTTTGTTTGGTACTTTTTCAGATATTTTTGTAGAGAGAAAATGGCAGTTTTATTAATTGCTATTGAAAATTTAGAAAATCAAGAAATGTATTAACGGCCTCGAGAGAGACGAGGAATATGTAGAAAAGTTTTTACATTATTTTCATCTCATAGAAAGTTTATTAAAACGTTCAAATTAACTAAAGAATTAGGTATAGACTAATAATTAATCTAGAACCCTTAATACCTAGAACAAGGGAATCGTGAAAGTGCATTACATCTCTTGAAGAAAGGTATTTTTCCGATTATATCATAATAGGTATATAGATATTATTAATCTAACCAATATAATACTAAAGTAAGTGTAATTGTAAGTATAAATGGAAACACTAATTTAAAAGTTATGAGTATTGTTAGTCGTATGCCAAGCTTTTACTACTAATTCTAAGTACTAATTGTAATTTGCTGGTTTTGAATGAAGCTTTTTAATTTTTGCTTGCATAAATCCACCTTAAACACGAGCCTCAAACAAAAAACAATCCAATCTACCTAGGGTTGCCATCCGTCCGGGTTTCCCCGGATTTGTCCTAGTTTAGAGAGCATCCGGGGAGCGTCCGGGGAAGGTTTCGTTTGTAGACCTGGTTTTAAAAAAAAAAAAATAAAAAAAAATTGTGTCGCTCGCGAGTCACGCACTATCGATGCTCGCACACCACGATTCAACTTTGGGTACCATTTTTTAAAACGCCAAATGCGAATTTATATTGCTGAAAATTGCGCAATATTTTTTTTTGCATTCCGGCGCATAATGCCAACGTGGAGAGGGTATTCTCATTAAATACACAACAATGGACTAAAGAAAGAAATTTACTAAGCGTAGAAACAATTTCTTTAATAATTAAAATTAAATTCAATTTCCAAGAATACAGTTGCACTGATTTTTATAAATTACTTTTAAATAGGGAAGATATTCTAAAAGCTATCGGAAAAATGATAAATACAAAAAAACTGAGAAGTAAAAAGGCAAGAGGCTGAAGCTTTAATAGCTAGATAGACAAATCATGTTGTGAGTGCAATAATTACTTTTTTTTTGTAGTTAAAGTTATGATTGTTTTCATTGAGTAGGTAAAAACTATTTAAAATATGGTTGTTAATCAAAACTTTAAGTTGATGAAAATAAGTATAGGATTGATTATTTTGATTTAAAATTTTATTAATGTAACTTACATTGATGTAGGTCTAAACTTTAAAAAATGTTCTGTTTTGTTGTTTAATATTTAAGAAGACTGCATTTATTTAGTTTATATTCTGCTAGAGCTAGGCTAGAATAGATATATTTTGTTATATAAATGACTGCTGATAAAAAGGAAAAAAGGTGTTTTATGACATGTTCAACTGTTTTTTTTACATTGAATATGTTTAAAAGATCTTGTTGCGAGTCTTGTTGACATGTCCGGCTGTCCGGCTTTCAGACTCTAAAATCCGGGGTTTTCACGCGTTTTGTCCTGTTTTCCAAAATTTAGAGATGGCAACCCTAAATCTACCACACAAATACAAATTGATACATACAAACAAATATAACTATCAAAAAACCAAAACTCACAGCCTACATTGGCATAGAACATATTTGAGAATCGTTAAATCGGTGTTGCCAGCTCCTGATATTCGACAAAATATGTCTCATGCGAATTGGAAGACGAATCCAATCGAGAATACCACAATTTGAAGTTGTGCGACAATTGTCATCGACAAATGTCGAATGCGACATATTTTGTTCGACATTCGAGAATACTGTCCACGACTGTATAAATATGCACTTCTCCAGCGTATTTTCAAGATTTATCACACAGTGACTACTGGTGCTTTTCAGACCGTCCCCGTTAAAGAAATAAGTGCTGAAATGCTATTTATGTAAGAGTCTAATAACAGTCCATAAATTATTTGTTCCTTCAACATAAAATATAAAAATTTCAACCCAAACGCTCATACAACGCTTTTATTAAAATATTCGAGGTTTGTGTGTCGATCTAAGAATAGTTTCAGTCGGATTTTAGGGGCCAGTGGATTTGTAGCTATCTTTAACTTTAATTTTTAAGAAATCTATTATCTTTTCACCGATTTTACACTGTTTTAACTTGGAGATCGGGCAAGGTAAAACAAATGATCTAGTTACCACCATATTTTGTACCTATAAACCGGCTAAATGAATACATATACGAGGGGTGGTTAAGAAATAAAGAAACAATAAAGAATAAATGAATTGGGATAATTAAAATTATAAATATACATTTTATCCTGAATAGTTTAATGGAAGACATAATGGTAAAATTTAAATTTCGATTAAAGGAATACTACTCTGTATATTTTTTGAAAAATAGATGATAATAATAAATGAATGATAATAATTTATTTAGATTTCAATAGAAGGTTGCTTTTGTACTATAAAAAGGAAAATGGAACACCACACCCAGGTTACATGTCTACAAGCCGGTAAATACACATGCCCATACAGAGTGTCATGTATTAATTGCCCACTGATTTAAGTAACATTTTAATCAGGATATTATTGATGCCAACTGTATTTTTAGATAATTACACATGTATTGGGTATCTGAACTAGAGGCTGCTCGCTATATTTATAACTATACACACATACAAATATCTCCGAGAGTGGCTTGATCAAAATTTTTGATAAAAAAACCCGATACAAATTTTTATTAGAAATAAGAAAAGGTTTTTCTATAAAAACGTATCTTACCTTTTGATTATATTTAATATAATAATAATTCTTATTTTAATTAATATTTGCACTTAGAACCACTACTACAAGTCACGAAGTGTTAAAATTATATGTTCTGAGCAGTTGGTTCTCCCACCAAAAAATGTATATGCTCCCACTCATTACTTTTTATTTTGGGATGAATGAAATTTTCAATTTTTTTTTATATCGACATAGATGTGGGAATTTTTGGATTTTAAGAAAAGCAATATCGATATAAAGAATTTGAGTATGATTTTTTAAAAAAATAGATCCTGACAGGTGTAAATTTAACGCTGACAAATAAGAAATATATAAATAATCGGAGACTGGGTCAACCAATAGTTGTGGTACAATTTAAATGAGAACAATACATATATTTAGTACGCATTGCGTCACTGCATTACCAAGTGGTATAAAATGTGACTTTCGTCAGAAATCCATAGATTCCTTAAAAAATCAGTTACTTCATACAAAGAAGCTCAGCACGTATTCACAGTAAATTTCTCTTTCACGTTTATCCGCAACATTATAAGTTATTAAAGCTGTATTCTTATATCTGAAAAGCACTGTATATAATTTTCTTCAGTTTACAATATTTTCCATCATAATATCTGAATAAACTGATTATTGGAAACAGCTACTCACAACATCCCTTATATATGCAACCTTCATAACACCAAGACATATAGGAATAAATATGGACTCCTCTTAGTATCAAGAGGAAGAGAACAAAAAAGAGTTCCTTTAGTAAGCACTTTTGCTAGAAGATCTCTTTCCCCAAACCTTCTTCTGAAAAAGCAACAAAAACGTCCATATATGCACCCTTTTAATGTCCAGTGCAACTCCGTTTCAACAAAGTTGTGAAAAGAGTCGCCAGCAGATTTCTTTATTTATCTTTAGAACAACCATAATAAATTCTTCAATCTCTTTTTTGGAAACCCCTTAAAGAGTTTGCATCCTTAATTCCTTTTTGGAAACTCTTCAAGTTTCTCTAGCATGCTTTCTTTTAAAGTCCAGTGAACGAACATTCGGCGCTCTTTTGAATTAAGAAGGACCAAAGTTGTAGAACAAGCTACTTGCAGATTTTTTCCTAAATCCTCTTTTAAAAATGCCTGAAAGAGTATCAATAAGTTTCTTTAGCATGAATTTTTACACAGTCCAGTACAAGACCATTCTGCTAGCAGATTGTTTTCCCTAATATTTTGGCCGGAAGATTTATTTCCCCAAATTCTCTTTTGAAAACTTCTGAGAGAACAGAATGCACCCTCCTTAATGTCCAGTGCACGACCATTCCACGCTCTTTTGGCTTAAGAAGAACCAAAGTTGCAGAACAAGTTATCAGCATTCTTGTTTCCCTAACTCCTCTGTGCTCTACTATATCCAGTATAAGACCATTTCACCGCTTGTTTGTCTCTGGAAGGTCTTAAGTTGTACACCAATCTGCCTTATGATTTCTTTTCCTAAATCCTCTTCTGAAAGAGCAACAAAATCGTCCCTCTAGGATGCACCCATTTAATGTCAAGTGCACGACCACTCCACGCTCTTTTGGCTTAAGAAGGACCAAAGTTGTAACGGTACAAAAGTTATTTTATGTAATTTGTTCCCACCTCTATATTGCCAAAATTTTTATAGTTACTTTTTTGGTATTTTCGTACATAAATTTGATTTTTAAAAATATTCTTGACAACACAACTTGTTAAAATAATTTTATATGGTTGGTAGATAGATATTTTTAAAAATCAAATTTCTGTACGAAAATACCAAAAAAGTAACTTTAAAATATAAAAATTTTGGCAATATAGAGGTGGGAACTAATTAAAATAACTTTTGTACCGTTACAAAGTTGCAGAACAAGCTACCAGCATATTTGTTTCCCTAAATCCTCTGTCCTCTACTATCTAGTATAAGACAATTTTACCGCTTCTTTGTCTCCAGAAGGTCTTAAGTTGTACACCAATCTGCCTGATGATTTCTTTCCCCAAATCTTCTTCTGAAAGAGCAACAAAAACGTCCCGCTAGGGATGTCTAGTGCAACACCTTTTCATCAAAGTTGTGAAAAGATTTGCCCGCAGATTTATCTCTTTGCTTATCTTTTGAAAACCGATAAATGAGCAATAATAAGCTCCTCTACCATAAACTCATTCACACTCCACTGCAAGACCATTTCTACCGCAACTCCTCAGAAGGAGAAGATTTATTCCATTAAATATTCTTCTGAAAACTCCCGAGCAACAAAAAGTTCCTCTAGCATGCAACTTCTTACTGTCCACTGCTCTGCACAGATATCTCTACCTCCAACTTTCCATTAGTTGCTTCCTCGTGGAAGATTTTACAAAGATGGTAACAAATAAAACAATTTTAAATAAATATGACTTTATTTTTGACGTTAACATAGTAGTAGTAGTAGTTCAACCGTTCTTGGGATAAAGTTTGCCAGCTGAAGACGGTAATAAGGGATCGCTGCTGTCAGGTCCTGTGCTTCCTTGAGTTTTATGATACTCTTGAAAACAAGGAACTATACAGAGATTCGTTTGACATTCAGGACAATGGTATTTGGTTTTTCTGCGCAAAATCCTTCCGTGAGTATCCACAGTGTTCCAGCAAAAATTACACCCCAAGGCGGGTCCCACCCGCACTACAGGACAATGGCTGGACCTGGCACTGCTCTAAAAACAACAATCACATCTTATACGGCTGGAAAATAGACATTTTTATTTATTTTTTGAACAAATACTGGTCTTACCTCTATCGATTTGGCCGGCAATATGGGATGCGAATGTTGCTTGACTAGGACGTGTTCGGGAACGTGAAGCAAATTATCTGGTGAAGGTGAAATACTAGGAATGGGTTCTGAGCATTGTCGTTCTATCTTAATAGGTGGAGGGAGACTCAGGTACTGGGATAAGCCAACCGGCTCGATTTCCGTTTCTGGATACAGGTCGGGTTCTCGTTTTATTCGAGACTGTCTCATGAGAAAACGCCCGCGTTTCGGACCCATATGTTGAATTTCTTGAGGCGGCGGCGATTGTGAAGACCGAGAAGAAAAACTTACTGAAAAATATTAAAATAATTAGGAATATTCTGCTAAAACTATCCAAATTGATACCAAACACAGTCTACACTACCTCTACACTAACACAAATTTTTGTTGGTATAGTAGTAGGTTATTTAACTGCGAGCAGCATCTTTTAGGTTAAATAAGACAAACAACTTCTAAAAGATATAAATAAAAATTTATTAATTTATAATATAAACACAATTAAACAACAGTAATGATTGGCATACACAGAAAATATCTTTTTAGATGCTACAACAACACAATTTTTTGTTATAAAAGTAATAAAATAATAACATTTAGAACTTAAAATTATTTTTATATAAAAAACGTAACAAGCAGGATGAAATTTAAACAAAAAGTAATATTTTGCTAGAGTATAGAAGGTCCAATTTTACCTTTAAATGAGGAGGGTCTTCTACTTGTACCTTCGTAATTTTGAAAATGAATATAATGAGGTGCAAAGAAAGTATGTAAATTATTTAATATTTTTGTAATTGATTTATTGAAAATCATTTTCTGCTTTTTGGAAGGCTTTCACAGTGGAGTAGTCTACTTTGTGCTAGAAATGGGATTTCATTAGAGAACCCATTGCTTATTTTATGGATTCTAATAGGTGCCACTTTAATGGGAAAAATTTTCTTTTTTTAGGGGTTCTAATACGTCCCCAGATTATAGAACTCACATTTTGTGTTCTAAGGTACCAAGAAAATAAATTTCTGGTTTTTGGACGGTTTCCACAGTGGATTCTGATGATATAACCATTTCAATTTCTTGTAGAACTATAAGATTAATATACTTTTTGCTGGAAATGTAACTTTGTTTGGGAAAATTTTCCTATTTTAGAGATTCTAATAGGTCCTCAGACAATAACGATTGTTCTGAATGACAGAAGTCATATTGGGTGTCCTATGCTAATAAGAAAATCAGTTTCTGAATTGTGGAAGGTTTCCATACTGGTTATTGACAATAAAACTCTTATAATTTCTTGTAGAACTAAAATGTTAATATACTTTTTGCTAAAGATGCCACTTTAATAGGAAAATTTTCTGTTTTTAGCGGTTCTTATACGTCCCCAGATTATAGAACTCACATTTTATGTTCTAAGGTACCAAGAAAATTAGTTTTTGGTTTGTGGAAGGCTTCCACAGTTGTTTCGGATAATAAAACTCATCTAGTTAGCATTAAACAACTTTTTTCTGGAAATTTCATTTAAATTGGGAGAACTTTCCTTCTTTCAGTTGCTCTAATAGGTCTCCATACAATAAAAGCTTTAATCAATTATAGAACTCAAACTTTGTGATCTAAGGTGCCAAGAAAATAAATTTCTGGTTTGTGGATGGTTTACACAGTAGCTTCTGACAATAGAACTCTTTCAATTTCTTGTAGAATTAAAAGATTATTATACTTTTTGCTGGAAATGTAACTTTGAGAAAATTTTCCTATTTTAGGGATTCTAATAGGTCCCCAGACAAAAACAATGGTTCTGAATGACATAAATCATATTGTGTGTCCTAGGTTAATAAGAAAATCAGTTTCTGAATTGTGGAAGGATTCCACACTGGTTTCTGGCAATAAAACTCCTCTAATTTCTTGTAGAACTAAAATATTAATATACTTTTTGCTAAAGATGCCACTTTAATAGGGAAATTTTCTGTTTTTAGCGGTTCTTATACGTCCCCAGATTATAGAACTCACATTTTATGTTCTAAGGTACCAAGAAAATTAGTTTTTGGTTTGTGGAAGGCTTCCACAGTGGTTTCTAATAATAGAACCCATCTAATTAGCATTAAACAACTTTTTTCTAGAAATTTCACTTAATTGGGAGAACTTTCCTTCTTTCAGTTGCTCTAAAAGGTCTCCACACAATAAAATCTTTACTCAATTATAGAACTCAAATTTTGTGTTCTAAGGTACTAAAAGAAAATAAATTTCTGGTTTGTGGAAGGTTCCCACAGTGGCTTCTGCCAATGTAACCATTTCAATTTCTTGTAGAACTAAAAGATTACCATACTTTTTGCTGGAAATGTAACTTTGTTTGAGAAAATTTTCCTATTTAGAGTTTTGAATGATGGAAGTCATATTGTGTGTCCTAGGTTAATAAGAAAATCAGTTTCTGAATTGTGGAAGGATTCCACACTGGTTTCTGGCAATAAAACTCTTCTAATTTCTTGTAGAACTAAAATATTAATATACTTTTTGCTAAAGATGCCACTTTAATAGGGAAATTTTCTGTTTTTAGCGGTTCTTATACGTCCCCAGATTATAGAACTCACATTTTATGTTCTAAGGTACCAAGAAAATTAGTTTTTGGTTTGTGGAAGGCTTCCACAGTGGTTTCTGATAATAGAACTCATCTAGTTAGCATTAAACAACTTTTTTCTGGAAATTTCATTTAAATTGGGAGAACTTTCCTTCTTTCAGTTGCTCTAATAGGTCTCCACACAATAAAAGCTTTAATCAATTATAGAACTCAAACTTTGTGATCTAAGGTGCCAAGAAAATAAATTTCTGGTTTGTGGAAGGTTTCCACAGTAGCTTCTGACAATAGAACTCTTTCAATTTCTTGTAGAATTTAAAGATTATTATACTTTTTGCTGGAAATGTAACTTTGTTTGAGAAAATTTTCCTATTTTAGGGATTCTAATAGGTCCCCAGACAATAACAATTGTTTTGAATGATGGAAGTCATATTGTGTGTCCTATATTAATAAGAAAATCAGTTTCTGAATTGTGGAAGGTTTCCACACTGGTTTCTGACAATAAAACTTGTCTAATTTCTTGTAGAACTAAAATATTAAACTACTTTTTGCTAAAGATGCCACTTTAATGGGAAAATTTCTTTTTTTAGGAGTTCTTATACATCCTCACATTATAGAACTCACATTTTGTGTTCTAAGGTGCCAAGAAAATAAATTTCGGGTTTGTGGAAGGTTTCTACAGTGGCTTCTGACAGTAGAATTCTGTCAATTTTTTGTAGAATTAACAAATTAACATACTTTTTGCTGAAAATGAATGAAAAACTTTATTTGGGAAAATTTTCCCATTTTAGAGATTCTAATAGGTCCCAAGACAATAACAATTGTTCTGAATGATGGAAGTCATATTGTGTGTCCTATGTTAATAATAAAATCAGTTTCTGAATTGTGGAAGCTTTTCACACTGGTTTCTGGCGATAAAACTCTTCTAATTTCTTGTAGAACTAAAATACTAATATACTTTTTGCCAAA
This sequence comes from Ophraella communa, assembly GCA_035357415.1. Lineage (NCBI taxonomy): Eukaryota > Metazoa > Arthropoda > Insecta > Coleoptera > Chrysomelidae > Ophraella > Ophraella communa. Next base: position 20,812,193 of record CM068983.1, read on the forward strand.
GACGCCAATTTAATAAGGAAAATTTTCTTTTTTTAGTTTTAATACATCCCCAAAGTATAAAACTCACATTTTGTGTTCTAAGGTGTCAAGAAAATTAGTTTTTGGTTTGTGGAAAGCTTCCACAGTGGTTTCTGATCATGGAACTCGTTTAATTAGCAATAAACAATTTTTTTCTCTTCCAGTTGTTCTAATAGGTCTCCACACAATAAAATCTTTACTCAATTATAGAACTCAAATTTTGTATCCTATGGTATCATTTTTGACATGTACGGTTGCTCCAAATAGTTGCCATTTTTGTAAACAGCCTAATTAAAAATCATTTTCTGCTTTGTGCAATGATTCCACAGCGGTTTCTGGAAAGGATAATCTGCTTTGAATAATAAAAAAACAATTTAGTGTCCTATGGCACTAATTTTGATGCCTATGGTTGTTCCAAATTCTTGTTTTACTTTAGATTCTTGTTAATTTTGAAAACAAAGAAAAAATATAATTAGACTGATAATTTTTGATACTTTTGTAACTTGTTCACTAAAAATCATTGTCATCTTTACTTTGAACTCTTCATAGTCCTCCTTTGTAAAGGATTTTGCAGAATTTTGTAAGCTAAATTTTTCAATTACTGATTTCTGTGATTTATTTGAACAAACAGCAATTTTAAAATAAAAACAATCGATTCAAAGTGAGAGAAAATAGAAACTAAAAATTCCTTAGTATCTGTTACCGACTCCTTGAAGTTTTTGTCGATGTTATTCCACACAAATAACAACTTCTGGGAAGTTTTTGAGGCTGTATGGCTTTGTTGCACATGTTGGTATTAAAATAATTACACTTGCAACTATTTTTATACAAAATAAATCAGGAACAAGAAGCCTTCTTCTAACAGTCCAACATCTTGGTGTAATAATTTGCAATTTCTGGTAAAAACTTGACCCTCCATACTGGTCAAAAGAATGTGTTACTGAAGACTTTAAAGTCTTTGGCCAAAATGTGGCTAATCTGCAATGCTAAAGTGATTTTTCGGACCTCTAGCTAACTTTTCCTACAAGATAAACCAGCAATAAGAAGTTTTCTTCTTACGATGAAACTTCTTAGTGTTGATTTTACTTAGAAAACATATTAATCTGCAAAAAAATTGTCACAAACAAAAACGTTCATTTATAATTTTAAGTTGTTACGTTGGATTCTGCGACTCTAATAAAAAACAAAAAAGTTTTGGTATAAAAGTAACTTCTATATTTGTTCGAGATTGATATTTTGAAAATTAATAGCATCCGCGACGTGTTCACTACCGTCGAAATATTTAGATCGTTGAGAAACATGCTTATAGTCCACGTGTTTCCCATCAAACACATCACTACTGATAATCGCTATGGGATTCACCGTACACGTGTCCCTATCGTTAACTTGTTCTTTAATTTTGTCCGATTGTTGGTTGCGATTCTTAATGCTAAGCCTAAAATTCGGATAACCCCGTTTCTTATATTCTAACCACAAAGTTCTATTGTTCACTCCGTACATCCTAGCTGCCTTGCAAAATCCTATTCCGCCGTACCTGACGGCTTCTAGAGCTCTCAGGAAGTTTTCATCGCCTTGAGGATTGAAACTTCTTTTTCTTTTATGATTTTGATACTGTTCAGTCACAACGGTATTGGGATGGTGTAAGATATTGTTATTTGGATGGGAGGTGGTGGGATGCGTTTCGCTATTGTGAGTGAATTGTGTGCCAGCATTATTCGATAATACTGCGGAGGTTGATGAAAAATGCGTGAAGCCAGTTTGATCCAAAACATTCCACTGAATGCCTGCAAGGATAAGGATACGTTAGCGTCATTGTCGATTGCTTAAAAGATAGTTGGTTCAACCGAGTAAGAGCAAATAAGCAGGAAGTGGACCACAGTCGAATCTTACAATTATTATCACATCACCTTCAACACAGATAGCACAAACATTAAAAAGGTATTTTAAACTACTATTTTTATTTTAAATATTGTTTTTCCCTTTGGTTGTAAGTGTAACCATTTTTCATTTGTTAAATATTCAAATTTTGGATCTAAGCTACCTTGAATGATTTCAGTTTTTATCAATAAATACCATAATATAGTAAAATTAAAACAAAAACAAACACAATATTTAAACAATAAAAAACTGTTGTACAAAAAAACGAAGTTGCCAAATAAATAATATTGTGTTCTCTTCATTTTCTCCAAATATTAAATGAATAATGTCATTGTCAAGTTGTAAACAACTATTTAAGAATTATTTAAGGTTATTTCTTGTAGAGTGTCAACAAAATTAAGAAATCTGTTCTTATCAGAACAAAAAAGTATATCTCGAGTGACTTACTTGTTTCAACTTTTTGAGAAAAAAATTGTTGAATTATTTATATTTGAATGTAGGAACTCACTTGAGATGTTCTCAACATTATTAGATAACTTTATGAAATATCAATAACTATAAATTTATTTTTTGGACCAAATCTGTGATTGCTTACTTTTGCAATCCATATAAGTACATTTTCTTTGCATGATTTTCATACATGTGCATATAATATATAAGTAATTTGTTTTTTTATTTTATTAAACACTTAAAATCAATATTTACCTTACAATAAAATAAACAATAAAAAACCAAAACTGTATTGGGTGTATTACTATTCAAAAATACTTCATTCTATCTTATTTCAGTTGTTCAAAATCACATTAATAAACATTCTAACTTGTTTACTGTTTTTGTTCTGTTTTATTGCATGTGTGTTTCATTTCAATTTCATTAGATGTGTCAATCAATCCATTTAAGTTTACAATAAGTACTTTTGCATTTCCATTACTTTATTTTCAAAATAATCCACAATTATTTGTTCTTGATATGTTGTTTTATCAAAATTGTTTATAAAACCTGCTAGGCTAGATAGTATTTATTCACTGGACGGACATCGTCGAGTTGGTTTTAAAGTATTTTTTATTTTCAATTTCAACTGGATTAAAAATAAACAAAATAATTTTTGAAATGACACAAGACAACTGAGTGAACTGATCCAAATGTCATGATCAATGACACCGCATCAATCGAATCCCGGAACTGTATGTAATTATTCCTGTTCTATGGTATAGTTATGAGTTCTCTGATTATTAAACTTGATAAATCCTGACTTTTCTTATTAGTTTTGATATATGGCAACATCACAATTATGAAGTGCAAAGCATTTTGTTTTAATGGACTGAGAAAGTAGTGACGTAAGTGTCAAACCAAATGATTTCAAACAACTTTTTTTATGGTCGAATTGTCTTGAAATGACACAAGAGACAACTGATTGAACTGATAAAAATATGTCATCATCACTGACACCGCATCAATCGAATCCGGGAACTGTATGTAATTTTTCCTGTTCTATGGTATATTTATAAGTTCTCTGATTATTAAACTTGATAAATCTCAATTTTTCTTCCCAGTTTTGATATATGGCAACGCTTTTTGTTTTAATTTTACTATACTTAGGTACCTTTTAAGAAATAGTCCAGCTGAGAAAAAAGTTCGTTCGGATACTCTATTTTGTTACAAAAATTTACATTATAAAAGACATGACGCTTTTTTCCATGTCAGCATGCTAAGAAAACGAGTTATTTTTTGAAATTGTATAATGTCTTGCCGACATTTTTAGGGGCACTACTCCTTTAATCTAAATAGTATTTCACTAATAATACTAAAAGCTTTTATTGATTACAAGTATGTAAATAGACCAAATAAAATAGTGAGTAGATTTTTGTCAAGATCCTTTAGCAAATTAATTTGGTAAAACAAGAAAGCTTAGATAAATAAGCAGCAGCTGAATATGTGAACTATTTCAAGAAACTTAAATGGTACACAATATTCTATTCAAATTTCCCGCCTTTACACTTTTAAGTTCAGTACATGATAAGAGAGGGCGTTTGCTTACCGAAACAAAAGTTTGTATTTGTGTATGTAGCTATGGTGGCTTTAGTGCGATGTTGCCAGATCGATGGAAAAATATTTAATAATCAGATAAAATAAAAACTAGCCTACTTTATTCAACAGTAATATAGTATATAAATAAGTTTATACAGAAAATTTTTGATACTTTAAAAAGTAATGTAGTTACAGACTGTCGAAGTTCCCGAGAAATATGCAATTGCAGGCCAGAGATAAGTACCCATTGGTGGGCAAAAAACATTTTGCTGATTACCGGGAAAAACCATCTAATTTTTTCTGTTTGAAAGTGATGTTAATAATAAAGAATCATCAAACTGTGGTAAATTTTTCTTTGAGATCATAAAAATATAATTTTTAAACAGTTACTAAATGTAACAAAAAAATTCGATTTTTTTAATATTCTATTGGATTCGGTGAGTTTACAGTAAAAAAAAACTTTTTTCTTCTTAAGATCGACACATTTTCTCTCAGTTCCCAATCTGGAGTCCCACAAGGATCTATAATGGACCCCCTTTTTTAACTTATTCCTTACAGTGTCATTTTATATTGGATTTGGGTCAAATTGTGTCGATTATAAGAGAAAAACTTATTTTTTTTAATAACAAAGAAACAATTTCTTAAATGGTCATCAAAATTTATCAAATAACCTTTTAAGCATTAAAATGGTACTGCTTCTGTACCAACATCGGTAAAAAACTGAATTCTTAAACTTTATAAATTGATTTTTAAACAACTATTAACAATTTTTATTTAAAAATAAAATAAACAACCAATTTCAATATAAAACAACTAAAACAATAATCTATTATTGATTCACCTGCTTGATAATATCTTTTCACTTCTAATTCAAATTGTTTTTAAAAAGTAGAATGTTTTGGAACTGTTAGTAGCTGATGAATAACAAAATATATTAAGGATGACAAAAAGGAACAAAAAAATAATGAATGAAAGTATTTAAATGGACCCCGTTTCAACTATGGTGATTTAATTTTGAATACCAACATGTTTAAAATACATTTTACTTACCAGTTCCCTGTTGGTCAGTTGTACAAGTACGAGACATTTCTACGGGGGTACAATCTACTTGTGAAGCATTTACATTTGTTTCTTGAGGTGGAGTTATCTGCTAAAAAGTATATTATTGTTAAAAAAGTCACTCATCAACCGTTTTGAGAAAGAAACATCAAGAAAAGACCATAGAAAATCAGACAAACATTTTTAATACAGTCATCTATTAATAGAATTATCAAATAAACTGACATTTTTATAGCTGAAATTGTTTAAACACATTTATTGAACTTACTGTAATTATTTGATGTGTGGATTGTTCAGTTTCCCTTTGATGAGACGTCGATGGTAAAGAAATTGGAATACCGTTATATTTCTGCGAATTGTCTTCTAAATTTCTAGATTCTTCTGTTTTTAAAACTGTTTCAAATACATTATCAACTGTACTTAATAAAATTTCGTTTGGCGTGCTTTCAGCAGGTTCTGTTGTTATCGTTGGACTACATATTACGTTCTTTTTTAATCTTCTTCTATAATGATAAAAAAAAAATAAACAACAGAGTCTCACTTTCCTGGATATTAGTAAAAATCACAAGGTGTCAGGTAAAAGGGTCTTGGAATAGAAATAGGGCCATCATTCAATTGGCACAGAAATTTTTTAAAACTAACAGGTTCAATTGGGCAAAAAAAGACTTAATGGCGAGCTGTAGTGACTGTAGAGTATTTTGATTTTAGACATGGAGTGCAATACTGAAAATCTTCCTGTGGTTACACCAAACATGGAAAATTAATCAACAAAAACCTGTTTGTATCAAAATTACAAAAAGAGCAGAGAATGGCTTGACTGGAGATAATGGGAACATTGGAAAAGTGACCTACAGCAGCCTCAGAAGCAAAACTGGTTCTGCCAATTCTGCAGTGTTGCATAATGAGGCAGACAACCATTAGTGCCTGGTGATTTAGTTGATTATGTAAGGATCCTGGAAAAAATCCACTTTTATGAATCAACCTTGCAAAACTATGCTAATCTAGTTGAACTCTAACACTCTGTTTGACAAGAAACCTCCAGATGGTTGGAGAAGGCAAACTTGCTATAATGGTTTACAGATTAGTTCAAGAGTTATGAGGCCAATTTTTTGAGCACAGGAATCCTGAAAGCTAAAATTTCAAACTATGCAATATTTACTCCAGGAAAATTGAGACCCACAACCACAGCCTCTAACAAGACTGTGTTGTTGAGATCAATAGCTGGATTAACATATTTCAATTTGGTCTAATGACAGCCAACTAAAAGTTTGATTGTATGGACTTACACCTAAAAGTATGGCAACAGGGAATACCAGCACTTCATAAGAACTATATAAACTAAATAAAAATAAAGAGGTCAGTAAAATGCTGAAAAAGCAGATCACAGAAGAAGCAGAAACTATTATTTTATGAGTAATCTTACTGAAAGTTAAAGTGTGTTTTATTTTATCAAAAAAAACAAAAATAAAAAAGCTGGTCATGGATAATGTTGATTCAAAACATTTAAATTTCTGAGTAAGTCAATGTACAAAGAAAACCACTTTTGTGTAAGCTGTATTAAGATGAAAATGCTTTACTTACCTCTTACTTGAAGGTGAAGATGGACTTACAGGCCTATTTTCCTCCAAAATCCAGTTTTCTGTACTTTGTGCACTGATTTCTGTTTTTTCTGACTGACTTTGACACTTAACACCTGGATTTTCCATAGGTATTTCTGTCAATCCTACAAAAAATATCAAAACTTATTAAAAAAATATAGTTAAATAAAAAGTGTTTGTGTGAGCTTTTAATACCTTTGATTTTCAGCATTTCTGCTGTTTTTAATATACAAGGTAGTTGCTCCTGTGATACACTTACTTCACCATAATACATAAAATCCACCATTACTTTTAAATCACTAAACTTGACATCTTTGAGTATCACAATGGGATGTTTACATGGATTTGTAGCAAACAATGACTAAAAAAATATATTTTTATTATTTTATTAATATAATTCTTTATTTAAACCTACTTGAAAGTAAGAACTACAAGCAGATAAAACAACTTTATGTGCTTGTAATTGTTTTCCTTCAGCTGCCAAAGTAACATCCACCAAAGATTGACTATTTAGAAGACTAGAAAATACAGATATGAAGTTTGGCTGATGATTGTTCCATCTTAGACAATACTGTTGGACCGTCATTGTTTCTTATTTTGATAAAACTAAAAAAATTATTGAATTAAAACTAACAATATATGAAGATGTAAAACAATATACTTTTATTGCTACTATTACAATTGCATCACTATTTTTAAATTTATAAAATTAGATAGTTTTTTTTAAAAAGACTTGTTGCTAATCACTATCTTAAAATACAAAAAATTTAGTATATTATAGATAAAACTACAGATAACATGGTTGACATTTTTAAAGTTTAAGAAAGATGATTCAAAAACAGGAATAACACGTTAATGATACATTATTACTTAACACACCTTACTATTTTTTGTAAAATATACATTTGCTATCTCTCAGTAAAACAAGCGCCTACATAATTACGAATTTAATGTCTTTTCAACCAGCGATGTTTATTTGAAGAAATTTTCCAAAATAACTTTTTTTGATACGTTTTAGAGTGATTCAATAATTTATAATAACTAAAATTAAGATCAGTGATGTAAACTGTGTCTTATAGGTAGACGACCAAAATCAATAACGAGTCCTTGAAAAAAATAAAAGTACGCAGTATTATATTAGTTATGCACTGCTATTAACATATATAACCGTGACAATGAAAATACAAACCAGCAAACTGAAAAATACCTTATTTATTATTCACTTATTATTTACAGATACATATAGCTCTAACCTCAAAATTTTTGACAGTGACACTGAGTGACACAACACAACATAAGATGTTAGACAAGTGACTTTTAGATCATACATTAGTATACAGGATGAGTAAAAAATACTATTGTAGATTGTAGGTATCATTTTTCACGACTGATATATTTTATGAATAATTACAAATCTGGTTTATATATCAAAAAGGTTATTTACCTTTTGTAGTCCAAAAAATAAATTCATTTTTACATACAATAAAACACTCTCTACACAAAAACAAAGATTAGATTTCATTTATAATTAATTCTTATATTGAGGAAAAATATACTCTAACTAATTATAATCAATTAGGTACAATTATTATTTCTTGCCATTTATAGTTTGCCAATTTTTTTCATAATTTATTCGCAATCCAAATGAATTTTGGACGTGATCCAAAACAGTAAATAACGCGTGTGAATTAAACGGCTATTACTTAACTGAGAGTACAATATGCTAATAATCGGTCACTTAATTAGATAAATTGTTCATAAATTTTAAATCGCTTGAATTATATATAGAGCGTAGTAAACGTACGGTTCCAATAAACAAATCAGCTTTTTATTCACTCTGGCTTCAAAAATAACAAAAAAACATTAGTAATAAAAAAAGGGTGTTCGTAATTATATTGTTAATAAAATTTTATTATTTTTCTACTGTTTTTTTGAGGTTTTGATTTACTTGATGTGATATAAAAATTCTAAGACCAAATTAATCTTAGAATTTAAAAAAAGGAGGAACAAACAAAAGTTTAAATATACCAGAGCAACTGCAAATGTGGAGCTTAAGAAAGTTCAAAGTTTTAATTGATTGGTTTCAGTATTTGATGAGAAGAAAGGAAACAAAGAAGAAATTAAATATAAAATATATAGGAAGGAACAAAAAATGATAATAATACTCTAATTATAGTTGCATTCATCTTAACTAAGATAAGATTTTATAGAACTGTGATATATCAACTTGTGAAACATGGACAATAGTATGAGATAGGAAAATGTTAAGGAGAATTTATGGAGTTTGAATAGTTAGAACAATTATTAGTGTTTTATTTCACTCTATATATTTGTGAACATATTAAAAAAACCATCCTTGAAATAGTTTGAACAAATCTCCAACGATAATGTCAATGAAGCAAGGCTAGGAGACATATGCGGATCTGCCTTTTTATAAATAAACTCTACGGAAGCTTGTGCGAGAACTTCATTACATACTTTCTTATGTCACATTAAGTTTATAATTTATAACACATAAGGCTATTTGTCTTAATTAACCAAACATGTAATTAAATAATATAAAAAGTTGTTTTATCCGCACCATTAATTCTGTAAAGTTTGTTTATGTAATAAATATTTTTTTCTATGTAGTTTTGGCAAACACAAATAAAGGATTTTGATTTTTCTTCATTTCTAAGTTATTTCTAGATACTAAGGATAAATAAATAAAAAAAAATGATAACCCTTCACAACAAAGTGTCATAGTTGTAATATACCTACACCCTGATGTTTATAATTAGAAACAAGTTGAAAAATCTTTGTTAAAGTTATGTAATAACGGTATTTGTATATTCCATTGGCGTGGGTGTAACAAATATAATATGTATAATAAACAAAATGACATACACTATATGTTAATCTAGAAAATAAGATGGTTTTGATTTAGTATTTGTCCACAGTTGCTGGTGGTATTAATTATCATTTTAATTCCCATTTTACTAACTTTCTCTTTAAGTTTTTTCTTCTCTTTGCAGTGTAGGACAATATATCTTAATTTAGGCTCTGTATTAGCTGTATCTTAATGCTTTTATATCACCTACCTAGGGTAAACTGTTTGACAGGATAGATTCAAGAATTTTATTTATTTGTTATCTAATTTTTTATAACTCACTCTGTCATAAGCGACATTTAGATCTATAAATGCAACACAGGTAACATCAATCATAGTGAAATAATTTTACTTTTACTTTTTTTGATTATTAATCAACAATACAGGGATATATTAAATAATAGTGGTGCTTATTTAGTGGTTTTTAATTTGTTAAATCAGCCTTCTGTATCTTTAGAATTGTGTATATTATTTATTATTAGAATATTTTAAAGTAAACTTGAAATTCCTTCTTTTTAATCAATTATTTAGCCACCTGTTTCTTTGTCACACAAAACATTTTGAGAAACCAAAATTCTGTACTATATTGTATAAAAATAAAATACAAATGCTTACTGAAAATTTATTGAGTGCATGTGTGCTGTAGGTATGTTTTCTATTGTATGATGATGTACTTGAAATTGGTCTATTTTCGAGTTTTAAATTTTCAATTATTCAAAAAATATATATACCTATATGTTTGGCAAGCTTTTACCAGTAATATATTACAGTACGTAAAAAATGAGTCGCTTCCGAAATATTACCAACAGTGATAAATACATCTTATTAGCAAAGAAACAGTTCGTTTTCTTTTTTTCTCTATGGGGGTTTTCACCAAATTATGGAACGAGTTGTTTCATTCTAGTAAAGTAGAATACATTGCTAAGCAACAATAAAGTCAATGATAACAATCACACGTATATTTGAAAAGGAATATATATATAATGGTGAACGGAAGATAAAAAGAAATTGGGGTTGCCTATATAGTTACATTCATTAGGGATCTAAATGTATAACCTAAATCATTGACAAGATAATTTTAAAGTTGGTCTTATAACAGCTGAAACCTAATTTTATACAGTGTGTACAAAGTCTTCAGATATTATCTTATATATAAGAGTTTGCGTTAACAAATTTTTGATTTTTACTGACATCTTTGTATAATCTATTCTATAGAATACTTCTAAGCAGCCTTCTATAGCTATTCATATGAACATCAGCTCTTGTTAAACAATGATTACACATTATTCTTACAGGTTACGGGATACAGTTTTTGCCATCCAGTTCTTGCTTCTGTTTCACAAGTTCCCAGCCTCACAAACGACAAAGCAATAATCAATTTGTCATTTTTTGCCAGTCTGTCAGTTTCCCCATTTCCTATCCAACATACTGGATATTTAAGTTACATACCGTGTATTAATACTCGCCCTATCCAATAGTTATTGACATTTCTATCTCAATTATATTAGAGTAGATTTTGTAGGGACTGTGTAGCATGTACCATCTCAACCTTTTCCTGATCTATTATGATGGAACTTTTTACCCTATATAGGATGTTGCCAAGTGTGGTAAATTCTACAGTGATTTCCATCGTAGTTTCTAGTCATGGGCTGGCTTCCTTCATACCTACACATTTTTTCCAAATCTCTGAATTGGAAAATCTTTACATTCGCAAATAATGTGTTTAGAGTTTTCCTCTTGTTCCTGATAGGATCTGCACCAAAGGAGCAGCATATAGTGTCCTTTTGCTATGAGTCCCTTCACCTGTCTCAATCCTAGTGAACTTGTTCATCATTCTTGAGGCTTCGTTAGTAAAAACAGAGAAAATGTCGTGAATAAAGAAACAAAATGTTCAGAAAAAATCAGGGTTCAATGTGATTCCAGTTGACAACAGCTACTATAGCTTTTGCACTCCACAGAGTGTTACAAATTTCGGGAAATAAACTTCGTCTCATTGTTGCACCCTGTATATGCTCAAATTCAAATCTGAATAAAATTTTCTGACATAGCATCGTTACTGATGTGAAGAGTCAATGTACAATTAAAAAAAAAAACTAGGAAGCAAATTTTGTAGTGGTCGTTTTTTTTGCCGGGGAGTGTATATAAAATAAATAATTGTAATATTTTGTTGTTTTAAATAAGCATAAACTCAAAAACTGTCAATATAAACTTAATTTTAACTTTTCATGATGGTAGTTTTATTAAAAGTGATTGTGTTTCTGCACGTGTCGTATCGAAAAAAAGTTAAATTGCTCCTGACACTGTCCTGGCTATAATAAAATAAATTATTTTCTCCCGCAATTTTAATTTATTTTTTGTATACATTAATTGGCAAGGTGTAAAGGGGAAGTGGGGATAGAACGACTTCGTTTAAAACTGTTGTTAATTTTGTTTTATTTCTAGTCGTACATCCAAGTTCAACAATTCGATTTGTTCTAAGTTATATAGGTGGGTGGTAAATTTTGTAAATTATTACTTGTATTCAGTGTGACTTATTGTGTGCAAACATGGATTAAATATTTGTTTGTGTATCATCTTAAGTTTCTTTTATTTTTATTTTTTATTTCTTTACTTTAGTTATTTGTAATTTCAGTTTTAATTAACTGAATATGGCTGATGAAGGGGATGATTGGTTCGGAGGTGGGGACGATGATGCACCCCCAGAGATTAAACCTATCGGAAAGAAAGGAAAAGCCGAAGAAGCTCCACCCCCAGCAGAAACTGCACCTACCGCAGAAGAAGCTCAAGAAGAAGCACCAGCAGAAGAACCAAAGCCTGAAGCTGAAGATGAATATTTAGATCCTGACAAACTGTTATTATTTAAACATTGGATAAGGTAATTATTTAAATATTTATTAATTCGCCTTTTGAAAAATCACTAATATACATAAATTTAAACAATATCTTATTATCTCTAAGCAACCCTCTTATAAAATTTGTTGACAGCAGCTCTTTTAAATCATATCACACTGATGGGGTGTCGCTTCGCGATTTTTAAAGTATTTAGGAACAATTCACAAATAAATTGAGTCGTTTATTGAAAGTCAATCTTAAAAAGTATCAGTCAATTGTGCCAAAAGAAACACACAATAATTATGACACTAATATCATTTCACACGTTCACATTCTTAAAAGTTTTGACATTTATTTTTAGAAAACAATAGAGAAGCGTTTAGGACAGACTATTTTAAGAACATATTGTAATGTTACTTAAATTACAACATTCAAGTACGATGCTTTTGGAGCCAACAATTTTAAATGTCAAAATCAGAAATAAACACAAATTAAAAGGGAAAGGGTTTGTTTGCTATATCGAAACAGCGGTCCATAAATCATAACACATTATTATACTTAAACATTAGTATTTTTAAAATTAAGAGCAAATAAAAAGAGATATTTACTTTTAATCATCTTTCATATTTTGATTGATCCCTATTGCCTACCTAGTGGGTACGCCTTTGTGTTAGTCAATTATTGTGTATGCGTCTTGTGATGTTTACCAAGGTAAGTGCATATCATTCTAAGTTTATTTAACGTCAAATTATATTTATTTTTTATTAACATTCTACGTACCTGTGATATTGCTGTTGTTAATATCGTTTTTTTTATCCTGTTTTGTGATATTTCCTCCCCCTTCTTATCTTTAACCATTCATTCACATTATTACCTATTAACTCACTTTTGTTTCCTTATTCCTTACTAAGAAGGAATTTCATCATTAGCAACAATTTTGATTTTGTTGATATGATTAATCTTTATAAATTAATCAGCATTACTTTTTTGGTAGACTTAAATCATAAATTTTTAGTAGCAAAAAATCGTCTGGGACACCTATATACATTCAAATAAAACTAGTTCAAGTAGGGGAAAAAAGAAATCTAAAGTAGTTACAATGTGGCTCCCTCTATATTGCGAATTATTTAGCTTTTCGTTTTCTTGTATGAAGTGGATGGAGATGAGATTTGTAAAACATACAGAACCGACATTAAAATTTTATTTGAAATACGACTTTTCTCCCATCTGGTGGTTACTGTCATATAAAAACAACAGATGTGGTTGCTACTGATACTCCAAACCGTTTCCATTTCGAAACTAACGACATCTAATGTTCTTAAAATGACTTTTTGTGGTGAAACTGGTTTTAAATTGTTTCTAACACATGTGCTGATATTTTCTCCAACTTTGGCCATACTTCTTTTACATGTTCATCAATTTCTTTGCTTTTGCCCACTACATATATTTAATTTGCTCTAATAATATTTCCATCCACACAAAAAAGTCTAATATTCAACTAGAAAAATAAAAATAATAACACTGACTTCGTTAAATAACCTCTTGTTGAAAAGAGTACAAAACTAAAAAAAAATCAACTACCTAGGTGCTTGAAATAATCTTTCTTAGATTTGTAACAACTAAAGGATTGCTGGACATAAACAATAATCTGTACATTTTGTGTTTTAATTTTGCTAACGACGAATATTTTTAGGCCGAAGTTCCTGCCGTACAAATATCTAACCATTTATAGAAAGAATTACTACGACGACGTCATAGATTATCTGGACAAAAAGAGCAGGGGCGTACTGAGAGATATACCTAGGGCGCAAACGTGGGCGGAAAGAATTTTAAGAACATTCTCCGATAAAGTTATGCAACATAATTTCTATACATCTAGAATAAAAAAGGATTTGGATTTTGTCGAAAACACAAAGTTAAGTCAGAAGTTCTATTATTATCACGTTAAAAATCAATTCAACAAACAATTTTCACCATTACTGTATTAAACAAAAGTTAAAAGTTGGTATATATACTTATAATGAATCTAATTTCGTTGTAGTTTCAAATGTACATAGCCAGTTTGTTTAATAAGCTACAATTGTGTAAATATGATATTTATATTAAATAGGTAGTTTCAAGAACGTTTGAATTATGTTATTAGATAATTCTTGTATAGAAACAGCTTCTTTGAAACTCTTAAATGTCACTCAAAATTGTCATTGCCAATTTTTTTGTATCTATTAAGATTTTATTTTTCTAAAATTTCCGCTGTTATCAACCATGATTAGATTTATTTGCAGCATTACTAACGCTCTATTTTCAGATCTGTAGACTCTAATTTCAAAGATTTTTCATGTGATTTAGTCTGTCAGTTGTAAATAGCCCGCGGATATTTTTGTGGAATAAAATAAATTTGATCTATAACTGTTGTTTTTATTTAAATCCTTGAATATCTATATCCATAATTTTAGGAGGATGGACTCATAATACAAATATCACAAATTTCTCCTCATAAGGATGGTTGCCTAAAAGTGGTGGGATTCCTTGACAGTATTGACACCTGTCACTTATGTCTTAGAGTAGCTAAAGGTGTGTTCAGATACTCTGACAAATGTAACAGGATATCTATGTCTGAAAAATAAAGTGAACTTTGTTTGCAACACCTAGGCCACATCTAGCCCAAATCTCTCCATTTCCTTGAAGAAGTTGATATTTTGAATCAATGTTCGGAGTGAACAATAGTTTGCCCATATAGTTTGAGAATCCTTTTAATGTATAACGCCAAGGGGATGATGACAGTTCTTCAGATGAAGAAGTATGGAATATAACTGTAGTGAATCTGACTGAACATCTTGGTCAATACCCTAAAAGTTAATTCCTACAATCTTTTGGTTGCCTCCTTGTTTAAATAGCTGTTGCATGCACAATTTTTCAAGCAACTACCAACACCAACACCATAAATTTATTTTTGTTTTTTTTAGACCAAAATTTCTCCCATACAAATACCTCTACGAATACCGAAGGAATTATTACGATGATGTAATGGAGGTGCTCGAGAGTAGAAGAAGAGGGGTAAAAAGAGACATTCCTCGCGCTCAGACGTGGGCCGAAAGGATATGCAGACAACGCAGCCATCCCTTGTGGAAATTAGAAAAATTCGACAAACACTTAGAAGACATCAAGTTGGTAACCAGAACGGAAATTAGCGGAAATTTCCAATCTTACTATGTAAAAGATACTTTTAATAAGAGATACTCAAAATTATTGTACTGAAGGTACTAAGAATCTATGATATTTGGTTAGTTTTTGATTCCATTTAGTTAGTTTACTGTGTACTTGTATAAAACTCATCTCCCTAATAAATGTGTCAACAGTTCACTTATTTATTCCCTTTTTTATGGACAAATGTGCTAATTCTGGAACCGTTGGATGTATATAAAAAAATTTAAATTACGACTACATACACTTTTATCACTATTGGGAAAAGTGGAATTTTATACGTAATCATCATTTTATAGGTACGTTTATAACGTTATCTTAGCAACGAGTAAAACAAATCAGCTGCCCAATAAGCTTTTTGATATTGAAGTGGTTTTGGATAATTTTGCTGTTAATGTACCTATTTTTAAATCTTTTTTTTGTTTTATGAACAATTTAATAGAAAAATTAATCCAATTTTTTTATTATTAATAAATTATTTATTTTAACAATATATATACAACAATCACCTAAAAAAAGTTCTTACCGATTATATTAGGAATAGAAAGAAATTTTCTTTCTGCTCTGTTACAGAGTTTACACTCTGAAAAGCAAATTAGTTGAATTTGATGAATAGTTCGACTACCAACTAATAGGTGGCACACGTATATACAATTCGACAAAGTTTATTGTAAACAATGGATTTAAACAATAATTAATCAGCATTAATATTTTAATAAACAAAACATTAACTAAACTTAATCGTTTTTCAAACATTTGTAGCAGTGACTGTGATAACATTCTGTTCTATCGTAAAATTCTACTCCCTATGACATTTTCCTAAAACTTTCCAGTCTTTAGGATATCGACTCCCGCGCCCCTTTTCCAACCACCCCCGGTCCTCCTGGTACCGGTCTGTACAAATTTCAGTTCTTCGGTTCAAAGAACAGACTTGTTGTCTTGTCCGTTGAACCAGTTTGATGCTAGGCATCTTTTACTGGTGTCCTCTTGTTGTTGTCTCTCTCGGTTTGGCAGGCTTCATTGGTCATCTCGTGTTATCCGATTAGATCGGCCTCGTCTTTTTCTTTGGGTCATCTTCTTCTTGGAGTACCTGTAACATACTTAAATTGTGATTAGTGTGGTAGAAGCTGGTGCTTCGGTCTAACGTACTTCCACTGCCCATCGCCCGGGTCGTAATCTAGCAGGTACCTGAGTTCCGCATTTGGATGGTCTTCAAGTCTGGCAAAACCTATCTCTGCTTTATCGTTCATAAGATTTAGAATTGTTTCCAATTCCAGATCTCTGAAGATGTCTTGGTTGCGAACGTACCAGGGTGCGTTCACTGCCTGTCGGATACATAGGTTCTGCTGAACTTGTACCATGTTCCTGTTGGTTTTGCAAGTTTGCCCCCAAGCCAGGGATGCGTATGTCAGGATCGGCATGATTACGGTCCGGATGAGCAGCAGTTTTGTGCGCAGTTGTAGGTCGCTGTTGCGTCCTATCAGGCACTGTAGTTGAGACCTTGCTGTTTTAGCTTTCGCTACAACCGTTTGGACATGCTCTTTGAAAGTCAGCCCTTTGTCAAGGGTGACTCCCAAGTACTTCGCCGTGGAACTCCATGGAACTCTCTGCTCGCTGATTTCCACTTGTTCTGGTGGTCTTCTTTTTTGACACAGTATGGCCTGTGTCTTGTCTGCGTTGATTTTTATTTTCCATTTTGTACACTTTCTACAAGGGTAGCTGCTTCTTGTAGATATCTGGATACCAGGCGGGAATGTGTGCTACGCGCTGATATTGCTGTGTCGTCAGCGTACAGGGATAACCTGGTGTTCATCGTTTTTGGTATATCCGCTGTGTATATGGTGTACAGCAAGGGTGAAAGGACTGCTCCTTGTGGCACCCCAGCTTCCAATCTCGTGTATCTGGTGGTTGTGTTGGTGATCTTGACTCTGGAGAATCTTCCATCAAGGAAGGATCCTAGTAGTTTTACTAGGGATCTCGGGATGCCAAACTCGTCCATTTTGAAGAGTAGACCTTCATGCCACACTCTGTCGAACGCCTTGCTTACGTCCAGCAGAACAGTGCCAGTGATTTGGTTTCTGATGAAACCTTCACTGATGTGCTCTACCAGTTGCAAGACTTGGTGCTCTGTAGAGTGTTTTGCTCTGAAGCCAAACTGTTCGTCTGGGATTAAGTTGAGGTTGTCGCAGACGCGTTGAAGTCTCTTCTTGATAACCCTCTCGGCTATCTTGGACATCGCAGGCAGTAGACTGATCGGCCTGTAGTTTTGGGGAAAGAGTGGATCTTTCCCCGGCTTCCTGATCATGATGACATCCGCCTTCTTCCACCTCTCCGGAAAATGCCTTTGCCTCAGAATTCCGTTGATGATCGCAGTAAGAAATACTACGCCCTTCAACGGAAGTTTCTTTAGCATTAGGTTTGACACAGAGTCGTACCCGGCGCTTTCCTCGGAGGTAGTTTCCGGATGATGTCTCTGACCTCCGCTGGACTCGTTGGGTCGATGACCTCGTCGTCTTCTTCGTTCATCATTTCCTCAACGGCATCCTCGACAACCTCCTCAAAATCTATGTCGTCGTCCTCATGCTGGTTGAGCTGGCATTCCCGCTCCAGAGTCTCGAGAAGTGCTTGTCCTTTCTCCTCGTCGGTGTATACAATACCTCTCGCTCCGTGGAGCGGGGGTATTGGTTTCCTGTCCTTTCGCAGTACTTTTTGGAGGTTCCAGATTCCACTGTCCTGTGGATTCAGCGTTTGCAGAAAGTTCCGCCAGCGTTCGTGAAGGTGATCTTTCAACGCTTCTTTGACTCGCTGGTGGAGTTCGTTGGCTAGTCGCTTGTCGTCTGGGTGCAGCGTCCGCTGGGCCCTTTTTCTGGCTCTACGTTTCTCTCGGATCAGTGCCTGAGTGTTGTCGTCTATCTCTCCGTATTTCTTTGGCCTCTCTACCGTCGTCGTTACAGTGTGTGCAGCGTAAGCTACTCCGATAGCGGTTTCGAGCCGGTCTATCGCCTCGTCGACATCTTCGATGCTATTAACCTCGGGAATCGGCCCCACGACCTGTCCTACGTGCGCCCTGTAGGCCTCCCAGTTTGTTCTTTTGAATTCTGTCTCAGCGTTAGCTCACCTTCTCCTACGTCTAGTAGGATTGGGTTATGCCCCGCAGATCCTTCTGGCAGAGAGAAAATCTCTGCCCCGAATCTTACGTTGCTGAGAAGAGCGAAATCCAGAACATCGGGAAGTCCCACCGGCGGGTAGTGAGTCGGGGCCTAAAACTTTCGGGCAAGTTCGTATATAGAGAAATATGTATGTACCTAGTCCAACAAAAGAAAGTTCCTTTTGTCCATTTTTTGTACGGTACGCTACGCATGTATTTGAAAGTTTCTGAAATTCCCAAATCTCACAACAGCTAAGGGGTGCTAATGCATTTAGGCACGTGTGACACATTTGTTTTCCGCCTATTTTTATGACTATCAAAAAAAAATTAAATATGGTTGAGAATTGAATTCCAGCTGTCCGCGTGAGAGACAAGTGCGTATATTACTGCGCCAACAGGCGTTTTAGAAAACATTACTTGTATTGTATAATGAATACTATTATGTATTCTTAAATTGAATAACCTCATCTGAACTTTTATCGAGGTAATCATTCATATGGTTCATCTTTACGCTCTTGGATTGATAAAAAATACTTTCTGCCCAATTTTTGGTGTTAATTTGATTGGTTTTTTGTTAAGGTAGGCGGAAAAATGAATTATTTTACTCATTCAATTATTTTCCGCTTAATAGTGATATTTGGTTTGGTAGTACAAATTGTGTAGATGGGAGGTAAGTTTTGGGTAAATAAAACACAAAAGTCAACATTTGATTGATGCATCAGCAAAATTTTATTTTTGTATTACATGTAATAGACGAGTAAGTTCATTTTGGTAATGAGAACCACATTCGCAAGACTTAAGGGAAGATCGAGACATGTTCGGTGTGTGCTTGCACCTACACTTTTTTGTGCCCAAGGCCGAATTGAATGGCCCGCAGTACAAAAACTAATTTAAATATAACTAACTAAAAAAACTACTGGATCTATTGTATTTCTCGCAATTTATTTGTTATTAGGCCACTTTTTTACGTTGTAATAAAACTTTTAAGGGCATTATGCAGCTTTTAACAAAGTATCCTTCCGCAAACAATCTTTTATAAAAGTATCGAGTATTTATTGGCATTAACTAAGTAGTTTTCTTGATTGAGACGAAGAATATTTGATATGAACACGCCTCTAATGTAATCAGATACAGCTGGATAAGTTTTACTCGGGATATTTTGTTAGAAGCTTAATTTTACCGAACAATAAATCGTAAAGGAAATTTAAAATGTTCTAATGTTTTTCTAAAAAGCTTTTAGTCTTTGAGTATATATAGTACTAAGAACAGCGTGTCGCAGTCGTTCAATTAATATTTCAATATCCTTAAATTTTTATTAACGTTATATATATATAATTCGATTACAAAAAAACTCATGAAAAATAACGAATAAAACAAGTACATCAAACTGCGGTGAATTATTTTCATGATTTTTTCCGTAAACCTTTTTGATATGATCAAAAAAATATCTAAAAAACAAACACCTACTAAAATGTAGGCGAGTCGTTTTCTCAAACAGCAATTCATAGGTTGGTTTCTGCAAATGGCCTTTATTTGAAATCAATTCCAAAACACAAACAGATAAAAATGTTTGTTTGAAGGATAATTAAACGAATAATCAGAAGCCCGCTCTATTTTGTAAACAAACAGTAATTGATAACAATGATTTGGACATTAATATTAAAAAAACACTTTTATATTCCTTTTCTTGTACAATATTCAATTAGTTTGCTTTTAATACCGTTTTAATAAAAATTATTTTAATGGATGCATTAATACTGGAAACAAAATTACACTAACACACCTTCTTTTATCTGTTCTTTTGCCATTACCTAAAGAAGAAGAAGAAGAAGAAGAGAAGACTTGAATATTAAACAATAAAAAGTGTATGTTGCTGCAATCAAATCAATATATATATATATATATATATATATATATTAATCGATTCACAACGTTCTACGACGTCTTTCGATACCCAGTCGCCATCTATCCCTGTCTCTCCATGCATCCTCATCCAAGTTACTCTCTCTCATTTCCCTATCTACGCCTTCTCTCCAGCTTCTTCTTGGTCTTCCACGTTTTTTGCGTCCCGGCGGTACCCAATTTAACAGTTGTTTTGGTAATCTATTTTCTGCCATCCTCTGTACATGACCGTACCATATTAGTTGTTTTGTCCTAATGTCGTCTATAATTGTGTGTCCTACTCTCATTATCTCTCTAATACGGTCATTTGTTATTCTTTCTCTTCTGGACTTTCCTGCAGATCTTCGCCAAAAGTCCATTTCTGTGGCTTTTAACATTTGCTCTGTTCTGGTTTTTATTTGCCAGACTTCACTGCCGTATGTTATAATGCTGCGGATTATGGTATTATATATTTTTTGTTTGTTGGCTTTGGATATCGTTTGATCCCAGAGGATTCCATTTAGCATCGATATTGCTCTCCTACCTTGTATGTTTCTGTGTCGTATTGCGTGATCCAACGTTCCGTCATTTGAAATATGTACACCTAGATATTTATAGTTGTCAGCAATCCTTATGTGTTCCCCACTTTGTAATATTAAGTCTTGTTGTATACCTCCTATACACATGGTTTCTGTTTTATTTATGTTTACTTCTAGCCCCCATTTATTGTATTCTTCTATGAGCTTCCTTGTCATGTATTCTAGGTCGTCGTAATCCTGGGCCATTACTATCTGATCATCTGCGAAACACAGTGTATATAGGGTTTTATTGTTGTTTAGTGGGATGCCCATTCCTTCACATTTCCTTTTCCAGACCTTTCAATACCTGTTCAAGGTAAATTTTAAAGAGCGTTGGTGAGATGCAACAACCCTGTTTCAACCCTTTGGTTACCTTGATGTTTTCTGGAGAGTTTATTCCCTATTTTTATTCGAGCCTGTATGTTGGTATATAGTTCCTTAATTGCCTTTATAATGTTTATGTTAATGTTGCTCAATTCTAAGGCTTCCCAGAGACGTTTAAGGGGGACACTATCGTAAGCTTTTTTGAGGTCGACATACAGTAAATGCACTTCTTGATTCCTAGCGGTTTTCTTTTCTATTAATTGTGTTAAGCAGAAGAGATGGTCTACCGTTGATCTCCCGGCTCTAAAACCTGCTTGCTCCTCTGCTTCTATATCTTTGTACTCTTTTTCAATTATGTTTTTTATTACTGCACCATATATCCGACTCAAAGAGCCTGTGACCGCTATTCCCCTATAATTTTCACAGTGGTCTTTGCTGCCCTTTTTATGTATTGTTGAAATGTAAGATTCTTTCCACTCTGCTGGAGTTTCCGCTCTGTTAATACATTTCTGGAATAACCTAGTCAGTTGGTAGACTAGTAGCTTACTTCCATATTTTACTAGCTCAAAAGGTATTTCGCCAGGACCGGGGGCTTTTCCGTTTTTTAAATTCTTGCAAATTTTTGCTACTTCCAGTTCTTGTATTCTTATCGGGGATGCCATTACCTCTACCTTAGTGTCTATGTTATCATTGTCTCTAAATATGTCTCTGGTTTCAGTTAGTAGGTTTTCAAAGTGTTTTTTCCATTTGTCTGTTGTTATTGGTGATATGATGTGTCTACCCTTTTCTTTTCGTAGGTTCTTTATTACTTTCCAGCCTTCAGTGCTTCTTCAAATCAATATACAATGGCTAAATGAAGCCTTTCTCTTTTTTTTATCATAATTGTATTTCACAGAAATATTATTACTGGTTTATTGACATTTAATAGTTCTTCTATATATCATTTTCGTTCATCTGCCACATGGTATGTTCAGCAGTATTCAGTGTTCAACTGCCTTACTTGTTTGCTTACTATAAAATCTGAAGGAGCCATGTCCAGAAAAAAATTGTGTAATCAAATAATCAATTTTTCTAAATTCACACTGGACCCAAGGTTTAAACAAGATCTTCTTCCATTGTGCTTGATTCACGATTCTGCCAGATACTCTGGCTCTCATATGATCTGCTTTTTTGACTTCTTCAAGACGTCCATTTCCTATAGTGTACAGGTTCCATATGTCACTAGCAGTAGTGCCTTGCTTTTCTTTCATCTTCTTTTTGTATTTCTTTATCTTGAGGAAATCACACCTGATTTGGGCATCATATAGATGAAGATTGTGAAATTCCATCTAGCATATAACTTGTGTGAATTTCTAGACCTTTATTCATGTTAGTATCGTTGTTTTCTCATCTGATTTTCTTGTAGTTTCTTTGATGTACTCTCAAAATTTGATTGCCTTCTAGTACAACTCCATAATTTAAATTTGAGAGTATTCCTTTTTCTAGGTCCTTGGTGCCTTGGTACTGTTTTCAGATCATAGATTTCCATCCATCTATGTATTCTAGTTCGAGTCATTTCAGCTGGTGCTTGTTCTTCTTCTTCCACGAATATGGTCAAACCATCCAACTGCCTCTCCAAGGTCCAGATGTACTGAGAGATGAGCCTTGCAGTCTCCTTCACTGACTCACTTGTTTCTTCTCTGTGATCATAATTTGCCAATAAATTTAAAATAGTTATACCAGGTAGGGAAGACTGGGAAAAAGGTGTACCCGTAGAGGCGGATCAACCTGGTACACGGACGGCTCAAAGACGCCGTATGGCGTGGGAGCCGGCGGCGTAGTCGGAAGGAAACAAGGAATAACATTCCCAGTAAGTCTATCCCAAAATGCCACGATTTTTCAAGCAGAAATTACGGCAATTCACTACTGTGTAGAAGAAATTAAAAGGCTGGATAGGACGTACCGTTCAATAGCCATCTTCACAGACAGTCAGGCGGTGCTAAGGGCACTAGATTCTGTAAAGGTCAATTCTAGGCTAGTATGGGACTGTGTGCATGATCTGAATACTCTGGGGGATCATAGCAAGGTTACGGTAGCTTGGGTACCAGGTCATAGGGGTCTAAAAGGCAATGAAAAGGCAGATGAAATGGCTAAACTAGGCTCATCAATGCTTTTTATTGGACCGGAACCTTTCTGCGGCATTGCAAAAAATATAATAAAAAAATCACGGGAATGGTGGTGGAGTTCACCAGGACAAAGGCAAGCGAAACATTTCATAATGGAACATTCGCAAAAGTTTACGTCAGACTTATTGAGTAAAGACAGGAAAACGGTCAAAACTGTAGTAAGTTTATTAACGGGGCACTGTAAGCTAAACAGGCACCTTAAGCTGATGGGGTTGACAGAGACGGATCTGTGCAGATTCTGTCACCTAGAAGAGGAAACACCAGAGTACATCTTATGTCAGTGCGACGGACTGGTAAAAATATGCGGCTCCTGACTTTAGGAGAAGAATATCCATTGGCAAGGGTCTACATGAAGGTTACAGTCTCAAAGCTTATAGACTTCGTTAAGAGAGTCGGACTGGGGGATGTAATCTAGTTTTTCGAGGACCACAATAGATCTGAAAAGGTCGCATTGGAATAGGCTTCTAGCCACCTCTTAAACATCTATCTATCCTCCACGCATATGGTCAAACCATCCAACTGCCTCTCCAAGGTTTAGATATACTGAGAGATGAGCCTTGCATTGACTGACTTTCATTTGTTTCTTCTGTGTTATAATAATTTTTCTGTTTTTAATTGTCTATAATATTAATCAAATACATAGAAATCCCCATTTTGGGTTTACCCATTTTGACTTTTTAGAAGTTAATTTCAGTATCAAACAGTAAAAACTGTTTGTCACTGCAGTAGTAGTGTCACTTTGCGTTCAAAATGAAGAAAAGTTAAAATTTTAGAATTACCTAAAACAAATAAAAAATTTCCTCTTTTTTTTATTTCTAAGTTAATAAACTTCATTATTTTGAAAATCTTTTTGGTTTTGATCTAACACATCTGGCAACTAAAAAATTTATAGTGCTACGAGTTGCTGGAAGGTTATTTTATGATATTTATTTATTTTGTTGTTTGTTGCTTTTTTGTTGTTGTTACTTTGACTAAATTAAAATCCATGTCATGTTTTGTTATTTTGTTTTATGTGATTTGTTTTTTTTTAAACACAAATTTTAAATAAATAATTTTTATAGGAAATATTTTGTTGTGGGAAGATTTTCCTGCTACATTCGAGTTCCAACGTTGAATATGACCATTATTTTATTATTTCAGCGTTTTTTGGTCCTAGCTTTTACCTAAAAATAAGTATCATACAGAATTTAAATACCATATTTCAGCCTTTCAAGTTTCTATTTAATTGAAAAAGAAGAAAAATCTCTAATTATTCGAAAAATTATCCTTTAATTAAATAAGAAAAGTCAACAAACATTTTTTTTATTTCTCAAAACATTGAGTACTTAATTTTCATCGGACCCTAGATTAGTGTTTCATCATTTTCTTGTTTTTAAAATCTGTTATGTATTAGTAGTGCCAAGATAAAAAACAGGAAACTTTAAAACAGTACGCTATTGAATTTTCACGATAAAATGGAAAACATGAGAAAATAGAACCGGAAGAATGGGCGGTACTATCTTTGGTTAAAATTTAGAAAACAATTCGATGTTTTGATAAGAAAATGAAGTTAATCCTTAAAAAATTAAAAAAATAAAGCTAGGAAATTCCAATTTTCAGCTTGGACGTGAAGTTTAGTTGTTTAAGAAGCCCCTTGTACCGCTCTATTCTTGTACAAAAGCACCCTTTACATCTCTACACCTATTTTAAGAGTAGAACAGTTTAACATAGACCACCTACATATATAGGGTCGTTACAAAGATTGAAAATGGTTCCCTAGTAAATAAATCATTCACTTACATAGAAACCGGTTTTCAAATTTTCTTCATACCATTATAAAACTTCTCTGAATCACATTAAAATCTTTAAAAACAGTAACATTTAAGTGATACTAGAATAGGATTATTTTGGTTATAATAATACAGAGAGAAAGAGAAAATGTAACATGATCTTAAAAGTTCAGCAAAAGGTAAGTTTATATTTTGAGATTGTGTGTCGGGAAAATTCCAAAAGTATCTAACTATTCCAGCAAACAGCCTCTTGAATCTCTGGAAGGCCAAAGGAAGTTCAAAAGTCTTCAAGTAAATGGAATAAAATTAATTTCTGAAAAAGTGATTGTTAAATTTATTCATTGATTACCCTAACGAATAATTAAACCTTAATCAATCAAAAATATAATTAAATATGTCCTTGATAAAATCAAGCAGGTGTAAAGTTGATCTGCTACGCTCATCATAATAACTGAGAAATCAATAATATACTAAATAAAGAATGAAGATATCCTGAGAGGCATAAAAGAATTAAATGTTTGATAATATTAAAATGGATGACAAGAAAATGTCCAAAAGATTTCTGCCATTTGTGGTTGCAACAGCACAAGAAAGGAGGGAAGACCAGGATTGAAATGGATGATAAAAGTTATGGACCAATGCTAATATTATGTGCTAGATGCTTAAGTAAAGTTTAAAGTGTTTAATACATAGAAACTTAGAAGTTTTTGAATCTCCAATTAGACAGTTATTTGCAAAATTTATCACTGACTGTCCAAATAGTTCCAGAATTTTCAACTCGTTGTGTTTACAGTTTATTAAGATAACTAATGATTGTCCCAACACACGAATCTTCAGAGAAAGTCTCCGGTTGAATAATTTCGTGAAATTAAAGGAAACATTAGACAAACATCTTAAGAAACTAAGTAGACACCGTTTTATACAGATTTACAAAATTTTTTAAGTTTACACAACTTTTAATTTACTTTTAGTGATAAAAAATCCAAAAATTACTACAAAACTTTCTAATTTCACGAATAGATTCGACAACGGATACTCCCGTTCAGGAAAATAGTTATGCTCGAAATGTTTATCCTTATAACACTAAATTTAATTTAATAAGTTTAAATATTATGTCACTAAAACTATGCGAGGATGAGCTAACAATCCGCGGCTTTTTAAAATATACAAATCACTTGATGTGAGATTCTTTACTGAATACCTACCAAAAGTCATGTTTTGATATTTTAATTTTTAACACAGACAACTTGTACTTGTTTGAATAATTTTGAACATATTACTAGAGAAGACGATTGATAAGATAAACAATATAGCACAAAATTTGAAAAAAAATCATCTTAAAGAACATTTTACTTACTTACAATCCATAAAAACAGCGGAAGCTTGAGGATTTATAAAAAATAAAAAAAAAGGTTAAAGATACAAATAACTATTTACATACAGTTAAGATTCTTATCAAATACAGCGCAAAAGATTCAAATAAAAGTATTAGAATATTTTTATTAAAATGAGTAGGGTAGTCATTGCTTGAGTTATTCCCTACTACTACTAGTCTTAACCCCGCCCCCTTACAAGTGAAATGACACGTATCAATTGTCACCTGTCACGTATCACTTGTCACCTGTCACGTATCACTTGTGTCACCTGTCACGTCAAACGACATGTCTTTCGCAAAGCATTATAGTACTGAAATAATATCATTACTAAAAAATATTAAATCTTTCCTCATTAAACTGTACTAGAACATACAAAAACTAAGAAACTAAGAAACCAACTGGAGTATATAATTTGTTGCCAATCCAGTCTACTCATTTTAACCAAGTCCATCATGTCTAAGATCTTTGAAAGTCATTTTGCTTCATCTACAACAAAGCAAATTTACAGAATACCTCAAACGGTTAGTGAAAAATTCAGATCAACCAGAAATTTTTCACAATTCTTAAGATGAAATATAAAACAAGTTCTTTAATAATACCAATAAACTTCCTACTATTGTAAGAAGATAAATGACTATGAGTCAAAGCTTGGTAAATAAGGAATGTCCTTTTGTATTCCTTAGATAAACCAAGAAACATTCAACAAGTTTCATCTCAAAGGATTCTAATAATTTGAACGGTTGCTGTTGAAGCTTTAATGTTACCAAAATCCTACCACAGCCTTTCTGAATGTTAATCAAACATTGATCTCTGTTTAAACTACTTCTGGAAAAATCATTTTGTAAGAAGACTTAATAGATTTTGGAAAAAATACTCCACGGTGCCGTTACTAGTGTTTGTGATGAATTTTATAGTCTGCATGAAACATCATAAATCTTCTGCGATTATGATGGAATCTCATAACCTCACACTTTGACCGGCATGCCTAAATCACGAAGCACACATTTTTACAAGAAAATTTTCAATGATGGGGTCACTTTGATAATGGTTTCGGGGTGACGCATTAAAAGAGATATCAAGATGTCTTGCCAGAGACGGCGAATATAATTTGCTGATATTGAAATAATTAGAAACTACTAAAAAAACATTTGTAGAGGTGGAGAATGATCTTTTTACTGCAACCCTTAATGATATTGTGGAAATTGCCTAAGCCCTTGCTCAATATCAAACATTTTAGAGGTGCAGGAAAGAAGAATATTTTCTCCAAAAGCATCGACGTCTTTGAGGCGAGGAAAATGTGAAGTCACCTAATTTCAGCTTTGTTTTTATATATTGCTTTGATTTTTTTTATGTTACCTACCCATTCATTTTCTCATTTACTTCATCACCTCAAAAAGAACATGAAATGACCAAATTATAGTTAAATTTGTAGATTGATGCGAAAAATGATGGAAAATATAAATACCACACACATAGGGGTGACTTTGAAAGGACATATTATACAATAAGTTATCAAAATCATCCGTATGAAAGAAAAATTGATTTTTAAAAAAAATTAGTTAAAAGTAAACGAAGGAGGAAATTGATAATTTGTTTTCAACTGTGATTGACGACAACGTATTTTAAAAGATGCATCAAAGTCACCCCAAACTAAGTATAGCTTTGATTGGACATTATATATATTTTTTCCCCAAAAAATTCTGAAGTTTAAGACGACAACTACAAAATAGCTTCAAAAAAACTATCATAGCCACCCCATTTTACGGTATTTCAAACCTTCATTGTTGTTTACCTTACCAAACATCTAAAATTCTTAGTCCAGTAACTGAAGGTCCAAACATACGAATAATTCTGTATATTATTCAGTGATAGCGCAATTTGTAGGTCATCCCAGATGCTTTGAAACGAGAAAATATTTAACACGGCAGCGATTCCGGAAGGAGTCCAAAATGGCCGCCTGAACCCGGGGAAACGGTTTTCCCGGAAAATCTGCCAAAATATGCGAGTGACGAAAATTTTGTTCAGACAAAAAATGAAGATCTGCTCATTATCTACAAGAATGACTCATCATTTTTTTCGAAAATTTGATATTTTTTGAGATAATGGAACTCAAAAGTCTGCTCATTTCTCTCGCTCTACGGCCATGAGTGCTGGTGTCTACCCAATGATTTGTACGAGCGCGCGGACAAACTTTTCCTCATATCTCAGGCAAAAATTAACATTTTTTAACGATTCAAAGTTCATTGTGATCGGAAAATCCATATCTCCCAGGGAATCTGACTTCAAGAAAATCTTCGGGAAAAGCGTCATCCCAAGAATAATATTTATAATATTGAAGTTCCATGCACTCATTTTAAAGCTGGGATGATCCACTTTCCGGATAAACTTTTTATTTTCCGAGAAAATCTTGCAATTTTCCGGGAGTGGGGAAAATTGGTTAGGTTAGGTTAGACTTTTTATTTTCCGAGAAAATCTTGCAATTTTCCGGGAGTGGGGAAAATTGGTTAGGTTAGGTTAGGTTAGGTTAGGTTAGACTTTTTATTTTCCGAGAAAATCTTGCAATTTTACGGGAGTGGGGAAAATTAGTCACCTGAGTAAAAACCAGACTTTTCTTTTCAAACCCTTCCCGTTTCTGGCAAGATGATTAAATGATAGAGGGGGAAGGAAAAACAGAAGGGTTTCAAGGGGAGGAAGCGGAAGAAAGAACAGCAGACATGAGGGGGGAAGAGGTAGAGATAGATGAAGAATATGTATTTGATCCAGATGGCATACCATGGTTTGAATGAACGTAAGGTTTGCTATGTACGATTCCAGTTCCAAAAAATTGTGATTAATAATTATAATTTTTGAAAGAATTTTGTATTTTTTCCGAAATCCCAAATGAACTTTGCGATAAAATTGCAAAAAATGTAAAGGGCGTCAATGGGTGGATATTCACTATCTCCTCCACCTTATAACTTGCTAAGCAAAAACAATGTGGCTCATCAAGACCTTACCGCATAGAGAAACCCGTTTTTGCAATTTTCTAGAAAATTTGCAACTTGTGTCCTTGTCAGATGACACTTGTGGTGTTGGCCAAGAAAAGAGAGTCCCCAAACGCTACTCCAACATAAAAGAAACACTTATGGTAAGCCAACAATGGACTAAACATTGATTTCGGTTAGCGTTCATATTTTTGGAGTCTCCAAAGGTCAACAGACAAAGATCAATGTATTTCCAAGTCCATTGAGCAGGAAATCGACAAGATATTACAATATGTGTTCACTATGAAAATTATGAATTTTTCAACCTCAGTTTTTGCAAAAAATAATGGTTTTGCAAAAAAATTGGTAAGGGCCATTCTTGTATATAATGAGCAGATCTTCATTTTTTGTCTGAACAAAATTTTCGTCACTCGCATATTTCGGCAGATATTGGCGGAAAACCGTTTTTCCCGGCCGTTCAGGCGGCCATTTTGGACTCCTTCCGGAATCGCTGCCGGGATAAACATACAAAATGAGCCACAATGGAGCAATTGAGAGAGTAACTTGTAGGTCTCGATATATTCGGGTCTTCAGTTACTGGACTATATAGTAATGGAAAAATTACGACCGAGTTGTATACACTAATAAACAATCCACAACAATTAGATCACATTGATGAGATAATATAATTAAAAAAAACATTACAGCAAGAACATACTGAATAATTTTTTTAATAAACAAGTCCTAATGTAGGACCCTCTCAAGTCTATCTACTATTTTTTATATACTTTGATTTCCTAACTAAGTAAACAATGAGATTCGAACGAGGGTATATTAAAATCGAGGCATGTTGTCACTGAAATATTTCCATTAGCACACAGTTTTTAGAGAAGTTGATCTTTGATGATGAAAGTTTTTATGATCATCGAGTTCGTTGTCTATCGATAATACTGATGCTCGCGCCCTCAAATTAATTAATTAAGTTTCCAAATGTGAAGAAGGCCTGTTGGTTTCGGAACAGTGCAAACGGTCTGATTCGGAGCTTCGGCAGAAAAGTTAGGTTAGGTTAGGTTAGGTTAAGTTACGTTAGGTTAGGTTAGGATAGGTTAGGTTAGGATAGGTTAGGTTAGGTTAATGAAAGTTTTTGTTGAAATTAAATATTTGCAGATCGTTTGCGCCGTTCGGTGTTGTCGTGTCTCGAGATTATTAGCGATTCAGTAAAAATGTTCAGCAACATCATTAAAAAATTCTACAAATATGATCAAAAAACCGGGACATTGCCGAGTAACCTCGCGATCACACAAGAGTGGTTGATGTACACAACTAAAACAAAAACCATCTAAAGAGTAGACGAATCCTCTAAGACTATAACAACTTTCAATTTTTTTCTAAAATAAAACAAAACTATTATACCAAAGAGGATATAACATCTTCAACATTTGTTTTTATCTACTCCTTGTACAGTTTCGATTACAGAACATAAAAATTAAAAAAAAATCAAAGTCTTTTATTATTTTTTGGTGAGTATGATGTGCGGCGACTATTGCGCCTGGGGATCACACTGTAAAAGTCGCACTATGGATGGGTCGCTCTTAGCACCTTCTATAAATTCTTCCAGACTCAATTTACCGTCTTTGTTGCGATCCATTTGCCGGAATATTTTATCAGTTCGCTTTTCGGGTGTGCTTTCATCTTCCGGCATCTTCATCACGGATCCAACCATTTTATATATCGCCTAAAAATAAAAATAAATAATAAATCTACCGTTGATTACATACGAGGATCGTCTGAAAAGTTTTCGGCCTCAACATGAAGATGGCAGCACTCGTAAACAAAATATGGGGAATGTGTTTGCGCATGCTTTGAAAGGTACCCACTAAAATTTCAGCCATTTTGGACGTGCAGTTGTTTGAAAATCATTTGAGTGAGTCGATGTGAATGTTTTTATGAAAATGGAAAAAATTGAGTATCGAGCTGTCATTAAATATTTGTTTTTGAAAGGCAATACGTCTACCACCGAATACGGAACTACGAATTGGCGATCGCAGGGCGTCACCAGAGGGCGCCACAAAAATCCAAGATGGATGTTATAGCGGTGAACAACAAAAGTGTTAGTGTGGTTTTAAGCTTGTGGCAGTGCATTTTTGTTAAATTTCTAGAGATAATTTACCAAAAAACAACTGTGAAATACGAATTTATTTTAAAGTGACTCTTTTTTAATACAATGGCAAACGTGGAAGTGACCATCACCGATATATTAGAATATATTGGCGAAAGAAGTAGACCTGTCAAGGAAGGTGAAGCTGTTTTTAGAGCTGGTCATATAATATTATGTGGTTTAGAAGAAGGGTCTTCCAACATAAGGTGTTTATGTTTGCAGACATCAAGCTTGACATCTTCCCCCCATGAAATAACAATAAGTTTGCATAAAGATGTTAAGCAGTGGAAGTGCCTTTGTTCATGCAAAGCAGGCATGTCAGGTTTTTGCAAACATATTGTAGCCACACTGATTTATATAAACAAGTAGGTCACTTAATTTTACAATCTTATTTTGTTAAATATGCATTTTTACAATCCTTATAGATGCTTTTATTAAAAAAAAACTAAATATACTTGTCACTTTTTGTTTAACACACTTTTTTTAATAATGTAAGTTTAAATACTCTATTAAAGGAGTACGTAAAGGTTTTGTTGTTCACCGCTATGCGCGTTCTCAAATTCACCAATAGATGTCGCACCCTTTGTCAACTTTCGCGAATAGAAATGAAAGCAAATATACTCCCGCCAAAACTTATTAATATTTTTAACACAACCATAGGATGGCGCTGATCTTTGTGTCTCATTTTAATAGGTCTCTCATCTAATACTATTAACGACAATACTTTTTAATTTAACAGATCTGTATTAATCTGTATTTGGTGAGAAACAGTTTTAAGAAAATTAAGAAAAGAGACAGTAGTTCTGAGAATCAGGAAAAGAGCAGAAGTTTTGTCTTCAGTTTTTCTAGTTTTGTTGGTGTATATAATCTTTGGTTTTGTGCTTTCAAATAATTCTGTCCCTAAAATGGATTCAAACTATCAACCCCCCTTATCTAAAAGGAAATGTTGTGTACCTACATGTACAAATCGTGAAGGCAAAATGCATCGTTTTCCAAAAAATGAACCAAGTGTTTTAGTGAGTAGATTTTAAAGATACAGTCTTTAAATTATAAAGACTTGTCAGTTGAAGACTTTTATAAAAAATATGTATTTTGTGAGGAACATTTTTCTAATAACTGTAAAGTTTTAGGTACCAAAAGAGGTCTTGGAACAGCAGTTCCAACTTTAAATTTACCTGGTAAGTGAATAAATCAAATTATAATTTATAAAGAAAGAAAACCTGTACTAGCAGATCACGCAAACGTTTTTATGCTGAAAGGACTGTATAAACTGTGGAAGCAACCATTATCTTTTACATTTAGTGAAGGACCTCATAAATCCATGGCAATGAAAAATTTGCTGAAGGTTCTAATCTGCAAATGTCAAAGTATAGGTTTGAAAGTAGTATCGACAGTTTGTGACCAAAGTGAAAATAATGTCGGAGCTATTAGACTGCTAATGAGTGAAACGAAGGAGGAATACTTAAAAAGAAAAGAAGAGAATAGAAATTTTGGTTTTGTGATCAATGACCAAGAAATTATTTCCATATTTGATGTCCCTCATATTTTCAAGTGTTTGAGAAATAATCTTTGGAAACATGACTTGTATTTTAAGCAAAATAAATAAATAAATGATCATTTTTTGATTGTAAATATATATATTTACTTTAGTTTCGTTGAAATGTAGCTGTCTATTTTATCGCAGAGTACTTCTTATTGACAGATAGATGGCACTAGATATAAATTTAAGGAATCTGTATTATCGACAATACTTTTTAACACAATCGCTGCTACTCGATGTCGCATACGGATCTAGACAGTAACTAGGTTCTTGCCATTCTATTCATAGTTCCGTATTCGGTGACGTCTACGCAAATCAAAGACGAGTTGGACGCTGTGTACGGGGACTCTGCACCATCATTTACCACCGTGAAATTTTGGGCTGTTGAATTTAAACGTGGTCGTACCATCTTGGGTGACGATGAACGTTCGGGACGTCCAAAAACTGCAACCATTGACGATAATATCGCTCAAGTTCACCAAATTATGCTAAAAAACCGTCGAATTAAAATTAGAGAGATAGCAGAGGCTATAAATATGTCCAAAGAACGTGTTTGTCACATATTGAATCAAGATTTAGGCATGAGAAAGCTGTCCGCGCGTTGGGTGCCGCGTTTGCTCACTTTGGACCAAAAACGTGTTCAAATGAACATTTCTAACTCTTTATGGGCGCAGTTTAGGCGCAATAAATCAGAGTTTTGGCGCCGATTAGTTACTGTAGATGAAACTTGGATACACCATTATACTCCAGAAATAAAAACACAGTCAAAACAATGGACTGCGAAGGGGGAATCGGCTCCAAAAAAAGCAAAGGTTGTTCCTTTGGCTGGGAAAGTGATGGCAACTGTTTTCTGGGATAGTCATGGAGTTATCTTAATCGATTATCTTCAAAAAGGAAAAACCATTACAGGAGCATACTACGCATCATTACTTGATAACCTGATGACAGAAATTGCGGAAAAACGGCCACATTTGCAGAAAAAAAGAATTTTGTTTCACCAAGACAATGCGCCGTCTCACACCTCAGCGGTTGTCATGGCGAAAATCCACGAATTACGGTTTGAACTGCTTGACCACCCTCCTTACTCACCAGATCTAGCCCCAAGCGACTTTTTTTTGTTCCCTAAGCTAAAAGTTGCGCTCGCAGGCCAGAGATTTTCGTCGAATGAGGGGGCCAGCACTATGGTAAACAAAAATTTTGCAGAGAAAGACGCCGAGTACTATTTGAACGGGTTGAAGAAATGGGAGCATCGCTGGGAGAAGTGTATAGACTTACAAGGAGACTATGTATAAAAATAAAAACTAATTTGAATAAAAAATGTCTAGTATCTTTGTTAGGTCGGAAACTTTTCAGACCACCCTCGTACTATCCGAGAACAAAGCAAAACGAGTCGATCAATCAAACAGTTTTGTGATGATTGATAATGAATCTAGCTAGGAATGGGTTAATAATAGTAGGTTAGTCAATTTATAACGAGCAAGAAGACATACATCAAAGTGTCTGTGTGGGAGTCATTAGTTATTAAAACATTAAACTGTCCATCGCAGAATAAAGACATAAAACGTATTTATAGCAGAGAATGTGGGTTAGAAGTTTATCCAAACTGTTACTTTTTATTCATCTATAAAGTTAACTATGGTATTAAACAGAAACCAATCAGTGATTGGGTTATGTTTGGACAAGAGAGGAATTTAAAATCAACCAATTACACAGACCATTGTTGACAGAATTTAAATAAATTGGTTTTCTGTCTCAACGGCAAAGCATTTATAATATTCTTATTTGAATTAACAAAGTTAATCTTACAATTTTATGAATGGGAACTACCCCGTTCCTGGTATTGTAAATTTAATGCTTTCAAATGATTTTTGTAGGCTTTAATGTGAAGTAAGCAAAATAAAATTATATAAAAACATACAGGGTGTCCTACGACGAGTGCCACCTAGAAGTTTAATGGGAAGAAAAAACGCGAGATTAATGAAATTTGGTATACAGGGGTTTTTGATACTTCTGAGTTTAAGTAAAATATTTTCAATTTGATCGCACTTCCGGTTAAACCGGAAACCGACACCAACTTCACTATTTTAAATGCAACACCCTGTTTATTTTCTTATTTTTGGTTAGTTCGTTAAATTTAAGTGTTAGTTCATTTAAGGTATTTTGTATCTAAAATTAACCGTTTAGGAGAAATTTAATGTTTTTCGAAAATTTTGACAGAAATCACGTTTAATAAAATGACGATTATTTCAATACCTAAATTATTTAAATTAAAAAGTAAATGTATTATTTTGCATTTAAGATCTTCAATTGAAAGTAAATAAAGTGTATTTAAAAAAAATATTATACAGGGTGATCACACTATTGAGTTAAATTTTAAATTAAAAAAACGAAGGTATCTTCATTAATTCAAATAGCAACCCATATTTTTTTTATTTTAATTTAATCCCTTATAAAAAAATAAGGTAAGTTCATATTTACTTTCCTATATATCAATTCCTAATAGTTTTTGAGATATTAGATACTTTACGATGTTCGGTTACAATGCAACTTTATTTGGCTTTGTTTCATTATTATTGTTTAGTCTTCGATTAAAATTAATTTTGTTTTGAAAAGGAAATAGAGAAAATGAAACATTTCAAAAGAAAATTTTTAATTTAAAGAATTAACAAAATAGTTACCAAATAGTTACTTCCCTGTATCATCTTTTCAGTTTTTGATTTTTGAGTAGAATATACTTTGGAATTTCTGCGTTATAATTTGGTTGTCATTATTGTTACTTTTTCGGTTGTCATACGATAATATTGTTTTGTTACTTTAAAAAATAATAAAATTATGGCAAGAATAGAATTAAATGATAAAGATTATGTTTCATTGTTATTAATACACGGTGAATGTGGAAAATTTGCAAAGAACTTGCACTGAATTTGCAAGAAGATTTCCCGAGAATATTTCATAACAAAAATTTAACAATTATTGCAAATTTAGCTGTTGCAAAATTCATTTTTTGCGTTTTTTTCATTTTTGAGCACATTTTAAATGAGAGGTGTATTTTTTTTATTTCATGTGAAAGTAGACGTAAAAACGAAAAAAATGAGCCCCAGATAAACCGTTTCCAATAATATTTTCCGAGCAAACTTTACAGTTGAAAAAAAAGAGATTTTTCCAGAAAAATCAAATTTCTCGGAAAATTATTATGTTACAAGGTTCGAGGTTATTTTGGACATATAAAGGTAAGTTTTCACCAAGTTTCATCAAGATTGACGATTCCGTTGGAAAATTAAAATTAAAAACAAAAAGTCGTTTTTTTCCATTTTCCTCGAAAAATTGAGGTTACGTGAGAAAATTACCAAGAGAAAAGTTTTAGATTTTTACATGATCTACAACTTTTCTCTTGGGCACTTTTCATTTTGACGTCAATTTTAGCCGCAAAAAGCAATACTTCAGTTTTTTATCCCTTTTTCACCCTTTATCACCCCTAAAAAGTTTATGATCATAATTGAAATAGTTAATGTATTTTTTTTCATGTGTTATAAGCCCCTTTACCACCTCCAACTGTTACATTCCAGGTCTCAGAATTTCCGTCTAAAAGTACAGCTCGCCTGGACTAATAATTATCTTTTTAATCTTAAATTTTGACGTTTTTTCAATTGTTGATTAAAAATCAGAAAATTTTTCCAACGGGGATCTATTTGTTAGCCTTTTTAGAATAACTTGATGAAGTAAAACAAATTCTAAGGCTTTAGTTACATAATAATCTCGGTAATACATTTGTTTTATCAATTTTTTTTAAATGCCGTTAGAAAACAAAAAATATATTTTGTGTAGCATCTAACATTTAAAAAAAATATATTCGAGAAATGGAAAAAAATGTATTGATAATTATTTCTTTAATCTTAAATTTAAATCTTAAATTTTGGCGTATTTTTAATTGTTGATAAAAAATTCTAAATAACAATAATAAATAAACAAATCCTAAGTTCAATATTTAAATATTATAGCGATTTTTTTGTTAACATTTACTGCAAAAAAGTTGTTAATTAACAAAACCATAACTAATGAAAAAATTGGTATTGGGATGACATTTTTTTATTTGGATTATTGTTTATTCATGTATTCGAATATAGTACATGAATTTTATTATTCCTTAGTATTCATATTTAATATGTTTAAATAATTTTTTTAGTTACTGCATCAGAGTGTGGCAATGCGCATAAAAGTCAGTCTTTTAGCACTATTTTCAGGGCTCTGTAAAAATTATAAATATTGGATATACATAGTTACTTTCAAATCTTTTTTGATATTTCGAAAATCTTGAATATTTTTCGAGCTATTCAAATAACTAAACCACCACTTTTTTTACTTTATTTTCACTCCACCCTACAATTAAATAAATTATTTAATTAAGATTAATTGTAAATTGTTCTCTAAAAATAACTTTTTAATACGAAAATTATATCTCTTTCATAACAATTTCTATCAAACGGTATAAATTTATAAATATTGAATTTAGTGGGGGATACGCTGGATTCTCTATAAGGCACAAAATTTTACATTGCGTTGCGTCTCTTCTTGTATTTATCACTCAACGATTAAGGTCAAAATTGTGTTTGAGCATAGATTTTAAAGAAGTACTGTATTGAGTACAGAAAATTAGAGACGGGTTAATATTTTCATACTATAAATTGATAATTTAATAATAAAAATCGACCTTTTTCAGGTCTTTTTTTTCACATAAAACATAACAACCCTGAAATTGAATTTATTCTATACATATGGACCGCACTGTTTATTGTTTTTGTACAGATCAGCATGATGTAGTTTTTTCCTGGTATTTATATTTTTCTAAGATTTAAAAAGATTTATTTAAAAACTTTTTGTTTGCAATAAATAATTTTGCGTTCTCAATGTGTTCGAGGAAAGGTAGAGGAGGTGAGGAATGTCAAGTGGCACAGCGGCTACTTACAGTGACAATTTCCAGCATCTCCTGCCTAGAGATGTAGCCGTTGCCGTCGAGGTCGTACATGGAGAAAGCCCACTTCAGTTTCTGCTCGAGTTTACCCCTGGAGGTGACAGAGAGGGCGCACAAGAACTCCCGGAAATCGATGGTGCCGTCGCCGTTGGCATCGAATGTGCGAAAAACGTGCTCGGCGAATTTCGATGCGTCGCCGTATGGGAAGAAGTTGCCGTATATTTTTTTGAACTCGTCCACGGACAAGTGACCGCTCGGGCAATCCTTCAGGAATCCTTTATACCATTCCTGAATCTCGGCGTCTAAAACAATACAAACAATCAATTGGAAAACATTTATCGAAAGGAAATTTTTATTTACCTGAGAATTCAGTGTTTTGTTTGAGATCTTCGAGAACTTCCGGCTTCAGTTTGCTATTCTGTTTCCCCATAACTTTTCCTAATTCGACCAGTCCTAAATCTTCTATCCAATTTTATATCTTCTTCCTAAAAATTAAACTCCAATGTTAAGATAAAATTCATGAAAACATCGCTTAAATATTTTTGAATAAATATTTACTGGTATACAGGGGGTCTCAAAATTAAGACCCGTTTTTTCTAAACATGAATCAAGGGAAGAATTGAACAAAGAAGTTCGAATATTAGATAAAAAATTCAAAAATACCGTAATTAAATACTCTAAGAAAGCAGGGTTTGCAAGGTTATTAGTGTTTATGTCTAAGTAAATGTAATAGATTTTAAAAAATGTGAATTATTGTTTATATCAGAGGTTCTCAAACTCTCATTCTAACGCCCCATTTTAATTGAAACAATTTTGCGCCCTGCTTTGTATTGCCAGAATTAAACAGTCAACTTGGAGAATTAAAATTGGAATAGGCAACACTGCATTTCCAGCTGGTAGTTATAAGTAAAGTACGTTTCACAATAATTCGTTGACTTGGTACCTGCTCTTAACTGCTCTTAAGGGATTACTAATAAAAGGTGGTTAATATTTCTTCGAACTTTGGCCGTAAACCGGTGATCTATTTACAGAAAAGTATTATTTATTTTTGTCCAGGAAGATATATTTTGGATTTTTTATTTTTCAGGTAAAATTTTAAATTATTATTACTGACCATCAATAGTAAATCATTAGTAAATGATTTTTGATTTTCTTAATCATCTTGGAAGAAAAAGTGGGAGTTTCGGGGTAATTTGTTTTTAAAATTATCTCCTAGAATTTTAGTTTGTACTAAACATTATACTCTGAAAGTAATCTTGTGTTTATAACTAAGTATGTGGCGTCCTTGGGCAAAAAAGTGCATTTATCGCCGGATGCGAAACAAATTGTGAAAAATGTGTTTGAAACATTGAATAATCGAGGTTATAGTGTAACCGATGCAGCAGAAGAAACATGTAAGTTAACCAAAACCCCAATATCCACAGTAAAAGATATTATCAATAAGCCAATAAGTAAACGAAAAAAACGAAGTGACGTTAATAATACCAAATGTTTTGATGAAATACAAAAAGATATAATCCGACGAACGATATATGTCCTATACCAAGAACAAATGATACCAACCCTAGATTGTATAAAAAAACGGTTACTTAAAGACGACACGGGAATTATTTGTGGAGAATTATTTCTCAAATGGGATTTAAATATTGTACCATTAATAAAAGACAAGTGATAATGGAGTCATATCGTTTACGAATGTGGCGTTGTCATTACTTACAAGCTATTCAAAAATATAGAAGTGCAAACCTTTCAATTATCTACCTCGACGAGACATGGTATGACACCCATGATACTCCAACGAAGGGTTTTGTTTATTCATCGGGAAATTGCAAAACAAAGGCTCCATCAAATAGAGGACAAAGAATTACAATAATACATGCCGGATCAGAAACAGGTTGGGTTCCAAACGCTTTATTGTTATCAGCAAAGAATATTAAAGATTCAAGTTTGGATTATCACGAAGATACGACAGCAGAACTTTTTGAAGATTGGTTTGAGAATTATTTATTGCCGAATATACCGGAAAAAAGTATAAATGTAATGGACAATGCAACTTATCATAGCCGTCAATTAAATAAAGTACCAAATAGCAACAACAATAAATGGGAAATTCAAGAGTATTTGTTAAAAAATGACCTTTATTTTGAAGAATCGTACACAAAACGTGATCTCTTACAAGTTGTAGCAGCGTTCGGTATTGAAAAAGAATACGTTTGTGATACTATTGCTAAAAATATGGGCCACACAGTGTTACGGCTTCCCCCATATTATTGCATGTTCAATCCTATAGAACACATGTGGCATCAGCTAAAATCCAAAGTTAGATCGGAAAACGTTTCACTCACATTAAACTCAAGTGTTATAGAGTTAATCAGAAATGTGACAAGTAATATTCCCATTGATAGCTGGAAAAATTCGATTCAGCATGTTATTAAGGTTGAAGGTACATATCGAAATGTTAATGTAACTGTAGCACCCTTAGTTATTAATTTAAATAAAGACGATATTGATACTGAACTACATTTAGATTAAATAGTTGTAAATAATGTAGAATTAGTTCATTTGTTTAATCGCAATTAATAAATAAAGTTAAAATTTGTTTTTAAAAAGTTTCGTGATTTTTTTTTACAAAATAAATTTAAGTTTTAGTAAATGTTAACTTAATTTTATTTAAATCAATTTTTTGGGATACCCTGTAGTACAAAATATTTTTAAAATGTGGCCATGATTAAACTACATCTTTTTTATTTGAAACATTTTTTGACAACATCTGCGAATTAGATGAAATAGACCAAAGCGTATATGTATACGTAAGTTTCAACAGTTTTGTTTAATTTCAATTAATAAATAAACTTAAAATTTGTTTGTTTGTTTTTAAAAAATTTCGTGATTTTTTTTACAAAATAAATTTAAGTTTTAGTAAATGTTACTGAGTTTTATTTAAATCTATTTTGAAATCCGGATTACGGATCTGTTAATGTTTACTGTACAGTGAGAAATTTATAACGTTTCATTACTAATCCCCTAAGGTCAGGTACCGAGTCAACGAATTATTGTGAAACGTACTTTACTTGGCGCGGCAGACAATGATGTTTTGCGAAAGATGTCATCCCATCTCCAGGGATAAATGTATTTAACTTGAGTGAAAAGATTGAATCTTTTTGCAAAAAATGTATTTATGAAAAAACAACTGCTTTGATATATTTCCCCACATTGGGTGTCAATTTTGAGACAACTTGTTTACATAGATGCTTACTAAATACTGTTCTTATTCTTATTTTTTTAGTAGAACTAATTTTTTGGACGGAGCCATTTTAGTAGTAACAAAAATTACAGGAATGTTTATAATTATGGGTTTTTATTTACTCACCGATATGTACCTACCTACTTAAACTTACAAAAACTAAATAATATCAAACTTGTTTTGTATTTATTATCTTTTTTCCAAACAGGAAAACATTAAGAATTTACTATCAAAAGTGAAAAACTATTAATTACAGATATAGCTTATCGAGAAATGCAGGTTTATTGAACGAATTTTTTGTACATGTAATAAGTATACAGGGTTTTCATCAAGAAGCTGGACTGCTGGTATGTTTTTCCCAACAGGTTTATCAAGAATTACTGACATGCAGATGCCACAGTTTGCACCAGAGCCTTCAATAGATTTGACAAATCCAACCAAGTGTAACCTGATGAGATAGTAATGAGAAATATTCTTGCGGAAGATCCATCAGTGGATGATAGAAAAGGAAGTGGAACTAACACCAGAAAAGTTGGTATGGTTTTGCTGAGGTAGCTTCCAGCTGAAGGGTAAGTAAATATGGGAAAAGGTTTGAGAATGGGAAAAGTACAAGGAGATAATTGGACAAGTACAGCGAAAGATGGTACTTAAAGAACGAAGAAGAAAAGGAGCAAAATACAAGAAAGAATAGATGGTTTTAATGAATGGGTGGGTTATAAATAGAGTTAACTTAAGAAGTACTCTGTATTTATTTTGGAAGCGTTAAAGTAAACGAAATACACCGAAAACATCATTTGGGACACCAAAAGATTCCTGGAAGGAGTATTGGTTAAAGATGCAGTAGACATTTGGAAACAGGAAGTCGTTTCCAAAAAATGGAAGATAAAAATCTAGAAGTATTTTTAGAAGGATTCAGAAAAATTTTCTATCGAGAATATTTTTTTTGATCACATCTGTTGGATACCTTTTAAGAAATCAAAGATATTGGTTGTTATATGCCTGATTCATTAGGAAGTGAGGGATATAGTAGCCCGTTTGTTGGACAATAAATGTGGCAAGCATTTCGGTTATCCTAAAAATTACAAATCAGGAAAAAGGCAAAGAGATGTGAAACAATTACAGAAGTGGATGAGTTTTAGTTGAAAAGGATATGGTTGAATAGGTTCATAGTACCAAGCAAATGTTGGTGAAATAATAAAGAAAAATATGATTGGATAGAGTGAATCATCAGGA
This sequence comes from Ophraella communa, assembly GCA_035357415.1. Classification (NCBI taxonomy): domain Eukaryota; kingdom Metazoa; phylum Arthropoda; class Insecta; order Coleoptera; family Chrysomelidae; genus Ophraella; species Ophraella communa. Next base: position 20,855,024 of record CM068983.1, read on the forward strand.
GACCTGTCAACAGAATAAGTAAGCAAAGAAGAAGTAAGGAATAAGAAAGGCACAGACATAAGTGACAAAGGATAGTAATAAGAGAAGACTTGTGGTATGTTTTTATGATTGAATTCATTGCACTCTTCCAAGAGTTTCTGTTGTGATAATAGCTAGATTAAAAAATATTAACATAAATATGTTACGACTTATCGAGTATGTTATAAGCCTAGAGAAATAAAATCAACCATTTAATATATATATACGATTTAATTGTCATAATATTTAGTGATAAAAATCCAAAGATATCTGCCATCAATATGTGTTCATTATCATATTTTTTACCCTAAGAACTGCTTCGGGCCTTACAATATTTACTAGGTATCTATTAAATACATTGGAGTTGTTTTTTTTGTATATCATTTAAATAACGTTCGAATCAAAAGCCTTTGAAAAAATATGTTCGTATCATAAAAATCTACAACACAATTATAATTTGTTGTTGTTTGACTGTAAAAATCGGCAAATGTACACACAGGATGAGTAATTAATCACGTAGCCCGGACAGGTTGTTTTCATGAATGAGGTTATGTTTTATTTTGAAGTTTGAGGTTATAAAAAGTCGCTTTGTCTTTAGTATTTAGCTAGGCAAGTATTTATCTATAGACTCTGAAAAATTGTTTTAAAATCACGTTGATGTTACTCATCCTATAGAACTTTGCATTATAAAACAACACAATGTTATTTTTTTTAATATTATAACGCCTTAAATTTACAAACATGTATGTTGTGGTTGACATTTAGATGGAGCTTAATGGACAAATCACACTTAAATTCTTATAGCACACGATATTTTGCAATGCAAATTTTACAGTACTGTCGGAATTAATGCAAACACCTTATAGTTAAAACAGTTATGTTTGTTTTTTACAGTTGGCAACCCGTCCTGCCAAAACAACCTCCATATATAATTTCAATATATTTAAAAACAAATTTAGGTTTCATTTAGCTTTAATGTAAGTGGACCTATTGTGGCTCAACCTGAGAAGTTATAGTTCATTCATGGTGAGATAGTTACATACAATGCAAGATTAGCTGTCAAAAGTTTTATTCAACAAGATGGTGAAGACTATAAATATTCATACTCATAAGTCAGTTGTCTTACCAATTTGTTAAGACAGCCAACGCAGAATTGGAAGAGAGAATTCCTAGATTATTATTCCATATTTGATGATCCCACAGCTGAATCACACAGATTAACCGACCACTATTCTAAGGATTAAGCGGTTTCTACTCCAAATAATAGAGTCCTTCAGGAATTGTTCCACATACTCATTCCGGATAGTCTTGCACTACTCGATACAATGGCGACGATTGTCGACAATCAGAGAGCAAAAGCTCTTAGAGACAGACTTGTCAGGCAATTATTGGTGCTACTAGTACCCCACCGTCATCATCCATGAAAATCCTGCTGGACCTACCTCCTCTCCATATATTTTTGGAAAGGGAAGTTAGATGGACAATCCACAGAATTGTATAAATCAGCCTTATACAAAGTGAAGCAGAATGCTAGTGGACATTGAAAGTCCCAGTATTCTCGGAATGACCTCTGATATAATGCCTCCAATAGTAAACTACGTTCTGTCTTATACCCTCCTATTTCCAAATAGAGATGAAGACAGCTGTTGGTACACAGAAGGCTCTACATTAGGCTCTGGTGCTGGTGTATACTAGCGCAGACCTAGCACAGAAATTTTATCCTCTCTAGGATCCTATATGCAACCCTATTTCAGGGGGAAATCTACGCCATTGTTTCATGTGTGGAGATATTGGGGCCAACCGATGCCAATACAATTTTTTTTGGACAGCTAAGCGGCTTTGAAATCACTTAACTCTCATCGAGTAATGTCAAAATTGATTTTAGACTGCCAAAAGACTCTCCTCAATAGGAGAACCCAATAAAGAATTGCTGGTCAACACTCTATTACCCCATAATCAGAAACATTTCGAATAATGGAGTAATCTAAAAATGTTTTTCCCTGCAGAGGATAAACAACTTTACACATTAGTAGAAGGAATATCAAAATAAAGAAATTAATAAATTGTAAAATTTTCTGACCGCCTGTGTTAGCATTACTTCATACAACACTGTATACTCGAAATGATTTATTAAGGTTGACATTTTAATTATTAACAATAACAGAAGATGAAAAGAAAATTATTAAATATTCTAAAAGCAAATAAATACGTAAGAATGTGCAAAGCCGGCTAGAAATATCAACTTAACCTAACTTAAATTTTTCGAATAAATATTTATGCCAAGCTTAATAAACCATCTTGTATAATATTAACAAATTTATAGTAATATTACAAAGAGCGGTGAGATCTTACGACGTAATTTTAAAAAAATTATCGTTATTACAAAAATTGGAAGCTACCTTTTATATAATACGTAATATTTTTCTTATCGACTACATAATGTAGGCCAAAAAATACACACTATATAGAGCTATGCCTCTTCTACATTTTCTTTTTGTTCAAGTTTGAATTTTCAAAGGTTTTCGCTTGTATCTCTTACATTACACCTCTTAAGTCACATTATTCTATGTTTTGTTTAGATCTAAAGTAAACACTACATTAAGAATATCGTACAATATGTGCAAGTAGAAAAATATGAATAGATGAAAACATGACTGATAAGGTACCGCATTTGTAACGGTGCTGGTGAAAAAGGACAACAGTGCTATCAACAAAAATTAGAACATATACATCTATGACCAATTATGACACTCGAGGAACAAGAAACATAACCTCCAGGTACCCACAAATTGGTTCCCATGGTCTATACCATTTTCCATAAGCTTTAAATTTAAGCTCCACGATTATTTGAGCTTGGAAAATGAAAATAGCCATTGGAGTATCAGTTCCAAGCAAATGCATAACCAAATCTATCAATTGTTAAGAAAAATCAATATTGGGATTAGCTTAGAGTTAATTTAAGTTTTGCAATCGCCAAAGGAAAGCCCCAAATTGGAGTCTTTGACAATTTGAGGAAGCCCTAAATTGAAGTGAAAAAGAAATACACAAAAATAATAAGTTTGAAGCAAATCCATGACCAATTTTAGTAAGAAAAAGATGACCAAAGAGTAAGATTTAACTTTATAAGAATTAAAAGTGCTAAAAAAACTTGGAATAGTTCTCTTAGATATTCGGAATTTGTATTATGAAAATAACTATTGGAACAACAGTTTCCGGGAAACTGTATGACAAACTTTGATGCCACTAGTCCAAAACTCTTCTTTGGTACGGGAAAGATTCGCTCACATACTGCAAATCCTGAAGGAGTCAACAAAATTAGTTAAAGCAAGCAATCATTAAATAATGCTGCGTAAAAAGAAAAATCTACTTCGTGAATATGAAGATAGAGAAGCCTAGAATAAAGAATTTAGCAAAAGGAATAAATCTGAGATTAAGATTCCTTTGGCAAATGCTGAAGGAACCTGTGAATTAGTTCTTTTGTAGATGGTTATTCTTGGACACGTTGTAACTTTGTTCAATGATTCACTATCGTATATTTTCTATTTTTGTTAATAGCAACTGTCGTAGAAAATGTTTCACGAAAGATGCAGTATGAAGATTTTTGTTTTAATATTACCTGACACTATAAAAATACAAATAGTGGTGGGCAGATTTTGGGTAACACAAACAATTTTCTTTGTAATATTTATCCATTTATTTTTTCTTTGTAGGGGACAGTGTTTACTGTTTACCAAATTTGGACAAACTTTAACACTCACTCGCGTAAAATTGTCTGCTCAATTCCGACAACTTCACACCGCTCGGCTTACAAAACTAATACAAACACAACATTGAAAACTACGTGAAAATGATTTTTCCAGCTTTTCCCTTGCCTAAGTACATAATTTCCAACACAACACGCGAGAAATTCAGAGACGACCATTAGAAAACTTGGTATATAGTTACCTACTTTACTTACAGGGTGAAAAAATTGATAATCCGTATTAAAAAATGCGAGAAAAATAAAATAAAAAACTGACTCAATATCTTACACAGTGTTATTTATTTTTACCATCAGATAATAAAAAAACCATCCCCTAAAAGTAATAAACTTTCATTACCAGACAGACTTTTATGTTTTATTTAAACACCAACGCATTTTCCCAATTTCCCCACCCCATTTTATCAACTCTATACCTCAAGGATTAAATTTTATGACCGATATTTTCCAATAAATAATTAACTAAGAAACCACCCGGTCATAATTATGTTTTTATTGTCTTCTTGACCCACAAGCACGCAATACAAGACATTCCATTATTCACTTTTAAAAACAATCATCTATATTTAAATATTTTAATATGATATGACAAATAAACGTTGGATTATCCCTATATAGAAATTAAAACAGTGAAAATCGATCAAAAAAGGATTCTTCTAACGTGCAAAACGCAAGTGCTTAGCATACAAACACTTTTTCAAGGACGTTTGAATAACAAACTTACCAAACTAATCGATCTAGCTCAATGAAAACGTACATTGTGTACTATAGTTGCAATATACCAAAGGCATTAAAGGGTGTCTATTAAAAATCGGAAATAATTAAGTTTAAAATGTAATCATTGCAATACAAAATAGAATTAACAGTAAAAATCAATTAATTGCAAAGGCAATCAGTTTAAAAAAGTATTTAATAGAATGGGTAACAAACCTTCAATGTTTTATGCCGATTTTCTTAATTTTCTCAATCTCAATAGAGGGGTGGAATGTAACCAGAGAAGGGTGGGGTATATTACATTACGCAGGCGCTGTCGGTTTCCTTCACGAGGAGGAAAGAAAAATCTGGAGATGATGAATCTGGCTAGCTGTAATGGTGAGGAATGAAAGAAACTGGATGGTAGTTGATGGTATGGCAACTAAGGAAGATCATGAAAAATACAGTCTCTTTCCAGGGAGGGAAAGGGGCTGTAATGTTTTTGGTTGAAAAAATTAGTAAAAGGACCCGGAAAAAGAGTAGGAAAATGGGTTGGTCTTGATGGTATGTCGAAAGGGATGGTTTCCAGACGTCCTAAGAGAGTATAGAAGACGGGGTGGATTTAGTACAGCATTCCCGTGGCGCTAGCCTTTTGTATGTCTAAGAAAGTCCTTTTTTAGTCCTTTTTGAATTTTCAGTAACAATTGCAGTAGCAATTTATTTGCTTATACTTGAATTATTATTTATCAGAGTACAGCTTTTTATAATATTTCTCTACTGAATCAACTTGCTAGAGAACCTGAATAATTATCTAAAGGCTAAAGAAATACAACAGTGATCACTGATTTATTAAATCCACTTTTCAGATTTAAAGAACCTACTGAGCTACACGACCGAGACCACAGCTAATATTACTGGAAAGGATCAGAATTACAGAAAACTTGCACTTGCACCATCTCAGCTGTATGGAAACTACAAATCGTTTGCAGCCAGGCTTGACGGTTTTCTTTTGAAAAAAAAATACTTCCTGGGATAAATGCCCCAACGGATTTTGGGTTACATTTCAATTTTCTATTAACACTAACCAAAAGTAGGGAAAGATGATAAACAGGGAAAAAAGGCAAAGATGGAGTGACCTCTGCAAGGAGCTAAATAAAGACATATGGGGACAAGGATACAAGATCGCCACTCGACATCTTAAGGCATATAAGCCGTACCAGCTCCCAATAGAAGAGAAAAAAAGCGTGGTTAGCGAGCTATTCCCCCTCGGGCCTTCTCACAATTACATAAAAGAGGTTGACAAGGAAGTGGTGGCTTTCAGCATTCAGGAGCTCCAGAAGGCTCTGGGAAAATTGAAGTCAGGAAGAGCCCTTGGTATCGATGGTATCCCACCAGAGGCTGTAAAGAAAGCAGGAGAACTGGAAACGACCTGGCTGCTAGGGGTGGTAAATTCGTTACTCAGAGAACAAGCCTTCCCAGAGACATGAAAAATCTCCAAACTGGTGCTGTTACCAAAGGGTAAATTGCAGAACGAAAATGGGAAGTGGAGGCCGATATGTCTCCTTAATACCATCAGTAAACTGTACGAAGTCCTAATAAGAGATAGACTGGAGGCAGCGATCGAGGAAAAGGAACCACTGTCTAATAGGCAGTATTGCTTTCGCAAAGGACGTTCCACCACTGACGCCGTGGCACAAATAAGAAAAGCTACAAAAGAGTCTAGACGCAAGTGGGTAATGCTTTAACTCCTTTAACTCCTTAAAATGGAATTCAATCATGGAAGAGCTGGAAAGAAGGAGAGTGCCCACATACCTAAAAAACATCATTGGAGAATATTTAAAAGGCAGAAAGCTTATTCTGGAGAAAGGAGAAATATGGACAGTCACAGCAGGGGTACCACAGGCATCCGTCCTCGGTCCCACGCTCTGGAACATAGCTTATGACAACATCCTAAGGTGTGCCTACCCAGAAGGAACGGAACTAGCTGCCTTTGCGGATGACCTGGGCATGTTGGTAACGGCGGATTACATAGAGGAGTTAATGTTCCGGGCAGAGGAAGGATGCAACCTAGTCATCGATTGGACCGACAGGCATGGACTTAAATTGGCCGAGCACAAAACTGAAGCAATAATATTAAAAGGACCACGAAAGAGACTGGGCGTTTTCTTCTACTGTGGAAGAGCCAGGATCAATCCCAGCAAAAAAATCAAATACCTAGGCATTACACTGAGTGACAACGGAAGTTTTGGGTCTCATATCATGATAGCGGCGAGGAAGGCGGAAGAAAGAGTGGCGATGCTTTCCAGAATTATGCCAAACATAGGAGGCCCAAGAAGCGAGAAGAGGAAAGTACTCCATGGCGTGGTGCAATCAATACTGTTGTACGGGGCACCAATCTGGTATGAGGATATTAGGGTAAAGGCACATAAAGCAGAGATTACCAAAGCCGACAGAAAAGGGTTGCTAAGAATAGCCAGCGCATACAGAACAGTATCCACAAAGGCTCTGTACGTTGTAACCGGAGTGATACCAATATACCTAATGGCTGCAGAAAGGGCACGTTTATATAGAAAAAGGCGGAAAACTTTTATTAGAGATATTATGGAAGCAAAGGAAAAGGATGACAGGGCAGGAGGATAGAATTTGGATTATAAAAAGGCAGAAAGGACCCTAAGCTCCGATGAATGTCTAAAAAAGACGATACCGGAGCTTAGCCTGGACGCAGGTGGAGGTTTTTTAGTGGGTCGGGTGAACACCAAAACCCACCCCCACACTACCCAGTTACCCTAAGGAGCCGGGTGTCCGCAAGCGGATTTTTCCCCCACCACAAAAAAAAGTAGGTACCAATATGGGAAGAAAGTAATTCAGCACTATGCATAGGTTGTGAACAATATGAAGAAACAGAAAATCCTCAAGGACTTATTGTCTACTTTAAAACAGTTGGTTTGAAAGAAGTAAATCTAAGAATATACTGAACGTATGGTGGTGCAAAACGGGAAATAACGTCATCTATGTGAGAGTATCTGCTGAAAGCATCTAAATAGAGACGGTATGTTGTAGACAGAACACTATATTCCCCAGATATGTACCCGTGATTACGAAAATCTATTACTGAATAACCTACGAAATAGAAGCAATAGATTCCACGTATTTCAATGAAATAATGAAAAAGTTTAAAACGAAAAAATTATTTGTATTATAACAATGACAAAAATAAACAATTTTTTAACCTATTAAGTTATTTCACTTACCGAAACTTACGTCAGAGCTTGCGTAAACAAACACTATCCCGATATCAATGTTTAATATTTCCTTTTAAGAAAAAATTATACATATAACAAATTATTTAATCACATCCTTCTTGAAATTAAAAATAAACAAAAAACGTAAACAATTCATATACTCGACCGAACTAATTCATTAACCTTATCTAATTTCCGTTATGAGATATGCAACTTACTTACTGTTCCCAAAATCTGATACAGAGTGTACAAGAAATATAATTAGAGGGGTTTTAATTCTAAAATTCGGACAGTTGATAAGTAACTACGTAGAGTATTTTACCATTAGATTTACATAGGACGAGCCGCACTCTATATATACATAAACACACCCGTCAATCGGCCAAAAAGCTCCCGGACTATTTTTAATCGTTCGCAGAGTAACTGTCCCATCTCTAGTTCCGAGTCACCACTTCCATTTGCGTCACTAACGATAATATCAGAACTGAGGTTACTACTTTTCAAAATAAAATAACTGTTTCTAATTTTAAAACTAAACGCATGGGGTGAATCTATAATATAAAGTTAAGCTCGTACATGATAATATGATATGCTTAAAATGTTAAGTTTAAGTACATAATACATCCATATTAAAAACATCTATAATTCTGATTTACCCACGAATACGCGCTTACCCTCTGCCAATCTGGTCCATTTTTTTCCTAAAGCCAATTTATTACAGTGCGATTTAGTTATTCAAACAGCGTTTTCCATTCGACGGAACTGGAGACTCATTTAAAACATTATACTTAATGTTGTTCAGTCTATTGAATTCCTAAAGTGTGTTCGATAACACAATTTACACTACCACTACAAACACACAGAGTTTAAACATTCTGAAGAAGATACCTTCGTTATCGAAACGCGTATTAGGTGGTGTAGCAGCAGTAGTGTAAACTTTGTGGCCCCCCGTTGGGTGCCATTTGCTAACCTTCCTTATAGTTTGACTTTATCGAAAGCTTTTTCGTAGTCAATGAAACACACGTGTACATTTTTTTGTTTGTTGGTCTCGCCACATTTACAATATCACTATGAAGCTGAAAATGGCTTTTGGGGTCCCAATCCTTTTCTAAAATCAAACTGTTCTAGGCTCATGTCTTCCTCGAATTTCTTATTTATTTGATGATGTACAGTGGACGGCTAATTTATGGAATATTATCATTATTTCGAGAACCGTCGAGTTTTGAGGGTAATCCCGAAACAGGTCGATTTCTGTTATAAAATACCCATGTTATAACGTACATGGAGTAAGGATGACGTCACCGGTGTGGGTGTAGTGACGTAATCGTTAATTTTTTTAAATAGAAATCGGTATAATGCGACACCTCATTTGAAGGAGAATTTAATTCTCTATTTAACGACATTACATTTCTAACTAAAATATTTTTTTAAGGGTACAAAAACATTTTTTTTTATTTAAATTCAACCAAATTACAACTAATGATTTAATTCATAATGTACCTTAAAGTATCCAAATTATGCATAATAATTATTTTAAATTAAATGTTCCAAATGCTATGACTTTCTGAAATAATTTAAAAAAGCAAAAATAAGTAAAAATAACAATGGACACAAAAAGTTATCTCATAAACACTGAAACTTTTTGTCAAATGTTAAATCAAACAAGTGATATTGGCATAGTTACTGTAATATTTATTGTCGTAAATATTTTTTTATTTTGTGAATTGTCATCAGTTGTCAATTGTAAATTTTACTTTTGAATACTAAATTATGGCTCATCTAAATGAAACACAACCCATAGAAATATTAATTCTTAGCGGATGTGGAGATGAAAAAAGAACACAGAACGAGGTATGCAATTTATTCAACGCAAAATATCCAGACAGACCCATCAGCCAATCAACAGTAAGTAAAATAGTACGAAAATTTGGAGAAACTGGGCACGTTAAACGTATTCCAAACGCTGGGCGCCCTAAAATTAAAGACAATGTGAAACTTGATGTTTTATTAAATGTCCATGACAATCCTCACAGTAGTTCAACACAAATGGGTGAATATGCTGGAGTTTCTCAACGATGGGTATTACGTATTTTAAAAAAGAAAAATACCATCCCTACAAAATTCAACTACACCAGGAATTAAACGACGACGATCCCGATCGCCGGCTTCAATTTTCTGAAATTATGCAGGATTTATGTATCGGCAATCCATGTTTCATCAATCAAATCCTCTTTTCCGATGAAGCCACATTTTTTTACATGGTACCTTGAATCGTCAAAATTGCAGGTATTGGAATCAAGAAAACCAACATTGGACGACTGAGGCACACACGCAATATCCTCAGAAAGTTAATGTATGGGCAGGGATCATCGATGACAGAATCATTGGCCCTTTTTTCTTTGAAGAAAATCTAACAAGAGAACGTTATTTAACTTTTTTGAGAAATCAACTTATACCTGTCCTTCCTAACATGTATCCAAATGCCAATAATGCAAATTTACCTAGTGACAATATCTGGTTTCAACAAGATGGAGCCCCTCCGCATTACGCACGTGAGGTACGTCAATTTTTAAATAATTGCTTTCCCAGGAGATGGATCGGAAGACGAGGTTTTATAGAGTGGCCAGCAAGGTCGCCAGATCTAACACCTCTAGACTTTTTCCTGTGGGGTTACATAAAATCAAAAGTTTATGTCAATAGACCCCAAAATTTACAGAACTTAAAAGATAGAATTAGGCATGAAATGAGTCTCATTACTCCAGAAGTCATCCGCAATGTACTTGATGAATGTGTCCGTAGATTCGCATATTGTCAAGAAACCGATGGAGGGCATTTCGAACATTTAATTTAAAATAATTATTATGCATAATTTGGTTACTTTAAAGGACGTTATGAATTAAATCATTAGTTTTAATTTGGTTGAATTTAAATAAAAAAAATGTTTTTGTATCCTTAAAAAAATATTTTAGTTACAAATGTAATGTCGTTAAATAGATAATTAAATTCTCCTTCAAATAAGTTGTCGCATTATACCGATTTCTATTTACAAAAATTAACGATTACGTCACTACACCCACACCGGTGACGTCATCTTTACTCCATGTACGTTATAAGATGGGTATTTTATAACAAAAATCGACCTGTTTCGGGATTACCCTCAAAACTCGACGGTTCTCGAAATAATGATAATATTCCATAAATTAGCCCTCCACTGTATAATATATTTAATTTGAATAGAAATATTCAAAAAATAAAATCGTGGGCCAACTTCCATTGTCTACGATTTAGATGTTTAAAAATTTGACTTTCCAATTCCAAAAATTCAAATGCAAACTTTTTTCCACCTAGCTCATTTTAAAAGAAGCTTCTGATTCTGAATACCTCATGATGAAGGCGAGCAAATACAGAATAGCCAAGGTTATAAATCGAGTTTAATATTTAAATGCATATTGCTTTAATTTGCTTGCTGATCTAGCTTGAGACACATTATAACATGAAAATTATTTTAGGTCGTCAAGTAGTCAGTGAAAAAAACTATACTGACCTTCAATTGTCTCAAAACCCGAACCAGGCGAATGGAAAACGCCGAAAAACTGTTCAGATAACCATTTTATTTACAATAACATCATTTAATGAAGATATCTTCAAAGAGCAAGAGTTAGAACTCTTATAAAACTAACACACGATCAAATATTGTTAAGTAAAATAATGTATCTAAACAGTCTTAACGATATTAACGAAGTTAGAGCTAAAAACTGAAACTGTAAAAACCCAAACGGGGGTGAAATGCATCAGGTTCATCTAAGCAAGAAGCAGATATAAGAGAGGTTATTGGATAGGTCAATTTAAACTAAATAATGCAAAAACTGTACCTTCTGTCAAACTCTAAATAAAAACTTAGCGATAAACACTGCACATTTTGTATTTCAATTCGACTAAACTTCTACTTTGTAGTCGACTCACGTTAGTCAGGTCTTTCGGCCTGCCAAAAGTTTATCCAAATGTTCGATCGGGTTGGAAACTCGATGCTGTAAGCGAATTTAGTGCAGAATTATTATCAAGCTTGACAGATAAAAAATAGGTTAATAGAATCATCCTAAAAGGTATTTTTTATCATGGCAAACTTAATTTTTACTCGCAATTATTGAAATATGATATTAATAGGTTTGTTCCAACCAAGCAAAGAACCGTTCTAGAACGGTAATATTACCACTCACGAGAGCAAATTAGTACACTGCGCAACTCACTACACCACTGCGCACAAAAATTACTAATTTAGAACGGTTCTCAGTTTGGTTGGAACAGACCTATTAAGTTATTAAGACATGCTTCTTTGCCAACTTAAGGGCGCAAAATTCAATAAAGTCTACGTGAAAAAGAAACGTAAATTCACCCTGCCAAGATTAGAAACGGGTTAGCTAGAACAAGGTAAATCTCACTGTGTTCTATGTTTGTTTACAACAAACAGTACGACAAAGATGGCCGATGCTAACGCCTGCGCACTAAAAATTTCTTTGAAAGGTTCGAAAGGACCAACTTTCAATTAAAGTCGTAAAATTTCTTGATGATTTGCTATTAGGTACGGGTATATGAAAAAAACTAAATACCATACGATTAAATATTTTGTCTATATTAAAAAAAAAACACTATGCCAACTCAGGAATGTTTTTTGAGGGTGCTGAGTTTAAAACTGATGTTAAAAACACTTTATTGACAATTGACAGCCGTCAATTCAGTGTCAAACAACAAGCAACAATCAAAATTGATTAAATCAATTAGTAAATACTTGAACTGAGGTTGCTGATATCAAAATTGATGGCAAAAATACAACATAGACAAACAAACAAAACTAATACAACTGACAGCAACCTCAAAAACATACATTTGCAAGTGGATTTTATGAATTTTGATGTTCTCAAGTTATTTGACAGTTTTAGATGGATGTCAAATGTTAAAATCGTCTTTTTAAAATCAGCAACCTTAAAAAACATAGGTATACATGTGGATTTTGTCAATTCTGCTTATTCCTTGTTCTTTGACAGCTGTCAACTGTCAATATTATTATATTGGTACTGGGGTTGCAGTTAAGAGGTGACTTTTTACGAAATTTTCAAAGGAATTAGCTTAGTTAAGTAATGAATATTGATGAATTTGACTTTTGGAACTCAGTTGGAGCCAAAATATGTTAAACTCAGCTTTTTGTCCATTGGGTCTTTTGTTTAAGTTGTGGAAACGAACAACATAACCAAATGCTAGAAAATTTGATAGGTACCAAATTCCCATAAGGTGTGTGTGCAGAGTTTCACACCATTTATACTTAATGGATACTTTTGAACTCTTGCTAACATTTAAAACCAGATGATGTAATCTTTAAGAAACTTGTAGATGATTTTAACATTGCATTAAACAGAAGGTACAGCTTTTTCGGTGTAATTTGTATACTCCTATCACGGATTAAAGGTTCACACAAAATTGTGGCAGACAGTAGCAATGGAGTGACGCTTATCAGTAGAAAAAAGTGACAAAAATACTTACCACTGAATCTGATGTGTTGTCACGACACTTTACACAAAATATTCTTGTCGCTATTTCTTCTAATACTATCAAAATGATTTTCTATTACTACTAAATGCTATAAGGAGGGACATCACAATAATTTCATTAATATTAATTGACTTTTTTTTTAAATATTTTTGTTTCTATTTTAATTGTTGGTCTCGCGATGAATTTGATTGCCACAACAGCAAATAAAAAACTAAAAACTCTACATTGTGTGCTCTGTCTTCGACTACAAATCTATAGTTAATTAGGTAAAATTCCTATAAAAGAATAATGAGCGTCCCAAATATATAAATAATTATAAAAACTATTTGTTTAATGATGTTTTCGCTTATACAGGAAATCTCCAAAAGTATTGATATTTAAGTATTCTAAATAATATGTTCTAAAAGAATTACAGTAGAGTTTTAGGATAGTTGGATTAAATTATTTACTCAATTTATTAGACTAATCTTAAACAACGTCAACCACTGTTTATTTTGTTGAAAAATTTAATGAATAAAATAGTAAAATTTTGTTTGAAAAACTCAAACTAGGAAAACTATTTGCTAAGTAACATTCCAAGGGTTTAAGGCAAGCAAGGTTTATAAAATATCTCCTGAAACAGAATTTTGGGATGGTATAAAGCTATTTACAGGTCTTCTTCTCGACGGCGATTGCCTATAAGTAAACATGCCATGTAGAAAAGTTTTTAAATGGCTCTAATATTTCTCAACCCATCAAAAAAATAGTATGTACCAGAAGAAAAGCACATAATATCCACTTTCACATCATCTTCAACGAAGTGCGGTTTTCTATTTAATGGTTTGACATGTCCATGTTCTCTGAATTGTGCATGCATTTTAGACACAGTACCTTGTGAAATATTAGCCAACTGAGGATCAAATCAAAAAGCATAAAAATAAAGACAGGGAAAAGCAATTAGAATTCAACAAAATCATTCAGCAAATAAATATTATACTGCTATTTATTTTTCTGACTTTGGATTATTAATTCTTTTAAAAAACAACAAGGTTATGTGTTCATTCAAAGTCCTTTCCACTACGATCTAAAAAATCTGGTGTGGCCCAACAATGTGTACTGTGATTTCATGTTAAGACTGGATGAACAACATTTCTTCGAAATTTCCTAAGCTCTGATAAAACTCTTCTTCTAAAGCAGGTCTTAGGAATCCTGAAAGAAGAGGAATCTATTTAAGCAGTTGTTTCAAACTGGTGTTGCTCATTTTGCACCGTCCAAATTTTTCCTCCATCCAGATGACAATTAATTTTCTATTAGTCTGCTCGTTTTTAAAATAGAAAGTATACTTGAGTTTTGCGGGGTTTTAACCTAAAGCCATTGTCATCATAGTACCATGTTAATCTTTCGACATAAGCTAGCTTAATTATAACCAAATAAAAATGATACATCTGAAATAAAAGGAATGGCATATTCAATCAGGGGACCATCAACGAATGTACAATTGTATCAAAAGAAGTATTTTGAAACCAGACAAGATGAGAAATATTAAAATAAAACAGTTTTTAGACATAGATTTATAGATATTCTAGAAACTACAGAATATAAATGATATAGTATAATCTTAAAGAAATGAAGAATGATCAACGACGGCCCAAATGGAGATCTTTAAAGACTGGAGGAAAAAAGTGAAGATGTGAAGTTAGCAGTGTAATGGTGGATATAGATCTGCAAGTAGGTGGCTGGAAGGTGGTCTTAATATTGACATATTTAATTAGTATAATTAGTATGTTTATAATTATTCTCGCAATTGTTTTGTACTCCTAAAACATGGATGCCTGGTTTATACAGAGATCCTTGTCAAATATGTAGTTAAAT
Source organism: Ophraella communa (assembly GCA_035357415.1). NCBI lineage: Eukaryota > Metazoa > Arthropoda > Insecta > Coleoptera > Chrysomelidae > Ophraella > Ophraella communa. Next base: position 20,870,132 of record CM068983.1, read on the forward strand.
CTACATTGCACAATTACACAGATTTAGATTTTTTCTATAGGACCATGATAGACTTCATTTGTGTCAAGGTAAGAACAAATAGTGTACTTAACTTCAACAATTCCAGAAGTACTTAAATTCAGTTTTTCTTTACTTAAAACCGCTTTGCAATGATCCTCAAAGTGTTTTTGGATTTATAACTAAAGCCCTTCAACAAAAGAATTGTTTATGAACATAATATAAATGGTGGATAGTTTCCAAGATATTAAACCAGTAGAATATATTTGGGAAATTCTTAGAAAGTGTACATGGTCAAGAAATGTTTTTTTTTTAATGAAAATTTCACACCTCTACTTTTTAATCAATAAAATGTCTTAATTTTGACTCCATAGCAATTTAAGTGACTATTTCACTAGATTATTTTTAACTGACAAAACAACATAGCAACTGAGTTTAAAACTGATGTTAAAATGACTTTATTGACAATTGACAGCCGTCAATTATTTAATTTATCAAAATTGATAAAATCAATACTTGAACTGAGGTTGCTGATATCAAAATTGATGGTAAAAATACAACATTGACAGACAAACAAAACTAGACCTGGATCTTCGAGTTCCCAAATGTTACATGTCAATTATTCCTGTAAATTTTCTTTCGGGCACAAATATTTTAAGAAAATTATCAAAATATTCGTGCCCTCAAAAAAATTTCCGGTAAAAATAGTATTGTAGGGCAGTGCCATTGCTTAACCCGGGAGTTTCTATATTAGTTTTTATTTTATTTTTATTTTGGAACACTCTGTATTCTATTTACTATAACTTCGTGAAACGTATCTATTAAAAAGGGTAAAAAGTGTATTTACAAAAATAATGGTTGTATATATAATGTTGTAAACGCCTCGTAAGGAATAATATCATCTGTAAATGTCTACAGGGTGGGACACTGGAAAAAAAATTATTTTAAATTTTTAATTTACTTACCTAAATAGCTCTGAGAGTTGCAAAACGTCATATTTAGTATTTTAGGACTATAGAAAAAAATACCTAATCAATACTTTTTGGTTTTGCCAGTGTACCCATCTTGTAGAATAAAAATTAACAAATTAACATAAAAAAATACAACAAATATATCGTTAATATCTAGAATTTGTGCAATAGTCACTGTAACTAATAAGAAATGGTCACCGTCAAGTTGATTTATCACATATTCATCCACCCTTAATTTTTTTAATTATTTTTCTTTTAATATTCCCATTTAATGGCAGTTACTTAATTTTTGATCAGTTGGCTGCACTCAAGCTAAAGATACTATTTTTTTTAATTTTCTTTTTTTTGGATTTCTTGATTTCCAAACCAAGTGCAATCACCGGGATAAGCCCACTAATCCGTAATAAAAATATAACTTTTCCTAAGCTGAGCAACAGAGAGAAGCTGGATTAGAAAGATAGAGAGGCTCAAACAAAATAATATAAACATCACTATCTCCTACGATTTTTTTAGGGTAATTTTTTCCCAAATCCACACGAAAATGCGCCATCGTATAACAACAAAAAGTCCTGGTTTCAAAAAGGACACAAAAATATTAAAAACGTTGTGTGTATATGTGGACCTATTTAGACGGTAGGAATTTTCTTATTTTTTTTATACTTTGATAAAAATTTTCTTTTTTTTGTTTCTTAAAAATTCAAACACATTAGGGCGCAAGCATTTTCGACAATTCTTCGTCTTGTAGACACCCTTTGAGGAATTCATCTTGCGTTAACTGTCCATCGTTGTTTTCGTCCATCTTGGCGAAAATGTTCTTGGCTCGTTCTTCGGCAGAATCGGCTGGTCTGTTGGACGAACACGCGCCCAGCATGTCATATATCGCCTGCAACAAAAAAAAACATGTGCCTCAGGCTCCACCAATAGGAAATTTGAACTTTAACGAAGAAAAACCGAGAACGAAAAATAAAAATAAATGTTTGCAGTATAACATGTAAATATAACGGTTGACTAGACACTTCCTAAAATATTTTAAATCATTTTTCAAGAAATATTTTTGTTGGCGCAGTAGCCACTTCCAAAAATTAACTAGTTTTTTAATTACCCTTGTGTAATATCATTAGAAAATAAATTTGTTAATCCAGGGCAAACAATGTACACCTAACATGAAAATTTCGTGTTTTATTCTTTATATCACATTTTTCAGAATATTTTAATATACAGTGTGTAAAAGCCAAATGGAATAAATTCATTATTTCGGTTACTGTACATATTTATAAAAAATCCCGAAACACGTCAAATTTAAATTATAACTTGACATTATTTAACGTGAAAATGCAACCCCTACCTTCAACCCCCTTAGAATGACAGGTACAACCCCCAATTTTTTAAATGGGAAGTATAGGCTTGTGATATATCATTTGAAAGGTCTCTTCATTCTACATTTAAAAATTTTATTGTTTTTAAATTTAATGCAAAAATTAACATAAAAAAAATTAAAATCATGTTGTTACCGAAATTCGCTACAATACAATCAAAAACTAAAATGTTATGCAAAACGTAATAAAATGTAGAACACGAAAAAGAACTATGAATGTTAATGAAGTAGATGTTCAAAATGTTCTCCGCGAACGTCTTGGCAACATCCTAATCTCAAATAAAACTGTCTTCTAACATTATTTAACATATCAGGCGTGATCGACGTAATCGCAAGCGTTATTCGTTCTGTTAAGTCATTTAAATCAGAAGGTTTAGTTTTGTACACATGGCTCTTTACATATCCCCATAAAATGAAATCTAATAATGTAAGATCAGGTGATCGCGCTGGCCATTCAATCGATCCTTGCCTCCCTATCCACCGATTGGGAAATATTGTATCGAGACATTAAGTTGGTAATGTGGTGGTGCTCCATCCTGCTGAAACCATATCGTATTCGCTGGAACTTGAGGGTTACCTGGATCAGGATATAAATATGCCAACGTTGGAATGACATCATTTTAAAGTAGTACCAAATAATTGTTACTATTCAAGTTGCCCTCAATAAAAAAGGGACCAATGATATTGTTCCCTACAATCCCTGCCCAAACATTAACCTTTTGAGGGTATTGAGTGTGTTCTTCTCTCATCCAGTGAGGATTTTCCGTGGACCAGTAGCGGCAATTTTGCCGATTAGCATGACCGTTAAGTAAAAAAGTACACTCATCAGAAAACATAACGTCTTCTAAATGGGGGTTGCAATTTAAAAAAAAAAAGGAGAAATCGTCGTTTTCTCAAGTTAAAATTTAACTCAACGTTGTGACCACCCTGTATAATTAATTTCTTATTTAAACACTATAACTTAAAATTTAGGCCCTTAAGTCTAACCAAAAAAAGAAAAAAAATGTAGTATTCCATATAAAATAGTAAAGTTGTTGTCAATTTCCGGTATAACCGGAAGTGCTATAAATTTGAAAATATTTTAGTTGAATTCAGAAATATTGAAAACGCCTGCATAACAAATTTCATCCATCTAGTATGATCCGTTCCCCATAAACTTCTACGTGATGGTCGATATGGGACACCCTGTATATCACTAACCGTGTGGAACATTGAAGATTTTATTTTTACGTTGACGACATTCGATTAATATATTCTTTCCATCATTTGGATTATCTGCAGGCTTAAAATGAGATAAATCCTAACCTAAAATCCATCCAATGGAGAGAAGAATTGGGGTCTATTTGGCTGCTCTACTAGTACTAGGAATGGACCAGATACATACTTAATGTTATAAAATTATCTTAAATGTTTTAAGAAAGTTTATAATAATTTTAAAATTGTTATTTTAGCAAAGGCAAACAAATGAATTTCATAAAAAAAAACTGAAAAAGTGGAAAATTATTTCCACCTGCACCCAGGGTAAGGAAACTTAACAGTTTCTATACCAAGCTTGACCGTTTTCTATCAGAAAACAACTACTTCCTTGGCTATATGCCCCAACGGACATTGAATTACATTCCAATAGAAAACGTGATGGCGACCGACTTCGTCGATACTCACAATAGTCCAGGAGGAATCGGCGCATGAGTACCGAAAACTATTCCACCTGAATTTTTTTATGTGATCCTTTTCAAATTGCCCTCCTAATGATATAAATGCATGTTGCCATGGCGAACCCGGTGCCATATTGTTTAAACCGAAATTGTTTAAACAATTACAAGGAATTGTTATTTTTCAACCGGACAAATTTTTTTATATTATTTATTGAAATGCCAATAAAAAAGGTCCTATGACTTTTCACGATAAAGTTAATATTTTTAAAGATATGAATTTTTTAAAATTCGAAAAATCTCAAATTTGGGTATTTTCGACCCTTGAAAAATTTATTAAAAAAAACAGATAATGTGAAAGTAATAAATGTTTTTAATTCTCTATACAATAGTTAATAATATTGTTAATAGAGATTTAAAAAAATTTCATTGTTTATATCTTTTTTTAATTGTTAATTTGTATGCATCGCTTACCTTTAAGTATCGCTGTCTCTCTCTGACTCATGCGTTGCGTCGGCCTCTCTGTGTCTTGAATCATTATTTATCATTTACCTTAAAAACTATCAACTTTATCAAAATTGTTAAAGAAAGCAATGTTATTAGATAATAATTAAATTGCCTACAATTTGTTTTTAATAAATTTTTTTCTGAAATCAATTTTTCAAAAGTTCTTTAAGCATAAATCGGAACATGTCATTAAAATTACTTTTTTATCAGGTTATATTACTTTTTGCTATTAAACGTTATTATTTATACAAAGATTAACCTTGAAAGAATAAAAAATAAAAGAAAGAATTTTTTTCTTACTCAGACACACTCATACACACTATGATACATATACATAAAATTATTTTTATTCAATTTATTTGAATGTTTTTTCTAAATACCCAATATATTTTTATTATTTATAAATAATTGTGATTTCAAAAAATGTTCAAATACCATTATATCTTATTATTGTTGATATAAATGCAAAAATTACTATGATAATAACAAAAAAGTAATATAAACTGATAAAAGTAATTTTAATGACATATGCTTAACTTTTGAAAAATTGATTTAAGAAAAATATTTATAAAAAACAAATTATAGGCAATTTAATTATTATCTAATAACATTGCTTACTTTAAAAATTTTGATTAAGTTGATAGTTTTTAAGGTAAATGATAAATAATGATTCAAGACACAGAGAGGCCGACGCAACGCATGAGTCAGAGAGAGACAGCGATACTTAAAGGTAAGCGATGCATACAAATTAACAATTAAAAAAGATATAAACAATGAAATTTTTTTAAATCTCTATTAACAATATTATTAACTATTGTATAGAGAATTAAAAACATTTATTACTTTCACATTATCTGTTTTTTTTAATAAATTTTTCAAGGGTCGAAAATACCCAAATTTGAGATTTTTCGAATTTTAAAAAATTCATATCTTTAAAAATATTAACTTTATCGTGAAAAGTCATAGGACCTTTTTTATTGGTATTTCAATAAAGAATATAAAAAAAATTTGTCCGTTTGAAAAATAACAATTCCTTGTAATTGTTTAAACAATTTCGGTTTAAATAATATGGCACCGGGTTGCGCCATGGCAACATGCATTTATATCATTAGGAGGACAATTTGAAGAGGATCACATAAAAAAATTGAGGTGGAATAGTTTTCGGTACTCATACGCCGATTCCTCCTGGACTACAACCATCTCTATCGATTTGCAAATTAACAGGAAGAACACTACTCGTAGACCGGTATCGACATTATTTTGTCTCATTTGTACGAGGTAAGTAGTTCTTCTCATCCCGCAGAGCAGGATGCAGAATGATTCTTTTACACCAATACATAAACCGTGAACCCACGACTCCATGATAAGGTCGTAAAAGCGCCATCCTACTATTAATTTGCAAACCAACAGATCAAAGGTTGGGGCATATAGCCCAGGAAGTAGTTGTTTTTTTGATAGAAAACGGTCAAGCTTAGATAGAAGCTGTTAAGTTTTCTTACCCTGGGTGCAGGTGGAAACAATTTTCCACTTTTCATTTCTTGAAATGAATTTTATACTCGTCAGTCTTAAAATCTCATCCTTATCTTTGTAATAGAATATTAGTATATTATTACACGAGTAAAGAAGGTTTTTATTGCTGTAATCATGTTGCATGTAATCATTTGAGTGGATGAAAACCTTTGCTTGCGAGTATAATACTATACTTTATCTACGATCAAGTATATAAAAAACTTTTCATAAACACATTTGTACTTGTGCCGTGATTTTTGAGGTAGAAGATTTTCTATTGCAGTCGTTGCAATATTGCGAATGTCAGGTGGTGTACAGGACATCTCGTTCTCCTCTGTCAACATTTTCTTCAGTCACAGTCACAAAAAACTACCTTAAAACCTACGAATTTCACCACGTTTTTGCTGTCAATTGTGTGGTTTTGTTTGTTTGAATTTTTGGTTATGTCACCGTAGTAACTGAAAGCTGTTGCCAACGTAATAATGGGGAAAATATAAAAATCCCAATATGTCCGGTCCTTATTCCAGTGGATAAAAGTTCCTGTCAGTTTTACCCACAGCTGAGAACCAATAAAAACTCTCTTTTAGGTTATCGATGGGTAAAATGAAAATTTACAGTAAGGTTTTCACATCAATACAGTTTGTATTATGCGATGATCGTAGATAAAATAATATACTAGTTGATAGATAAGGATTTAAAGTGGTTTGTCAACATAACGTGCTAGAATTGGTCCAACTGTCCTATTTGGGAATGTCTAGGCAAGCTTACTGAACTAGTCCAGAAGAACATTTTCATCATCCTATGGGTTTAATCGGACCAAGGCAACAAAAACCTAAGAATAATTAATTCCATCCTAATTTCTACACGTTCAAGTGTCATTCAAACATCGAGATATTGAATTTGAGACTCTATAGAACGTCATGTTGTCCGGTAAATTCACTTCAAATTTTCTACAATCACTCTTTTGTAAAGTATACCAAATAAAAAGAAGCTTAGAGTGTAGAAAGGGTCTTTGGCTATTACCTCTTTCTTTGTGTTCGTACTTAAGGACAATATTTTTCAATTTAAACCGGTTCGAAGAACAAAAGAAATATATTAATGACCCTCAATACCGAAAACACCACAAAGACTAACGAATTTTCGGGAGAGAAACATTTAAAATAAACCTCTATTATTATTTCGTTCACGAATTAAGCCGGAACAATGTAAAAATGAAAAACGGGGAATTTTTTTTTGTTAGACAGTTTAATAAAAGTATCTCGCCGTTTGCCAGTCCGTTAATCATCTCATCAAACCAACGAATCGACATTAGCTTATCATACAATTCCCATAAAAAGAGAAAAATTGTTTTGCTTTTATCGTTACAAATTTGGCGCCCATTGTTTGTCGTTATAATATTGGCGCCCAACGTGAGGCTTTCATAATTGTGCCATACAAACTACAGTAAATATAGAGTGGAACTTGAATTCATTAGGAGTTAGTTTTTATATTCTGTTTCAAGAAGGTATAGAGTGGGTGTCTCATGATCATTAATAAAAGTAAATTATAGACGACGGTATTGATAAAAGGACATTTCTGGAGAGTAATTTGATCTGCAATTTGAGTAACAACTCTTTATCATCAACAGCTGTCGTTTATATAAAAAATTAATATTTTAAATCTATTGTACAAGTTTTGCAAATATTCTTAAATATCTCAAACTAAAATGTTTCCTTGGTCGAAAAAAATATCAATAATAAAAATAATAAACATCTATAACGCGCCTCTGAGGAGGGGTTGTCAAATATTATTTAATACTCTCTCTTCGTCAGATGGCGAACTATAATATTCTAAATGGCACATAAACGATGATGGGTAATCAACACAAACACCTGACGCTTCCTTTAATTGTCCATCTGAGGCCTTAATTCAACTGAGCAGTTATCATCATGAATATACACTTCAGTCAAGTGATGGACCGTAATCGAATATTTTCACTTGCAGTAAAACATTGCAAGGATAAAATAATCCAAAGAGATTAAAACAAAAACTTTTTCTAAAAAGAATACAGATAGTACAGTAAAAAAGGTTTTTAAATAAAATTAATAATCAGTATTTCCTCCATGGGTCTGTATGCATGACTGTAGGCGATGTGGCATGCTATCGATTAAATGGTCGAGCTGGGCTTGCGGAATTTTTTCCCATTCTTCACGAGCAGCATTTTTCAGTTCTCGTAGAGTAATTGGGGGAGGATTTCGCTTCTTAATGCGTGTTTTAAGAATGTCCCAGGCATGTTCAATGACGTTCACGTCAAGGGAATTTGATGGCCATCTTAATGTGGATATTCCTTCTTCTTCCAAAAAATTTTGTACTGCAGCTGTTCGATGTGGAGGTGCATTGTCATGCATAAACACAAATACATCATCTACCGCCCCCCGGAATAGACGCTCAACAGGATTTAAAACTTCCTCGATGTACACAGTAATTCTTCTCTCCAAAACCGTGTACCCCTCATAATACCACTCCAAACCATAATACTCCCATAATAGGCCCATTTTTACTCAAAATGTTTCTATAGAGCGGGTCACAGTTATTATGCAGCATTGCGTTTATGGACGACGGCGTTGCCATATCGGCATGTTCTTCGAATTTGGTTCCAACTGGCGCTGGAATATAACTTGCCATTGTGTTACCTACTATTATGATTTAAATGTTGACTAAATTATTCATTTGAAAATCGTTTAGTGAGTAATTAAGAATATTTATAATTATGCTTTTAGATCAATTTTACGCGTTTAAAGGAAAATATTGTAAATTCGCTAAATTATTCAAATTTTATACGTTTAATTATCACGTATAAAGAAATAAATAAATACAGCGGCCTTACAAAAGACCTTTGTCAAATTATGAAATAATAATATAATAATATAATTAATAATAAAAATATGTCAATAATAATAATATATACATAAATTACAAAACGAGTAGTAAAAAAGTCAGCTGTCATCTAAATTTTAAGGGAGAACGATTAACAGAGAAAAGCTAATGAAATCTTGCCGACGTTTCGATGATTTTTCCGAGGATTTTTCTTCTTTTGGCGGGTTGTTGTAACAAACAAAATATAGAATAAGTAAATGAATTAATAATTACGTATTTTAACTTGAATTAAAATTAAACTTTAAAAATGACAATGATTAGCAGGTAAAAACTAAAATAAATGAAAATTGAATGGAACATTTGAGGGTTAAGAAATATATTACTGATCTTCATCGTCATCCAAGTCTTCATCTTCATCGTCTTCATTTAGATTTATTATTATTGGCTCAATGTCTTCCATTAAATGATCTGTTTGCCACATCTTTTCCTCTGTCTTCTCTACCTTTTTTTCATAATTAGACCAATGCATTGGGGTTACTTGCGAAAACGCTGTTTTTATAAGTTTTTCCACATCCTCTTTTTTAAAAGTACTATTATTACGAGCCACATATCCTTTCACTTGGCTCCACACCATTTCAATAGGATTTAATTCGCAATGATAAGGTGGTAATCGTAGGACTGTTATATTATGTTCCGTGGCAATGTCGTCTATTTTTCTTAGGTCGTACTGCTCTCTAAACGCGTTTGCAGTAGCCAATAATTCTGTTTTTAAATAATCATCCTCGAAGTAAATCTCTTTTTCCAGTAGCCAGTACCTTATTTGTTCCTTATTCCAAGTTGTCTTTGGAAAAGGTAACTTAGCCGAATGGTATGACGCATTGTCCAACACTACAACATTCTTTGATCCGTTTTCGGCAAATTAGGGATCAATTGATCTCTAACCAGGCCTCAAAGCCTTCTGCGTCCATTTCGTCGTGGTAACCGTCTGCACCTTTCTTTGCCAGAAAAGTTTTTTCTGCACCCTCAAGAAAACCGTCTTTCCAGTCTGCATGAAGAAGAACTAATCTCGGTCCTCGTTGACTTGGAGCTTTCAGTCATGTTGTCAGTCCTTCTTCGCGGAACTTCTTCACTGATCTTAAATATTTGTGCCTCCAGGCGATTATATCAGCTCTTTCTATTAGAATCGAGTCTCTTCCTCTCTTTCCATAAACAAACCCCATATCGTTAAGCAAGCGTCTTAGCGTACTTTTAGAAAAATTAGGTACATTTTCGTCTGAATTTATTTTAGCAAGAACTTTTGCCAGTGTTGGTGGAATATTTTCGGAGTAGAATTCATGCACAGCTTTTCGTATTTGCGATTGGATACCTTCATCGTAGGTGATCAGTCTTGAATTCGACTGGCTGCTGTTCCGTCTTCGTTTTTTTGGAGATGTCAAAGGTCCAGTAGCGGCTTCGCTTTTCAGATTATACACTGTTCTCACACTAAGGCCAGTCATTTCAGAAATCAGTTCTATTTTCGCTGTCACACTTTTGTCATTTTTGGATTCAACGTATACGTTAAAATATTCAATGAAAGCCTCTTGGTTTGACGATGAAGATTTTTACCTTGTTTAAATTTTTCAAACGGTGCTGCTAACTGCATGGCTGTTGTTTCAATAATGCCCTTTCGTTTATCAGCAGAAACAGATAGGTACCTGCCTATGTTATTACTTACCTGTACATTTACATACCTCTACATTCCAGGAATATTACATAACGGTTTACGACGATCAAGGGATCATACAGGTAAAAATAATTAGCATCTTTGTAATTAAATAATAATTTCAATGGCAATAGGATTAGGATTTGTCTGAAAGATTTAGTAGAGACCAAAATAATCCATCAAGTGATCAGGTATATACTGATTACAATCTACATAAATAGATTTGAATTCCATTTTTTAATAATATTTATTATATAGAATACATCTGTTTTGCAAAATTCATAATAAAACGTTTCTACGAAAATAAATTGGCTGAGTTAATTGTGGTTCAAGCCGTAACCAAAGCGGCAACAGTGTTGAATATTCGCCCATAAGGTTTACATTGGCCTATGCCGGCCACGCTGCATAATAACTGTGACCCGCTCTATAGACACTTCCAAAAATTAAACAAACGTACTGCACACAAGAAATGTTAAAATGTAAATAACACAAATAGGATTTATCAAAATTTATTCATTTTTTGTTTTTCAACAAAAAGGCGATTTAAACTGAATATTTTAGGCTTTAATACATCTAAAGGATACCACACACTCATATTAAAATATTCTAAAAAATGTGATATTTTATTTTACAACATAATTCAATTTTCAAAATTATGCGATACGTTTTGCGACGAGTGTAATTTACATTAAAAAATTTACGAAAGCATAACGTAAACTTTTCAAATGCATTTCGTGTCACATTATTCTTTTGATATAAATAAAAGAAAATTAATGCAGAATATTGAGTCAAATCTGTAAAGAAAATCTAATACGACACAAAGAAATAATGTTTTGTGTTGTAGGTTGTGGGTTCTACAGAAAATGATTTGTGTCTAAAAGTTAAACTCATGAAAATTAAAATTTGTGATCAATTATTTTTAAATTGTTAATCTAGCTAGCATATTATATATGCTATAATGTACATATGCTACAAGAACATCTCGATAACTTTTTAAACTATTAGTGGTCGTAGAAAAAATAGTGTACACAACTTGTTGCTTTCGAAATGCCCACTTACCACTTAGTTTGATGCAAATATGAAATTGAGCTATATAACTGTGTTATTTAAGAATTTGTAATTTTAATAGTAAACAAGAAATATATAACGTAATGCATTTTCCTAATTGAATGCGGTTCAAATTCTGCAACGCATTAAATTTGACACAAGCGAACTGTGACTAATGATTCCGGCTACGTATACAAAAAAAATGTTTTACTCCCCCTGCCGTACAGGGTAAAATGATTGATTAACCGCCTATTTAAAATATATTACTTTAGGGTAAATCGGCGAATAAAAAATAAAAATTATATACTGGTAAATACTGATCAAAACACAAATAAACTCATCAATATTTATACTGCATCACTAATTTTCAACAATATATTTTGTGTCTATATTTTTAATTAAAACTATCGTTAAAAAAGAACAAAAAACATTAACAAGTGATAACATTGAAGTATAGTCTTTCTATTCTCAATGTAATGACCATGAAATAAAGCAATGTTGTCAGATATATTTTCTAAAATTGTTGGGCTCACTATACAAATGTCTCCCATTACTTCAGTAAACTGTTAGCTCGTGATGTTCTCAGAAAGCTAATTTGGAAACAATACATAATATAAATTTATTAGTAAGCATTAAAAAAAAGTCGCTCGAAATTGCTGTAAAAATAGAAATTAATTAAAACAACTTTTTATATGCCTACTATATTTAAGAAAATTTTGTATATCTGGCAACGCAGCACAGGTGTCCGAGCTAATACAATCGTCAAGTTTAATATTGTCTATAATATAATGGAGTAACGGGTCACTTACTAAGGCGGACCACTGTAACATTAAAAATTTAGGGCGTCGCTTATACAGAGTGTAACATGCTTGTTGCCTGTTACGTACTCATTACTATATAATACCAATCACCGTACCAATAGCCACTCCCAATACACCCTTATATATTACAGTTAACTACATATTATAGAAACCTTTTTACCGACTCATATTTGAGCACAATACACCAAAACTTGACTAGCGAGTCAAATTATGGATTGGTACCCTTGTGACAGCACAATCCCCGCCCTGTCCAAAAAGTTAATAAATACGCTGAATATTCTTGTTTCGCCCTTTTTGCTGCACTCGCCCAGTTGAAAGACAACGTTTTGACGCCTCATAAGCGCCCATGTGCTTTGTGGCCATATTTTTTCGACATTGGTTGACGAAAGATTCAACCCCCTAAGTTGGAGTTAAATCATCCCTAAGTTGGATTGAAAATCATCCCTAAGTTGGAGTGAAAACTACCTCTAAGTAGGAGCCTGACATCTCCAAGTTGAAGCCAAGCTACAATTAATCCAAATTAGAGCCCAGTTGCCGCCTATGTGTAGACAGCCCTTCGAACCACTTCTGAGATAAGAATAGGTACTATTACATTTCGAGCAGCCAGAACCATCACAGAAACTTTCATCCATCCATAAAGAAGCTGAAGCCGCCCTTCTAGACAGCACAGACATTCAAAGTTAAGTCCTTTTTTTTACAACTCCAGTTCACTATCAGCAAGTACTTATATTCTCAATAAATAAACAATAGCTTTAACAAACAGTTTCATTTGTATACCTTAGACTATAAGTCTTAAGGGTGTAGCGTGGCCGGTATTTCATTTCAAGTAGCTTCTTCATTTGTTTAATTAAAGTAATTACAAGGTGTTTCTATCTTTCTCACCTTAGTTTTTGTATAGTTTTTTGCTTAATCGTTCAAAAGATAGTGGCGCCCTTTTTACTTATACATCACAATCCTTCCTATAGTGAGCATTAACTTGGAGTCGAACCACCCCCTGGAGAGAGTCTCTTAGCCGGGATCTCTTTTGAGGAGTTATAGTGTTGCAAATTGGCTTCCTGCCTTTTTGGGACAGTTATGGCTACAAATTGGCGCCTTGCCTCTTTGGAAGATTATTGCTGCCTCTTTGGAAGAATATTGCTACAAGAGATATTAGTATTCAGTCTCGATTCAGGGGCGTGTGTGAATTTTGTTTTAAAGAAATATTTAAAATAATAGTAATATTTAATTTCTTGGTCGAGTGAGTTAAGTGAATTGATATCAATATAATATTTATTTGTTCGTGGACTTGAGTGAATTGATATCAATATAATATTTATTTGTTCGTGTAGTTGAGTGAATTGTTATCAATATAATATTTGTTCATAGACGTTGGGGTGAGTTGTTTTAAATATGTACGCGTGTTTGAAAAAAGAAAATTCTGTAATTTCTGATAATGCCGTTATCGCGAGAATTCACGAATTGACGAAAATCGGGTTTACAACGATTTACAAAGTAATTAAACTAGGCACTGTTACGGATCATTCTTTAAAGCGAAAACGTTCAAATCAAAAACTCAGTAAGGTTGACAATGCTACGAAACATGATATTAAACGGATTGTTTACGGGTTTTATAAGGACAATATGGTACCAACTCTAGAACTGATTCGCGATAAATTGCGGGATATTCCTGATTATAACTATCAATGTTTAGAAACACTGCGAACAGCTTTTGCCTAATATTCCGCCGAGCTCGGTAATTGTAATGGACAACGCGTCGTATCATTCGCGAATATTAAATAAAATTCCTAATATCACCACGAAAAAAGATGAAATTTTAAAATTCATGAGAACTAAAAACATTGATATTCCTGATAAGATTCCGGTGAAAAAAGAATTGATTGAAATGATAAAAAGTAGGAATTACCAAAAAGAATATGTCATTGATAATATTTGCAGTAGGTCCGGTCATACCCTTTTGCGATTACCTCCATACTATTGTATCTTCAATCCAATAGAAATCGGTATATGGGAAAATTGCGTGGCCCATGTAATAAAAACCGACAAAGAATATACGGATTTACCGCCTATTGCGAACATAGCACCAATAGTTATTCATCTTGAAAACGATTCAACTTCAGAATTACATTTAAAAAACATTATTTCACAATATTCGAATTTATAAAAAAAATTAGGCACGCCATTGGGCGGCTTTTTTCTTCAAAGGGATTGAAAATATGGGTCATCACATTAACATTAGAAAGACTATACCTATTCTCAAAGAGAGGTTGCTGCAATTATTGAGGTCAACCAAAGTGATGTATCGAGAACCTAGCGGCGGTATTTAGAACTCGGAAATCTGGAAAATCGTCCAAGAGCAAATTGCCATCGCATTACAACCCCTAATCAAGATCGATTTATTGTTCAATTGGTCCGAACAAACCCGAACATTTCTGTCGAGGCCATCAGAGAGCAAGTTCAGGAAACACACTGAATTGAAGTTACTGGTCAAACCATTAGAAGTAGACTTCATGAAGCTAATTTAAGGGCCAGTAGACTCTTAAAAGTTTTAAAATTAACAAATGATAATAAGGTTGCCCGTTTGAATTGATGCCGTGAGCACCAAAACTGGTTTAAGATTGGTTTAGTGTCGGACGATCGTCGGGACATGTTTGGCGAGTTCCAGAACGTCAATCTAGATCCACTAATTACCAAGAAGTTGTCCCATTTCAAGGTAGTGCAAGGTTCTTGGGAGGTATAATGATTCCTGGCCACTTGACTGGTCAAGTATACATCGATTCCGTGTTAAACCCAGTTGTTAGTTTATGGAGAGATGCTGTAGGGCAACATTTCTTGTTTATGGAGGACAACGCGCCTTACATCGCGCCCAACGGTTCATTGAGTTTAAGGAAACCGAGGATATTGTTAGTTTACAGTGGCCACCAAATTATCCGGATCTAAATCCTATCGAACATGCATGGGATATCTTAAAAAGAAGAGTTCGAGAAAAAAATCGGGGTTAAGCGGGTGTTCCAACACTTATCCATGCTGCTACCGAGATTTGGGAGAATATTCCTCAGCAGCTAATAAACAATCTAATTGAAAGTGTTCCCCGAAGAATAGAAGCTTGTATAAGAGCAAGAAGAGGGCCAACTGAATATTAATTGTCTTTTGTTAAACTTTTTTAACAGAAACTTAATTTAATCTAAATTGAACTTTTGTCATTTATGCAGATTATGTATTTAATTTTTTTTTAGGAATAAATGTCTTTGGTAAATTTGAAAAATTTTGAAAAATTTGAAGTGATGCAGTATAAATGTTGATGTGTATACTATTACAAATGTAAGTTTATACAGGGTGTTTCTTAAGTAATCTAAAATATTATATGGGGCGCTTCGTTACTCAATTTTAAGACGAAAAGTTCATATAAACATGTGTGATAGGTGTTGTCGTTTATGAGATACAGGGTGTTGTACGTGAAATTAATTTTTCTTGGTGACGCTACTGATTTATATTTTTTTATTATTTTATTACAAGCAACATGTGTTAAACATAAAGAAAAAATAATACATTTCAGAGCAAATGTTCAAAATGTCCACCTCCAGCTAAAATGCAAGAATCCGCTCGATGTCTAATGGATTGTCGAATACGTTCGAAGATACCAGGATTGTTACGAATAACATTACAGCCGTCTATCATACGATTTTGAAGATCTTGTACGTTTAATATCAGTGTTGTGTAAACAAGCGATTTCAAATATCCCCACACACAAAAATCCAGAGGATTGTGTCCAGGTGATCTAGGGGGCCACGGGTGTGGAGATCCTCGTCCGATCCAATGGCCTGGAAAAACATTATTTAAAAACTCGCGTACAATCACTGAAAAATGTGGAGGAGCTCCGTCATGCATGAACCACATGCGCCTTCTAATAATAATAGGTACATCTTCCAAAAGAAGTGGAAGTTCATTTTGTAGAAAATGTTGGTATGTCTCACCGGTTAACCGTACAGGAAGGAAAAATGGTCCAATTAAATAATCATCGATGATGCCAAGCCAAACATTGACCGAAAATGTTTGTTGAAATCGTTTTACACTTATGGTATGTGGATTTACATCTGCCCATATGTGGTCATTATGAAAATTCATAATCCCATGTCTAGAAAAGTTGGCTTCATCCGTAAATAGAATATTGGCCACAAAATTCGGATTGTTCGCGATTTCACGTAAAATCCGTTGACAATACTGTATGCGTAATGGATAATCAGTAGGTAACAAATGTTGAACACGTTGAACGTGATATGGATACAATAAAAAATTATCTTTTAGAATATTCCAAACAGTTTTGTTACTAACATTTACTTCATCTGCAACTTTTCTTGTACTCGTTTCTGGATGTTGGTCAATAATTTGAAGAATCTGGTTTTCCAATTGGGGATTTCTCACAGTTCTCGGTCGTCCAATAATATTCTTCGATTTAGCAAAAGTTCCAGTTTCTTGTAAACGAATATGTAACTTAGTAATCGTATCTGAACATGGTAAACGATTATTTGGATAACGCTGGGCATACGTACGTCTAGCTTCTAAGGCATTACCATTCGCTAATCCGTACAAAAAATGCATATTAGCCATTTCAACATTAGTAAACACTGGCATAGTTATTAACTAAACACAGAGTCAATCAAATAAAAATGTACGATTTTTGCGTTGGTTTTCAAATTTGACACTTGTCAACATTATTTCAAAGGCCACTTAGAATAAGCATGTTTTTGCGTATTACTTCTAAAAACCAGTAGCGTCACCGGGAAAAATTAATTTCACGTACAATCAGAACTGACTTATTACAATAAATTCAACACCCTGTATCTCATAAACGACAACACCTATCACACATGTTTATATGAACTTTTCGTCTTAAAATTGAGTAACGAAGCGCCCCATATAATATTTTAGATTACTTAAGAAACACCCTGTATAAACAACTAACTGATTTAAGTATATTTTTAAGAAAAAGTTAATTGAAAATTCACCCACCTGAACGATCTTTGTCATCTCCTGAATGTCTATGACGCCGTTACCGTCGACGTCGTACATACGGAAGGCCCATTTGAGTTTTTCTTCCGGCGTGCCGCTTGACGTGACATCAATTGCCAGCAGAAATTCCTGCAACAAAGAAAAAAATATTAACGCGAATCTTCTTAAAAGGATACTTTTGGTTCGATGATGGATACGGTATAAATAGAAATATCTTTTCATGACAAAAATAAAAAGCTGTTTTTCAGTATCATTCCTGGCTATAAAATCCGCTTTTTTGTTTCCTCTAACGTCAATATGTCTTGGTGCCCAATTAGAGTTACTTTGCTATTAAACCGTAGACGTATTAGATTTTAAAAACATCAAGGGAATTGGATAATCACACATTTGATCTCAACATTGCCTCTCCAGTTTTTTCAAATATCTTAGACCCATCTGTATACCATAAAAGTAGGCCCTCTGGTTCTACTTCTCCAACCGTTTGGTGGTTTCCTCTAACCACATCAAACGGCGTGTCAAAGTCAAAATTGACTAGCATGGAGTCCAACAGACCTCGCTATCACATTCTCCCCAAATTCTCACCTAGCGTAATACAGCACCACTCAAAAACAACGCCTCCCCAGCTCTGTAGAAGATCTTAAATTCTAAATCTAGGCTCATTTATCTTTTTGCCAAATCCCATTGTTGAAAAATTATTCAAATCTCCACCAAACATTCAATTGATCATTTTAGTCAGTAAGTCAAAATAGGTGTACGAACAATTATCGTAAAAACATTATAACATAACCTTCAAAGATATGCATTTTCATAAATGTTCAAAGCCTGTATTGACTGATAAGATTACTTCCGATGAAACCTGGATATTCCAATATAATATTGAAACTAAGAGTCATTCCATGCACCGGAAAACTCAGCATCAACTGCAAGGCTGTTGAGAGCACTACAGAGTTGAACCATACAATGCACTTGGCTGACATAGTACCACTTGTTTTCAAAATCTTATTAAATTTGTTTTAAAAGTAACCCGGTTCGAGTTACTGGAAGAGGTGGAGAAAAAATTAGCAGAGCTTCAAGAATGCTCTAACAGAAGATGACTTTCAGCATTGTCTTTCATATTATCATTATATTAAGGTTTCTACTGCTGACAATGCCTTCCTTTCTTTAACCAGGATCTCCATTCTTTCCTATCCAGTCCTCTAATTTGTATAGACACATCATCTTCATTCCTCCACGACCTTCTTTTATTCAATATGTCTAATGATGTTATTTTCTACTTACATTTTTCTATGCATTTTCTCGTTCGGTACTTTTTTCAACCTTAAATGGCAACATATCCTTCAGTACTCCATTTCTGTTGCTAACATTTTCCCTTTGCTCTTTCTATTTATTACACACACCTCTATGGGTAGATCATAACATTTGAATATCTTTTGTTTGGATTTTATTTCAGATTTCTTGTCCAAAATAACAGAGCGTAATTCTATATAATAATTTTTAAAATAAAACTCAGTTATTGTGTTCTTATCACTGACGAATGAAGACATTGTAATATCTACGACATGCTATAACATGTCTATCATTTTTTGTTGTAAATTTATCTATTTTCAAAGCTAATACAGAGAAACATATTTTTCTAACATGAAATATACAGTATGTAAAAGCCAAATGGAATAAATTCATTATTTCGGTTACTGTACATATTTATAAAAAATCCCGAAACACGTCAAATTTAAATTATAACTTGATATTCTTTAACGTGAAAATGCAACCCCTACCTTCAACCCCCTTAGAATAACAGGTACAACCCCCAATTTTTTAAATGGGAAGTATAGGCTTGTGATATATCATTTGAAAGGTCTTTTCTTTCTCTATTCAAAAATGTTATTGTTTTTAAATTTAATGCAAAAATTAACATAAAAAAAATTAATATCATGTTGTTACCGAAATTCGCTAAAATATACTTATTACAATATACTTAAAACTTATTTCCCGTTTAGGTCTTGAAAATGAGAAAGTGAACAAAAACCATAGTAATGTGGTTTTTAGATGGTAACCATTAAAAAACTTTAAAGAATTTCCGTGGCAACGCTATTTTAACAAGCAGTAGTAAATTGTTTTATTTAAGTTGTTATTGTTGTAATTTAAGTATAAAGTTTGTTCAATTCAATTCTGAAAAATGGTTAGATTTACCGGAAATGCATAAAATAACAGTTTTACAAATGATTGGTTACGGAGATAACATCCAAACACAACAGGAAGTAACTCGCCTATTTCATGAGAAATTTCCTAATTTATCGCCTATATCCCAAGGAACAATAAGTAAAATAGAAAAGCAGTTTCGCGAGTTTGGTCATGTAAGGCAGATAAAAAAAGCAGCTGCCAATGCACTGAGTGATGAACTCAAATTAGATGTGTTGCTTGAGTTTCAGGAAAACCCACATACATCGAGTAGACAGGCATCCACTACATTCAATGCTAGCCATACATCGATAGCAAACATATTAAAAGAAAATAAATTGCATCCATATAAGATGATACCTACTCAGGAGTTCATGGAAGACGATTTTGATAGGAGAATTTTTTTTGTGAGCAAATGTTGGACATGTTGGATAACAATATTATCCAATTAGAAGACGTTATGTTTTCTGATGAGTGTACTTTTTTACTTAACGGTCATGCTAATCGGCAAAATTGCCGCTACTGGTCCACGAAAAATCCTCACTGGATGAGAGAAGAACACACTCAATACCCTCAAAAGGTTAATGTTTGGGCAGGGATTGTAGGGAACAATATCATTGGTCCCTTTTTTATTGAGGGCAACTTGAATGGCAACAATTATTTGGCACTACTTCAAAATGATGTCATTCCAACGTTGGCCAATTTATATCCTGATCCAGGTAACCCTCAAGTTCCAGCGAATACGATATGGTTTTAGCAGGATGGAGCACCACCACATTACCAACTTAATGTCCGGCAGTACCTCGATACAATATTTCCCAATCGGTGGATAGGGAGGCGAGGATCGATTGAATGGCCAGTGCGATCACCTGATCTTACATTATTAGATTTCTTTTTATGGGGATAATAGAAGAGCCATGTGTACAAAACTAAACCTTCTGATTTAAATGACTTAAAAGAACGAATAACGCTTGCGATTAGGTCGATCAAGCCTGATATGTTAAATAATGTTAGAAGACAGTTTTATTTGAGATTAGGATGTTGCCAAGACGTTCGCGGAGAACATTTTGAACATCTACTCCATTAAAATTCATAGTTCTTTTTCGTGTTCTACATTTTATTACGTTTAGCATTACATTTTAGTTTTTGATTGTATTGTAGCGAATTTCGGTAACAACATGATTTTAATTTTTTTATGTTAATTTTACTTAATCACTTTTTTAATTTATTTACAAAAAAAATAATTATATCAGCTTATAACTTCTTGATTTGTGCTAACAATAAAACTCATTAATAATCAATCACACAGAGCAGGCTTCACCGCCCTGAATTTTATTAAATCATAAATTTAATGTTTTTATTTCATTTTTATTATTGAATATGGGACATTAATGTTGGAAAGCTTTTAAGTACTAAGTAACTTTTTGATGTAAAATATTTGCCGTCCTTTTGAACTAAAAGCTAGCCAACATCAACACCCATAACATTTTAACTCCTTCTGATCCATTTTACGACTTTTAGGAAGTTACAGCCCGCTAGTACGGAGAGATAATCCGCTAATAGCAGATCCTTTGATGAAGAAACATACCTGTTCATAGCAGTTCCTTTTTTGACAAATAAACAAATTTCATCAGCCAACATCCCAACTACAAACATCAGTGAATTAACCGAGCCCACCGGACAACCGAAGTATAAAAGATCAATCAAATCCATTTACAACATGTCCTCATAGATCTCCTGTAGCAATTATAATTTCTTTTCAATAAACCAATATTTTTAAATAACAGTTTGGTTTATATACCCACTGACTATAAGTCTGCAGCGTGTCCGATTGTCGATAAATATAGTTTCTTTGTTTTCAAATTCAGTTTAATTACAAGGTGTTTCTATCTTTTTCACCTTAGTGGTTTAATCGTAAACGTATAAAAATATAGTGGCGCCCTTAACCCTTAGATACCACCAATCCTTTCTATAGTAGGCATTAACTTGGAGACAAACCACTCCTTGAGAGAGTCTCATATAACCTTTTGGGAACTAATATTGTTACAATGCACCGCTTTTTGTTTTAATTTTTCTTTATAATTGTTCTAATTCGTCACAAACAAACATCTTTGCATGACTCTATGCAGACGTGTTAATTTGGAAGATCAACAAAATTAAATAAAACTTTGATACAGTCATTATCACCGTCCAACTTCTACAACTCTCAAATCCCGGAATTACCATTTACAACGGCGTCAACTTTGTTTAATTGGTCAGTAAGTCCTAATACTCTTTCGGCAACAAAATTACGAATTTAAACACTCTTTTTGAAGTCTAATTGCGGGCATGGTATTAGCCAGATAATTTGTTGGCTTTTGAGCTAGTTAGAGAATGTTTTCGTTGTACAGCCCCACAAAAAAAACAATACTTGGTTTGAAAAGAGCGAGGATCAAGTAAAATAGTGTTGGGACAGTTAGAAATTTATTAATAAAGATAAATTTTATTTTAAAGGGAGTTCAGTTATGTTATATAGTAATAATGTATTTTTTGTTATTTTGCAAAAAAGTCATAGGCTGGAAAATGAAAATGTGGTACCCAGAACGTCAATTTCAACCGCCTACTGGGGGTGGGCACAACCCCTTGATTTTTAGGCCTGGTAACCGGGCTGGCTACTCCATAGAGCCTCTTAATCCGATCCATTTATTCGGAAAGGTTACATTTAAGTAATCCCTTAAATTTGCAGCATCTTGTTGGAACCAAAAATTTTCATTAGGTATTTTCCTAGCTACTATATTTAGAAACATGACCAAATCTGGAACAACTTGGTCTCAACATATTTAAATATTTTTCTGTCGTCAAAGTAATTTCTCTCTCAAATTATTTACATAAACCTTAAAATCTGAACCACAAGATCATCCAGATTTTTAGCTACATCAACTGTAGTTAAATGCTGATCCCGTATACAAATATTTGTAGCATTAACTACAGCTTGTCGATATTTTGGAAGGTATATAGCACAGGAAGTGGACTACAATATCTATACTTTTTAAATCTCGTAATAAAAAATACAAAGACTTGCATTAAAAAAGTATTTACCAGCCACACAATGCCGTCTGCATTTATTGATTTATTTTTCATTAAGATTCAGTTATTCCACTTGGACAATTCAGTAGGACCTTTCAACTAACGAGAAATGGGAACTAAGCATCTCTGGGATCCTTAATGGTTAGACTTTAATTTATTTTCAAGACGGTTCACTGAATTTTCCATTCCAAACTGACCAAACGTGAAATCCTATTAAAAAGTTCGTTTCCACCATAACGATAAAATAATGAATTTCTCATTGCAGACTAGTAAAGTTTGCCAATTGAATATTCATTACAAATAACTATTTTTTTCTCTGATCATTTATAACTTTTAATTGCCGATAAATGTTTGATTAAGTCTTCATTTTATAATATAGATAAGACTTTATCAAGATGTCTGATTTGTTTTCAACACTTCGTTTTTTTTTACCCAGATATCTAGATTTGTTTGTGAAATGTGACGGTTTAAAGAAAATGAAACATTTTTAATTTTTTTTTTATATTGAATTTAAACAGAACAAATCATTAACAAAAATTAGAAATTCGAATATTAATACAGGGTATTTCCCCCACAAACGCGAATAACCGCCTCAATACGTCGTGGCATACCCTATATTTAATGTCCAATCTCCATCTGATCAATCTGATTCCATTCATGGACCAAAGCATCTTTCAAATGAGTTAAATTAGTTGGAATAGGAACTCGGTTACGAACTTTACCCATCATATCCCAGACGTGTTCAATTGGATTGAGGTTTGGGCTACGTGATGGCCAATTCATCCTTTGAATTTCTGTTTCGTCCAAATATAGAGATGCAGTCCTTGCACTAAGTCTTTTAGAAAAATTTGCTTGATCGAACCGTTCGCCTCTTTCTTTGGTATATTTTTTCACGGCCATCAGGTGAACTTAAACAAAACCTTGACTCGTCAGGGACTCTCTTACCGATTTTTGACTATGATTTTTTGTTTTGTTCTTTTTATCATTGCCCCCTTTTCAATTTTTTTGGTTTAACCTCTTTGGCTATAAAATCTCTCTCTCTCTTTTCGTGCTGAGCGTTGTCTGCCAATTGGAGAAACATGTTCCCGGGATAGCTTAATTTTAGGAACTCTCTTGGTCAAGTCCCTATATTTTTTATATATATTGTAATAAATTACAATTAAATAAATGTGTGATGATTGTATAAATATAGTTTAAATTGATATAACTATTAAATTTGTTGTTTTTATAATTTTAAATTTTTATTTTTAAAGTTTTGTGGGGCTATAATTTATGTTAATTTTGTCTCAATTTTTATTTATTCTTTATTCAATTTAAAACACCTTTAAAGTTTCTTTATTTTATTGATCCTTTTCTGTTTGTAAAAAAAAATTATATTATTAAACTTAAAATATGTAATTTTATTTATTATTTATTTTTAAATTTAGTATATCTAAATTAATTGCTGAGCATTAGTTACTCTTAACCCCAGTAGTCAGTTCATAATATAACATTCAACAGTATTATTATTTATTTCCTTTCCTTTACCTAAAGGAATCAATATACCCTTAACCTATTCAACGATACGGCTATGGTATTTTCGTGCGCATCAACCCCCATATAAAAGAACACGTGATACTTAACGGTTGTTTGCTGGGGTGAGGATGTTGAATAGCGTATGTTTATTAGTCGACATAAAATTCTCAACAATGCAATGTTTTCAGATCAAGATTATTTTAAAAAATTATTTAAAGATATTGAAATATATTACTCACAATGTTTTATAGGAGTTATGAAAGTGATATTAGTGAATAAAGTTAAACACATACCGTAAATTCACTTGTTGCTGGAGGTCAAGGATGGAAATTCTTCGTGGCGGTTTCACACACTCGGATTCTTACTAGCAGATAATTCACAAGAAGTGTGAATACTTCCTTGGACGGATACCAAAAAGGATTATAACCACTGGATATTATGTCTTCTTGGTTTCTTCAGGTTTATTTTTTATTATTATTACAGGTTAGTCAAAAAAATTTAATTTTTTCTTCTTAGGATATGATATTTTATTAATCAGTACACAATTTCCATATACAATTTTCCAATAAGTTTTGTTTTAAAATAAATTATATAGTTGATCAAATTAAATTTCAGCCATCTTTAATTTTTAACAGTAGTCGGCCATTGTTTTTTATGATAATTTTAAAATAGACTGACGTGGATTGGCCTTTTGATGAATTTAGAGTGACCTCGATTTTCATTTTCCATGGGCTTATATACCCTCGCCCAAAAAATCGAAAAATGGCTACCTTTTGAGCGTGTTTTGTTTTTTTTCCTAACCCATTTATCTCAAATTTTTAGAAAATTGAATTTTTAATTTAGCATTTTCTGGCCTTATAATTGTTATAAATCAAATCTGCATAGCTTATTTCATTATAATTTAACATTTTTAGAATTTTAAAATCAATCTTTCCTTATTGAAACAGCTGACTTTACGGAGTAAACAATGTCGGCCATTTTGACAATTATCAATATTAAATTTAACAATTATGAGCAAATATCTCTGTTTGGCCATAATTTTAACAAAATTTGAAAATTTACATATTCTAATATGATCAGATAACCTTTTTTTTTAATGACACCGCTTATTTAAGTTTTTATTAACATTTTAAATCTAATGTGTCATAACGATTCAACTACAAAATTTATCAAATAAACGGATTAATAATACATAAAATCATCAACAAACCCCTTAAAATTAATTATCTTGCAACAACATACAATTATAACCAATAATAACATCAATCAATCATCTAATATTAAGTTTATGTCTTTCCACTACAACCACATCTTTCCAGTTTATAATCAACAGTTTTTGATCACCACTTCATTATTTACAGTGTTTTTCCACTTGATTTATCAATCATAATGTCCTTGGCTAAGCTTTAATTAAACAGTCTTAGCTTGTAAACAAAAACATCACTTTCTTACAGTTTTATTCTATCATGTAATAAATTTCAATATCTTTCTTTTTAGATTCTGTCTTAAGTATTGTATTTCTATCAAAATATGAGATGTACCAGAACATAGGAAGTACTAGGCTTGTACTATCATCCGATACATTATAATACAGGAC
Organism: Ophraella communa; assembly: GCA_035357415.1. Classification (NCBI taxonomy): domain Eukaryota; kingdom Metazoa; phylum Arthropoda; class Insecta; order Coleoptera; family Chrysomelidae; genus Ophraella; species Ophraella communa. The sequence goes on from CM068983.1 coordinate 20,895,932, forward strand.
TCATCACTTGATGCTTAATTGAATTTGAAAATATTGTTTGGGTAAGTAAAATTTATTTATCAAATTATAATCATTGTCTATGATTTATTTATTTTGCTCTAATAGCTAAAATTAGTTTGTTGAGGTTTAAATTTTTGTACCTTATATTACTAACTGAATACAGTTGAATATTTTCTACCTTATATAATAATTTTTAAATAACCTACACCTACTTGTTCTTATTTTATAACTACCTATTAAAAAAAAACATTATTGAACTTATTATTATTTTTAACATTAATTATAACTTATTTGGATTTTGATCTAACTAACTTAATATAACTAATATAGTTGGTTTCTTACTAATATTGTATTCCTATGATTCATTATTAATATATTCTAATACTTATTTACTTTTTATTTTTAGCTTAAACAAAATAGGATCTTGGACTTGTCTCTTGGATCGACTACTGGTGTCAGTGCTCATTCTTATGAACTCATTTTATCAAAATAGTTTTTGTGTTCTTATGTGAATTAAGATTTACTGGATTGGCTCTAATAAAGAAATTTTTGGTGTATTGATCATTTAATGAAAAGATTCGAAAGTTACATTCATGTTTAATAATTTATTTCAATTCAAGTCATATATTAGGTAAGTTGTATTTATGATTATTTTAAAACATTACAATATATTTACCTTTATATATATTTTTTAAATGGCTGACATGCCATTATTTTCAGGTGATTAACGCTGGTTACGTTGAGACCACCCGTCTCTACTGAGCTCCACGCATCCCCTGTCCAGCGTGGAGAAACTTCAGGTTGACCTTACCATTTGGGTTGGCTGGTACCCTTTGTAAAAAATCCAGTCCCTTCGTCTTATGACGGGTTAACTACCTGGGTTTCTTTAAAACTCATGGTTATTTTATTTGCATTATTGAGGAATTCGTTCCATTTGGGTTGGCTGGTACCCCTTGTAAAAAATCCAGTCACTTCGTCTTATGACGGTTTAACTACCTGGGTTTCTTCAAAATCCATGGTAATTTTACTTGCCTTACGAGGGTTCGTTCCCTGTGGGTTGGCTGCTACCTTTTGTAAAAAATTCGGTCACTTCGTCTTCGGACGATTCAATTGCTCCTGTTTAAGTGTTGGTAACCTTTTGTAATGGTAACCATGTTTCTTAGTTTATTGTGGGTATTTTGTTTATTTAGGAATTACACCAGTCATCTTGTTAACCAGCATAAATTTACTGATTTATGGTATTCTTTACCTATTCACCAAATTTGGATGGTGATAGTTCAAACAGCAATTACTGTCAAAAAATGAATATTTGCTATGTAGACAATTAAACTGCAATTGACAAGTAATAAATATTGACAGTTGTCAAATTGTGAGTTGGCCACAGCACTCTACTAGCATTCTGTAGTTAATTCTCCAATCATTTAAATCACGATCGTATTCGAAATGTGTTATTTTCTTTAAAGTGTTGGAAACAAATCAGACATCTTAATAAAGTTTTAAATTTTCACATTTACTAGCAGAATTAATCTACAGAGTGAGTCAAAAGTATAGGAAAATATTATTTTCTTTTCTCCCCTGTATATGAAGGGAGTATGAAATTATTTTGAGACGTCATAATAATAAACTTAAAAGTACAGTTTTTTATCCAAAAGTTGCAAAAAAATTCAAAAAATTCTCAAAAACGCGCCAGTGTTTAAGAAATTTTTAAGTTTGGCAAACTAAAATGTATCCTATCAACTGCGCCAATTATCTTCTAATTTTTTATCGTACTAAATTACCAAATCCGGCACGCGTAGCTAAAAATACAACAAGTTCTTCGAAATTTGCATTCGTTGTCGGTCTCTGTGGTAAGAATTTATTAGTTTCATGAGAACCAACAATTTCGCCGACGTGAAATAATCATTAACGCTTTGTTCTTTATAGAAGTTTTTCTTATAGCGACGGCGCGGCCAGTCTTGTGATACATAGAGACGATTAAAGACACGCTAAAAGGTAATTTTAATTTTTCCTACCACGTGTTCATCATTGTGGCTGTAAAATAACGAGCAATTTGACTAAAATGAGAGTACAGTACAAAATATTTTCACTTTCACATCGATGTGTGCATTGTTATCTATTTTGAAGCCGCAAACAAAAAAAATGTCGCCATAAACATATTGGTAACAAGCAAATTATCAGGTTGGCCTTTAGTGGAAACCTTCATCGTTCACATTTCTTGACATTTAGTTTCACAACTACCGTTTAATATGCAATTTATGCAATAAAAATCACAGATTGGAACTGAATTTAACAGGGAAGTAAAAATATTAAAGCAAGTAGTTCAACCTAATACATTTTTAATAATAGGTTTAATTGAAATATTTTCTGAAATCATTCTCTATCCAAAACTGTTTTTAAATTTATTACAAAATTAATATACAGTGCTTTTCAGATAAAAGTAAAAATGTCTTCTAACGTTAGTTAACATATCAGGCGTTCTCCTAAGTCATCCAAATCATGCGGTTTAGTTTTGTAAACAATATTTTTGACATAGCCTATTAAAAAAAAGTCCCATGAGGGTAAAATCAGGTGATCTTGCTGGCCATTCTATTGATCCTCGCCTCCCTATCCAACGATTTGTACGTGTTAGGTTGAGATACTGGCGAACAGTAAATTGGCAATATGAAGGTGCTCCATCTCGCTGGAATCATTTAATATTTGTTGGAACTTGGATCATTTTCCTCACGTTGGGAGCCAAATGTGCAAGACTTGTATAATAGGTATGCACACAGTTTTCTTCAATGGATTTTTAGTTTTTGATTTGGAAAATAGTTTGAGGAAATAGTATACTGATTTATTGACCAACATAATAAAACAACAGATTGAACATCTGGCAGAATGACTTTTGTCTACGACAAGAAAGAAAGAAAAATTATTTAAAAGTAGTATGGTCGGTATTTATTTTGGCTTCTATTTTTTGGAGCCCTTGCGAGCACGCTCTAGATACGGCCATGAGCATAGTTGGTAACAGAAAACCTTCAAAGCAAAGTTTTTTAAACACTAAACACTCGATTTTGTTTTTAAAACGTACACACAAAACTCTAAAACTAAATCTGACTTTATTTTTCTAACATATTAAACATCCAAGTGCGCCCTAACCGTTTAGTAAGGGCTCAGGGCACGTACTATAATTAAATTTATGTAAATTGAGAATCGACTCGTTATACAACAAATTGTTTTGGAAAACCAGCAATTAAAACTTCGAAATAACGTGGCGATATTGGTTCTACGTAATTGATGACATCCACTCGCTTCTATATAGGGTTTACAACAATTTAATTAATTTAGTTGTTTAACACGTTATCGATAATTCGATAATTTACTTAATCATTGATTTTTATTTTAGGTCAACAAACGGGAACGAAAATTTTCTTCTTACCTACAAAGTCTGGCTGTTAGATGACAAGACTGCTTAGGCAAAATTTTTTCTGCAATGGTTAAAAGTTTTAAAAATATAAATATTTATGTTAGTTAATACAATTTACCAAGACTATATTATAAAAAAATAAATAATCAATGAATATATCTAAAATTGATTTACACAAACAAAAATATTAAATTGATTGTGTTAACCTCTACTTTTTGGAAGTTCATCTTACTAAGAACAATAAATAACTGCACAGTTAAACTAAACTTCCACTATTTATTTGAAAAATTCGCTTTAAAATCAATTACATCTGTTTCGCTATAACTAGCATCGTCAGATTGACATATTGAAATTACATGTTGTTTGTTTGTAACTAGGTGCTTGATGTTGATAAGGAGTTAAGGCTAGACCAAGTAAGGAAGTAATAAGACATAACAATATTAAAGCCTAGATGTTATTAGCCCTAAGGGATTATCCTGGATGTATTTCCCTCTAAGATCAGTATAACTGTGCAATGATATAGAAAAACCAGGAAAAAACTATATCATGCTGATCTTTACAATAACTTAATATATTTATGTTACAATAATATCTTATCTATGTATAAAATGAAGACTCAATCAAAGTAAACAGTTTAATAGTGGAGAACTTCCAAGATTTATTTGTTCATTAACTACTTTAAACTGTTGATCTGCTAGATGTCTTTTAATTTCAAGTTCTTCTAGAAAATCTAAATTTTGTTTTTTATCACAAATGTGTAGTATATGAATGTCATTGGTGTGTATAAGTGAGTTTGGATGTTCCAGTAGGTGTTTTGCATAGTTCGACTTATCTGGTTGTTGTAATCTATATGCTCTTAAGTGTTCATTAAATCTTACTTCAAAATTTCTTTGTGTTTGACCTATATATACTGCATTACATTTTGAACAATTAATTTTGTAAACACCAGATTTTTTTAATTTAGGTAGTTTTGTTTTTACATTTAACAGTTTTGTTCCAATACTATTTTGTGTTTTAAATGATATTAATGCTGATGTTGCCGAAGATATTATTTTTGAAATTGCATTGGAAATATTTCCACAATATGCAATACTTTTATAGCTTTTAATTTCTTTAGTTTGTTTTGGAAAGATTAGTTCTAGTGACATTTTTTGTTCTTTCTTATTAATTAATTTATTTATCAAATGTATTGGATAGCCATTAGATGTAGCTATTTGTTTTATGATCTCAATTTCTTTATTAAAATTACTTTTGTTCATTGGAATTGAAAATGCTCTATGTATCATGGAATTATAAGCTGCCAATTTATGTGATAGTGGATGATTTGAATTATATGGTATGGTTACATCTGTTTGTGTAGGTTTTCTGTATATTGAATAATTTAATGAATTATTAACTTTTTCAATTCTTAAATCTAGAAAATTAATTGAATTATTTTCTTCAACTTCTAAAGTAAAATTAATTTTAGGATGCAAGGTACTAATATAATTAAAAAATATATCTAACTGCCGTTCGCTACCTACAAAACCTGCTAACACATCATCAACATATCTATACCAAAATACAATATTGTTTTTATAACTAGAATTAAAGATTTTGTTTTCTAAATTATCCATAAATATATTTGCCAAAATTGGAGAAATAGGACTTCCCATGGGAAGACCCTCATTTTGAATATAAACTTTGTTATCAAAAAGTAAAATAATTTTGACTAATGCATACATCAAATAGATCAATTATGTCTGATATTATACCTGGATGGATATTTCTTTCATCTAATAGCTTTTTAACTAGAACTATACATTCTTTAGGAGGTATTTTTGAGAACATATTAGTTACGTCAAACGATACTAATTTAGTATTATTTTGTAAATTACATTTATTCAATTTTTTGATCAAATCTAATGAATTTTGTACTGAATATTTAAATGTGTAACCATAATTGTTTAGGATACTATTTAATTTTTTAGCTACTTTAGTATTAGGAGTGTTAACATACGAAACTACCGGTCTAATTGGTTTTGAATCTTTATGTAATTTAATTGTTCCATATAATTCTGGACATTGAGAATTTTTATTTACTAGGTATTTTTTATCGAAGTCATTAAATAGGTAATTTGAATGATTTACATGTTCTCTTATTTGGTTAGAAAATTTCTGTGTAGGATCGGTTTTTAGAATTTTGACATTACTTGACATTATGAAATCATTCACTTTAGATTTATAATCTTCTCTTTTTAAAATTACTGTTGAGTTACCCTTATCTGATTTTGTTATAATTAGGTTATTTTCATCTACTTTATTAAAACCTTAAATTTCAAAAGTAATTCAATTAGATACCTATAATTAAAAACAAACTTAATAATAAAACAGATTGATCACCAAAAACAAGAACATTATCTGGTGTTTTTCTTTTCTGTACCTTATGAATTTCTGTTTTGCCTTCATGAACTTTTGCAAAACAGATGTTTGATGATATTGCACTTACAAAATTCTTCTTTCTTTCTAAATCCTTGTAAGAGAATGCTTCTCCTTCCACAAACAAGGTGCTTTTGTATATATGTGCTTTTTTATTTTCGTTTTTAGCTTGTATTAAGTAGTAATGTACCGGGTGTCCGAATAAGAACGGCTCTTGGCCAAATATCAGTAACCATTGATAGTACAGCTTCGGGAAAAAAAAATTTATAACAAAAATGGCCTCGAGAAACACCTGGAAATTATTTACAGACTCGTAGGTCTACCGTTAGAGGGCGTAATTTAATACTAAGAATTAAGAAATCAAAATTTTACAAAAATTGCCTTATTAAAGGGCATTTTTAATGCGATAATCAAATTCTACGAACAATTCTGCGTATTTTTGGTTTCAAAAGTTTTAGTCTATCTTTTCAAATATAAGGTGGGGGAGAGTGGGAACATTATTTTAGAAAAAGGTCTGTAAGTCCGGTCCTGTTTAACCGATCTTTGCGAACTTGGTCTTGTTGATAACAGCTTTCTTCCACCAATATTATAGTTATCATTTCCAAACAACCTAATAAGTGACGTGCCCGCTAGAGGGCAAAACTTTTTTTTTTTTAATCTAGAAATAGAAGTATGCAATTTTAACCATGAATTATAAAATTGGACCAAATTAGCAACAAAATGGTGAAAACCGCATGTCAATATCTTTTTCCTATCCCGAGATATCTTAAGAAACGTGTAAATTTTAAGTATTTTCCTTTGAATATTAGAATACTCTGCTTCTACTGAACGGCATTTAATAATTTTGGGCAAAGCAAGCAGACATGTGCTAAACGTTAATACATAATGAATTAAAACAAAACTATAAAATATAGTAAATAAATTAAAGTAACTAATGACGACCTAAATGTTCAAATTGTCTCCCATCATTTTCAACGCAAGTGTTTACTCTTTGAAAACTAGATTGAATACCATTCTCAATTTCTGCTCTCGAAATACTCTGAAGGGCATGATTTATTATCTCGATCATGTTGTTTCGAGTAGTGGGCCTAGTTGCAAAAACAAGGTCTTTAATCCGTCCCCACAAATACAAGTCCAAGACAGTCAAGTCTGGGGACCTGGCTGGCCAAAAAAATAAACTTCCACGTCCTATCCATCTATCAGAGTATGTTTCATCTAAAAAATCTCTAAGTGATCTGGAGAAATGCGCCGGACACCCGTCATGCTGGAACCACATGGACCTACGAGGCAATTCATCCCTTAAAAAATTTAGGTAGTGTTCTCCATTAATTGTAGTATCGAAAATAAAGGGTCCAATTATCTGACCATCTACGATGCCACACCATACATTTACCGACCATCGACCCTGTTGTTGAACCTCTTCCATCCAGTGTGGATTATTGTGTGACCAGTAATGCATATTGTAGCAATAATATGTCCCAAAAAGGCAGGAAGCCAATTTGTAACACTAATTACTCTCTCGAGAGCTGTCCCGGCTTATGAGACCTTTTAACTCAGGAGTGGGTACGCTCCAGCTTAGCGACACTCTGTATATAGGATATGATTGATGGGTGAGGGCGCCACTGCTTTAAATTCGACAAAATTTAATAACTAGGTGTAAAGCAGAACACCTTATTTAATTTAAAGTTTAACTAGAAAGAAAAAATGAATATTAAAAATATTTTGACCACTTTAACACAACAATGAAAAACTAAAATACTGATACCGATAGGCAACCACACACAGCAAATCTGTGGGTTTAAAACAAACACTCAAGTAAAGAATTCAAATTTATTTTGCCACAAAAGGTTAGGTACTTATTAGCTTAGGGTTTCGGATTTCTCCCACAGCGGTATGTGTACGGCTTCGGTTGGTTACAGATGTTGACGACTTTTACAGGAAGGCAGACCTGGGGGACTTCTCCGGAGAGTTGGAACTTCAGGTGTAGTCAGCTGGATCGGTGCTTTACGGTAACTTGCTAATAATTTGCGATAGTTTCAACGGTAACTTGGAGCTAATAATTTGCGATATTTTTAACGGTAACTTGGGGCTAATAGTTTGCGATAGTTTCAACGGTAACTTGGAATTATTTTTGAGGTAATCTGGAGTTACATTTGACGGTAACTTGGGGCTAATAGTTATCTATGGAAATATCTAGAAATTATTATTTTGAAATGCTATTAATATCTGTGTTCAACTGAGTAATAAAGATAAATTGATAAATGAATTAAAATGTCTAATAATAAAAATTTTGTACTTACAACGGCTAAGGTAAGAATTCGTTAATACGCAAAATGATGTTCATTCTTTGAAGGCAGAATGCTAAAGGGAATAGTTCTCTCTGCGTTACAATTATATTAACGGTTCATTTTCGTTAGGGGAGGAATTCGAGCGTTCTGATTGGTTAGTTTTTAACGGGTTCTCAACGTTCAAAAACGGTTGTGTCTATTGGTCGTCCGAAAGGTATTTTTCTGAAGTCGTGGAATAGTGAAAAATGTTTATCATTTATGATTAAGTGCAGGATTTAATTATACTTGTGATTAAATTAGTTTTACGCTCGGAACATGTCAATGAACATGTTACAATATTGTGACGGTTTACGGTACCATCACTTCTAAATGTAGCTTCATCTGACCGCAAAATACGTGATAGGAATTGAGTAATTATATAAAAATTTGTATTTATTTATTATTTATTTATTTCGCATCTAGTGATTTTACCTGTTTTCTGTCAAAATACTGTGAACGGTGGTTCTGCTTATTCCCAATTCTCTAGCTATTGCTCGGACACTTACATTGGGATTAAGATGCACATTATTGTGACCTCTTCCGCGTCTTCTAAATACAGGAAGATTTACATTTCCTATCGTTCTTAAACGGTGTACGATTCGACGAAAAACTCTGCTACTGGGGTGACGTCTTTGGGGATATTGTAATGCATAAACCCTAGCCGCAACAGTTGCATTTCTCATGCATTCAAAATATGTGCCTATCATGTCAAATGCTTCTTGGTTTGTAAGAATCATCTTAGATTTAACTTAGTAATTTATATATAAGAATTTAATACAAACAAATCGCAATAAAAACGGAAATGCACAAATTACTTTGTTTAATAATTTGACACATGTCTGCGTGCTTTGTTTTCCATGGCCCACTACTATTTTTATATTTTTTCCATTTCAACTACCTTACAGGCGTTTACCGGTGACAGTAACAGTGATATTGAAATATTTAAAAACATCATAAAGAGGACAAGAACATTCAATTTTAGGTAGTCCAAAATTATTAAATGCCGTTCAGTATAACCAGAGTACTCTAATATTCAAAGGAAAATACTTAAAATTTACACGTTTCTTAAGATATCTCAGGATAGGAAAAAGATATTGACATGCGGTTTTCACCATTTTCTTGCTAATTTGGTCTAATTTTATAATTCATGGTTAAAATTGCATGCTTCTATTAAATATTTTTCAAAGAGAACTAGATTAAAAAAAGAAAAAAGTTTCGCCCTCTAGCGGGCACGTCACTTATTAGGTTGTTTGGAAATGAACTATAATATTGGTGGAAGAAAGCTGTTATCAACAAGACCAAGTTTGCAAAGATCGGTTAAACAGGACCGGACTTACAGACCTTTTTCTAAAATAATGTTCCCACTCTCCCCCACCTTATATTTGAAAAGATAGACTAAAACTTTTAAACCAAAAATACGCAGAATTGTTCGTAGAATTTAATTATTGAATTAAAATTGCCCTCTTCTGATCCTTTCACTTTTTTGCTGTTTTTTAATATATCTTTTTCTGTCAATGCTGTCAGAAATTTAATAACTACTGGTTTATTCGACTGTAATTTTCCAATTAGTTTTTAAGGTTCAATTGAAGTTTTAAATATTTAAATATTTCCATGTACATTTCTACATTTTATATTTTATAAAATTAACCGTTGTATCCTTTAGAATAAGCCGCCAATGTAAACTATATTTTATAAAAATAGACATACACAAAACGCACCTGAATAAATGGAAAAGATAAAGTCAGTTCTATATCAACTGTTGATCTGATGGAGTAAATCACGCAATAATTAACAACGGTTATGCCGTAATTGCCTCCTATTTCCTGATTATCTCTATCTGTTTACAAAAACACCCTGTTAATCTAGCTCATATTAGTTGGGTTAAAATAGAGAAGTTATTGATACTTGGTCGATATAGGCAAAAACTAAATTAAAAACTAATCAATTCATCATAAATTTAGAATCTGAAGTGGATAAAGTGATGAAACTTTTTATCTCTAGTGACAATACATGAATCTGGTTTATCCCTTCTGCATTAAAAGTTTGTTCTTTAAGTAATTTCTTAGTTTTTTCAATAACAGCCAAATTGATAACATTAACTGCTCTTGATTGTTAACCATGCTTGAACAATTTGAATTAAAATAAATATATATAACCAATATCCATTCAACTCTCTTTTCAAGTGTCGTATACAAACTTCCTCTAACTCTGCTTGTTTCTAACCACGTTCTTCGCTTGGTCTCTGATGACTCCTCTCCTGTCTAGGATGGCGGCAATTTCGTCGCACCATGTCTTCATGGGTCTTCCCCTTGGTCTTTTCAAGCTTCTTCTCGCTTCACACTTGCTTCACTGGTCCATCCTTACCGTGTGGCCGTACCATCTCAGCTGGGCTTCTTCTACTTTCTTCTTTATTGATTGGACCTTGAGACGTTCCCTTATTTCTTCGTTCCGTATTCTGTCCATTTTGGTCACACCTAGTACTCTTCTTAGATACTTCATTGCTGTGCTTTGCAGTTTACTTTTTAGTCTGGTGGTGAGCGTCCAGCTTTCACATCGAAATATTAAGGTAGATACAAATGTTGTAGATGGCTATCTTTGCTTTTTGGGATACTTCTTTTTTTCCATAGAAATGTGTTCTTAATTGCGTGGTATATTCGGGAAGCGTTTGCTAATCTAGTGTTTATCTCTGTTTGCTGCGTGCCCCTACTCTCTAGTTGAACGCCCAGGTATTGTTTGTACGTTGGTTTGTTTTCCCACATACCATAATCTTGGTTTTAATTTCGTTAATTCTTAGATTACGTTTTCCAAGATTATTATTCCATATTCGGTTTTTCCAAATTCAACGAGGTCATCTGCAAATGTGCACTCCGCTATCTGTATCGTCTTCAGGTTTCTACGTCCAACAAATATTCTCGATGTTTCTTCTCTAGTTTCCTTCATGATACCATCTAGTACAACATTGAATAAGATGGGGCCTAGTACACCTCGTCTGATACCATATTATCTGTTCTTACTCTGTTTCTTGTGTCCTTAACAGGTCGGCTGAAAAGTCCCCGGTCTACCATAGTAAAACACAATATTTTGACAAAATTCATTTTTTTTTATTCAACATAGTTGCCTTCAAAGGCGATACAGCGATTATAGCGACCTTCCAACTTTTCGATACCATTTTTGTAGTCCTCCTTCGGTTTGTCCTCAAAATAGGCTTAAGTTTCGACGATTACCTCAGTATCAGAGCCAAATTTTTTTTCCGCGAGCATTCTCTTCAGGTCAGAGAAAAGGAAAAAGTCGCTGGGGGCTAGATCTGGAGAATACGGTGGGTGAGGAAGCAATTCGAAGCCCAATTCATGCAATTTTGCCATCGTTTTCGATTATTTGTGACACGGTGCATTGTCTTGATGAAACAAAACTTTTTTCTTCTTCATATGGGGCCGTTCCTTAGATATCTTTAGAGTGTCAACTATCTCGATCATATTCACTTTACGGTCACTCAAAATCATTTTGTGGATTTTTTTGGATATTTTCGTCGGTAACCACCTCTTTTGGGCGTCCACTGCGTTCACCGTCTTCGGTGCTCATTTCACCACGCTTGAATTTTGCGTACCAGTCAATGATTGTTGATTTTCCTGGCGCAGAGTCCGGAAACTCATTATCAAGCCAAGCTTTTGCTTCAACTGTATTTTTTCCTTTCAAATAACAATATTTAATAAGCACACGAAATTCTTTTTTGAAAATAACAAAAGTTGCTTCACTAAAAATGCAATATCTCACAAACTAATAGTCCGACAGCTGTCAAATTTTTACACGAATCTTTTGAAGGTTGATACTATCTAAAAATGAAATGGATTTAGTTCTAGTGTCGTCATCTATAGGTCAGACCGGGGACTTTTCAGCCGACCTGTTATATAGGCTCATAATAGCCTTTCTGAGTTTGGTGTTTATTGCTCTGTTCCTTAGGTTTTTGTCTATTTCAATCCGCGGGGTTCTATCAAATGCTTTTTCGAGGTATATGAAGGCTTGGTATAATTCTGTGCTTGTATTTCTTGTATTTTGTATTAGCTGCTTGAGTGTAAAAATATGATCATGGATGCTTCTTCCCTTCATGAATCTGCTCTGTGACTGCTCCAGCTTATGGTCTACTTCTTATAGTAATTTTTTTTCCAGTACTCGTTCATAAACTTTGGTAGGGATACTCAGGAGAGTTATATCTCTGTAGTTACTACAGTCTCTTCTGTCTCCTTTTTTGAAAATGGGTAGAATAGCGCCCACTTCCCAGTCTTTTGGAATCTTGCTCTCATTCCATGCTTTATTGCAAACTTTTCTCCCATATTATTTAACATTTCCGCAGTTATCTTATCACAGCCAGCTGCCTTTCCTCTTTTAAACCTGAGTATTATTTCTCTTATTTGATCTATTGTTATTTCGTTCTGGTTTGGGTTCCCATGTGGGTTTTCTTCTGTATTGTCTGTTACATTATTAGAGTATTTTTGGGTCAGGAAATCTACGAAATATTGTCTCCACCTGTTCATAAAACTTTCGTTCTCGGAAAGGATGTGGCCATCTTTGTTTTCAATTTGTTTTGGTGTTTTTTGTCTGTTCTCAAGCTTCTCAAAGTTTTGCAAAATAATTTTTGGTTTGTGCGGTAGTCTTTCTCCTGCTTATTTTCAAAATCCTCCCAGCTATCTTTTAAAATAAATATAATAAAGTATAAATTAGTTTGATGCTGCGAACCTCGCTTAGCTCGGCACACAGTGATAGATAATAAAACCAAAGCTATAATAGTCCAGGAAAAGATGTACTACATAAAAAACTTTAATGCAAATTTTTCCTGACTATACATTCATTTAAAATATTTAATACGGCTTAAAAGAACCCAAATTAGGGAAATGAATACCTTTCCCTTCGCTATGAAAACTCGCCGGAAATTATTTGGCCCCGTAATAAAAAGAATGAGAATAAAGAAACGTAAAATGTCAAATTTCTATTTCCGGCTGTTACATACTTACGACGGCAACGTAATGTTCCGTAATATTACTAGGGGCTGTCACATTTAGCTTTCTAATTTATTTAACTTTGTACAGGGTGGTCCTTAAGTAATTGTACAAAAAGAAACAGTAGATTCTACACTCTAAAATATTACGATTTAACCCAACTTACTTTAATAAAATGTTGATATTAAGAAAGATACAGGGTGGTATAGTTGAAATTTAAAATTTAATTTTTCGCCATAACTTTCATGTTTATGGAGATTTATTTAAAAAAATTTATAAGTAGAGGTTTTGAGTATGAGGAATTATAATTTGATGCATAATTTTGATGTATTTCATAGAGGACGCCACATATGCCACATATTTGACATAAATTTGCGCTTAACTTTTTTGCTCTTCGACTTAACAATATTTTTCTGATAAAATATGAAAGATACGATATTTCAACAAAAAAAGGTGTACTTGTTAATAACTTCAAAACTGAACAGTTTTCGAGATAATCGCATTTTACAAATCAGCTGCATAACTCCGTGTAACGCAATTATTCCAGGCAACGAATGAAAAATAGAAAAAAACATCAATAATTATAAATTTTGGTATGGAATATCTTCAACTAAAGTTGATAGTTTCCAAAACATTAAAGAAAAAATACTATAGGCTATTATTTTTTTACATACATCATTAAGATAATTAATAATCTGTTATTGGATTTGACATCAAACATTTTACATTTGATATTAAATTAAAGTCATAGTAATATCATATTTTATTTTCAAATGAAATTAAGAAATAGTTTAACTGAATAACATAAAACTTTTTATCAAAGTAAGTGTTCGATATGTCCACCATTTTCCTCAATGCATTTATCGATGCGTTCCATAAAAGATCGTCTCATATTAAATAGCATCATTGGTTGAAAAGAAACAGTTGCAGCATTTATTTCTTCTCAAAGTTGGTTGCGAGTGTTTATGACATTTTTGTAGACATGTTGTTTCATTGCTCCCCATACACCAAAATCGAGCGGATTAAATTCTGGGCTACGTGATGGCCAAGGAAAATGACTACCACGACCAATCCAGCGTTCAGGAAAGTTGTTATCTAGGTATGTTCTTACTGCTCCATCATTATTATGCCTCGGCATTTTCTGCTTTTGTTTAATAAACCAAAATTAACTAAATATTACAAAAGCCACTTATTTATTGACACAATACTTATTTGAAGTTGTCAACATTATTAGTGACATCAGCCTACTATGTTAATGAAACAATGCTTATTTAAGTTGTCAAAATCATTCGTGCTATCAGCCTTCTGATAGCTTAAAATTTGCCGTAATGAATTAAATAAGTCTGGGGTTGCTAATGATGACATCCAAAAGGCTCTAAATGAAGCATTTATCAGGTAATCAGTGCTTTAACGCACAAATATCACAACTAAGAAATATTATGTAGCTGATTCCAATAACAGATTATTAATTATCTTAATGATGTATGTAAAAAAATAATAGCCTATACTATTTTTCTTTGATGTTTTGGAAACTATCAACTTTAGTTGAAAATATTCCATACCAAAATTTATAATTATTGATGTTTTTTTCTATTTTTCATTCGTTGCCTGGAATAATTGCGTTACACGGAGTTATGCAGCTGATTTGTAAAATGCGATTATATCGAAAACTGTTCAGTTTTGAAGTTATTAACAAGTACACCTTTTTTTTGTTGAAATATCGTATCTTTCATATTTTATCAGAAAAATATTGTTAAGTCGAAGAGCAAAAAAGTTAAGCGCAAATTTATGTCAAATATGTGGCATATGTGGCGTCCTCTATGAAATACATCAAAATTATGCATCAAATTATAATTCCTCATACTCAAAACCTCTACTTATAAATTTTTCTCTCCATAAACATGAAAGTTATGGCGAAAAATTAAATTTTAAATTTCAACTTTACCACCCTGTATCTTTCTAAATATCAACATTTTATTAAAGTAAGTTGCGTTAAATCGTAATATTTTAGAGTGTAGAATCTACTGTTTCTTTTTGTACAATTACTTAAGGATTATGGATTATGGATGTTCTGGGAAAATATCGACCTGGCATCGCTAATGTATTAATTTCCACAAGAAATATTGCTCGGTAAAACTTACCTTAAAATCTATGTAGCCATTTTTGTCCATGTCGAAAGTTCTGAAAACGTGGTCGCAGAATTCTTCGGCGTTACCTGATGGGAAGAACATCTTGTACATGTCTACGAATTTGGCGGGCGTGAGGCGGCCGTTAGGGCAGTCTTGCTGCAACAAGTAAAAAAAGCAAATAAATAACGTGATAAAATACGAATTGTTATAAATATTAGGACGTACGCCGGGATTTTTTCTATTTGACTCACTTCGTATTTTAACATAAACTGATAATAAATTCCTGACGAAACTTAATGTTACTTCCATAGAGACATGCAAAGACAATTAAACAAATTATTTAAGCACCTAATCCTCTCTCTCTAAAATACGAGCGACCGAATATTTAGCTCGCAATTAACACAGAACACGTTAATTGAGGCACATTTACAGTCTGTTGACATTCGTGGAAGAAATATAGTATTGTAACAACTAAAAAGTGTGATTAACAGTGAATATGATTAACTTAAAATTTAATATAATATACAGTGCGGTCCATATGTATGGAATAAACTCATTTGTAGCGTTATTATGTACTATATGAAAAAACCTGAAACAGGTCGATTTTTATTCTTAAATTGACAATTTACAGTATGAAAATATTATCCCCCTCCAGCACCCCTTCGGAATTATAAGCAACCCCTCGAAAATTTTAAATTACAAAGGGGGTCGTGTGGCACCTCGTTGGAAAGGGATTTTAGTCCTCTGTTCAGCAATATAAAGTTTTTTAAGTTTGGTGCAATCATAACTGAGAAAATTGATTTTTAAGATGTAAAATTTTGATAATGTCTCTAACACAAAACTTTACGTAGAATGAAGATAATAATGTCACATAATGATTAGAATGTGTTTTTCAATGTATTTGACACTTAAATTAAATGTTCAAAATGACCACCATTCACTTCTTGACAATAACCGAGGCGATATTGGAATTCTCGTACAACATTTTGTATGACCTCGGGGGTTATTTTGTTAATTTCTTCCGTTATCCTAACTTTTAAATCAGCAATATTGTTTGGTCTATTAAAATATACTTTAGATTTTAAATAACCCCATAAGAAGTAATCGAGAGGAGTCAAATCGGGGGATCTAGCCGGCCATTCGATCGCCCCACGTCTTCCAATCCACCTATTGGGAAAAACCTCGTTTAAATAATTTCTAACAGTACGTGCAAAATGCGGTGGAGCTCCGTCTTGTTGGTAGTAAATAGATCGATCTATCTCATTTGGATGATTAACATCAGGAAAAACTCTTTGTAATGTAGGCACTAAAAAGTTAATCAAAAAATCTAGATAAACCTCACCAGTAACTGTGCCCTCAAAAAATAAGGGCCAATAATTTTATTGTTAATGATACCAGCCCAAACGTTAACTTTTTTAGGATATTGAGTGTGAGCCTCACACATCCAGTGAGGATTTTCTCTGCTCCAATATCTACAGTTCTGTTTGTTAACCGTTCCGTTTAAATGAAACGTCGCTTCATCAGAAAAAACTATTTTGTTTATGCAAATCTGCGTTCATTCTATCCATCATCAATTCACAGAATTCTTGCCTTCTATCAGGATCATCTTCATTTAACTCCTGAACCAACTGAACTTTGTAAGGGTGGTATTTTTCTTTATGCAGAACTCTCAAAATAGATGATTTACTTACATCATTGTCGGCGGCAAGTTCTCGAGTTGTCTTATGCGGATTTTCCTCAATCTCTAGAAGTACATCTAACTTTTTTTCATCAGTAAATTGAACTATTCTACCTGGTTTTTCAATATTTTTTACATGTCCAGTTTCACGAAACTTTTTTTCAATTTTGCTAACTATAGACTGCGAAACGTGTTGACCAGGGTATTTATTATTAAAAATTTCACAAACCTCCTTTTGAGTTCTGGTTTTATTACCACAACCAATCATAATTAAAATGTCTATTCTTTGAGTCTCGGACAAATGAGCCATAATTAAATTTAATACGAGCACAAATATTATACTGACGTCTTTTAGTAACTTTGAATACCTAAATGACAGCAGCCTACTAGATTTATATCAATTGTTTATTTAGTTTTTTGACTATTATTTTAATATCTTCAATATATCTTCCTAATATTTAGCAGAACAGATACGAAAATACCTGATTATTTCTAAAGTTATTTTAATAGACCAAACAATATCGCCTCGGTTATTGTCAAGAAGTGAATGGTGGTCATTTTGAACATTTAATTTAAGTGTCAAATACATTGAAAAACACATTCTAATCATTATGTGACATTATTATCTTCATTCTACGTAAAGTTTTGTGTTAGAGACATTATCAAAATTTTACATCTTAAAAATCAATTTTCTCAGTTATGATTGCACCAAACTTAAAAAACTTTATATTGCTGAACAGAGGACTAAAATCCCTTTCCAACGAGGTGCCACACGATCCCCTTTGTAATTTAAAATTTTCGAGGGGGTGCTTATAATTCCGAAGGGGTGCTGGAGGGGGATAATATTTTCATACTGTAAATTGTCAATTTAAGAATAAAAATCGACCTGTTTCAGGTTTTTTCATATAGTACATAATAACGCTACAAATGAATTTATTCCATACATATGGACCGCACTATATTATAAAAGATCATATTCATTGCATTTGATATTTGAAAAGATATGGTCAAGTTTACGAGAAAATGTATTGCCGAAAAACTATTTATACAATTCAGCATTTAATTTTATTAATTTTTATAGTTTGACTATTTAATAAATGCAACATGAGAAATAAAAAATGAAAGTCACACGATTAGGCCATATAAAAAAATCGTCATTATAAAAATTAGACAAAAATTTGGTCGTAATCTGTATTTTGTAGAGAAAATTAAAACCGAGACCAGTACAGAAAAATAAATAAGGGCGGAAAATTTATAATTAATAAATTCATTTGCAGCCGCTGTACTATAAAATAGAGTGACAGATATATCGGTAAAGTTTGGTGCTGTCAAATCCAAGATACTTTAAAAAAAAACTGAAAAGGAGAATATAGTCCAGTCATTTTAGGTTTTCAGTACCAAAAAAATGGAAGCCACGATTTTTTTTTTCAATCGCTTCATTTTAACGTTCTAAAAAACATATTAAAAATCGAGAACAAGATCGCGTTCGCGTTGATAAATATTCGGGGTCAAAGGTCAAGAAATTCGGTTTTTTGCGAATATCTCGCTTCCTATGGCTCGGAGAGCAATTGAGGTGGTTATCAAAATTAAAGCTGACAAAATTTCCCACAAAAAAGCTTTTATTCATTTTTTACGTACAATGAACGATTTACGAAATATAGGGAGTAGAAAATCTATGTACTGCGTACTCTTCGTTACCGCACTACTTTTGACGTATTTTTACGAATATCTCGCTTCCTGTGGCTCGGAGACGAATGAAGGTAATTATCAAAAAGAAAGATTAGGAAATTTCCCACAAAAAACGTCCAATACATTTTTTACGTACAACCAATCGTTTAGCAAAAAACATGCTCCGCTATAAATTCCGTAGTATCCGTTTTCGCACCACTTTCGGCGAATTTTTGCAAATATCTCGCTTTCCATGGCTCGGAGACCAATTGAGGAAGAGATCGAAATTCAAGATTATGAAATTTCACACAAAAAAGATTCTGTTCATTTTTTGCGTACAACGAACCGTTTAGCTGAAAAAAGAGTGCGCGCAACTCACATGCGGCTGAAATGGTGCAAGGGGATCGGGTAGGTTTCTTAGTTTTCGTCGTTTTACTCTTGAACCAACAAGAAAATCGAATTTTTCCAAGAATAAGTTTCGTCTTATTTTATTTTTTACTACAAAAATTCATCATTTAAAAATTATTTTTTTTTTTACAAAATTAAAAAAACAAATTTAGCGTTTTCATCCCATTTTCGAATTAGGATTCGTCTTCATTGTCGTCAACTTGCATTGTATCGTCCTGCTCGTTACCTGTCATCGTTTCCGTGATTTCTTCATCTTCATTAATATTGGTGAGCAGCATATCAATTGGATTGACGTCATCGTCAATGTCATCGTTGGAATCATCGATGGTAGAACCTTCGCGCGTGGCATTGAGACATGATAGTCCGTGACAATGGCCACAAACAATGGAGCAAGGCAGTCCAATTTTTCTGCATCCGCAGCTTGCACCGCAACCTTTTGCGCAATTACAAAAAATCGTTTTTAAGATATTGTCCGGCGCAGGTGGTAATAATGTTGTTACGGGCTCCAAAAATTTGTTTTTCAACTTCCACCCCCACTGTTGTGGTTCACTACATATAAAACAATCTTCCGTCATCGCTTGAGTCACTCGCAGGTATAGAATATCGGGCCGCTTACCGACCAGGCGACCGAACAGCTGCTATATGTATGTGTGTGTGCTGCGCCTGCGCGTCACTGTGAATTTGTATCTGTGAATAGAGCACATTTCTTTAATACAATTCGAAAATGGGATGAAAACGCTAAATTTGTAAAAAAAAAAAATTTTAAATGATGAATTTTTGTAGTAAAAAATAAAATAAGACGAAACTTATTCTTGGTAAAATTCGATTTTCTTGTTGGTTCAAGAGTAAAACGACGAAAACTAAGAAACCTACCCGATCCCCTTGCACCATTTCAGCCGCATGTGAGTTGCGCGCACTCTTTTTTCAGCTAAACGGTTCGTTGTACGCAAAAAATGGACAGAATCTTTTTTGTGTGAAATTTCATAATCTTGAATTTCGATCTCTTCCTCAATTGGTCTCCGAGCCATGGAAAGCGAGATATTTGCAAAAATTCGCCGAAAGTGGTGCGAAAACGGATACTACGGAATTTATAGCGGAGCAGGTTTTTTGCTAAACGATTGGTTGTACGTAAAAAATGTATTGGACGTTTTTTGTGGGAAATTTCCTAATCTTTCTTTTTGATAATTACCTTCATTCGTCTCCGAGCCACAGGAAGCGAGATATTCGTAAAAATACGTCAAAAGTAGTGCGGTAACGAAAAGTACGCAGTACATAGATTTTCTACTCCCTATATTTCGTAAATCGTTCATTGTACGTAAAAAATAAATAAGAGCTTTTTTGTGGGAAATTTTGTCAGCTTTAATTTTGATAACCACCTCAATTGCTCTCCGAGCGATAGGAAGCGAGATATTCGCAAAAAACCGAATTTCTTGACCTTTGACCCCGAATATTTATCAACGCGAACGCGATCTTGTTCTCGATTTTTAATATGTTTTTCAGAACATCAAAATGAAGCGATTAAAAAGAAAAATCGTGGCTTCCATTTTTTTGGTACTGAAGCCGTATTTTTGACTAAAATGACTGGACTAATATTAAAAAAAGTAAATCCGCAACAGGGAAAAACAGAAATTAAAAAAAAGTCAATGTGATAGAAAGTTGTCACACCAAATGTTTCTGAAACACTGTAGTGACATAAAAATCCAAACACCAAGTTTAAATGATTTTATTTTTATAAAAGTTAGTGAATTTATTTATTTTATTGAAACAAACAATTGATAAAATTTTCAGCCTTATCAGTTTGCAGTAGATCAACTATGTGGGGGGAGTTCTCAGCTGAATACTGGGTTTGGTTCAGGAACAACAAGTTGTAGGGGACTTCCAAAAGTTTATTAGTACAAGAAGCAACTAAAATTACAAAATACAAACTTTAATGAAATGTACCACGCCACTGGGTCAAATGAATGATGATTATTTATCAAATTACATTACAATCTTTTTACTACTATCATTATTTTAAAAGGTTCTTAGGACATGCTAATTTAGAAAAATAAGTTTCACCTACCTAAAATGCAGGCACGAGCCCAACTCTTTATAAAAAAGGGTTACCACTGTCCAAACCAAAAACACTTTGTTGCTTTCGCTTAACATAAACCGGCAAAAATCCTCGTTCGAAGGATTGGCAATTAGTTTTATTTGACTACTCAGTTTTTTGTTAATCCCTTCCAAATGATTTATAAACGACGCACATTTATAACTAGGAAAATGAGTTGCCTACCTTTAGGAAGTCCCGATTACTAAAATTATTTGAATAAATAAAAGTATGATGTGTTACAAGTTGAAGATTCCGGTTTTTATACTGCTTTTTTTGAAATCCACTAACAATCCAAAAATGAATATTGTAGCCGTATAGTCCAGGCGTGCTGTACCAAAAAAATAAAAATACGGAATATCTGAGACCTGGAATGTAACAGTTGGAGGTGGTAAAGGGGCTTAAACACATGAAAAAAAATACATTAACTATTTCAATTATGATCATAAACTTTTTAGGGGTGAAAAAGGGGTAAAAAACTGAAATATTGCTGTTTGCGGCTAAAATTGACGTCAAAATGAAAAGTGCCCAATAGAAAAGTTGTAGATCATGTAAAAATCTAAAACTTTTCTCTTGATAATTTTCTCACATAACCTAAATTTTTCGAGGAAAATGAAAAAAAACGATTTTTCGTTTTTAATTTTTAATTTTCCATCGGATTCGTCAATCTTGATGAAACTTGGTGAAAACTTACCTTTTTATGTCCAAAATAACCTCGAATTTTCTCAACCTTGAACATAATAATTTTCCGAGAAATTGGATTTTTCTGGAAAAATCTTTTTTTTCAACTGTAAAGTTTGCTCGGATTATATTATTGAAAAAGGTTTTCCTGGGGCTCATTTTTTCCGTTTTTACGTCTACTTTTACATGAAATAAAAAAAAATACACCTCTCATTTAAAAATGTGCTCAAAAATGAAAAAAACGCAAAAAATGAATTTTGCAACAGCTAAATTTGCAATAATTGTTAAATTTTTGTTATAAAATATAAAAAAAAATGCAAAAGCCGACTCTTGCATTACATTCTACGGGAAAAATTACAAAAGAAAATGTATTTCATTATTTAGTCGGATTTTTAGCTAATTTGCAATATTATTATAAACACTCAAGTCTATTAATGAAGTTAATAATCCGAGCGCGGATTTCATGGTTTTTACTATTGTTGTATGCTGATTTGTTTATATTATAAAGTTTTCCATGCGATAAATCGATTTGTTGATATTACAAGGCCCAAATATCCTTCCCTCAGAGCCCTATAGCCCAATTTTCATCAAAATTTCAATTTTCTTTGACTTTTTGGAATAATTTGTTTATTTTTAATATATAATCGTTCGGTTTTAAGTAATTCGTAATTGGAATTAAAAAATATATTGAAAAGATAATATTTTGTTTGTTACGAATGATAGTACCTATATTTTGTATACTGAAACGTTGCAAGGTCAAAAAGAAAACACAAGGCCTAGGCCCCTAGACTAGTTAGAGTTGTCATGTCTATACACTTTGTCACTGGCCACTGTCACCAATTTGAACCTTCAAAAAGACTTATGAAAAAAATATATTGACATGACCTTAACAACAAAGACTTCTTAAGTGTGCATCCACACATTATTAAAGGTAAAAGGGCTTTAAAGCAATGCAATTATTTTGAAATTTTTATCATTTACCTATTATGCTTCAGTAAGTACTCATACAAAATTTTATTAAAATAAAATCATTTAAACTGGGTGTTTGGATCTTAATGTCAGTTAGTATACATAAAATTTGTCATAAAATTAATTTGCATAAAACTGAAAATTACTTATAGTTATTTTATGTTCCAAAAAGAGGTTTTATATAAAAAAAATCCTCCCTAAATTTTTTAAAAACTTCCTTAGTACCTTTTATTGCTAATAGGTTCCTAGAATATTCTATATAGAGGTAGATAGAGGACTGCTCTATTAGAGACAAATATCAAGTGACCTTTATATCCCCACTTTTATCGATGGTCATCAGTCACGTTCATGACCTTTCAACTTTAACTTTTCATCAAAAAATGAATGAGTTTGATTTACTAATTTTGTTTTATTGAACAGCGTCAATGTTTACATTTGTGTAAAAAGAAACTTACATGTAGGTCAATGAAATTGCATTCCTTGTCATACGAAATAATACCAAGTAACTTATATATCAAATAGTGAAAGTATTGACCTTTAATTGATATGTAGAACAGTCGTTCTGATTATGCTACTAATGCTAATCAAAATATTTGAATTCACTTACAGTGAAAAATGTTTGATGAATCGTGGTATTCTCAAGAGAGATACAGTAAATGAGAAACTCAAAATATTCTGTAGAGTTAGTGAACATTTAATATACAGGGAAGTATATACTGTATTTGAAAATCAAGAGAGAGTAAATTCCCAGAATAAAAACTAATTCGGTATGCAAAACTATAGTACAGTACGTGCGGTAAAACTTTAATATTTGTAATGCATTCTAAATTGTTTTTGTTAATTTCAATACAAAATTTATTAAATTTCTTGGACTATCACATTATTTTATGATCTTTCATTGTTACTACAGTAGGCCTAAGAGGATTAACGTGCGTCATAGGCGTAACCAGATTAGAAAGGGATAATTGTTATTTAACGACCTCCGAATGGCAACAGCTTCTAATGACAGATATTTTGACTGAAATAGTGCTTAAGTTTCTAGAAATGCGGTTATTTGATTTTCGATAAAAGTGACAAATAGTAGTGACTAAAAATGGAAGCAGTTTGTGAGTATACGCCAGTGAAAAAATTAAAACTAGACCATTTATCGCTCAATGAAAAGAGTGCTGTAGTGAATGTGTACCACTATTTTAAACATCAAAATCCCTCAATATAGAGTTCTAAAGGAGGAAAAATCAGGTGGAGTAACCTCACCAAAGCCGAAACCAGGTAGACAAAAACTATTAAAAGTCAACGTGGACGAGTTTTTTAAAAATGCTATTCGTAAGCTTGTTCACTCATTTTTTATAAACAAGCAAATACCAACTTTGGATAAAGTTTTGCAAGCCATTACGAATGATGTTGATTTACCCACAATAAGCCGGGATAAACTATGGAAAACGTTACATGAGTTAAACTTTAAATTTGAAAAAATGGTAATTGATTCTAAAGAAATTGTATGTTGGAGAAGACAGTACCTCAGAAGAATACAACAAGTTAAAGCTCAAAACATTTATTATTTAGATGAAACATGGGTTAATGAAGGACATTGTGTAGGAAGAGTTTGGAAAGACAAAAATATAAAATCATCCCATCAAGCTTTTCTAGAAGGATATACTACTGGTTTTAAGAAACCTATAGGAAAAGGTAAAAGATTAATTATTTGTCATATACAAACGGTTTTCTTGAGAATGGTTTACTCTTATTTGAATAAAAAAAACCGTTGATTATCACGAAGAAATGAATGGAGACGTGTTTGAGGAATATTTTGAACAGATGATTCAATTCATACCAAAAGGATCGGTTATTGTAATGGACAATGCAAGTTACCACTCCAGATTACTTGAACCTTTACCAACCACTAAATGGAAAAAGGATGAAATTGCAAAATGGTTATCTTCTAAAAATTTAGCCTTTGACAATACAATGCTGAGGGCAGAATTGT
The DNA here is from genome assembly GCA_035357415.1 of Ophraella communa. NCBI lineage: Eukaryota > Metazoa > Arthropoda > Insecta > Coleoptera > Chrysomelidae > Ophraella > Ophraella communa. The sequence goes on from CM068983.1 coordinate 20,920,680, forward strand.
TACTTAGTTCTAAAAGACATGAGCAAAATTATAAAAAATATAATATTGAGTAGATAGCCAAAAAACGAGAAATTGAAATCCTTCGTTTACCACCCTACCATTGTGAGGTGAATCCGATAGAATTGATATGGGCTCAAGTTAAAGGTTATGTTGCCAGAAATAACACTACTTTTAAATTATCAGATGTTAAAAATCTCTTCAATAAGGCAATATCTGAAGGAACAAGTGAAAATTGGCAAAAATGTATTAGACACGTTACAGAAATAGAAAAAAATATGTGGGAGCTAGATAACATAATAATTGATATTACTATAGAGCCCATTGTAATTTCTCTAGAATCAGATGGTGAATCTTCTGACACAGAGTGTGAGGAACCATAACTTTAAAATTATTAATTTATGTACTTTAATTTTATTTTTAAATTTTTATTTTTTAAGATTTAATATTGTCGTATTTTTTGCATGTTGCACGTCAAATTTTATCCTTGCGGTTGGTTTTTTTTTCTTCTCAGACACCTACTTAATTGTTTTTTTAGCTCCTCATATTAATTTATAAGTAATTGTAATTATCTGTACATATTTTGTAAATAAACATATGCCTAAAACAAAATGCCTAAAATAATATTGACTTTTTCTTCATTTTACCCAAATTAAATTACTACCTACTTACGAATTATGTTTATCTATCTAAAATTGGTAATCTAGGTATAAATAACTAAAACAAATTAAATATTTCTATTTCCATATTAATTTAATTTTGAAAACGCACGTCTATGGTTTACTGCCTTTAACACTGATAACTGCAAAACATTTCTGGGAATTTACTCTCTCTTGATTTTCAAATACACTATACTATGAATTGCAGTGTTATGGAAAATTCAAAAGTGCCCTACAAACACCGAAAACTTTGTCCTTTAACAGTTTATGAAAAAACATTAGTTATTCTTACCTCAATTCGAGATAATAAGGATTACCTTGAAATGAGTGGAACCACATTATGGAAACTTTAAAAGGAAATGGGTTTCCGCTGGAAAAACCATTCAAGAAAGTCTATTTTATTGAACAAAGACAGGCTTTTTTTAATTATGGGCTCAGACTGTTTTGTTAGGGATGTTTTATTAACTTTTGAATCTACTTGTAGCGGTGACAGGAAGTACAGAACGGAGATGGGAGTACCCCAGGGATCGGTACTGGTACCGACACTCTGGAAGTGTGTATTTGATGTAGGAAGATTGTGGGGAAGATAGAGCGATGTGGATTAAAAATAGAGGAAGATAAGACGGTAGGATTGCTCGTAAAGGGACGAAGCAAGACAAGGAAGATTGGAGTGAGGGTAAGAACGTTCCTATGAAGGAGTCGGTGAAATAGCTAGGTGTGTGCAACAGACAGCATGGCTGGGGAGACTGTAAATGCGCCGGGAGATTGGAAAAGGTAAACGATTGAGCAGAGTATCCTGTTCGAAGAAGAAGTATGGGGTGAAAGAGCGAGGATTCATGAGAAAATAAAGCCACTAGTGCAGAGTTTTTTTGCAAATACTGCAGGGGTAGAGGACAGTGCGTAATAGCAGCAGCTGTGCTGTCAAGGTCATACCCTTTGGACCTGATGGCTAAGGCAAAAAGTATGAAGGTGCAATTATGAGTAGTGAGTAAGTGGATGGACCGTAGATTTAGGAAAGTGAACTACTTCTTGATACAGGTGCTCAATGGACATGGATCAAGGATGGGGTATCTACATAAGATTGGAAATAGAGAGATTGGAGTGTGCTAGAAGTGTAAGGTGAAGGATGATGAGTGTTGAAGCAGTTGGAAAGGAAACTTGGAGGCAGTGTAATGGGAGAACATGGTGGAGATAATATTGACAGGGGAGAAAGAATGGGTGGATGTAAACGAAGATGGCGTGAGTGGTGTCAATGTTATGTGAATGGTGTGTGAGGGACCTCTGCACGTCTTGAAAAATGCTACCTGATTCTCAAGTGGGGGTAACGGAGAATTTTGAGTGTTGGGTTCTAGGTAAGGAACCATCGAAAATGAGTTTCCCATCTCAGCCCAATAAAATACGTGATAATGTTTTTGAAGAACGATTCGAAAAAATAGATCTTTTTTCTAAAAATTCTGCAATTGTAATGGAAAGTTATTACTTTTTAAAACGGTTTAAATTTTCAGTTAAAAACATTCAACCCTTCTTCATTATAGTACAAATACTCGATGGTAAAATCAATAATTATGGTTAATGAGAATGTCAACATATCAAGTATCCCAAAGTTGATAGCTTTTTTGAAAAAACAAAATGTAGACCATCAGCCAAACCAGTCGAAGGTGCTGACAAAGGAACAAATTGAAAGCTGCATGAGGGACACTCCAGATAAGGAATATCTATTACTCACAGTGATAGCATTACTTGGAGTAGTTGCAGGAGGTTGCCGAAGGGAAGAGATCTATAATTTAGAAGTGATGTGGATACGAGTACTCAGCTAGTAGTTAAGATTAACCAGACAAAAACGCATATTCGACGATCTTTCACTGTGATCAACAGTGATGAGGTTCACTATTTGGATGTGTTTAGAAAATACATGAATTTACGGCAACACGTCTACCTGAAAGCTCTTTTGGTGGGTTATGGACAAGGAAAATGTCTGTCTCAAAGAGCTGGTATACATACTGTTGGCGGAGCACCTAAGATAATAGCTGAGTTCTTAAAACTAGACCAACCATATATAGGTCATTGCTTCAGAAGGACATCCTCAACGTTGTTGGCCAATGCTGGAGCTGACCTTAAAGTTCTAAAATAGCACGGTGGATGGAAGAGTTCTTCAGTTGCAGAAAAGTATATAGAAAAATCGATTGAAGGCAAAAACAAGATTGCAAGAATGATCCAAAGGGGCGAAACTTTCGTTGAAGCCACACGTCTTCCGAGATTACAGAAAACACTGTAAATCCATCAACAACTCTATTAATACATATTGCGCTGGCAGCAGCAGTTGTACAATAAATGTCAATTTTCAAAAACTAGAATAAAAGCTTAATTTATGTTGATTCACTTATTATTTCAAACAACATTGGGAGAATTGACTGAAAGTTAAGTTACTATAAGAAAATACATAAGATTTTGACTGAACTATTTCTAACAACTCCATAACTGTCACAATGGAACAAACTAAATTCCCACAAAGAAAAAATGCCGGTAATTTAATTTGTTTCTTTAAAAACGTCTCCCATTCAACAGTTAGGTCTTTTAAATGGTAATCCAATAATGGTTTCGATTCAAAGATACCACAATGAAATATCATGTACTTTTCTCTGGAGTGCAAAGCTAAAGTTCCATTTTCAAACTGTCACCGACGTCGACGTCGACGTCGGTATGTCCCGTTTCGTCTTTCTGGAAGCGCTTTTGTTTCACCAAAACAAAGGTTATACGCCGGAACATCTACGTCTCTCTCCAGCGGGATATTTTTCTATTCGCTATAGAGAATTGGTTGACAATCGAATGGAAATTTGAATGATACCATTCGAAGTATAAAGGGAATCAGTAACAGAATATCAATTTAAGTTAAGAAGAGTTTAATCATTTTAACAGGTAAAGGGGTTTTTAATTGATTATAATACATAGAAATAAACTAAAAATACAGATACAGCTCCAGGTATCTGATGTAATAGTGTGGTTGTGAATGCATCAAAACAAAATTTATACAGTCCACACCAAATCAAAATTCTACCACATACTAACTCATAACTATAAATTTGTCATGGGAACAAATATACTAAGTGACATAAAAATCCGAACAACCAATTTAAATGATTTTATTTTAATAGAATCTGTAGAATATATAGAATCTGTAAGGTTTAAGGTTTACCATGTTAATTTTTAGAGTTTTTTGCTTACAGACCTTACAGATGTACTATATAAGAATCCCATTATCAATCTCAATTTAGATGTGTTTTGATAATTTGAATCAGTACTGAGATACATTTATTATATTTACTAGGCATTGTCCACCCAGTTTGAAGCTTTTTTCCCAACGTACAATTAGTTTTACTGAATGTTTTCAGACTGCTTATTTCATTTTGCCACGTTTCTTTGAGTTTAGTAAAGGAAAAGGTAGAAAAATAAATTAACTTGGTAATACTCAGCTAGCGGTAACTCTACTGGCAAATTATGCCCGAGCTCAGCCGTAGAGGTAAACAGTAAAAATACAAAAATTGAGTTCGCGTCACTGGCTTTACGGTTAAAGCCAGAAACCACTGAGTCTTAAGGCACTAACAGAGAACTACCAAGATAAACAAATAGTAGACTGATATGGTGAACCAGACAAATAAAACAAGATAAAAATAAAAGTAATAAATTACTTTACTTAACAATTTAGGTCTTCAATATCACAATATGAAGGAAAAAATAATAAATAGTAATAATTGTGAGCTTTGCTCATACAGTAGGGTTCAAACAATGAAATTGACACAATGGTTAAATAATTATAATTCAGTACTGGTACTGAAGGTACCGAGTAATGAAATCAATGCTATAGTAAATAAATATATAATTCAGTACTGGTACTGAAGGTACCGAGTATTGAAAACAACGCTACAAATAGATAAACATAAATTCAAGAGAGAGATACAAAAAAAAATGTTCTATAAGAGCTTATCTGTAATCCTGAGGTGTTCCAATCGGTGTTCAGACAGCTCTTCGGGTCACTAGTGTCCCTTTGAAGGAGGTGGAGACTTAGATCTCAAGCTATGGTAATCCTTCCAATATCAGAACGTAGGGGGTACCAAAACCCGTAATAAAAAAACCCTTTTAGATCTTAAGGGTTACTTCAACATGTGGTATTATAGCAATATCTCCTCAATTAAATCCAATGAAGGCAAATTAGCTGGCAAACTCCAAAAATACACAAAGCAAATGACGTACAGCAGTCCAACTAACTATAAAAATGGTTTTTCTTTTCAAATCCAATTAAGATGGCTCAAATTGCCAAAGATAAAATCAAAACCAAGAGAAGGATACTACTAAACACCCATTACGTCGAGTTAACAAATCGGAAATAAAAATCCTGTCAAATTAGTCGACAAGAATTCTCCTGTCAAGTGAGCCAACATAAAATCTTCGAATTGATACCAATTGCAAGGCATTTATTGGTGACTACACATAAATGAATTTCGATAGAGATAAAATTAAAAGACAAACATGTTTTGATTAAGGTAAAACAACTTACTTAAATAATATTTCTACCTAACTTAAGCGAAATTTAATACGAAAATACCTTTCTCCCTAAACCACGGAGCAAGAAACAACCAAAACCAGATAGGCAACTCACTTTGCACATATCGGCGCTAGTAGTCCGCAACACTCTTTTCATATTTTCTATTAGCGGATATTAGAAAATAATTTAGGGAAAAAAACACGTGACAATTTTTCCGGGTATACATATGAAACCGAATTATTTCCCATTCTGATATACTGATAAAAGGAAAAGAATGTCTGACTTGAATTTGAGATTACGCCAATAAGCCCTACCAATCACATAGTCTGGAGTTGTGTGACCCTTTCGGCCGTATTTAATTTGGGTAAAGTGCTCTGGAGGACGTGAGAAACGACATACTTCTTTATGGGGGTTAAAATAGAGTCTTTCTTTCTTTTTATGTATTTTTCACGCAAAATAAAGTTAAATGTTCATAGTATTTTTTTAAATAGGATGTATTCTATAGTCACAAATCGCAAAAAACCATTTTCACCCCTAAAATCAATCCCTCCTATTCCCCCTTATAGACGATTTTGGTTCGGATGTGTTTTTTTTTATTTAGTTATGATGTCTGTAACGATAACTCGTTACATTTTATTGTTTATTTTATTAAACATAATTTTATAATTTGTGATAACCCATAGTGACGATAGCTAGTTGAAGGTAAGCTATAAATAATATAATGTAGGTACTTATTTTGTTTTAACAGGTGTTATGTGTGTTGTATATCTCTTGTTCGATTTATCAATGCAGAATTATTTTAGTTCAATAACATCGAACTCTAGATCGGAAATCGAACGTAGCAAGAGATTTGAACAATGCAGAGGCTCGCTGAGGTCGCTCTCTTGACCGGGACGCCGGTTGGAAAGGTTGACTGACGAGGAGAAGGGTTGGTTATGAAAAGATTGGCTTTTTAACAAAAATGTCGGTATCGTATTAAATCGCTATTTATTTATTGAATCATTATAGATTTGAATTATTTTGATGGCAATTTAAAATAATATATATTCAATTTATCGAATTCAATGCATATTTTTATAATCAGATGGGTTGCTAACCTTTGATTAATATCTAAGTTTTGTCTAAACAGTTATCTTATTTAAATGTGATTTAATTACCGACCTTCTCAGTTTTTTTAAATCTTTTGTTAGATTGATTGGAAGATGTGCCTCAGCTACGACCTTTTGGAAGTGATATAGAACTTCAGATAACTTTTACCTTACCACGAGGTGATCATCTCAGGATTTCTTTGGCTGCCGGATTGTTCACTGGAAGTTTCAGGATGAGACAGGTATGTACATCTCTTTATTACTTTAATAATATATGTTAATTGCATTTTTGCAATTTCTTTTTGAAGAGAATTACATACCTTGCTCGTTATTTTCAATCCGAGAGTTTGGGAAATCATCTGAGTTTTCCTCACTGAGGTTAACTTATTCCTTGTCTTTTTATTGATTGTCTGTAAAGCCAATTTGACAATAACTGTACCTGAATCTAAGTGTCAGCACTACCATAACTATATTATATATTACTTTATATTTTGATTTCTATTCATTATTAGTATGTGAATATCAGAGTTTGGTATCAAACAATATCTTGTTTAGTAAATATTGTTTGAATTTATCATTTGTGTTTGATAACCACCTCTGGATATTCAATTTCAATAGTTAGTATAACTTAGATTCATTTTTTTTGTAATTTTTACATTGGATTTAGTAATAATATCTAGTTAAGCATTATTGTTTAGCGTTTAGTTTCTGAACATGTTTAGCTCATGTTGAGCTGTTTTTCTTTTGTATTCAAAAATTATAGATGCATTAATTTTTTATGATTTTTTATTTTATGATTTTTTATGATTTACTAGTTATATACTAGGGTTTGCTGGGATATCATATCCCTAGTAGCTGTTCTACTTAAGGAATTACTTAAAAGTAAAACCACATAATCCAAATTTCATAGTGCTGGTGCTTATTAACCCTATTTACGATTCTAATTACTTTAATCATATTTTCATGATATGGTCCGAACTTGAGTCCCAAGACCAGTGACGTTGAAACTCCTGAGTGGACACAAGGGGCTGAAGAAACCTGTCATCCCCAGGGATTAAACAGTACAACCAGTGCCCTATTACCGTCAGTAGCTGGTGAATAATCAGTCGGAACAATCAATGTGATTAAAATAAGGGTTTGTAATAAACGTCGAGTCAAAACTAACTTGTAAGTAATCCAATTTAACTTTTGAGTAATTTCTGTTAACTTTATTTATATCATCATTATATATATACATACATTTAATTTTACATAATTTCATTTCAATAACTAGTTGTTATCAATTCATTATTTCAATATTAATATACAACCTTTGTTAAAATATCAATTCAAGATTGTTCATTATTTTTTTTTGTAATCATTAAATTATATTAAAATTATTTCTGTCTTTTAGTGTCACTGTACAATACCTTATCGAACATTATATCTTAACATTTGGTAGGATTGCACCTATTGTCGTTCCATTGTTTTCCTTGTTTTGTTAGGAGTAAAAATCAAAACATAGGTGGCGCTCAAATATTAAGATAAAGTGTGGTGTAACCTTCCTTAACCTACCCTTAGTAACACCAGCAGCGATCCCATCCCTGAGATTAGCCTGGAAGTGCTGGTTAAATTAATTTTTATTGCATCTGTTTCATTTAGCCAGTGTCAATAGTTCGCCACTTCACCTTTTTTTGTGCTTGCATAAAAGGGGTTAAGTGTTGTTACACTTTTGGCAAACTTATCATTACATGTCTTTGACTAAATTGTGCCATTAGTTTGCTGTAAGAAAACATTTATTTATCTGACCATTTTGAACTGCTATTTCTCCTATAGACTATATATTTTCAATCATTTAAATAAAATATATCGGGACGATCCGAAGAAAGTTTTTCAGACTTGAATATGAATATCTTTAATGCAACTGTGTTCCAATATTCCTATACGAAGTCGAAAATACGCGTATATCTTTTGGCAGCCACAAATAATGACTGCTTCTTCTCGTTGTATTAATTTAGTCAAGGTAAAATGGAATTAAATCGAGAGTGGGTTAAAAAGACGCCGCGAAATTACGTCTAAGGGCGTCATTACCACCCTGAAATTGAATTAAGAGTTTGCCTTTGCGAAATATCCCTTCGAGCGTTGTTGGTCTACTACACCGCCTCGAGTGATACACGCTTGAGCTGAAGCATCCCTTAAATAAACCACAACCCTTAATAAGGGACACGTTCGACGCTTTTACTTTAATTAAGGAAAGGTATCATCCTCCGTCTCTGGATCTCGATTTTATATTATGTCAACGTTTTCTCTTATTTTTCTTGGAAGCTGTAAACTTTTTACTCAAAGACTAACTTTTCCCGGTTTTTTTAAGTCAATAAGTCTTTAAATACAATGAATACTATCCAAAAGTCATAAAATTTATTTGTTTATCTTTGGAAATTTTTTACGAGAATGATTACGCTATTAACATGAAAAATAAATCAAATTCATTTAGGTGGATAGAGCTGTCTATACAGGGTGTTTCTTAAGTAATCTAAAATATTATATGGGGCGCTTCGTTACTCAATTTTAAGACGAAAAGTTCATATAAACATGTGTGATATGTGTTGTCGTTTATGAGATACAGGGTGTTGTACGTGAAATTAATTTTTCTTGGTGACGCTACTGATTTATATTTTTTTATTATTTTATTACAAGCAACATGTGTTAAACAAAAAGAAAAAATAATACATTTCAGAGCAAATGTTCAAAATGTCCACCTCCAGCTAAAATGCAAGAATCCGCTCGATGTCCAATGGATTGTCGAATACGTTCGAAGATACCAGGATTGTTACGAATAACATTACAGCCGTCTATGATACAATTTTGAAGATCTTGTACGTTTAATATCAGTGTTGTGTAAACAAGCGATTTCAAATATCCCCACACACAAAAATCCAGAGGATTGTGTCCAGGTGATCTAGGGGGCCACGGGTGTGGGAATCCTCGTCCGATCCAATGGCCTGGAAAAACATTATTTAAAAACTCGCGTACAATCACTGAAAAATGTGGAGGAGCTCCGTCATGCATGAACCACATGCGCCTTCTAATAATAATAGGTACATCTTCCAAAAGAAGTGGAAGTTCATTTTCTAGAAAATGTTGGTATGTCTCACTGGTTAACCGTACAGGAAGGAAAAATGGTCTAATTAAATAATCATCGATGATGCCAAGCCAAACATTGACCGAAAATGTTTTTTGAAATCGTTTTACACTTATGGTATGTGGATTTACATCTGCCCATATGTGGTCATTATGAAAATTCATAATCCCATGTCTAGAAAAGTTGGCTTCATCCGTAAATAGAATATTGGCCACAAAATTCGGATTGTTCGCGATTTCACGTAAAATCCGTTGACAATACTGTATGCGTAATGGATAGTCAGTAGGTAACAAATGTTGAACACGTTGAACGTGATATGGATACAATAAATTATCTTTTAGAATATTCCAAACAGTTTTGTTACTAACATTTACTTCATCTGCAACTTTTCTTGTACTCGTTTCTGGATGTTGGTCAATAATTTGAAGAATCTGGTTTTCCAATTGGGGATTTCTCACAGTTCTGGGTCGTCCAATAATATTCTTCGATTTAGCAAAAGTTCCAGTTTCTTGTAAACGAATATGTAACTTAGTAAACGTATCTGAACATGGTAAACGATTATTTGGATAACGCTGGGCATACGTACGTCTAGCTTCTAAGGCATTACCATTCGCTAATCCGTACAAAAATGCATATTAGCCATTTCAACATTAGTAAACACTGGCATAGTTATTAACTAAACACAGAGTCAATCAAATAAAAATGTACGATTTTTGCGTTGGTTTTCAAATTTGACACTTGTCAACATTATTTCAAAGGCCTCTTAGAATAAGCATGTTTTTGCGTATTACTTCTAAAAACCAGTAGCGTCACCGGGAAAAATTAATTTCACGTACAATCAGAACTGACTTATTACAATAAATTCAACACCCTGTATCTCATAAACGACAACACCTATCACACATGTTTATATGAACTTTTCGTCTTAAAATTGAGTAACGAAGCGCCCCATATAATATTTTAGATTACTTGAGAAACACCCTGTATATAGTAGTTTTCACAATAAATGGTATTGATTGACGGATTATAATAAAACCAACTACACCCTTAAGTTGTAAAATACGAGATGCACATCATAAATGTAAAAGGACCTAATTCAGGTAATTTTGTTTCTCAGAGAGGGATTGTAGGGAATTACACCTTACACTTCTTGTTCATTTTAGTCTTTGTATTTCATTGGAAGTGTTCACTTGTGTTACGGCGTGCAATAATTTTGTAACATTTATTTGTTACTACAGAAATTAATAGCAAAGATTTTATACCCCAAAGTACAGAATCAAATTCGCCAATTATAATTAATTTAGATGAGGATAGCGATAGCGACACTGAACTAAATATAGAATATATTTGTAACATTTAAATAAATTACTTGTATATCTCCTATATTATGCAAAATTCAAATTTCTTAAGTTCAACCCTGTAGCACATTTGCATCTTTTACATGATGATTTTCTACACAATGAGATTAAATCGGGTAGTGAAAAATATTATAAGTTTGAAAAAGAAAATCGTACCTGTATATCCACAAATAAGTCTAAAGCTATCAATTATCAATTTTAGTAAAATCTTCGAGATTTGTTTCACAATTACAAACACATTTTACCATTTTTAGTTCTCAACAGCACAGATTTGTCAATGTTAAAACCACACTAACAAATTTCATTAATATTAATCAATTCCTGTAAGTAGCATTCGATAGAAAATCAATAAATCGATGTTTTGAACAGTAAATCAATATCGAATACACTAACTTTTCCAAAGCTTGTATTTTAAAAGTCAATAATTGTGTGACTAAATAAAAAAATATCACAATAAACGCGTAAAATTTAACTATTTTCCTTGAATATTAACTACAATTGTTCTACTGAAGAAAATTTGATAATAAAACAAACTTTTCTAAGGCCTATTTATTACAATTTTAGGTCCGGTATAAATAATGGGAAGAACTGTACTTACCTTGAAGCCTTTATACCATTCTTTTATTGTGCTTTCATCATAACGAGTATGAGATTTTAAAAAGTCCATATCTTCCTTTGATAATTTATCTTTGCTTCCAAAACACCCCATGATTGGGGTCCTGAAACAGAAGAAACAACATTAAATAATCAAATTAAGAAAATTGATTGTACTAACTCTTACTTTTTGGAAGTCCATCTTATTAAGAATAATGAAAAACTCTTCGTTTTACAAAAACTTCCAATATTTATTTAAAAAATTGCTTTCTTAACTATAATGACAGCCGTTTCGCTAGACTTAGCATCGTCAGATTGACATATTGAAGTTACATTTTGTTTATTTGTAGCTAGGTACCTGATGTAAAGATCAGCATGATATAGTTTTTTCCTGGTTTTTCTATATCATTGCACAGTTATACTGATCTTAGAGGGAAGTACATCCAGGATAATCCCTTAGGGCTCATAACATCTAGGCTTTAATATTGTTATGTCTTATTACTTCCATACTTGGTCTAGCCTTATAACTACCTAATAAACATCAGGTACCTAGCTACAAATAAACAAAATGTAACTTCAATATGTCAATCTGACGATGCTAAGTCTAGCGAAACGGCTGTCATTATAGTTAAGAAAGCAATTTTTTAAATAAATATTGGAAGTTTTGGTAAAACGAAGAGTATTTCATTATTCTTAAATTAAGAAAAGCTCCCAAAGTGGTGTAGAGGACTGTCTCAAACAGTTTGTCCTTTATTTTTTTCTGTAGCTTTTGAACAGTATATAAAAATAAAAAAAAAAATGTAAGGTTTCCGCCAAAATAAACAGTACCGAACCAGAGAGTGCTGTGGAGTTGTTTATGTAATATGGATTTGTCATATTTGACTTAATTTTCATTAGTTGATATATTAATAGTACGCTGCAGTTAAATTTGATTTAAAAATAGTTCTAACAACGAAAGAAAAAGTGTTTTTGGTAGAGCATTATTTTCGTTCATACGGAAAAGGTCGTAATGTTGGTGCAAGCTTAGAACAGGTGTCAATAAAATATCAACAAAAATTTAATAAAGCAGCTCCTAGTAAAAGTGTGATGTTAGCTGCTGCTGAAAAATTTCGTCGTACTGGTAGTGTATTGTGTCAACGTAAAGGTTCTTCAGGTCGTCGAAAAACAGTATGCACTAACGAAAATGAAGGACGTTTTTAACCAAGTTGTGTAAACACCTCAAAGAAGTCTTGTAAGAACTGCATGTAAACTCAACATTAGTGAAACGTCTTTACGTCGCTTGTTCAAATCAATTGGTGGTTATCCATACCGTATTCAAGTTGGACGACTAAATGCTGCGGACAAACGTGCAAGAGAAATTTACTGTGGTCGCATGTTGAGTTTAATTTACGAAGATCCCGAATTTTTGAAAAACATATGGTTTTCAGACGAGAGTCACGTTCATCTTAGCGGCTATATTAATCGACAAACAACTAGATTCCTTGGATCTGAACATCCTGATGTCATTGTAGAGAAACCACTCCACAGTCTTCGAGTTACCGTTTGGTGCGCGGTACCTGGTAATGGAATGATTGGTCCTTATTTCGTTGAAGATGATAATCAGAATCCACTTACTGTTAACCAAGAACGTTATAGAGAGAAAATTATTATACTTTTGTGAGAGATCTAAATAACTTTTGCCGTGTACGAAATCTACAGTTTCGCACACAATGGTTCCAACAAGATGGTGATAACAGGTCGGCTGAAAAGTCCCCGGTCTACCATAGTAAAACACAATATTTTGACAAAATTCTTTGTTTTTGTATTCAACATAGTTGCCTTCAAGGGCGATTCAGCGATTATAGCGACCTTCCAACTTTTCGATACCATTTTTGTAGTACTCTTTCGGTTTGTCCTCAAAATAGGCTTCAGTTTCGGCGATTACCTCAGTATGAGCCAAATTTTTTTCCCAGAGAAAAGGAAAAAGTCGCTGGGGGCTAGATCTGGAGAATACGGTAGGTGAGGAAGCAATTCAATCCCAATTCATGCAATTTTGCCATCGTTTTCGATGATTTGTGACACGGTGCATTGTCTTGATGAGACAACACTTTTTTCTTCTTCATATGGGGCCGTTTTTTCGCGATTTCGGTCTTCAATCGCTCCAATAATGCACAGTAATAGTCGCTGTTGATTGTTTTTCCCTTTTCCAAATAGTCGATGAACAATATCCCGTGTGTATCCCAAAAAACTGAGGCCATAACTTTGCCAGCTGACTGTTGAGTCTTTCCACGCTTTGGTGGCGGTTCATCGGCCGCAGTCCACTCAGCTGACTGTCGATTGGACTCAGGCGTGTAGTGATGGAGTCAAGTTTTATCCATAGTCACATATCGACGCAAAAAATCGGGTTTATTACGACTTAACAGCTGCAAACACTGCTCAGAATCATCAATTCGTTGCTGTTTTTGGTCGATTGTGAGCACGCGCGGCACCCATTTCGCACAGAGCTTCCGCATACCTAAATATTCGTGAACAATATGTCCAACACGTTCCTTAGATATCTTTAGAGTATCAGCTATCTCGATCATATTCACTTTACGGTTACTCAAAATCATTTTGTGGATTTTTTTGATATTTTCGTCGGTAACCACCTCTTTTAGGCGTCCACTGCATTCACCGTCTTCGGTGCTCAATTTCACCACGCTTGAATTTTGCGTACCAATCAATGATTGTTGATTTTCTTGGCACAGAGTCCGGAAACTCATTATCAAGCCAAGCTTTTGCTTCAACTGTATTTTTTCCTTTCAAATAACAATATTTAATAAGCACACGAAATTCTTTTTTTTCCATCTTTTTGAAAATAACAAAAGTTGCTTCACTAAAAATGCAATATCTCACAAACTAATAGTCCGACAGCTGTCAAATTTTTACACGAATCTTTTGAAGGTTGATACTATCTAAAACTGAAATGGATTTAATTCTAGTGTCGTCATCTATAGGTCAGACCGGGGATTTTTCAGCCGACCTGTTACAGCTGTGCGCACCTTAGACTTACTCCGTCAGCATTTCGATAATAGAATAATTTCTCGGGGAACAGACTTCGAATGTCCTTCTCATTCACCTGATCTGACGCCACCTGACGCATACATTTGGGGCATAATGAAGGAAAAAATATTCCATTCGGAAAATCCGCCGGCGAATATTGCCGAACTACGGGAAATAATACAAAATATTTTTCGGTAGTTCCATCAACCATTTTTTATAAATATGTTTATTGACTTACAAAATCGATATGAAGCTTGTTTGCGTCGAAATGTTGAACCTTTTGAACACTTACATTACAGAAATTAAAATTTTTATTTTTATTTTCGGTAGTGTTTATTTTGGCGGATACTGTATTATTGCTTATTTTGAATTATTGATGTGTGTTAGGAAAGAAAAATATAACGAAATTGATAATTACAACTAAGAAGTTTATCATTAAGCAACCATTAGCCATTTATGGTATTACGAAGAGATTTTTCTTTTATATGTCTATAGGTATTAAAAGAATCCAGTCTTTAGTGAAATTTAAATCTGAAAAATGCTGCCAATTACCTTTTACGCAATTAGAAGTGATTGATTACTTTAATGATATACTAAGCGAAAGAATGCAGATACCGGCGAGACCCATAAAATATACCCAGATGCTCTTTCTTAAGATTTATTTTTTTTACAAACTCTCCTATTTATTTATTATTTTATACGCCAACAACTTCGTCTCTAATCATGCTTAAATATTTTTCGGCAGTCAAATTTCCATCTACAATAATAGGACCAATAATATGATCACCTGTGATACCTGCCCAAACAATCAACTTTTGAGGATACTGAGTATGTGTCTCACGAATCCAATGAGGATTCTCCTCTGACCAATATCTACAGTTTTGTCTATTAGTTCTTGTACAAAAGTCGATTTATATGGATGAAGTTATTCTTTATGGAAACACCTTAGGACAGTTGTGTGACTCACATTATTTTGACGAGAAATTTGACGTGAACTTGACGTTGGATTCTCCACGACACTTAACATAATATCCACTTTCACATCATATCCAACGAAGTGCGGTTTTCTCTTTAATGGTTTGACATGTCCAAGTTCTCTGAATTGTGCATGAATTTTAGACACAGTACCTTGTGAAATATTAGGCAACTGAGGATACCTCTGATTAAATAAGTTTGCCACTTCAACTTGACTTCTACAATTTCCTACCCTGTACAGTTCAAAAACTAGTGTCAGATGAACTAAAAATATTGAACTTGCATCTTTTTAACCTTGTGTCTAATCTTTAATGCTAGGGATGCTGTAAAGAATTTTCGTACAAATAAAAAATGACAAAATTAAATCTGTTGTCTTGAAATTTTGGTCTCACACCTATACATCTAACGTTAAATTTTCCCAGTCCCTTTTTTTATTACAGAAAAGTTGTATATAAACAGTCCTCATCTTGTTTTTAAATCACCCTAAAGTTTCCGAGTTTTTCCCATTTTACTAACAGAAGAAAAAAAATGTAAATTGACAAAGTTAAATTATTTCCCTTCTTATTCTGAAATTTCATCAAAACTCCGCCAATCAAGCGCGAACTTAAGAAACTGATGTTCAATTTCGCTATATCAAAACTTTTCTTCAGACAAATTTCCACCGACGCGTTTAGAAAAACGAAACATTTCATAACAATGACATTTAAACTTCAATCAGATAAAACTCTAAGAGATTTGTTTTCGAGGACAATCCAGTGGTTTTTTCTTATAATTATACAGGGTGTTTCTTAAGTAATCTAAAATATTATATGGGGCGCTTCGTTACTCAATTTTAAGACGAAAAGTTCATATAAACATGTGTGATAGGTGTTGTCGTTTATGAGATACAGGGTGTTGTACGTGAAATTAATTTTTCTTGGTGACGCTGCTGATTTATATTTTTTTATTATTTTATTACAAACAACATGTGTTAAACATAAAGAAAAATTAATACATTTCAGAGCAAATGTTCAAAATGTCCACCTCCAGCTAAAATGCAAGAATCCGCTCGATGTCTAATGGATTGTCGAATACGTTCGAAGATACCAGGAATGTTACGAATAACATTACAGCCGTCTATGATACGATTTTGAAGATCTTGTACGTTTAATATCAGTGTTGTGTAAACAAGCGATTTCAAATATCCCCACACACAAAAATCCAGAGGATTGTGTCCAGGTGATCTAGGGGGCCACGGGTGTGGAGATCCTCGTCCGATCCAATGGCCTGGAAAAACATTATTTAAAAACTCGCGTACAATCACTGAAAAATGTGGAGGAGCTCCGTCATGCATGAACCACATGCGCCTTCTAATAATAATAGGTACATCTTACAAAAGAAGTGGAAGTTCATTTTCTAGAAAATGTTGGTATGTCTCACCGGTTAACCGTACAGGAAGGAAAAATGGTCCAATTAAATAATCATCGATGATGCCAAGCCAAACATTGACCGAAAATGTTTGTTGAAATCGTTTTACACTTATGGTATGTGGATTTACATCTGCCCATATGTGGTCATTATGAAAATTCATAATCCCATGTCTAGAAAAGTTGGCTTCATCCGTAAATAGAATATTGGCCACAAAATTCGGATTGTTCGCGATTTCACGAAAAATCCATTGACAATACTGTATGCGTAATGGATAGTCAGTAGGTAACAAATGTTGAACACGTTGAACGTGATATGGATACAATAAATTATCTTTTAGAATATTCCAAACAGTTTTGTTACTAACATTTACTTCATCTGCAACTTTTCTTGTACTCGATTCTGGATGTTGGTCAATAATTTGAAGAATCTGGTTTTCCAATTGGGGATTTCTCACAATTCTGGGTCGTCCAATAATATTCTTCGATTTAGCAAAAGTTTCAGTTTCTTGTAAACGAATAATATGTAACTTAGTAAACGTATCTGAACATGGTAAACGATTATTTGGATAACGCTGGGCATACGTACGTCTAGCTTCTAAGGCATTACCATTCGCTAATCCGTACAAAAAATGCATATTAGCCATTTCAACATTAGTAAACACTGGCATAGTTATTAACTAAACACAGAGTCAATCAAATAAAAATGTACGATTTTTGCGTTGGTTTTCAAATTTGACACTTGTCAACATTATTTCAAAGGCCACTTAGAATAAGCATGTTTTTGCGTATTACTTCTAAAAACCAGTAGCGTCACCGGGAAAAATTAATTTCACGTACAATCAGAACTGACTTATTACAATAAATTCAACACCCTGTATCTCATAAACGACAACACCTATCACACATGTTTATATGAAC
Source organism: Ophraella communa (assembly GCA_035357415.1). Classification (NCBI taxonomy): domain Eukaryota; kingdom Metazoa; phylum Arthropoda; class Insecta; order Coleoptera; family Chrysomelidae; genus Ophraella; species Ophraella communa. The sequence goes on from CM068983.1 coordinate 20,938,360, forward strand.
TTTTCGTCTTAAAATTGAGTAACGAAGCGCCCCATATAATATTTTAGATTACTTAAGAAACACCCTGTATATAATGTAAGGTTAAATTCGATGTATCCTCGATAAGACTTCACTGGTGAAGGGTTGATGGGTTGCTTTTATGCTGAATGCACCGGTATACTGAGGAAATATCATGTTTGAAATTGGTGTAACCTCATGAATTATTTATAAACAGGTGATCGATTTCGTGTTATATATTCTAAGCACGATTATTTACTTTTTTTCCAAAGTATAATACGTCGAGTAACGTCGCCGACATCGTGAAGAAATTCTTACCAATAAATCTAAAACATCAATAACAGGTCGGCTGAAAAGTCCCCGGTCTACCATAGTAAAACACAATATTTTGACAAAATTCATTTTTTTTATTCAACATAGTTGCCTTCAAGGGCGATACAGCGATTATAGCGACCTTCCAACTTTTCTATACCATTTTTGTAGTACTCCTTCGGTTTGTCCTCAAAATAGGCTTCAGTTTCGGCGATTACCTTAGTATCAGAGCCAAATTTTTTTCCCGCGAGCATTCTCTTCAGGTCAGAAAAAAGGAAAAAGTCGCTGGAGGAAGCAATTCGAAGCCCAATTCATGCAATTTTGCCATCGTTTTCATTGATTTGTGACACGGTGCATTGTCTTGATGAAACAACACTTTTTTCTTCTTCATATGGGGCCGTTTTTTCGCGATTTCGGTCTTGAATCGCTCCAATAATGCACAGTAATAGTCGCTGTTGATTGTTTTTCCCTTTTCCAAATAGTCGATGAACAATATACCGTGTGTATCTCAAAAAACTGAGCCCATAACTTTGCCAGCTGACTGTTGAGTCTTTCCACGCTTTGGTGGCGGTTCACCGGCCGCAGTCCACTCAGCTAACTCTCGATTGGACTCAGGCGTGTAGTGATGGAGCCAAGTTTCATCCATAGTCACATATCGACCCAAAAAATCGGGTTTATTACGACTTAACAGCTGCAAACACTGCTCAGAATCATCAATTCGTTGCTGTTTTTGGTCGATTGTGAGCACGCGCGGCACCCATTTCGCACAGAGCTTCCGCATACCCAAATATTCGTGAACGATATGTCCAACACGTTCCTTAGATATCTTTAGAGTGTCAACTATCTCGATCATATTCACTTTACGGTCACTCAAAATCATTTTGTGTATTTTTTTGATATTTTCGTCGGTAACCACCTCTTTTGGGCGTCCACTGCGTTCACCGTCTTCGGTGCTCATTTCACCACGCTTGAATTTTGCGTACCAGTCAATGATTGTTGATTTTCCTGGCGCAGAGTTCGGAAACTCATTATCAAGCCAAGCTTTTGCTTCAACTGTATTTTTTCCTTTCAAACAACAATATTTAATGAGCACACGAAATTCTTTTTTTTCCATCTTTTTGAAAATAACAAAAGTTGCTTCACTAAAAATGCAATATCTCACAAACTAATAGTCCGACAGCTGTCAAATTTTTACACGAATCTTTTGAAGGTTGATACTGTCTAAAAATGAAATGGATTTAGTTTTAGTGTCGTCATCTATAGGTCAGACCGGGGACTTTTCAGCCGACCTGTTACATACAAAGGTTCGAATAAAACATTGTAGTGGCCTACAGTTGATAACATCAGTGAAGGTTTCAGCAGGTTTCTAACCAAATTACTGGCACTGTTCTACTGGACGTAAGCAAGACGTTCGACAGAGTGTGGCATCAAGGTCTACTCTTCGAAATGGACGAGTTTGGCATCCCGAGATCCCTAGTAAAACTACTAGGATCCTTCCTTGATGGAAGGCTCTCCAGAATCAAGATCAAGAACACAACCACCAGATACGCGAAATTGGAAGCTGGGGTGCCACAAGGAGCAGTCCTTTCACCCTTGCTGTACACCATTTACACAGCGGATATACCAAAAACGATGAACACCAGGTCATTCCTGTACGCTGACGACACAGCAATATCAGCGCATAGCACGCATCCCCGCCTGGTATCCAGATATCTACAAGAAACAGCAACCCTTGTAGAAAATGGTGTACAAAATGGAAAATAAAAATCAACGCAGACAAGACACAGGCCATACTGTGTCAAAAGAGAAGACAACACTAGAAGAAGTGAGACTCAGCGAGCAGAGAGTCCCACGGCGAAGTACCTGGAAGTCACCCTAGACAAATGGCTTACTTTCAAAGAGCATGTCTAAACGGTAGTAGCGAAAGCTAAAACAGCAAGGTCTCAACTACAGTGTCTGATAGGACGCAACAGCGACCTTCAACTGCGCACAAAACTGCTGCTCATCCGGACCGTGATCATGCCGATCCTGGCTTGGGGGCAAACAGGCAGTGAACGCACCCTGGTACGTTCGCAACCAAGACATCTTCAGAGATCTAGAAATCGAAAGAATTCTAGATCTTATGAATGATAAAGCGGAAATAGGTTTTGCTAGACTTGAAGACCATCCAAAAGCGGAACTCAGGAATCTGCTAGATTACGATCAGTGGAAGTACGTTAGACCGAAGAACCAGCTTCTTCCACACTAATCAAAATCTAAGTATGTTACAGATACACCAAGAAGAAGAAGACCCAAAGAAAAAGACGAGGCCGATCTAATCGGATAACACGTGATGACCAATGAAACCTGCCAAACCGAGAGAGACAACAAGAAGAGGACACCAGAAAAAGATGCGTAGCATCAACTGGTTTAACGGACAAGAAAACAAGTCTGTTCTTTGAACCGAAGAGCTGACATTTCTACAGACCGGTACCAGGAGGACCGGGGGCGCGGCAAAGGGGCGCGGGAGTCGAGTAAAATACAGACTAACAATCAAAATATCTAAATTATTAGATATCAGAGAGAGTAGTTACATGTACTATCGTCAACGAAAGTGGTCTGACATGGCTAGGGCGAGTATTCGTCGAAACTACAAATTCCATGTTACCACCAAAATCAGACATTGAAAATATTAATCTAACAGACAGATTTTACATCTGTCTCTCTCGATTTGATGACACAATCACGATTATTAATACAAGCTTCAATTCGGATTATTTTGTCACTCTTTGATAAAATGAGTGACAAATGAACATTTTGTATCTAGAATGAGTGTCAAAATTATGATTTTTCGTATAGTTCATTTGTTTGGAGTTGGCAGGTAATAAAAGCTATTAAATCGTAAAATGTTGTAAACAAGACCCTAAATCAGTAGCGCACGTACTTATTTAGATCGGTAGTAAGAAATTTCTATTAATAATTATATTTTAATAAGAGATAAGTAGTCATAATACGATATTTAAAATATTTTGTTTTTCGATTTTAACGAGAATAATTGTGGTCGTTAGGGGTGTTAAGGGATTAAGGTAACCCTATGTGTATAATTGCAAAAACAGGTAGGTACGTTATTAGTCTATAAATTGAGGATTTGTTTATATACATAAGAAAATATAGGTACTCGTTAGTGTTGGTGGTTTATATTGTGATCTATATTTTTATTATTTTACTCATCATCGAATGAATACGACGAAATGGAAGCCGACAATTAAAGGAGTAAGTGCTTTTTGCATTAATTTATATTTAATTATTTCTTAATATGTTGCAAATTTATATTTTACCTTTAATTTTTATTTTAATTTGACTTATCCTTTAAAAAACTTCGGTTCTGCGGTCATGGGATCTAATCAGCTACCTGTTGTGACAATATTATCTAGGGTTTCTATTCTATTTGGGTTAGTTAATCTCTAATTACAGGGTGGACTCTTTGAAAAATAACAATCATTGGGACTGAAACATGATCATCCCAACAGAAAAATATTTATTGATACAGTATATAACTTGTCTATAAAATATTTTGAAACAGAAAGTCATTTAGCGTAATTAAATATGCAGGACATGTTCAAGGTGGTCTTAGTAATCGTTAAAACTGTTGTACTTTATAGCTGTAATAGTTTTTTTTACTTGACAAGCATATCTTATCCGATACCTCTAGAATACAATAGAAATTGATGAGGTAATATGCTTAACTTTAGGCAATGGCACCAAACAAGAATTCTGATAAGACCACTTATTATTTAAAAAAAAAATTAAACGAAGAAATAAAGGTCTCTATAGTCGCGAAGTCAGTAAAAATTCATAAAATGTTTAATTTATATAACGAGGGTTGTCTGAAAAGTTTCCGACCTCAACATGAAGATGGCAGCACTCGTAAACAAAAGTTGAGGAATGTGTTTGCGCATGCTTTGAAAGGAACCCACTAAAATTTCAGCCATTTTGGACGCGCAGTTGTTGTTTGACATTCATTTGAGTGAGTCGATGTGAGTGTTTTTATGAAAATGAAAAAAATCGAGTTGTTTTTGAAAGGCAATACGCCTACGCAAATCAAAGACGAGTTAGACGCTGTGTACGGGAACTCTGCACCATCATTTACCAGCGTGAAATTTTGGGCTGCTGAATTTAAACGTGGCCGTACCAGCTTGGGTGACGATGAACGTGCGGGACGTCCAAAAACTGCAACCACTGACGATAATATTGCTCAAGTTCACCAAATGGTGCTAGACAACCGTCGAATTAAAATGAGAGAGATAACAGAGGCTATGAACATGTCCAAAGAACGTGTTTGTCATATATTAAATCAAGATTTAGGCATGAGAAAGCTGTCCGCGTGTTGGGTGCCGCGTTTGCTCACTTTGGACCAAAAACGTGTTCGAATGAACATTTCCAACTCTCTGTTGGCACAGTTTAGGTGCAATAAATCAGAGTTTTGGCGCCGATTAATTACTGTAGATAAAACTTGGATACACCATTATACTCCAGAAACAAAAACACAGTCAAAACAATAGACTGCGAAGGGGGAATTGGCTCCAAAAAAAGCAAAGGTTGTTCCTTCGGCTGGGAAAGTGATGGCAGCTGTTTTCTGAGATAGTCATGGAGTTATCTTAATCGATTATCTTCAAAAAGGAAAAACCATTACAGGAGCATATTACTTGACAGTCTGAAGGCAGAAATTGCGGAAAAACGGCCACATTAGCAGAAAAAAAGAATTTTGCTTCACCAAGACAATGCGCCGTCTCACACCTCAGCGGTTGCCATGGCAAAAATCCACGAATTACGGTTTGAACTGCTTGACCACCCTCCTTACTCACCAGATCTAGACCCAAGCGACTTTTTTTGTTCCCTAAACTAAAAGTTGCGCTCGGAGGACAGAGATTTTCGTCGAATGAGGAGGCCATCACCTTCGTAAACAACTATTTTCCAGAGAAAGACGCCGAGTACTATTTGGACGGGTTGAAGAGATGGGAGCATCGCTGGAAGAAGTGTATAGACTTACAAGGAGACTATGTAGAAAACTAAAAATTAATTTGAAGAAAGAATGTCTAGTATCTTTGTTAGGACGGAAACTTTTCAGACAACCCTCGTAGTTATAGGGGTGTAAAGTTAGAGAAAACTGAATGTAATTTTTAATGCATAATAACTTATTAGATTCAAATTTGTTTTTAATCTGAAAGACTTTCTACCCTTAAAAATATATTTATAAAAGAAAAAAAATTAAAAACTCAAACAGGAACCACAGGAAAACAAAAAAAATAAACACTATGTCCATTGCAGAATTTTATAACTAGAGAATCTTTTATCTTTTCTTACAATTTAAAAAAGACTTCACATAGGGTAGATATCTCAACTCTGGGTGTTAAATTTTGCGCCTACACTTTTTAATTAAATAAATAAAGTAAATAAATAAATAGAAGCTAGCAATTTTTTACATTTTTTACATTCCGTTTATAGCATAAACTTTTACTAAATGAACACAAAATTCCTATTGAAATCTCGAGTATTTTGCTCACTTTGCCGTGCTAGCAATTTCCCTGGACTATAAATACAACCAGCCAAAATAGTTTTAAATTGTTTAGGTTAATTTACGCCTCCGATTTATTTTTTCAACGAATACAATCACAAATTGATATTTCGGTGGAAAATTTTATTGACTCTGTAGTAAATCTTTTAAAAACAGCAACCAGTGTATAATACACTACTTCGAATCAATGCTATTATTTACATTGTTATTAGTAGTTAAATATAAGCAGAAACAATAACATTTTTATTTAACGGCTACATACTAGTAGAATCCAACCAAGAAATGTTTTTACTGCACGACTGCCAGGGAACAGTATTACAAGCATTCAACATTGTATATCCAACTAGGATTAATCTCTTAAAAATGTTATATACAGTATAAAGCAAATGAGTTGTTGGTAAAGAAATAAAAATTACTATAATAAACAGGGTGATCCAGAATTATGTAAATTAATTTTTAAAGGTCATTAGTACGTCAAAAAATAAGGGTACTTCTTTATGTACACTTTTTATAAAATCGAATAGTAAGGGAGATACAACCCTTTAAAGGGGCGAATTGAAATTCTTATTTTTTCTAATATCTTCCAAACGGCTTTGACTACGGAGTTCATATTTCGGAAGCGATTATAAGACATTAGGATAATTGATTTCATGTCACCACCTACCACATCACATATGAATACAGGGTAGTAAAAATTAATGTAAGGTAAGGAGGGGTAATTGAGTTGTAAAATTTGAACAGTTTATTTTTGTGCCTTCATTGTACTGGAATTTGATTTCCAAAAAATTTCAAATTAAGAGGTTATAATCTTTAGAATATATTTAACCATTTTTGTTAAATAGTGTAGTTCACAAATTTTATCTTGCCATTTTTTTATTATTTTTTTAAAATAATGTCATTGTATTACATTTTCCCCGTGGGTGTGGGGGAAATGTGATAACGACTTCTAAATACTTATTTCATACTGTTAGGTAGGCTGTATGGGGAAATTGTGAAAAATAATAAAATTCTGTACATTTTGGTTTTTTAAACTAAGCATAGCAAAATAAATCAAACAAATAGGTAAGAAAGTGAAACTAAAACTTGAACTTGTTAAACGTATCAAAAACAAAACATTTTTTAAAACAGGACTCTTAATTAGGACAGATTAAAACCTTGGAATTGAATTGTGAACATTAGTCCAGCTTCTCTTCTAGTTTCCTTAGGTTCAGGAAGAATTTTTATTATGTTTGTTCTCTCAACTATTGACGAATCTTCAATATCAGGCCAAAAAAACTTATTCTTTTTGTACCTTAGAAATTTTATGAGCCATTCATCATACTCCAGTTTTTCTATAATTTTTCCTACAAAATGCTTAGTTTGTTTCTTTGTTGCAAATTGGACCAAGACCCACTTATTAATGTTCAAATTTTGAAGTTGCTCATAACCCTCCACAACCTCACTTTCTAATAAGTCATTTAAAAACTCCTCAGAATTATCTGAATCTTGAAACGAAAGATCTCCTGATTCGCTAAAGGTGTTGGATATTTTTCTTGGCCTATTTTTTACCTTAGTAACATTGGAAAGGTCTTCGAGAACTCTTTGTTTTGGCGCTGTTATTACTTCAGCACCAGCAGCTAACCTTTTCTTTGGAAACTTTGTTGGTGGTCGGTTTTGAGTGACGCATTTAAGTAAAAGAGATTCAAATGAAGCTCTATTAATAGTTGTGGTATTGCTCTCCTGAGCTATCATAGTACTAGCCCCAGCCTCAGCTGTAGTAGTGCAGGCAATAACTGAGCTACTGCTCGGCTCAGCTGTGCTAGAACTCGCCTTAGTAGTGGTAGTGCTCATTTTAGCTGTGCTGGTGACCGCCTCACTGCTATTTGTACTTTGAAGATTTAAAGCATCTTCCCATCTTTTTAATGCCTCGCTGTCAAACTTTTCTGGGAACAACTTTATCGTTAAATGGAAAAATACCGCCTTTTCTAAAACCATTTATGTTGACACTGGCATTAGCATCTGACCAGGTCTCTGCAATAAATTTGGAAAACATATCTTTTGGCAGGCGTCGTCCAATATTATGTCGTTGCCATTTGACAAGTTTCATGTCCCATGCATCTTTAATGGATTTGAAAACTGACAGGTCTAACGGTTGTAAGAGATGTGTTGTATGTGGTGGAAGCTTCATTATGGTTATATTTTGCTCATTTGCCAAATTAACTATAGCCGTAGAGACATGGCCATCGTATATAATAAGTTGGGGTCTTTCTGGACCTAGTGCAGGAATAACGGTGTGTTTAAAATAATTTAAAAAAATTTCCGAATCCATCCAGCCTTTCTTACTAGCAGCATAGACATTCCTGGAAATACATTGTCCGGAGCTTGCCACTGGTCCCATATATTGACACCTTTAAATATTATTAAAGGTGGTGCCTTTTCACCTGTAGCACTTGCCAAAAAACAAACAGTTGTGTTTTCCCGACCGGGAGTACTGGTTACTCTTGCACAGGGTTTTCCACGTCTACCAAACACTTTTGTCTTGCTAGGGTCTATAGAGAAACTACTCTCATCAAGTTTTTCTAATGTTTCTTTTAAAAGATTAAAATACTGATAAATAATAAATGGATCAGTAGCCTTTTTCCTAGCATACTCAACTGGCTGTGGTACCTTAATGCTGAGATTATGCCTTTTTTTAAAACCCAGGAACCAGTCATTTCCTGGCATTCCATTTTTGAAAGGGTGTCAATATGGCAGTGTACCTTATGTTAATGATAATGTCTAAGTAACTTGCTGTGGTAAATCGTATTTCCCTCCATTTTTTGAAAAATCTCAGGCAGTACTTTTGTAATGCCAAAGAATGTTTTAAAATGATCAGGAAATGAAGGTAATAGCCCAGATCTCAATGTCACTGAGTACTTATGAGATACATCGTAGTGTTTTCTGTTCCATATTGATTAGTTTTATTACAATTTTGATCATTTATTTAAAAGAATTTATCATTTTTATCTAAATAATCAGCTATCAGTCTTCAACCTTCAAAGAAAATAGGAAATTCGATGCCAAGCAAAGTGAAAATTGCGAACTGATAGAAAATTGGTTGTTTACAGAAGCTAAACGTATCAGTTTTCTTGATAATCGATTCTGATATCGAGATAAGATCAACAATACTCTTTCTTTAAGGTAACAATAAATGTCAGTTCGTTGTTAGCTTTGAAAATAGAAAAATAAAAACCGCAGATTGCTTAAATTTACCCATTTTGGTGTGTCTCGAAATTTCTTTCCAAGTTTTTTTTATTGTTTATTTACTACTTGAATGCTATAAAAACGTTAACAGGTTTTAATTACTTTTAACTTTTAACAAAATGAATGTTTTATAAGATGTAGGTAAGATAAAAGTATATAATTGATGTACATTTTTACTTATATTTTCCATTTTAATGATAGATAATTGTTGCGAAATATTGTTGAACAGTTGTATTTTATATATTACAATTTAATATTTTTAAATTAGATGGATATTTGTAACGTTAAAGTTATTGTTGTTTACTGACATGTGCAATATTTTACGTGGACATTATTTTTTATTACTTGGTTTATTGAATTTTAAAATCGCACGTTTTTTTTCGATGGCATTTATTGCAAAACTTTTGTAAAATGCTTAAAGGGGTTAAATAAAACCTCTATGAAAATAAACAATTCTAAAATTTAGATTGAACTAGCAAAACCTTTTTTACAAACATTCTAAATAACATTGAACTTCTTTTTTTATTCTGAAGCTTTTTACAGATGAAAAGGACAATTTTTGATCCCTAAAATATGTCACTCTACAATTAAGAACCCTAAACAAAAAACTCTGTTTCAAACAATTATAGACCTTAAGTTGTCTTAATTGTTAGTAAGTCAAGTAGTATTTTTATCCTACACTATGAAAAAGTTGAATTTTACCAACTTTACCGAAGCAAGAAAATACCTAAGTTTTACTTTTCCACGTCAGATTAAATAAAATTAATAATCAGTATTTCCTCCATGGGCCTGTATGCATGACTGTACGCGATGTAGCATACTTCTTCTTCGCTTCTTAATGCGTGTTTTAAGAATGTCCCAGGCATGTTCAACGACGTTCATGTCAGCCCCCGGAATAGACGCACAACAGGATTTAAAACTTCCTCAATGCACACAGCACCAGTGATTCTTCTCTCCAAATCCAGGATGGGCGTCCGTGTACCCCTCATAATACCACTCCAAACCATAATACTCCCATCTTCAAATGGAACCAAGGTTGGGCTGTTTCTAATCGAGCTTGTCGACCTGGGGCCCTCCTCCAAACTATCGTTCTTCGCGAATCAGAAACCAAGCCAATTCTTGATTCATCAGAGAACATCACGTAATTCCAGTTAGGACCATGGTGTAACATTTCTTGAGCCCATTGCAACCTTACAACTTTTTGTTGATAGGTTAGAGGTAGAGGTCTTCAGCGATACAAATTTACAGCATTTAATCTTCGTGTAATTGTTTTCCTTGAGATATTCAGTCCTTCAAGTCTAGCAATTTCTCTGGATATTCCACTTGTAGATTCCTGTCGATTTCTTCGAGCTATCAATGTTATCTGCCGGTCTTGTGCTGCTGTTGTACATCGACTTCTGCCACTTCTGGGACGATCCTTCACATCATTTGTAACTTTTTTTTTAATTTTTGATACAACACCCTGAATAACACCAACAATATTCGCGATATCACTTTGACTAAAGCCCTGTTGTAACAAAACAATTACTCTAGACCTATTAAAATATGATATCATGTCTCTGAGCATGTTTAAACAGCTCAAATGAAATTTAAACAAGAATTGGAATAATGTGAAAGCACCCAAATCAATTAAATATAACCAAATTAATACAAAAACGAATCAAATTTAGGATAATTTTTATTTAAAAACGCTTTAAAATAAATATCAACAAGAGTTTATAAAAAACCAAAGGCGTAGATATATTATTTCTAAATATTCCAAACTTCTGTATAGAAATATATATTACTACAACTTAAACTGACATATTGTCACACAAATACCATTTTATTTAGCTTAACTACGATCTATCTATTTATCAGCTAATAATACAGTTCTTTTTTCAATTCATTAATAATGTTTCTTTTCTTACAAGGATAGAAACAAAAACGGAATATAATAAAGTCATTTATCAACTTTTTTTGCGATATATCGCTGGAAAAACAAAAGACCTAAAATCTATAGTCTCTATTATTTCTACATTTTGTATAAGGAAAATTGATTTTCTACTCGTTTTATGTGCCCCAAGTCTCAGAACAATATAACACACGAGTTCAATACGTGTGCCGTTGACAGAAAATATAAAATGGAGCTTAGAATTCCGATTTTTATTTTTGATTCGTTTCAGATAATGTCAGATTTTACTTTTTTATACAACTGTAACAAGCTGCAAGTCGACAGTTAAAAGAAAATGTTGCATTAAATCTGTTTTGTAAAAAGTTAAAATTAAAATACAACCCCATGTAAATATTTAATACTTCACCGCTACGATTTACCGAATCCTTTAAAAATCCTGGAAGGACGAACGCAATAAGTATGATGAAGAAGATATTTGTCATCGCTGTCGTTGTGGAGGCGGAATCTCAGTTGACCCTTACAACATAAGGATGTTCAAATGTCACCGTATTTAGGCTTGTTATGTTGTTTGAGAGAGTCTTTTTATGATATTCGAGAAACTCGTTAAACTATCTTTGTGGTTTTCCTTTTAGAAATAAAAGAAACATCGCAGAGAAAAATATTTCCCAATCTGTCAATAATTGTAGAAGGAATGATTGAGCAGTAAAAGATTTATAGAGAGACAGATATGGGGATCGATAGTGCATACATAGCTAATGATTTTCGACAGGTTATGTACACAATTTCCCCTACGACACAATTAGTGGTTTTTTTTAATACATTTATAAAATATTAATAAAACCAACAAGTTTATTTAAGCAACCTTTATATTTCGGGATTTGGCAACCCTGGTGTTGCAATTTGGCAACCCTGGTTATGCAATCCTGCAACTGATAGGACTTTTGTACTTCTTCGTTTCATATTTGTCTCTTTTTCTTTTTTCAATTCGTGGATGGCATAAGAAGAACAAGACAAAACTGTAAGTTTATTGGTGTGAAGTTAGCGTGGAGCTAGATCTGGTAAGTAAGGCGGATGATCAAACATTTTCAACTATAATTCATGGATTAACGAGTCTTGAAATCTACTTCTACTCAATCTACTAAAAAACCTTGAAACAGAGATTTCTGATAGAAAAGACGGGCAAATAGAAGATCTTATTGGAGGAGATAAAGCAATGAAATTATTCACTGGAAAAAAATACATACTCAGCAGTGGTTTGGTAGCCTTAGAAACAAATCTTGGAAGGACTTTGATCGAAAAAGCGGAAGTACAGGTAACAAATACCAACAGTTTAATTTCGTCTGTCACAGTTTCACTTTTTAGTATAATACTCATGATATTTCTGATCTTTGGAAACTATAGATATTCTAGGAGTTACTGACCCCGTAGTTCAGAAATCTAAAGAACTTGAATTATAGTATGTACAAAAAGTACGAGGAGTAATAAATCCTAATTAAGTATGCAAAACAGGAAGCACCATGAAATTTTTTACAAATCTCTTACTTTAAATAACATTTCTTCCGTAAATCTAAAAACCAGGTAGATCGACCCCGTATTTGTTTCAGTTGTAGCAAAGTTTAGGGTTTCTTCATTGTTAAAGGATTAGCAGATTGCTAAGCAATAACGCAATGCAGTGGTGTGTATTTTGGGAAAAAAATACGTTTTAAATTATAATATAATAAAAAATGAAAAGAAATAATTATTGGAATGCATTTATTACTTACATTTTATTCTATATCTGACTCGGAAAAGGAAGAATCGTTGTTGACATTAATAATAATAGGGTCGATTAAATCATCACAAATATTGTCAATTTTCCAGTTATTTGCCTCTACTTTGATAACTTGCTCGATACAGTTTGTCCAATTTTCCTTACTAACATGACATACAGCACTCTCAAACAATTTCACAACATCGTTTATTTTAAAAGTAGTATTTTTTTTCCAACTTCCCCCTTTACCTGAGCCCATATTAATTCTATGGGATTAAGTTCACAATGATAAGGGGGAAGTCGAAGAACTGATATACCACGAGAAGAAGCCATTTCTTCTACAATGTAGGTTTTGGATTTATTCTTGTTCATTTTTGCAATTCTGTAAAGTTCTTTCCTTAGTGGATCTTTTGGAAACTTAATATTTTTCGAAATAAGCCACTCCAAAAGCTCTGCTTTACGCCAACGACTTGTGGGCAATGCTTCTCGTAACCGTGAATGGTAACTTGCGTTGTCCATAACAATAACAGCCCCTTTTGGAATCAGGTCCAACATTTGAACAAACCATTCCTCGAAGACATCCCCATTCATATCTTCGTGATAGTCCCCCGTGCGTTTTGAAATAAAAGTTAATAATCCACCATCAACAAAACCTTCAGAACTTCCAACATGGACAATGATAAGTCTTTTTCCTTTTCCAGATGGTGGCTGCAAACCTAACGACAAACCTTCCACGAATACCTGCCTTCCGCTTTTAATGTTTTCATCTTGCCAAGATTTGGAAACTGTATATCCAGCATTTATCCATGTTTCGTCTAAGTAGAAGATTTTCGAATTTTGTTCTCTGGCATGTCGAATGCTTCTTAAATAGTCTCTTTTCCAAACAACTATTTTCGGTTTATCTACCAAGAGAGATTTTCTATTATGTTTTGTATATCTGAAACCCACATCTTTCAAAAGTTACCATAATGTCATTCTGGAGAATTTTGTATAGTCCGTATCTTCTTGCACTGATGTCACAATTTTGTCAAGTGTTGGAATTTCCTTTCGTAAGTAAAATCCATGGACTTTCGCCTTAGTCTTCGTTTTAATGACTCATCGATCTCAATTGGTTTTCGGCCTGAAGGAGTTTTAGGGGTTGAAGAGTTCCATTCTTGCTTTCTTTTAGTAATCTATAAATTGTTGATTTAGCAACACACAACATAGCAGCCGTTAATTCCACAATATCATCAACACTTGCACTTGGATTCTTGTTTTTCAATGATATATAACAATTCAATATCAGAGTTTTTTCATTTAAAGATAATGGACCTGTTTTTGGTCGTTTAGATGGTCCTTGGCTTATCGACATTGTTTGGTACTTGCACAATTAACATTCAACAAATGTTTTAAATATATTCCAACTGTTTACAATATTATGAAAACCATACAACTTTACTCAAAGAACTAATACTAAGTACTGATTTAATGTACCTACTTTCTTTTAAAATAATATTCCCGATAATGTTTCTAAGAAAACTGGGTTGTTTGGAAAATCCCTCTCAATAATCGAATAATCTGTAAATAGGTGTAATCGTATTAAGCCGATTACAGTAGGCCACTTGCCCTTTAAAATTTCTGAGAAAAATTCCCCAAACACTACATATAGGAGTAATACAAATAAAAAATATTCATTTTGCTTCTTTGAATTTAATAAAAATTGTAACGATATCTTGCTATCTTGACTTTAATTAACTTTTTAAAAATATATTTCATTGTAATTTATTTGTGACAATATTCAAAGTTTGAATTAATCTTCTTACAAAAAGAACAAAAATATATAAAATAATTATTGTTACAGATTGGTTTGTTTTCTATTATGAATAAACTGTGTTGCCTATCTTTATCAAACTTACTAAAATTTACGTACCTCTATCACTTTTTTTTATTAAAATTAGTACATCCCGTTACCTCTGACCTAAATCGTATATTCTTTAGCATAGCTGCAACTCATTCGTTCAATACAAAATGTACCTTACGGTATACCCTCTTAAAATATATTTTGGTACGTCTAGGAAATCTACTTAAATGAATGATTTATTACTCATTGTCCTTTCTATATAGACTATAGCAGTAATTGAACATTTTAAGTAAACTTTGCTAATCGATACTCAAAGGTAGATATGAAGTAGCTCTACCATGGATCAAAGGAGATCCTCCATTGCCATCAAATTTTAATATTGCCTTAAAAAGATTGGATAATTTAATGCAAAGTTTCTCTGACTGGTTGGCAAATTATATTAATGAAGGAATTCCTTAGATTGACGTAGACTTTGATAGAGGATATTACTTTCCACATGGTTATTATGTCATGCTAATTTTGAAATGTTAAAAGTTTTCCCTATTTGTCCTGTTTTTTGACGGAAGATCTTATAAGGGTAGTATTTGATCCTTTTTCTCAAAATACTTCTGCTTTAGAAATAACAAAGTCTCAAACAAAAAACCAAAATAGATAGAGATAATTAATAGGATCTAAAACTGCAACTGAACTAAAAAATAAAAATAAAAGAAGCAGATTCACTTACAAAAACTAATCCCAACAAAAATAACAAATGTAATTAAAAAAGCCAACTTAAAATCGTTAATAAACAAGTTAATCGTCGATTAATGAAAGTTCTAAAAGAACCCTAAGGTATTATTTGTATTTTTACTTGTTTCAAAAACCTTGGAAATAAAATCAAATCTAGTCATGTACATTGTACAATATCGTGGTAAAAATGAGTCTTGTATGAAATATTAGCTTTAATCATGGACAATTTACCAAACTGCTGTAATCTATTCACAATAATAACATAATTGACTGCAAACATAATTACATCAATTCATGTAAACATCGATAACAACGTTTTATCTCAAGAAATCTAAGAATATGTTCACGTTATCATCGATCAAAATAGCTCAAAAATTATTAATTTAATCGAGTTTAAATTTGCCGTTTTTTTTTATTGTATACTATACAGTATTGTGATATAAACTTCCGGATACTTGATTTTAAGGCTTATAAATTTGTACAACTACGACCTGAAAGAGCTATTGTGGCTCACCCCTAGGCTATAGTCGTTCTGTCATCCCCATGCTCTGATGAAGATCATCAGGGTCGTGTTGGCAACACTTCCATGTTCAACTTGGCTCTTTTAAAGGTTTTTTGAATAAACATAAGGTCTACAACCTAAAATTACGTAACCTACAGGTTGTAAGGCTCATGACAACCTTTCTGCTCTGACTTTGTAACAGAAAACGGAGCAGCAAAAGAAAAAAACAGAAATGCAAGAAGTGCAAAGAATCAGGCTGCATTAAAAGAAGTCTGTCATTATTGGTTCAGCTAAAAACTGCAAGCAAATACTAGGGCGACTAGCTCAAATATTGTAAATGTACTCTCATCCTGTATAGGGATTTTTAAAAGACCCCAAGGTCGGGTAAGAATCCCTTTTACTAGTATGAATTATTTTCTGGCCATTTCCAGGAATCTTTTGGTTGTATTCTTGTTTGCTATTAAAATTTTTCCTGGTTATTTCGGTCTGATGCTATATTTATGCCAGTCAACTCCATATGAACTATACGTGCATTTTTTCCTACGGCTCGTTGATTTTTTTATCCACAGCCTATTCCCACAAGGACCTTGTAGCTTGTAGTATGTAGTGTCATCAACTGCCCCTTTGACAAACATATCCTTTCATTGCCCTGGTTGGTGTTGTTTTCATTTTTTTAATTAAGCAAAAACAAAATGGTATAGGTTCATTAAAATAACTCCTCATAACAAGAGATCTTTCGTAGATCATGGCGTCTGGATGTTTTCTTTTACAAAAAACAGAATAACAAAAAGTAGTCTTCATTTTTGTAGTAAAAAGTTTGGGCAGAGATGAATCTTTTAAATTACTGTAAACAACACAAATAGTGCTCGTATGACAAAGCATTCTGAGTACGTATAACCTCAAAAATGTCCTACTTTACCATAGAGCTGTCAGTTGTCAGATTGCAACATCAGGGTTGCCAAATCTCGAAATATAAAAGGCAACCCTCGAACTTCAGAAATACATTTAGATTAATAAAAAATTAAAGAAAATCTAGTAAGTATGTTTCACGGGCGAAAATATAAATCCAAGTTAAGATTTTAGCTCTATTTAACCCCACTCGATGATGAGCAACAGTATAGTTTAGTGTTGAAAAGGAAAAATCCGTAAATAATCGGATCAATAGCTTTAAATGCTCTGCGGCGTTTTGATATATATACACGTATCGCAAAAATTCAAAAGCATAAAGTTTTCATTTTGATAATGCATTTACAGCACAATTCTCATCTTTCCAATTTAAATTGATATTTATTAAAAAAAACAGCAATCAATTGTAAAAAACAACTAGCAATTAACAGCAAAAAAAATTTGAAACAAACAAGCTATTAAATTCGCCGAAAAGTTTATTTTTGTTAGATGAGTGGCGTTGATCGTGAAACATTTGTAAAATCCGCAAACAAAATCATCAAAAAACTGTAGCAAAAGAGAAAATAAGACCATTAGACCAACTACAAGATTAATCCACACAGGAAAAAGACCAGGATGATCGAAAAAACAAGTTTGACTGCAAGAAAAGTTGTAGAGTCTTCAAACACTGAAGTATATAATATTGAATCAGATTGTAGTTTCTCCAAGTAATATACCTAAAAAATGCTATCCAAATCATATTTTTATGTTTATTATCCAAGATATCCAAGAGGAATAAGTTTTAAAAAACTCAAGAGGTTTCAAACCAAGGCTGTTTAGGTGGACGCTCGTGATAGCAAAGATCAGACAGGTTTAGAGGGCAATTTGAAGGAAGAACCCAAGAGCCAAAAAGCTTACTACTTATCCGAAGACAGAGCTAGAATAATTAGCCAATTACAGAGACAAATACTATAGAAAATACAGAATTAAATGGAAAAATAATAAGGAAACGAGAACATACAAAAATTCCAAAATAAAACAAACTAATCTTGCTTAAGGGTGACTGCACGAGTAACGAGAAATAAGACTGCGAAAAATACGCCTAGTTTTTAATAATAAGTAATATTATCCTTGGAAGCCAAAAAAACGAGATCTAGGAGCTTCCACAACAAGAAGTTGTGGAATATTATTTTTCACATAACAGATTCATGGGCTTCTCGTTTTCAAGTAAACCAGCTGCACCACTGCTTCACTCATTTTCTTAAAAATAATTTTAAAACCTTTGGAAACAATCAAGCACCCAACACCCATTTATGTTGTTATCTCCCATATATTATCACGAATTTTCAAACCAACCGTGAATGTTCTAGAGAAAAAAATCTAGAGAAAGATGTTAGTGGTCTGATAAATATTTTGCTAGTAAGTGTCGCTTTTATAGGTTAGCTTAGATTAACAAAGATGGTAGCTAGTGAAACTTCTCTGCATTTAAAGTAACTAAGCTTTTTGTGCATATATCTTAATCTTTTTAAATCGATAAGGAGCCAGAGCAAATTCTTCTAAGAACAATGCTCAGCATTCGCATGTTAAGTATATATGTTCCGCCGTTTCTTTGTGCTTACTTTCCCATTTTTTACGTTACCTCAAAGGGTTTTTTCCAGTAAGAAGACCTGTGGAAAATTTTATGTCATAACATGAACTGTAACTTGGAATACTAAGAGAATATTTTGTGATGCCTTGGTATTATCCCCTGCAAATGATTATTGGTTATAAACCTTGTTTCTAAAGAAGAGATAATAAATAAATAAGATGATGAATGAATAATGTGTGTTACTGTAGTGGTAGCGCATTTTGCGTTCGATCCCAGAACTTTCTGCCTTTTTTTTATGTCAAATTGTCGTTGAAGATGCATTAAAAAAATCGATGAACGATTTTTGTCGCGTAGCGACCGCACTAAACCAAATTACCTAAGGAAACGTACACAACAAGATCATTTACGTAATTCGTTGTATTTTTAGACAAATCCAAATATTATTCTAGTCTGATTAGAAAGTTAATAGCCAGACAAATATTCGAAATTTCGATCATGGTTCCAATACAACTAGTAATAGAACGTCTACAAAAAGTCACATCACTATAATAATCGGTGAAACGCTGTGACTGGCAGTTTGTCGAATTTTTAACTAGAAATTCAAATTGAAAACCGATTTAGTTAGAATCATGTACTTCTAAGACTTTTATAGAAAGCGGGAATAGTTTGGAGGTAAAATGGGGACCTTTTTTCAAAGGGGTATTTTTTACTTAATTCTTTTTGGGGAACTCTATAGGATTCTATAATTCTGGAGTCCTGTACTACTTTATACAGTTTTAATAGATGGGTACCACATATATAATTGTTTGCGGAGTTACTTACACTGCTCAAGAATTGAAGTGGATATTTTTTAAACTTCAGAAAATTGCGTACAAAAATAATATTTTTTCTACACCTATGGAATAATATGTCTATTATTTACGGTATTTCTTTAAATAATAGTAGTAGCTATTTTTACCTGTTGGCTTATGAACCATAAGCCAATGGTATTTTGACCAATCACAGGCCACGAATTTCAGCCAACAGATATTCTAAGGTTTTATTAATTGTCCATGGCAACGGAAAAGGCTCTACAATGATGTACAATAATTTTACTACATCAATAGAGCGGGTCACAGTTATTATGCAGCATTGCGTTTATGGACGACGGCGTTGCCATATCGGCATGTTCTTCGAATTTGGTTCCAACTGGCGCGGGAATATAACTTGCCATTGTGTTACGCGTTTAAAGGAAAATATTGTAAATCCGCTAAAATATTCAAATTTTATAAGTTTAATTATCACGTATAAAGAAATAAATAATTACAGCGGCCTTACAAAAGACCTTTGTCAAATTATGAAATAATAATATAATTAATAATAAAAATATGTCAATAATAATAATAATATATACATAAATTACAAGACGAGCGGTAAAAAAGTCAGCTGTCATCTAAATTTTAAGGGAGAACGATTAACAGAGAAAAGCTAATGAAATCTTGCCGACGTTTCGATGATTTTTCCGAGGATTTTTCTTCTTCTGGCGGGTTGTTGTAACAAACAAAATATAGAATAAGTAAATGAATTAATAATTACGTATTTTAACTTGAATTAAAATTAAACTTTAAAAATGACAATGATTAGCAGGTAATAACTAAAATAAATGAAAATTGAATGGAACATTTGAGGGTTGAGAATTATATTACTGATCTTCATCTTCATCCAAGTCTTCATCTTCATCGTCTTCATTTAGATTTATTATTATTGGCTTAATGTCTTCCATTAAATGATCTGTTTGCCATATCTTTTCCTCTGTCTTCTCTACCTTTTTTTTATAATTAGACCACTGCATTGGGGTTACTTGCGAATACGCTGTTTTTATAAGTTTTTCCACATCCTCTTTTTTAAAAGTACTATTATTACGAGCCACATATCCTTTCACTTGGCTCCACACCATTTCAATAGGATTTAATTCGCAATGATAAGGTGGTAATCGTAGGACTGTTATATTATGTTCCGTGGCAATGTCGTCTTTTTTTCTTAGGTCGTACTGCTCTCTAAACGCGTTTGCAGTAGCCAATAATTCTGTTTTTAAATAATCATCCTCGAAGTAAATCTCTTTTTCCAGTAGCCAGTACTTTATTTGTTCCTTATTCCAAGTTGTCTTTGGAAAAGGTAACTTCGCCGAATGGTATGACGCATTGTTCAACACTACAACATTCTTTGATCCGTTTTTCGACAAATTAGGGATCAATTGATCTTTAAACCAGGCCTCAAAGCCCTCTGCGTCCATTTCGTCGTGGTAATCGTCTGCACCTTTCTTTGCCAGAAAAGTTTTTTCTGCACCCTCAAGAAAACCGTCTTTCCAGCCTGCATGAAGAAGAACAAATCTCGGTCCTCGTTGACTTGAAGCCTTCAGTCCTGTTGTCAGTCCTTTGACAAATGCATCTCGGGCATTTTTTATGATAGCGTCTTTCCATTCAAAATTTACACTGTGGCCCACATTAATCCATGACTCGTCCAGATATATTACGTTATATCCTTCTTCGCGGAACTTCTTCACTGATCTTAAATATTTGTGCCTCCAGGCGATTATATCAGCTCTTTCTATTAGAATCGAATCTCTTCCTCTCTTTCCATAAACAAACCCCATATCGTTAAGCAAGAGTCTTAGCGTACTTTTAGAAAAATTTGGTACATTTTCGTCTGAATTTATTTTAGCAAGAACTTTTGCCAGTGTTGGTGGAATATTTTCGGAGTAGAATTCATGCACAACTTTTCGTATTTGCGATTGGATACCTTCATCGTAGGTGATCAGTCTTGAATTCGACTGGCTGCTGTTCCGTCTTCGTTTTTTTGGAGATGTCAAAGGTCCAGTAGCGGCTTCGCTTTTCAGATTATACACTGTTCTCACACTAAGGCCAGTCATTTCAGAAATCAGTTCTATTTTCGCTGTCACACTTTTGTCATCTTTTGTATTCAACGTATACGTTAAAATATTCAATAAAAGCCTCTTGGTTTGACGATGAAGATTTTCACCTTGTTTAAATTTTTCAAACGGTGCTGCTAACTGCATGGCTGTTGTTTCAATAATGCCCTTTCATTTATCAGCAGAAACAGATAGGTACCTGCCTATGTTATTACTTACCTCTACATTCCAGGAATATTACATAACGGTTTACGAGGATCAAGGGATCATACAGGTAAAAATAATTAGCATCTTTTTAATTAAATAATATTTTCAATGGCAATAGGATTAGGATTTGTTTGAAAGATTTAGTAGAGACCTAAATAATCCATCAAGTGATCAGGTATATACTGATTACAATCTACATAAATAGATTTGAATTTCATTTTTTAATAATATTTATTATATAGAATACATCTGTTTTGCAAAATTCATAATAAAACGTTTCTACGAAAATAAATTGGCTGAGTTGTGACCCGCTCTATAGTATTTTTTGATTGTAAAGGCATATTTAGTACCTCTTTAAAAGATTTGCATGAAATTTTGATGAAATAAAATTTGATGTCAAAATCCATTTTTGTATGCGAAAGAATCGAAAGATACTGTTAACCTTGAATTTTTTGCCTTTTAGTATAATTTTTTTCACTTTTTAGTACAATTTTTTGATAAGTTCTAGTACACAAATAAAATAACCAGGCACAATCCTGCTCCAAACAAATATAGTATAAAAATTAAAATCGCTATAGAAATGAAGGTGAAACATTCATAAGAAAAACACAAAAAATAGCAATTAAACTTTTTTCTGTGATATAACAACATTAAATCGTATAATATATACAACACTGATAATATATCAATCAATGTTAAACATTCAATGATCCAATATAAATAAATTCGGTAGAATACTTAAACACGGATATTTTAAGGTAATTGAAATAGCATCGGTTAGATATTTTTCGAAATTAATTCAGTTACGTTTTACGTTCTATATATGCGTAACCCACATCACTAGTTTTAAGCAGTTTTGAATTTTTTTTAAATGAATCAATAATACTTTTTATATTTATTTGAGATCTCAATGAATATGGCATAGTTTGAAAAATGTGATATTTTATATTACATCATAATTCAATTTTTAAAATTATGTGACGAGTGTAAAATCTTCAGGTCTGTACGTCGTGATGCCATTGCAGAAAAGCCTCTCCACAGTTCTCGAGTGAACATTTGGGATACTGTGTCCGGTCAAGAGATAAATTGATCCTTATTTTGAAGAAACAGCAGCCAGCTACTGTCAATCAACAGCTGCACAGGCATACTATTGCGACACCTTTTGTCGTGCGTGTAATTTAAGAATCCGTAAGCAGGATGGAGCAACAAGCCAAACAGCCGAAGGCTCTATAAATTTGCTGCTTGAATATTTAGTAACAGATCTCGAGTATCCACTTCATTTACCGGATTTAACACCTCTTGATGCCTACGTTTGGGTTATGATGAAGGATTGCATATTTCAGAAAAATCGGGAAAACTGTGACAAATAATACTTATTTTCAACATTTGTAACGACTACTTTTCTGAAATATGTTTGAAAATCTTCAGAACAGTTGTGAAGCTTGTTAGCAAAGCCATGATTTTTGAACATATGAATTATAAAAAACTAGTGATGAGCGAGACCGGTCTTGGTTAGGTTAGGTTAGGTTAGGTTAGGTTAGGTTAGGTTAGGTTAGGTTAGGTTAGGTTAGGTTAGGTCTTGGTCTGTCTTGGTCTTGGTCTTGCAGAAAATGCAAGACCAAGATCAACTTCAGACTGCAAGAACAAGACCAAGACCGAGCAGTGCAAGACTTATGCAAGACCAAGACTTAGCATTGCAAGATATACGCAAGACCAAGACCAAGCCTGCAAGAGTCTTGGGTCTTTTAAACATATAAACCGAAAAATAAAGCAGCCCTGGATTATTTTAAACTCTACAGCTTTGGTTTCCTAGGATAGCGGTGTCGTAATAAAGCGGCCGTAATTTGACGACCGTTCAAGACGGCCGCTATCGGTGAGCACAGATGTAAAGTAAGAGTTATTGACCCCCTAAATCCATTTTTGTATTTGCTTTCGTTTTGTGTGTTTATAGTTTGTTTTATATTTTGTGTTTAGTTTCATTATTTGACAATAATTAGAGTGTTTCTGTGTTAAAAGCAAAAAATGGATGATTTGCACTTGGCAATGACAATATTTTTGGAAGACAAGTCTTCATCGGAAAAAGAAACGAAAAGGTCGGAAGAAAGTACGATTTTTAAGAAACGGAAAACTGAAGGCGTCTATGAAATCTTAATATTTATGTCGTCACCTTCAAACAAATGATGAAAAATTTAGACAATATTTTCGTTTGACACCAGTATTGTTTGATTATGTTTTAAATCACATAAAAGATGACATTGTTTCAAAACCATGCAATGGAAATAAAAGTCCAATAACTCCTGAACAAAAACTATGTTTATTTCTAAGGTAAGTTCATGGATAAGCTTTATTAATGTTTACATATTAAAAAACTTGGACAATGTTATGAATCATTTGGAGAAAGAGGTATTGTCGTACTGTAATCCGCTAAGAACGCAGGTAGAGGAGTCCTTGACGAAGACGAAGAAGAAGCTTGGTTTTTTTGGATTATAATTACTGATGAAGCAGAAGTTGATCGGCTGTGCTTAGTTGCTATAGCTACAGTCGTGTATTTATTGACACTAACAGGTTGGCTGAAAAGTCCCCTGTCTGACCTATAGATGACGACACTAGAATTAAATCCATTTTATTTTTGGATAGTATCAACCTTCAAAAGTTTCGTGTAAAAATTTGACAGCTGTCGGACTATTAGTTTGTGAGATATTGCATTTTTAGTGAAGCAACTTTTGTTATTTTCAAAAAGATGGAAAAAAAATAACTTCGTGTGCTTATTAAATATTGTTATTTGAAGGGAAAAAATACAGTTGAAGCAAAAGCTTGGCTTGATGAGTTTCCGGACTCTGCGCCAGGAAAATCAACAATCATTGACTGGTACACAAAATTCAAGCGTGGTGAAATGAGCACCGAAGACGGTGAACGCAGTGGACGCCCAAAAGAGGTGGTTACCGACGAAAATATCAAAAAAATCCACAAAATGATTTTGAGTGACCGTAAAGTGAATATGATCGAGATAGCTGACACTCTAAAGATATCTAAGGAACGTGTTGGACATATCGTTCACGAATATTTGGGTATGCGGAAGCTCTGTGCGAAATGGGTGCCGCGCGTGCTCACAATCGACCAAAAACAGCAACGAATTGATGATTCTGAGCAGTGTTTGCAGCTGTTAAGTTGCAAAAAACCCGCTTTTTTGCGTCGATATGTGACTATGGATGAAACTTGGCTCCATCACTACACGACTGAGTCCAATCGACAGTCAGCTGAGTGGACTGCGGCCGGTGAACCACCACCAAAGCGTGGAAAGACTCAACAGTCAGCTGGCAAAGTTATGGCCTCAGTTTTTTGGGATACACACGATATATTGTTCATCGACTATTTGGAAAAGGGAAAAACAATTAACAGCGACTATTACTGTGCATTATTGGAGCGATTGAAGACCGAAATCGCGAAAAAACGGACCCATATGAAGAAGAAAAAGTGTTGTTTAATCAAGACAATGCACCGTGTCACAAATCATCGAAAACAATGGCAAAATTGCATGGATTTGGCTTCGAATTGCTTCCTCACCCACCGTATTCTCCAGATCTAGCCCCCAGCGACTTTTTCCTTTTCTCTGACCTGAAGAGAATGCTCGCGGGAAAAAAATTTGGCTCTGATACTGAGGTAATCGCCGAAACTGAATATTGTCAAAATATTGTGTTTTACTATGGTAGACCGGGGACTTTTCAGCCGACCTGTTATGAAAGATTTAATTGTCACATTCGCATCTTTTCAAGTATCTAAATAATTTTCGAGGTGATTTTGCTTTTAAAAAAAATATTGATCCTAACTCTTGCGGAAATTAACTTTTCCGCACTTGTTAGGATAATAACTATTTCATACTTGATTTATCGCTACAATGTAATATAAAGAATGTAATATAAAAAATTTTATAGTGAAAAATACTATCCCTTTCATTTCATCTTTCTTTACTTGTAATGATTTTAAAAACTATTTTTCCTTTTTTTTTGTAAAAACGGAACCCCAGTAAATCTAAAAAAAAGTGCAAGACTTGCAAGAGTTTTGGTGCAAGACCAAGATTGGACCCTGCAAGAACAAAACCCAGACCAAGATTGCTTATTTGACTGCAAGACCAAGACCAAGACCAAGACTAACCCGGTCTTGGTCTTGTTCTTGCATTTGCTCATCACTAAATATTATCATATCCAATTACTTTAATACTTGGTCTAGTCTTAACAGTACTCAATCAACATCAAAAAACTGTATCATAACACCAACTGTAGCTTCAATATGTCAATCTCACGACGATAATACATCGCAACAGCTGTCACCGACCAAAAAAGTTGAAGTATTTTTTTAAAAACTCTTTATTTAATGTTTTTAACTCCAAAAAGTAAAAGTTGGTACAACAAATAACCTAAATATGTTTCACTAAAGGAATTCCATGGATATTAAATTTAAAGTATATATCAGAGAAATGTAAACCTATTGCAACTTTTATTATTACGATATTCAACAATGAAAAAATATTTTAATAGCCTACTTACTGTACCCTCTATTCAAAAATTAAATAAAATTACCGATAAACAATGTAAACTCCTCGACGAATTAAGAACACCTTGTTCAGGACCCGGTTCAACTGTTGCACTGACAAAAATCGTCCTTTAAAAATGCTCACTCGTTTGTCAAACCTCAAACCCGATGTCACTCACTGTCCGCCAAAAAAAAACAATAATCACACGCTGATCCTCTTCAGCGGCATTGCGGATCTTTTCGCGTTATTGTGTTGTGTGTGTATACGACCACCGGGTGTGCGTATAGAGTGTTCGCTACTCTGCTGACGCTGTCCTTTGACTGGTCCTGTTCTGAGGCGGGCGAGCGAAGATCAATATTGGCAGGCAGGCGAGGTGAAATACTAAGCGCGCGCCTACTACTACATTTTCTCTTTTGCTGCCGCTGTTGCTGTTTTATACCGGCTATACACTTTTTCGGTTCCTGCTTGATATGCTTCCTTTTAATGTTACCTATCGAGTTATATATTTTTTTGTTCTTCCACATAGGCACAAAGGATGGAGATATATGTCGGTATGTAATCGGTTTGGTAAATTGCAAGTCGAATTTTCCGAATGGCAGGTTTAAAGCGAAGGGTGAGACGCTATAGGGGTATGGAAAGTATGCCCGGGGTTTCCTTCTGGTGATTATTAAGAAGGATAAACAATGATTCGGGACTAGAGGCAAAAAACAAAGAAGCGGAAAATGTTAGTTTAGGTAAATAGATTTACGAGAAAAATAACAGGTCGGCTGAAAAGTCCCCGGTATGATCTATAGATGACGACACTAGAATTAAATCCATTTCATTTTTAGATAGTATCAACCTTCAAAGGATTCGTGTAAAAATTTGACAGCTGTCGGACTATTAGTTTGTGAGATATTGCATTTTTAGTGAAGCAACTTTTGTTATTTTCAAAAGGATGGAAAAAAAAGAATTTCGTGTGCTTATTAAATATTGTTATTTGAAAGGAAAAAATACAGTTGAAGCAAAAGCTTGGCTTGATAATGAGTTTCCGGACTCTGCGCCAGGAAAATCAACAATCATTGACTGGTACGCAAAATTCAAGCGTGGTGAAATGAGCACCGAAGACGGTGAACGCAGTGGACGCCCAAAAGAGGCGGTTACCGACGAAAATATCAAAAACATCCACAAAATGATTTTGAGTGACCGTAAAGTGAATATGATCGAGATAGCTGACACTCTAAAGAAATCTAAGGAACGTGTTGGACATATCGTTCACGAATATTTGGGTATGCGGAAGCTCTGTGCGAAATGGGTGCCGCGCGTGCTCACAATCGACCAAAAACAGCAACGAATTGATGATTCTGAGCAGTGTTTGCAGCTGTTAAGTCGCAAAAAACCCGATTTTTTGCGTTGATATGTGACTATGGATGAAACTTGGCTCCATCACTACACGCCTGAGTCCAATCGACAGTCAGCTGAGTGGACTGCGACCGGTGAACCGCCACCAAAGCGTGGAAAGACTCATTAGTCAGCTGGCAAAGTTATGGCCTCAGTTTTTTGGGATACACACGGTATATTGTTCATAGACTATTTGGAAAAGGGAAAAACAATCAACAGGAGACTATTACTGTGCATTATTGGAGCGATTGAAGACCGAAATCGCGAAAAAGCGGCCCTATATGAAGAAGAAAAAAGTGTTGTTTCATCAAGACAATGCACCGTGTCACAAATCATCGAAAACGATGGCAAAATTGCTTGGATTGGGCTTCGAATTGCTTCCTCACCCACCGTATTCTCCAGATCTAGCCCCCAGCGACTTTTTCCTTTTCTCTGACCTGAAGAGAATGCTCGCGGGAAAAAAATCTGGCTCTGATACTGAGGTAATCGCCGAAACTGAAGCCTATTTTGAGGACAAACCGAAGGAGTACTACAAAAATGGTATCGAAAAGTTGTAAGGTCGCTATAATCGCTGTATCGCCCTTGAAGGCAACTATGTTGAATAAAAAAAATGAATTTTGTCAAAATATTGTGTTTTACTATGGTAGACCGGGGACTTTTCAGCCGACCTGTTAAATAGAATTATTTCATGAAAGATTTACCTATATATCGATGTTTTTCAATTTTCGATGAAGTTTTATTCATCGAGTTGGTTCGGAAGCACAAGTGTCTTTATGATATGAAAAGCAAGCACTATAGGGACCAGAATATGAGAGGAGAAGCTTGGGAAGAAATTGCTCAGGAAATGAACATTTTAGTTCTTCTCCCCATCAAACGTTCATTGTATCGCTATCTTCTTTATCTCTACACCAATATTCCACCGCCACACATATTCAGCCGAAATCTGGACTCATCCGTTAACATATAGTACCTCCAGTTCTGAAAATTCCAACGACTGTGTTCTCTCGCCCATTGATGATGTAAAAAAAGTACCTACCCAATACAAAGTAACGAATATTGGTATAATACCCATTCCTTGTTGCTAGAAATACCCGTTACTAGTGATGAGCTAGACTGGTTTTGGTCTTGCGGTCTTGGTCTTGGTCTTGCAGAAAATGCAAGACCAAGACCAACTTCAGGCTGCAAGATCAAGACCAAGACCGAGTAGTGCAAGACTTACGCAAGACCAATATTTGACAATAATTAGAGTGTTTCTGTATTAAAGGCAACAAATGAATGATTTGGACTTGGCAATGATGATATATTTTTGGAAGACAAGTCTTCATCGGAAGAAGAAACGAAAAGGTTGGAAGAAAGTAAGATTTTTAAGAAACGGAAAACTAAAGGCGTCTATGAAATCTTAATATGTCATATGTCGTCACCTTCAAACAATTGATGAAAAATTTAGATAATATTTTCGTTTGACACCAGTATTGTTTGATTATGTTTTAAATCACATAAGAGGCATTGTCGTATTATACTCCGGTGAGAACGCAGGTAGAGGAGTCCTTGACGAAGACGAAGAAGAAGCTTGGTTTTGAGGGTTATAATTACTACTGGTATCATAACAAGCAGAAGTTGATCGGCTGTGCTTAGTTGCTACAGCTACAGTCGTGTATTTATTGACACTATGAAAGATTTTATTGGCACAATCGCATCTTTTCAAGTATCTAAATAATTTTCGAGGTGATTTTGATTAAGAATAAAGGTTGAAAGAGCAAAAGGAGAAGCCTAGAGCTCAATTTAGATATTCTTATTGTCCATTTTCTCCTTTTTTTTTTGTTTTTCAATGTCCAAAACCAAACAAAAAAAAATAAAAATTTTGACTCCTATTACATTTTAACTTCATCTACAGCAATTTAATTTGGATTTGATCATCGGTGGTCACCATACTTTGTATAAGTGCTTTAAACAAAACAAATTTGAAATTAAATTTAGTTTCATATTTTCAAACCTTCAACTGCAATGCTTGCAATCTTTTTGGAATTTTCTTTAACATTATATATTGTATTTGACTTTAATAGCCTGATGATGGCCGTATTGTAGGCCGAAACTAGTCGCTTTTTTTACAACAAATTCAAACAGCAATAAATAAATATTTGTGACATTGACATTGGTGTTTCCTTTCTTTATTTCATAATTGATTTATCGCTACAATGTAATATAAAAAAAAAAATTTTATAATGAAAAATACTATCCCTTTCATTTAATTTTTCTTTACTTGTAATGATTTAAAAACTATTTTTCCTTTTTTTTGTAAAAACGGACCCCAGTAAATCTAAAAAAAAGTGCAAGACCAAGACTAAGACAAGACTGGATACTGCAAGAACAAGACCAAGACTGCTTATTTGACTGCAAGACCAAGACCAAGACCTTGTATGCAAGACCAAGACTAACCGAGTCTTGGTCTTGGTCTTGCATTTGCTCATCGCTACCCGTTACTTTTGTACCCATACTCGTTTGACAAAATCAAACAGAAAACGTGAAAAGACCTACTGAGGAATGGAATATTTCATCGAAAATATATGCCATTAGTACAGACATCGCAGCAAATATGGTAGCAGTGATCAGATGAAAAAAATTGTTGATTTCTTTCATCGAAGTTCGCATGCAACAGCTAAAATAACAGCTGTTCAGCATCAAATGAAACCAGAAGGAACCCCTTTGAAGCTAATCAATGATGTGGCCACACGGTGGAATTCTACATATTATATGTTTGAGAGGCTAGTTACAATATCAGAACCTTTGGCTACAACAGTTCGTCTTTTACTTAATCCTGTTACTCATCCAACTAAAAAAGAATGGGCGTTATTAAAAGGAATTTGCAATATTTTAAAACCATTTGAGGCAGTTACTGTTGAGATGAGCGCAGAAAAACAAGTAACCCTCTTCAAAATTATACTCATTGTAAAAGAATTATCGTCGGGAAAAATTTAGTAAATTCTTTGCTTGCCAACAACGGATAGGACTGTAGACTACAACAGACCAGACATCGTCTTAGTAGATAAGGAGAAAAAGACGGGATCCATAATAGATATATCTGTGCCGCTTACCCACAATATTGCCAAAGCTGAAGCGGAAAAGGTCACGAAATATGAAAACCTGGCTATAGAGATGAAGAACATTTGGCAATTGAAAAGGGTGACCGTAATACCCTTTGTGATTTCAGTGGAGGGAGTTGTATTCAAAAATTTCATGAACAACCTGGCGAAAATGCAACTAAATAGAAAAATTGCTTCTTGGGGACAGAAGGCAGTTGTACTCCAAACTTGCCATATAGTCCGTAAGTTTTTGAACTGATGGGAGGAACTGAATTGTTTTTTTATTAGTTAAGTAATCACCTGACAAACCATCACGTCAAAGAAGCAATCGCATGAATAACAATAATAACAATAATAATAATAATAATAATAATAATAATATGCTGATTTTTACAATAACTTAATATATTTGTATTACAATTAAGTATCATCTACAGCGTGTAAAAGCCAAATGGAATAAATTCATTATTTCGGTTACTGTACATATGTATTTAAAATCCCGAAACACGTCAAATTTAAATTATAACTTGACATTCTTTAACGTGAAAATGCAACCCCTACCTTCAACCCCCTTAGAATGACAGGTACAACCCCCAATCTTTTAAATGGGAAGTATAGCCTTGTGATATATCTTTTGAAAGGTCTCTTCATTCTCCATTCAAAAATGTTATTGTTTTTAAATTTAATGCAAAAATTAACATAAAAAAAATTAAAAATATGTTGTTACCGAAATTCGCTAAAATATACTCGAAACTTATTACAATATACTTAAAACTTATTTCCCGTTTAGGTCTTGATAATGAAAAAGTGAACAAAAACCATAGCAATGTGGTTTTTAGATGGTAACCATTAAAAAACTTTAAAGAATTTTCGTGGCAACGCTATTTTAACAAGCAGTAGTAAATTGTTTTATTTAAGTTGTCATTGTTGTAATTTAAGTATAAAGTTTGTTTAATTCAATTCTGAAAAATAGTTAGATTAACGCAAATGCATAAAATAACAGTTTTACAAATGATTGGTTACGGAGATAACATCCGAACACAACAGGAAGTAACTCGCCTATTTCATGAGAAATTTCCTAATTTACCGCCTATATCCCAAGGAACAATAAGTAAAATAGAAAAGCAGTTTCGCGAGTTGGGTCATGTAAGGCAGATAAAAAAAGTAGCTGCCAATGCACTGAGTGATGAACTCAAATTAGATGTGTTGCTTGAGTTTCAGGAAAACCCACATACATCGAGTAGACAGGCATCCACTATATTTTAGGCTAGCCATACATCGATAGCAAACATATTATAAGAAAATAAATTGCATATGTAAAAGATAATACCTACTCAGGTATCATGGAAGACGATTTTGATAGGAGAACTTTTTTTTGTGAGAAAATGATGGACATGTTGGATAACAATATTATCCAATTAGAAGACGTTATGTTTTCTGATGAGTGTACTTTTTTACTTAACGGTCATGCTAATCGGCAAAATTGCCGCTACTGATCCACGAAAAATCCTCACTGGATGAGAGAAGAACACACTCAATACCCTCAAAAGGTTAATGTTTAGGCAGGGATTGTAGGGAACAATATCATTGGTCCCTTTTTTATTGAGGGCAACTTGAATGGCAACAATTATTTGGTACTACTTCAAAATGATGTCATTCCAACGTTGGCAAATTTATATCCTGATCCAGGTAACCCTCAAGTTCCAGCGAATACGATATGGTTTCAGCAGGATGGAGCACCACCACATTACCAACTTAATGTCCGGCAGTACCTCGATACAATATTTCCCAATCGGTGGATAGGGAGGCGAGGATCGATTGAATGGCCAGCGCGATCACCTGATCTTACATTATTAGATTTCTTTTTATAGGGATATGTGAAGAGCCATGTGTACAAAACTAACCCTTCTGATTTAAATGACTTAAAAGAACGAATAACGCTTGCGATTAGGCCAAGACGTTCGCGGAGAACATTTTGAACATCTACTTCATTAAAATTCATAGTTCTTTTTCGTGTTCTACATTTTATTACGTTTAGCATTACATTTTAGTTTTTGATTGTATTGTAGCGAATTTCGGTAACAACATGATATTAATTTTTTTTATGTTAATTTTTGCATCAAATTTAAAAACAATAACATTTTTGAATAGAGAATGAAGAGACCTTTCAAATGATATATCACAAGCCTATACTTCCCATTTAAAAAATTGGGTGTTGTACCTGTCATTCTAAGGGGGTTGAAGGTAGGGGTTGCATTTTCACGTTAAAGAATGTCAAGTTATAATTTAAATTTGACGTGTTTCGGGATTTTTTATAAATATGTACCTACAGTAACCGAAATAATGAATTTATTCCATTTGGCTTTTACACACTGTATATTATATAAAATGAAGACTCAATCAAAGTAGACAGTTTAATAGTGGAGAACTTCCAAGATTTATTTGTTCATTAACAACTTTATAATCCTTTTTGGATGCTTATCACTGCTTATCATTTTTTCCGAGTGGATTAAAATAAGTTTACATACAAGTAAAATCTTTATTTGTCACCACGATTTCCAATGTTTGATAAGTCTAATAAGAGCCGCCATTGTTAACAAACATTCACCACAAATCGAGCCTTTTGCATACAAAACCGAATCAAAACTCCAACTCCCGCATTGTTTATTTCCATTATAGGATCAATTATTTCGACGGTTCGTATATTACCTTCGGCATTGTCCCAAGAGAAAATGTATTTAAATTCGATTTGTTTTATGGCGGCCATGTTAGTTTTCCTAATCGCTCATTTGTTATTTAAATTGGTCGAGCAAGCAGATCCAACCAGGTCGAAACAAGCCGCGATCTATGTACACGTTTAAAATTCATTAATTGAATCAATCAACGACATTTCTTTTTTTTATTATATATCAAGTGACATAAAAGTCCGAACACCCAGTTTAAATGGTTTTATTTTAATAAAATTTTGTGACTACTGCTTTTTTGAAATCCACTAACAACAGTGAAATTAACTGACAAAACTAAATTTACTGCACTACTGATCTGATCTGAAGGAGAGACCGTTAAAGAATGAAATTTTAGGGCTAACTTTATTAGGATAGTTAGTACATTCCTTTTAGAACGTAAACTAGTGTTCTTTCTTTCAAAGACCATCTCAAAATCCGTTAACTCTACGCATAGCTGTTTTTATAGCCTGATGATGTCGTCCATGTTAAGCCGAAACTAGTTGCTGTTTCGTTCATCTTAATTTAAATAAAATTCTGCAACATTGACTTTATCTTGTCAATTTTATGACAAACCGTATACAAGAAGATAATATTTTGCAGAAAATTCTGTACCCCAATTCTCTACAACCAATATTTTTTTTAAATATAATTAAGTTACATTTATTTATTTAACCCAGAAAGACGACAATGAATGGACTAGTTTAGTAGGATCATATTAATCAAAATGATAGCAATATATATTTAGGATAAGATACCTACTTACTTATATTGGTATTCATTTTGCAAGTAATTTTTCTCATTTCGTAAAATTTAGCAATAAATAATTAGTAAGTTTTAAACGTAGCGCCAACTAATAACCAATAATGAAGTGTGTTTAAAAGTCAACGTTGTCACAGTTTAGCTACGTCCGTTTCAAGTATTCTTAAAGAACTGGCGGCACAAAACACCGTGTTCTGTGACTAACTGATTTTATCAGTTGACAAGATATATGACAGGAGAGAAAATCGTGTTTATCTGTAATAAACAAACAAGACCCCTATTCTGGACGGTGATAGAATAGAACATCCAATAGAAAGTGGGCGTGGTTCTATTGAAAATGCCAAAACCGTATTCTTGAAATTCGTTCTCTCACGGTACCAATAGAAGGGTTGCTCCTCGAGAGAACAATTACTTCTATTGGTTATTTTTGAAGGAACCGCTATAACACCAAGAGAAGGTGTTAGGGATTTTTATTTTCGAACCAAAAATAGTATAGAAGTAATTTCTTTAATAAACCAAACAACAAATTAAACTAACGAAAATGACAGAATATTGTGTTTAGTGTTTTACTCCTTATTTGATAAAGTGTCAATCAGAGAACAAAAATATCGATATGTTTATCTCTTTTTAATGACAACAAATAAGAGAGAGAGATAAGTTTCTCGGTTAATATTAAAGCATATCGACAACATCGCAAATTTTCTACCAATCTTATTGAAACACGTCACTTACCACTTATGACGTATGTAACCATTAAATTTAAATTTCAAAAGCCGATTATGGCTAGAGGATTAATTTTAAAAAAAATTTATTTGTACAGTTGAACCACTAAAAACCTATTTTATAAGATGCAAATATAAAAAAAATCATTAAACTAGTCCATTGTTCTCATATATCCCAACCAGGGATTATAGAGGGTTGCCTATTGCTATACGCCTTGGCAAACACACACATTTTATTTAATGCAAAACTTTTCATTTATATTTATTTCAATACCTTAAATTCAAATTTTTCTTTAATCTAATCTCTTTAGATGAAATTTTAACGTGATATTCCATTTTAATAAATATTTCTACGGCCAACAACCGTCACAGATTCAAAAAAGTGCCCAGTAAATAGACACAGAAATGCAGTTATTTATTTTTTCACGCTACAAGCTAACTAGCCGTATGTAGGTACCTTTTTTTATAAATTAAAAAAAAAACGTTAGATAAATTAACCTGTACTCGTATATTTTGTTCTCTGTAAATATTTACAAGACTTATGGGCATGTTTATATTCCAACTAATGACGAAGTTGTTTGGTTTATTTCTAAATGGGAGTTAAGCAGACTTTTTTTTTAAAAAGCAGCTACACCGGCTGAAATACTACAGAATAATTTTGAATTCATCTAATATTGATTAACAAAGAAAGTTTACAAAGAAAACTAAAAAAACTGATGACATTTGGTTTAAAATATTGATTAGGCAATATATTTTAAAAACCAATACCGCCTGAAATGGTTGTAACAGGTCGGCTGAAAAGTCCCCGGTCTACCATAGTAAAACACAATATTTTGACAAAATTCATTTTTTTTTATTCAACATAGTTGCCTTCAAGGGCGATACAGCGATTATAGCGACCTTCCAACTTTTCGATACCATTTTTGTAGTACACCTTCGGTTTGTCTTCAAAATAGGCTTCAGTTTCGGCGATTACCTTAGTATCAGAGCCACATTTTTTTCCCGCGAGCATTCTCTTCAGGTCAGAGGAAAGGAAAAAGTCGCTGGAGGCTAGATCTGGAGAATACGGTGGGTGAGCCCAATTCATGCAATTTTTCCATCGTTTTCGATGATTTGTGACACGGTGCATTGTCTTGATGAAACAACACTTTTTTCTTCTTCATATGGGGCCGTTTTTTCGCGATTTCGGTCTTCAATCGCTCCAATAATGCACAGTAATATTCGCTGTTGATTGTTTTTCCCTTTTCCAAATAGTCGATGAACAATATATCGTGTGTATCCCAAAAAACTGAGGCCATAACTTTGCCAGCTGACTGATGAGTCTTTCCACGCTTTGGTGGCGGTTCACCGGCCGCAGTCCACTCAGCTGACTGTCGATTGGACTCAGGCGTGTAGTGATGGAGCCAAGTTTCATCCATAGCCACATATAGACGCAAAAAATCGGGTTTATTATGACTTAACAGCTGCAAACACTGCTCAGAATCATCAATTCGTTGCTGTTTTTGGTCGATTGTGAGCACGCGCGGCACCCATTTCGCACAGAGCTTCCGCATACCCAAATATTCGTGAACGATATGTCCGACACGTTCCTTAGATATCTTTAGAGTGTCAACTATCTCGATCATATTCACTTTACGGTCACTCAAAATCATTTTGTGGATTTTTTTGATATTTTCGTCGGTAACCACCTCTTTTGGGCGCCCACTGCGTTCACCGTCTTCGGTGCTCATTTCACCACGCTTGAATTTTGCGTACCAGTTAATGATTATTGATTTTCCTGGCGCAGAGTCCGGAAACTCATTATCAAGCCAAGCTTTTGCTTCAACTGTATTTTTTCCTTTCAAATAACAATATTTAATAAGCACACGAAACTCTTTTTTTTCCATCTTTTTGAAAATAACAAAAGTTGCTTCACTAAAAATGCAATATCTCACAAACTAATTGTCCGACAGCTGTCAAATTTTTACACGAATCTTTTGAAGGTTGATACTATCTAAAAATGAAATGAATTTAATTCTAGTGTCGTCATCTATAGGTCAGACCGGGGACTTTTCAGCCGACCTGTTAGTACATTTTAGAAACCGAAGTACGAACTAGCTTATTAAACAATTAAATTTAACTCAAACCTCTCAACGTTATTGTTCATGAGAGTAGATTTATCAGTATTTTAATATTATTTGCTAAATTCTGTTAAAAAAACAAATGTAAACCAAAAGAAACAGTGTACATGTTCCATAATTTAAATATTTCGAGTCACAAAAACATCAGTTTTATTCTATTACTATTATTAATAAGTATACAATTAAAATACATATATGTCCAAAATTTTAGAATATTTAGAAATAATAATATATCTACGCCTATGGTTTTTTAAAACATCTTGTTGATATTTATTTTAAAGCGTTTTTAAATCAAAATAATACTAAATTTGATTCGTTTTTGTATAAATTTGGTCATATTTAATTGATTTGGGTGCTTTCATATTATTTCAATTCTTGTTTAAATTTCATTTGAGCTGTTTAAAAATGCCCAGAGACATGATATCATATTTTAATAGGTCTAGAGTAATTGCTTTGTTACAACAGGGCTTTGATCAAAGTGATATCGCGAATATTGTTGGTGTTACTCAGGGTGCTGTATCAAAAATTAAAAAAAAAAATTCCAAGACACAAATGATGTGAAGGATCGTCCTATAAGTGGCAGAAGTCGATGTACAACAGCAGCACAAGACCGGCAGATAACATTGATAGCTCGAAGAAATCGGCAGAAATCTACAAGTGGCATATCCAGAGAAATTGCTAGACTTGAAGGACTGAATATTTCAAGGCAAACAATTACACGAAGATTAAATGCAGTAAATTTGTATCCTTTACGTGTTTCCAAACTAACCTATCAAGAAAAAATTGTAAG
This sequence comes from Ophraella communa, assembly GCA_035357415.1. Taxonomy (NCBI): domain Eukaryota; kingdom Metazoa; phylum Arthropoda; class Insecta; order Coleoptera; family Chrysomelidae; genus Ophraella; species Ophraella communa. The sequence goes on from CM068983.1 coordinate 20,975,856, forward strand.
GTTGCAATGGGCTCAAGAAATGTTACACCATGGTCCTAACTGGAATTACGTGATGTTCTCTGATGAATCAAGAATTGGCTTGGTTTCTAGTTCGCAAAGAACGCTAGTTTGGAGGGCCCCAGGACGACAAGCTCGATTAGAAACAGCCCAAACACGTGTTCCATTTGAAGGTGGGAGTATTATGATTTGGAGTGGTATTTTGAGGGGTACACGGACGTCTCTCCTGATTTTGGAGAGAAGAATCACTGGTGCTGTGTACATCGAGGATGTTTTAAATCCTGTTGTGCGTCTATTCCGGGGGGCGGTAGGTGATGGATTTGTGTTTATGCATGACAATGCACCTCCACATCGAACAGCTGCAGTACAAAATTTTTTGGAAGAAGAAGGAATATCCACATTAAGATGGCCATTAAATTCCCCTGACATGAACGTCATTGAACATGCCTGGGACTCTCTTAAAACACGCATTAAGAAGCACAACCCTCCCCCAATTACTCTACGAGAACTGAAAGATGCTGCTCGTGAAGAATGGGAGAGAATTCCGCAAGCCCAGCTCGACCATTTAATCGATAGCATGCCACATCGCCTACAGTCATGGTGGAAATACTGATTATTAATTTTATTTTTATTATTATTACAAAAATGTGCTCGGCAACTAAGGCCACTCGCACCGGTACAGTTATATTACAATACTAAAACATTTACATTTTATTAAACAACAATATGTCCTTCAGAAATTTCAGAACTTGAATCACACGGCTAGGGTTGTTAAGAAGATCTCGCAGCTGAGGTATAGGTTGAAGTTGAAGTCTCTTGGCACTATAAAGGGAACACTCCATGAGGACATGCTTGACCGTAACTTGGCTGTTACAAGTGGAACAAAGGGGACGACTGTCAGAGGTCATGAGGTAGCTATGTGTGAGCTTGGTGTGCCTTATACGAATTCTACGGATAACTGACAGTTCATGCCTGGAAAGATCAGTAAGGTCACTAATTTTAGAATTGGTTACACATGGCTGAATGCTTCTCAACTTAGAGCATGATTTGTTCCATTGAGATTGCCACAGAGAGAGACAGATCTTTCGAGCTTCCGCTTTGACATCTTTAGCGATTTGAATGTGTACTGATGTAGCGGTTTCCTTAGAAGATGCTTTAGCCTGTTGATCCACAAATTCATTGCCAGGAATACCGATGTGTGAAGGAATCCATATGATAGTAATATTGCTGTTTACTGTAGACAGGTGATGGCAAGAGTGATGAATGTTTTGGACAAGGGGGTGATCGGAAAATAATTCTTGTATGGAGGAAATGGAAGCAAGAGAGTCTGTACATATAGCAATTTTTGTGTTGGGCTGTTTGATTGATTTAATGGCCTGTAGGATACTAAAAAGTTCACCAGTATGAACACTACAAAATTGAGGTATTTTGGAGGTGTAAACAGGGGTGTTTTTTTGAGTGACAGCGCAGCCGACACTTATTTTTCCTTTGGATGCATCAGTATAAAGCACCAAGTCAAAGACATTTGAGTTAATTGTTTCTAAAAATGCTTTGATAATGAGTTCCTTAGGGGTTTCATATTTATTAAATTTGGTTAGAACTGTGTTAATCTGGGGAGGGTGCATGATCCAAGGAGGAGTTAAGGGAAGGGGAATGGGATTGGTAAGTGAGAAGTTAAAGTTATGTGTCAGTGAGGTCAGAATGGAAGCTACGGGTTTTATTACTTGCAGGGGAGGGATCAAAGGGTTGTAATGTGTTGGTGAAAATAAGGGGTAAACGGGGTGATTTGGGTTAGATGAAACTGAGGCTGCATAAGAGAGGAGTAGGTATTGTCGTCTAATCCAGAGGGGAGGTTCATTAGCTTCACAGCATAGGCTATCTGCAGGACTCGATCGAAAGGCACCTAAACAGAGGCGAAGGGCAGTATTGTGAATAGAGTTTAGGCATTTTAGGATACAATTGGAAGCAGACATATAGGCGACGCAGCCATAATCAATTTTGGAGCGTATAAGGGCTCTGTATACTTTAAGTAAGGATTGTTCATTTGCGCCCCAATGGTAATGTGATAATGTTCTTAGTATGTTTAATCGTTTTTGGCACACATTTTTAATTTCTGTTATATGTTGCTTCCAAGAAAGACGAGAATCGAAAATCATACCTAATATTTTGCATTGGTTGACAACTGGAAGGGGAGTGTTATCCATACAAATGCGCGGGGGAGGAGGGAAGGATCGTTTGCTAAATACGATTGTCTTGGATTTTTTTTAAAATTAATAAAAAGATGAAATAGTTCATTATTCCAAACTTTTGGACATATGTGTATGATATTTTTTGGTCTAAATAAATATATTTTTGTTTTGATTATATTATTTTTTAAAGCATAAATAAACAATAACTATCAGTTCTATCAAACATTTGTTACAATAAAGTAATAGTTTTTCTAAAAATATGCCGGTTATGTAACCAAAATTTTTAAAATAAAACTTCAACAAAAATATTTAGTAGTCGTTGATAAAGTATAGTATTCTACTCGCGTATAATAGCCATTGAATCTCACTTGTTAACTCGAAGAAAAAACTGTTCGACGCCAAATATTGTCAAACTCGATCTCAAAATGACCGATACAAGCTTTCCCCCTAATTTACTGAAAGCCTTTCAGTTTTTTATCATAAATCTGGAGAAAAGGAGAAACTCCAACTTATCATCCAATCAATCAACTCTAATAGATAGTTGTCCCAGTCTTCCTTTCTCGAAGATCGCTATCCCACACTGTAAAAATGTTATTTCCGTGCTCCTAAATTTAACAAATCTACAGAAAACAAAAATAAAACACAGAAATCGACTTAATTTCACCATAACCGATGTTTTTTACAGTGTACAATCCACCTTCGAGTTATTTTCGACGGGCTATGTAACTGCACAAGAACAAAAATCAACGTAATTGATTGTCAATATTTTATTGATACGGCCGATTACGAATGTCACGTAAAAGGAGTGTCTATGCGCACGAATGTCAGTAATAAAATCTGAAATATACCTACCATGTTACCTTGAATTCTATTTCAGCAAGAGTAACAGAATTTAGACCTAGAATAGTTACTTACTTTGCTACATAAGAAACAAAAAAAAACTATTTATTTATACTTTCTAGAAAATTTGGGGGAGGGGGCATGGCCCCTAGAACCCTGCCTAAATCCGCCACTGCTGATAACAGTAAGAACCTCGGAAGAATAGTAAGAAAAATCAGCTGAAAATACAGGGTGTTTCTTAAGTAATCTAAAATATCATATGGGGCGCTTCGTTACTCAATTTTAAGACGAAAAGTTCATATAAACATGTGTGATAGGTGTTGTCGTTTATGAGATACAGGGTGTTGTACGTGAAATTAATTTATATTTATACAGGGTGTTTCTTAAGTAATCTAAAATATTATATGGGGCGCTTCGTTACTCAATTTTAAGACGAAAAGTTCATATAAACATGTGTGATAGGTGTTGTCGTTTATGAGATACAGGGTGTTGTACGTGAAATTAATTTTTCTTGGTGACGCTACTGATTTATATTTTTTTATTATTTTTTTACAAGCAACATGTGTTAAACATAAAGAAAAAATAATACATTTCAGAGCAAATGTTCAAAATGTCCACCTCCAGCTAAAATGCAAGAATCCGCTCGATGTCTAATGGATTGTCGAATACGTTCGAAGATACCAGGATTGTTACGAATAACATTACAGCCGTCTATGATACGATTTTGAAGGTCTTGTACGTTTAATATCAGTGTTGTGTAAACAAGCTATTTCAAATATCCCCACACACAAAAATCCAGAGGATTGTGTCCAGGTGATCTAGGGGGTCACGGGTGTGGAGATCCTCGTCCGATCCAATGGCCTGGAAAAACATTATTTAAAAACTCGCGTACAATCACTGAAAAATGTGGAGGAGCTCCGTCATGCATGAACCACATGCGCCTTCTAATAATAATACGTACATCTTCCAAAAGAAGTGGAAGTTCATTTTCTAGAAAATGTTGGTATGTCTCATCGGTTAACCGTACAGGAAGGAAAAATGGTCCAATTAAATAATCATCGATGATGCCAAGCCAAACATTGACCGAAAATGTTTGTTGAAATCGTTTTACACTTATGGTATGTGGATTTACATCTGCCCATATGTGGTCATTATGAAAATTCATAATCCCATGTCTAGAAAAGTTGGCTTCATCCGTAAATAGAGTATTGGCCACAAAATTCGGATTGTTCGCGATTTTACGTAAAATCCATTGACAATACTGTATGCGTAATGGATAGTCAGTAGATTTTTGCGTTGGTTTTCAAATTTGATACTTGTCAACATTATTTCAAAGGCCACTTAGAATAAGCATGTTTTTGCGTATTACTTCTAAAAACCAGTAGCGTCACCGGGAAAAATTCCCTCTGCCGTCTCCGATGACGGCATTACGCCATCACTAATGACGTAATGTCCAACACATCTATAGCAGTTGATGGCCATTCAAAAATTAAAACTGACGTTTTTTAAGATTTTTTTAAAGTCGTCTGTTTCTAAAATAATGAATTTATTCCATACATTTGCATCATACTGTATGTATACTAATTGTTCCAATTAAATAATTTGTAAAGATGCCTTTAAAAACCCAGAAAATCTGTATACTGTAACACTTTGTAAAAATTATTATTTTTTGTAAAAACTGTATTCTTTCAAAAACGAAAACTAGTAACTAGTAAATTATTGCAAATTACAAACTCTCTTTGTATTATACTAAATCACGACTAGCGTTTGTCCTGTAACCAATGAGAAAACGGGAATTTTTAGATTTACTGTATACTGTATCGATCAATCATTATCGGTTCATTACTACTCATAAAACTTACGGCGAGAGCCAGTTTTCGCTGACTGAAATTTGTGAACATGTGAGCAATCATGTGTGAAAAATATCGAGGGATGGATGTGGATGAATAGAATAATGCAACCAACAACACCACCACCACCACCACAAATTATTGCCCAGACATCTCTATTTATCTATAAAGGAAGATCGAGTATTTTCTGTATATTTTTAAAACACGGGTTTAAATTTATTGAAAGTAACTAATAATCAAAAAATTAGGATTAATAAGAAAAATTGGTTGAATTAATTTCTGTCTTCTAATGTAAATCAAGAATATTTTTGAAATTCACCATATAATGGCAACACTCTATCAATGAGGCTAAAAATATAAGAATAACTTGTTTATGTTACATGTTACATCCATGTGGATATTAACCACAAAAATTAGAACTCCCCATGTCCAAATATAAATAACAATACTACAAATAATATACATGTATATCAAGCAAACCACATAAACCACAAAATTGTTGTAACCGTATTAATATTTAAAGCAGGTTTTCATTATTGTGCATATTATGTATACCAGTTAAACATAAAATGTCAATAAAACCCTAATTTGGCTTGAATACAAGTAAATATTAACCATAAACAATTCTTTGTTACAATAAAATTATTTATTATTATTAAATTTATTGTACTAACCCTTACTTTTTGGAAGTCCATCTTAAAGTGAAGAGTTTTTTATTATTCTTAATAAAATTATAGTAATTATTTTAACTTTGTATTCATTTAGATAGAAAAATTGATTATTGTTAAATAAAGTAGTTTATTCTTAATAAAAAAAATTATCTAGATACTTTGCTAAATAGGTAACTTTGTTTTATTCAACTATTTATTTAACCCATATTTTAATAATTTTTCATTGTTGCATTATGTGTAAATTTTCTAAATAAAAATGTTCAATAATTTAAATTTTTATACTGCAATAAAGGATGAAACATGTTTTAATAAAGTATTCAAGTTAAAGCAGCAAAACGTTGCTGCTTGTGTGTGTATACGATTGAAGTTTTGTCATGTTTAAAATTACCTTTGAATTAATGTATATATTAAACTAATCAAATCTGCTGATTAATTATCCCGGTATTTAGCAGAGAATATTATCCTAGGAATTTTCAATAAATCACACTTTTAATGCCATCTGTTGTTAAAGGTTACAGTCGATATCGTTCTTGTGAACTTGCCAAATGCAAACTCGATACAAAAATAAGATAAAATTAAATATCTGGGTACTTTCAGCTGTTATTAAATTAAGCTCAATTTAACACACCTAATTATAATTAAAACCTAGGTAAAATTAACTAAAAATATTTCCTTACCTTTACAGTAGCTGTTTTGGATGTGCAAAAAAAGGGCCTTCCGCATGTTTTTTCACGTTTTCCTCTTGTTATTCGTAAATATAATAATTTGTTGCAAATTATTTAATAAAACCTATTATGTACTATTTACAAAATTAAATAAAAAGAACAAAATTTTACCAATGCTACAAAACTTAACCTAAAAAACTTGACATTTAAAAAATGTATACTAAAAATCTTTATAAATTACATAAACAAATTATTATAAGTAGATAGTATAGGCCAAAAGCAGTTATTATGAATCTAATTAAATTCTAATTAAAAGAACCTAAGCAATAAATGTAAGAAGGGTAAATATCGTGACAATTAAACGTCAAACATAATTAACCCTGTATAATAACTCGAACCCGAAATTATTATCGCAAGAAATCACTCACATTATGTTACACGTAGTATATTATTAAATTGTTCATACAAAGTTTACGGCACAATCACATTTATTTGTTTTTATTAAAACCACACAGTTTGCCCGATATTCGCCATGTTTACGCTAGAACTCATCTAAACGCACCAGTTGAGGCGACGCATGCTCGTAACGAAATTTGCAAAACGCTTATTGTGGTCTGTTGAGGCTTCGGCATAGGTGCTATTTCGACATTTTTAATCCCCCTCGATCGTTTACAGACAATATCCCAACAGCACTTTGAAATTTTGATGTTTTCCTTATATATACAATTTCCTGAATTGGGAGAATAAAACGATTTGACAATAGTAATTCACGGAAAAGGCGCAACCACCAAAATTTGAAATAAAAATACATGCGTGCAGAAATATTTTAATTAAATTCTGATTAGCCTAATTAAATTATCTTGAACTCAACATAGGATTTTAAAATTCTTCATTATTTAAATCTGCATTCTACTCTTTGTTTCTAAACATTACATTTTTGTTTTTAAAGTATTCACATACCAAAGTTAAAAAACTATTTTAAGAATAGTGAAGCACAGAATTTAAATAAAAAGTTTAATTTATATTTTTCTCTAAACCATTGCTAGATAGACAACTTTCTTTATTTAAATAATCCACCAAAAATTAAAACAATGAATATTATTTACTTACATTTTGGTAAATGCAGTGGTTATTTTTCAAAATAAATTTCTTTTATTTCTTAGCTTAGATTTGCTTATAAATATTTAAATATAAACAAATTAATTATTGTCTAGGGTAAATAAAATAACACAACAAACATTTTGCAATGAAATATCTTTAAATATAATAAAAATCAAGTCATACAATGTAATTGTTAGTTTATTCTCACAATTTTATACACCCCCTATTTTATCTAAAAAAATAAATCCAATTTAATAAAAAATATATCAAATTTCTTCACTAAAATGCAAATTTTAAATATCCTGTACCATATGTATTGATAAAACTTACCAAATAAAGATTTTTTATTGTAAAAAAAATTATTAATTACAAATCCCTTTGGAACTTACATTATGAAAAACTGTACACTACTGTGTATTTAATTCAGACGATTTAGTCACATTAATTGTTTATGGGAAATTTTACACTTAAACAGTAGTCATTTTAATTTGGTTTTTATCTACGACCTCTGCCTCTACCTCTTCCTCTAGGACCACCTCTACCACGTCCTCTACCTCTACCTCTGGCTGCTCCTCTGGCAGATTCCTTCTTCTTGGCTTTAGCTTTGGGAGTATCGTCGATAAGAAGAGTTTCGAGAGGTAAACTATCAGGTAGAACGAAATACCTAATGTTATTACCTCTAACTGTTAATGTATCTAAATTTACGGCAGCGCGATTTTTAGGTGTTAGTTTTACAGCTTTTAAATGTGTATTCATGGCTACGTCTACTCCTGTTATCGTACCGTGAATGTTAGTGCCGTTTTTAAGTTCTATACTAACAGTTTCGTGGCTCAACTTCATTAAAAACCTGAAAGACAAAAAACGAAGTAAGGTTAAAGAAAAAAGTTTAACAAAAAATGAAAAATGTAAATAATTAGATTACTTGCTATAATCAATTTAAATACTTACCGCACTAGTTTCATTTTGACTGTGGAGATATGATCTTTAATTATTTTTTAAAGAAATTCTCTAACGTTTCAGCGGCGTTTCCCCTTACGATGCTCCAAACATAACCTAAAAAACTCGAATTTTTCTTCTTTTTTAACCTTGTTTTGTATGTCGTGTAGTAAGCTCAAGCGAAAAACATATAACTATATATTTTGTTGTTTTACTTGTACAAACTTTCTAAAACAATAGAAGAACCAATTCAGTAAGTTTCAAGACAAACTTGAAGAAGGCAAGATTATCTCCCCAGAATTATAATCTGGATAATAAAAAAGAAGAAGACATTTGACATGATTACTCGATTATTAATCGATTTTAAGATTAAATATCTCCTAACAGATTTTTTTTTATTTGATAGTATATAATTTAAATATGTTGATTATAAAAAATAAAACTGCCACGTTTTAACTAATAAAACAAAAACATTTTTTCTGTATGATTTTGTCAATTGTTTATTATTAAATTTGTTTAAAATGAGTGTAAATTACTCAGTAATGGTTGAGGTAATTCATCTTTATTACTGTTTTAGGACGATTTTCTATCTTCTAACTTAATTTTTTTATGGTAAATATTTTCCTTTTAGATAAACAAAACTGAGGAGGCTATCAAGACCACCTATGAAAGAATACATGCTTTGGAAAATAAATTAAAGGTGGGTCATTTAGACGAAAATAAGAAAAAGGAAATTGAAAGTGACCTGGTGGAAGTAAGAAAATTGTTAAGGACTCACGAGGAACAATTGGCTCATTTGCGAACACATAATAGACAAACGTTCGTCATAGCTGCAGCATTAATATTTGTTGTTTTTTTATTATACATGTGTTATATTCTTATCACCAATCCAAACAGCTAACATTAAAATTATTATTAGATTTTTGTCTGTTGTCTATTTTTATATCTTGGATTGTTCTATACATGAAAGTGACCAAATGGATAAAAAATGGAAAAGTTGCTTTGGAACTGATATTTAAGGTAAATAAAAATTAACTACTTATAAAAAAATAAGTTTATTTACATTGTTATTGCTTATTTCCATATTTGCTTGTCTGAATCATCTTTCATCTCATCATCTTCACTAGAAGAACTTTGTTCTTTTGCTAGTTCAATATTTTGATATATCCACCTACATACAGATTGATCCCACTAAAACCACCAAAATGACACATTTATTATTACAATGCATTTAGATGGATGAATGTCTTTCAATTTAAAGACAGGGATTTGGACATTATCCAATTTCAAGAAAAAATGTAGTAATTAACCAGAACAAAAATTTTCTTACAAGCTTTTGAATTATTTCTATTCCCACAAGTCCCAAGCGTGTTTTAAGGTTATTTTTTCTCCCAATTTCATAATAAACCCATGCCTAATTTTTTTATTATTAAAGTGATGTGTTTTTCTTTGTTGCTTGATCATAATCAAATCCTACTTTAAGTAGAGTCCAGTTGGCCAGAATTATTGGCCAAAAAGGACCAAACTCTTGTATATTTGAGTTGTTCTAAATAAAATTCATTTATTTAATAATTGAAACCAATACAAAACATTAATAATTAATAAAAGGGGCCCCAAAATTGACCCTTGTGGAACATCAATTAATAGACAGTAAGTCATTGACAAATTACCATTATAAACAGTAAATTTAAATTGTTATTCAAAACTGGATAAACCATCCTCACTTTTTAAAGAGATCTGGAAATTAACCAAGTCCCTTATAAGGAAAATAGAAAGAATAAAAATTTTTGAAACAATGAAAAATGAAATTTTAGCAATTACTTACGGATGAACTTAATATTTCATTACGTTCAGGATGCCAATCAACATCTCTAACAACTGCTTGGTGCCCTCCTAATTGTTTAACCGTTTTTCCTGTCAGAGCATCATAAACTAAAACAAAAATAATAAACATTTATAAAATTGCATCAATATCAAATGGTCATGAAGGAAAAGAGAATGTTTAGTCTGCGCAAAATGAGATTTCAATAAAATGTACAAAATATAGTTGGAAAGTAATAAGCAGAGGAACTACAATACCTAAAAAGTAGAAAGAAGATATTAAAATAGATTGGGAGAATCAAAAGCTGCAAATAGAATAAAAAATTAACAGGACAATCAGAAATATGGAAAAACAGAAAATAAATAGATAATAAAAGAGAGCAAGAGAACTAAAAATGCAAAGGAAAAACAAATGGAATAAAAGTAGATAAAACATAGAAATCTAAGAAAAGCTAATCATAGAGGAATAGCAAAACAGCAAAAGAAATTTAAATTACTGTGAATTGTATAAAAAAAGGAAGATGAACAAAAAGAAAAAATAAAGACATTTTAAAAAATAAATATTTCCACAAAATTATAAGAAAATAAAATAAAATGCAAAGAAAAAACAAACAGTATAAGAATAAAGATGAAAAACAAAGGATAACAACAGATAATTATCCAGAAACAGCAAGAAATGGATAAGAGCAGACAGAAGAAGGCAATAATAAAGAGAAAGAAGAATCATGGAAATCTTAAAAGAGCCAATACAAGAGAAGAATAAGAAATCATGAAAAAGAAAAAAAACGAGAGAAGAAATAAAACTTAACATTTGAAATTATTATTATTATTAAATATTTAAATTACCGAAAAATATATAAAAAAATGGGAAAGAGGAGACAGAAGAAGATGAACAACAAGAAGAAACAAAAGACATATGTACATCAAAAGATCCAGCAAGAGAAAGTATTAAGAAAAATATTGATAAGATATTATTAATATGGAACTTATGGAGGAAAAGAACTGAGCAAAAAATATATAAATTACTAAAAATATATTGAAGGATTCGGGAACGGAAGACGATCAGCAATAAGAATAACCAAGAGACACAGACATATGATAGAGTCTGCAAAGAAGAAATAAGAATAAGTCATACAGCAAAACAAAATTGCCAAAACTTGGTGCAGATGACATTAACATAACATGTGATAAAATAAATACTTAAATTACTGAAAAAAAGGTATAGAAGAAATAGGAAATGAATGACAGAAGGTCAATAACAAGAAACTGGAGACATAAAAGATCAAAAAACCTAACAAGAGAGAAATTAAAAGTTATTTAGCAAATCAAAAGATGGTAAAGCACATGGTAGAGATCACATTAGTATCAAAGTGATAACACAATGAAATCATTTTTAATTTACTGAAAATTACAAGTAAGAAAAGAAAGAAGGTGATGAGCAATATAAATAATGGAGTGAGTATAAGCAAAACAGGACAGATCAAGATAAATGAACCAACAATGGTTGAAAAAGATGTAGAAGACTTAAGAATAGTTGAAAGAAGGACAGTTAGAACCATTTTAGGACCAATCAACACAGAAAACGATTAACAATAAATAAAATGTTTTAAGAGAGTAAGAAAATGATAAGAGTAGAGAGGAGTTGTCAAGGTGCTAAAATAGGGAAAAGGTGACAACAGGCGTGCATGGAAGGCTAATTACTGGTGGAATGAGGAAATAGAGGAGATGTGGAAGGAATGTAAGCAAGAACGGAGAAGAATGTTGAGGGAAAGAGATGGGGTAAAGGGTAGAGAGCGATATAAGGAGAAGAAGAAGGATTTGGAGCGAAGGGTGGAAAGGGAGAAGAGAAAAAAGTGGGAGGAGTTATTGGGGGAGCTGGAAAACAATCCGTGGAGTAAGGCATATGAAATAGCGGTGAAAAGGATGGGAGGAAGCCGAAACATGGTGCTAGAAGAAGAGTGGAAGAAGGAGATTATAGAAAAACTATTCACGATTGAAGAAGGAAGAGGGGAGGTCATGAGTCGAGAAGGGCAGGATTGTTGGGTGGCAGGTAAAATAAGGGAGATAAGGTCGGTAGAGAAGTGAGAGATAGAGGAGGAAGGGGGATGCATCAAGGTAAGAAAAGCCCCTGGAGTGGATGACTTGAAAGGGGACGTAATAAAGAGGTTACTGGAGGAGAATGGGGGGTATTTCTGGGAGCTCTTTAACAAGATACTGAGGGAGGAAGAATTCCCGAAGGTATGGCAGGTGGCCAAAGTTATACTTGTGAGGAAGGCGGGTAGGGCCCATCGAACATGGGTTTCCCGAAAAATAGGAGTTATGGATTAATAACAAAAATGAACTTACTAATGACTCTGCCCATGCCGCATCCTGTATAGATATACCTTTGCCCAGTTAATTCCAACGGCGAGAATCTGCATCTCACCAAAGTTTTAGTTACTTCATGTCCTCGATATGTCATCACGGACGTATCGCCTTCTATTACACCCATAGAACCCACTACAAATGAAAGAAACACTTTAAAAACTTTATCATCTATATAAATATAACAACCAACATTTTCTCGGTACATCCTCCCATCTGTAATCCCATCTTTGTTGCGCTACTATCCTACGTGATGCTTCGATAGCTTCTTTACCGGAAAATACTCTAACGTCCCAAAGTTTTATACTTTGATCTTTGGAATTGGATATCAGGTGGCGGCCGTCTCCTTTAGAATCTAAAACAAAGGAGATTTAAGGATATCCGAGCTCAGCGCTGCTCAGATACAATGAGAAAACAAGTTCTTCGACCAGAATATTCTAGTCTCTGTGAGAACATGAATCAGTTTTGTGAAAATGTTTTAAATACCTAAAAAAATAAAACGATTATCATAAAATAACCTGACTCACGTACCTATGTAAGTGATGCCGTTCGTGTGACCGGCCAAAATACCCACAGGTTTTGGAGCGGTCTCTTTTAATGTCCTTCTGTCCCAAACTTTCACATGCCCATCGTCTCCGCCACTGTAAATAATCTGAGACGAATTGTCTGCGAACATCACGCAATTTACGTCGATATCATGATCATGGGCCGGTATCTAAAACATTAACAACTCTTTAACGAATTATTTAATTTTTACGACGAAATATTTTACCTTAAAAACCCTTTGTTGCATCGCCAAATCGTATATGTACAAATACCCATCGTTCGCTCCACTAACCAGTTCTCTGCCGTCCGTGGAAAATTTTACAGAGAAGACGCAAAATCTCCGACTGCTGTTCACCAGATTCAAAGGTTCCTGACGATCTTCGCTGTCGTTCACAGGACAAAGATGAACTGCAATTATTAATAAATATAAACGTTAAGCTAAAACAAAAACTTATATATGAGTAAAACTACGAATAAATAATAAAAAGGAAGGAGTATAATACGATTTGACCATGTCCGCAATGGTTCTTGCATATGGCTGACTTGAAGTTTCCGGTTACCAGTGGTGGCACACACAGGGTATTATAAACTTATATCTCGTATTAATTATTAAAAAAAATAACTGTTTTTCGCTTGTAATTATCTGTACAGTAATATACATTGTCATAAAGTTGTAGGAATATAAATTTAGATTAAAAACTTCTAAGCAGGTAATTATAAATAGTTGACTTAGTTGGTCTATATAAAAAATAAAGGAACGTCTATGATAACAATGTGGCTGTCATTAAAATATTTTGTTAATTTTTAATAATTCAGATAAATAGAACCCTACAGATGAAAAGTAATTCCCAATCAAGAGTTGGGTTAACTACTTAAATCAGAAAATAATATATAAAACAGCATGAAAAAACTGTACATGTCAAATGTCACGATTCGAATGAGTCATATTTGGTTCTTCAATATGGCCGACTTCCGTCGTGATTATTTGCTAGATTAAAATATGACAACGTTCCTTCCTTTCTATTCTTTATTCGTAGGAGTAAAATACTTTTAGAGGGTATAAAAGATTAAGGTTAGGTGTGTGAATCAAATCTACAGAAAAACCCTAAATAATAACGTCTCATCAAACCTTAGAACAAAAAGAAACAGGAAGGAGTATATGCAAAATGACCTTGAGTCCAGAAAGGAGCTTGCATATGGCGGCCAATTGTCAATTTTAATTTCCGTTTCCAATGACGTACCGTAAAAAAATAAAATTTATAGTAGGGTTTTTATTTTGATTAAATTCCAACCAATCAAGTATGTGAATAAATTTAGTGTTTTAAATCATTTTGTATTTATAAAAACCGAATGATACGCCTATGCGCTCATTTTTGACATTTATATGCAAAAATTGCTTTGACAGCATACTGTAAACATAAACAATGAGTCATACAAGGAGCTTCAAGATGGCCGACTTCCGTCGCAAATTTTCCTTAAAGGTAATATATGACAGACTCCTTCCTGTTTCTTTTTGTTCTAAGCATCAAACAGAAAGTTAGAACAAGTAACTAGAGGTTTCCAGCTGAAAAAAATCAGTTTTTAATAGAAACAACGCGGTAATCTACTATTTTGACAATCCGCCTGTGCTCATATCGTTCATATGAAAAGTGCACATGAGATTTTTTGGGCATACGTATTTGAAAGGTCTCTTATGAGGTAGCATAAGTTTAATCTTTTATGGTGCTGATAAATAACGGAGATAGGCAATTTTCAGTTCAAATGGATGAGTTCTATACTTAGAACAAAAAGAAACAGGAAGGAGTCTGTCATATATTAACTTTAAGGAAAATTTGCTACGGAAGTCGGCCATCTTGAACCTCCTTGTATGACTCATTTTTTAATTTTACGGAAGTACGGGTTTTATTTATTAACAATTTTTTTTAGTACTACCCTGAGCTTATACCACAAAACAGAATATTGGTTAGCACAAAACAGACTAACCAATATTCTGTTTTGTGGTTTATACTCCCAAAAAACGGCTGCTCTTGTCTTATGAACATCAAAGGAGCCGACAGCGAGTCGATACTCTGATTTGTATTATATACTCTGTAGTAAAGTATACTGTCAAAGTAATATTTGGATAAAAATGTCAAAAATGAGCGCATAGGCGTATCATTCGGTTCTTATAAATACTAAATTATTTCGAACAATAATTGTATTCACACACTTGATTGGTTGAAATTTATTAAAAATAAGAACCTTGATATAATTTTTATTTTTTTTCGGTACGTCAATGGAAACGGAAAATAAAATTGACAATTGGCCGCCATATGCAAGCTCCTTTCTGGACTCAAGGTCATTTTGCATATACTCCTTCCTGTATCTTTTTGTTCTGAGGTTCTATACAAGGGATATATGCTGCCAACAAAACGAACAAAAAAATACTGAAAAAGGTTAGTCCCATAAGGAAACGGTTTTTCCAATAAATTTTTGGTTTTTCTTATATAAGTATTTTGGGCTCCTTTACCACCCATGTTGTACCCGAAAAGTATGGAAATCTTTTAGGATATTTTTAATTTTGTGTTCCGCAACCGTCACTATAAAGTGCTATAAAGTATGATTGAGGGTAAAATTATGAACTATGAGTTTTGTACTTGTTTCACAAAAATACAAATTGTTTGAGATATATACTAGGCGAAAAAAAGAGTAATAAGGTTCACCCTCCAAAACGGTGTCAGTATTTATCAAAATGATGGAGTTAAGCAATATTCATGTTGATTGCAGAATATTCTGGAGTTATGCAGTATTCTTTTTTGCGATTTTAGCGACATCTATTGACTTTTTGTGGAAGTTTTAACGATGTGCATGTAGGAATCATCATTACAAATGAACCGGATTGTGACGAAAACCCACTTTGGACAATGCACAACTTTGAAGGTTATGTTATAATATTTTTACGGAAATTGTTCGTCTATATACTTTATTAGTGATATGTAAATCATATGAATGAACACTTACCAATGAAAAAACAGTAATTAACTCCCAAAAATCAAGAAAATACAACATAATAGTTAATAACACTTATAAAACATGCCATAAAAAAAGTTGTTTGGAATCAGTTGGTTTGACGCTTACGTCACTACTTTCCCAGTCCATTTTCATATCAAGCCGACGATATGCGACAATTTGAATTTTTAGTATAATTTGGGGGTCCGGTGTAGAATAGGGAGAAACGAATTTCGCAAACAAAATATTAACACTAAAAAGAGACTGGTTTCTATAGGAAATTTTCGTCAAAAAATTTGCGGGTTATCCAGTATTTTCCGAGAAAAATGGAATCAAAAACTCAAATTTTGTAGGTTAAATACACAAAACATTCACTGTCCAAGGTGCGTTATGTCATGTAGATACCAGCACTACCGAAAACCGTTTACACTACCACTACACCAACACACACTTTTATATGCCTGACGCGCGTTTCGATAACCAAGTTATCTTCTTCAGAGACCAAAGCATTGCCACATCTCATATTTTTTTACATTATAAATATATAAAAAGTATTGAAAATAAAATGTGAAATGTAGAGAGAATATTACTAACCAAATCTCATCGGTCTTTTTGCATAGTATAAACGATAAAACAAAGATAAACAATACAAAAAGCGCAGATCAACCTGAAGTTTTCAACCCTTAACAAGCTCGTCGCTTTCCTAAATATATAAGTGATTATAAATTATAAAATAAATTAAACAGGCAAACTCTAACTATGGGTAAATAGTGGGAATTTATATCACACTTAAAAAAAATTGTCAAATCATTAAGTTTATGATCTAATTACCGTTTAAAACTGTACTTACGCGAGGATGACCAAGTAGAATAAACAAAATGTTCATTGTTAGGACTAAATGCGATATCCAGAATACTCCAACCAATATCTCTTGCATAAACTGTATGTTGATATTCATATGTCATTTTGTCTGAACTATAAACCCGAATCTTTCGATCTAGAAACAAAATATATAGTATTTAATATGTGCAAGTTGGTAATTAACATTTGATTACCCTGTGATGCTGTAATAAAACGGTTACCATCTCTAGAAAATACCCCGCAAAACATTTTGTCTGGTGAATGATGAAACAATGTTTTTGTATTAGGTAAATATAAATTACCAAGTTGACATTTTCTTCTAGGTGAAAAACCATTTTCATCATAAATACCTTTCTGAAAGTGTTTTTTTGTTAAACTAATAGTAACTATGAATGGTAAATAATAAGGATAACTTGTGTTAATAGTATTTTTTTACTAACCTCTCTGTTTATCATTATTTGGGCAAAATTGGCTTTCTTTAGTTTTTTAAACCTAGGTGCCTCTGCACCAGAAGTATGCTGAGTCATTAGGGAAAACTCACTGGCCTAAAAAAATATATAAACATCTACTATAATCAAAGCAAAAATTACACTTACGTCCAAGGTTTTTGTTGAAAATTTGTATCTACCTGCTCTTCTTGGTGGTCCGACAAAATTATCGTCTTCATTACGATTTACTGAACTGAATTCATTTCCCCATCTAAAATATAAAATAATAAAATAAAAATTGTTATAAGTGAACTTTGAAACAAAAATAAACAAACAAAAAAACAGAAAAAAACAAAAAAAGTTGAACAAAAACATACAGATTAAAATATAAAAAAATAAATATATGCTATTCATACGTGCTAATTACACTTCGCATGACTCCAGAGAAAGATAATGAATCTCGCTCATCATCAGAATCTGAATAAAGCAATAGATCTGGATCTTCATCGGCCATTCTAGGTGAATTAAAATTTTCTATAGTTTTAAATGTCTTTAATAATTTACCACTATCTATATGTATTACCCCTGTATTCTCTAAGAACTAGTTTTTTAAATTTGTTAAATTCATTATCTATATACAGAACAAACAGACTATTTACGTATTAAAATTGTAAAACTAATTATTGTTATTATTATTCAGCTGTTTTTGACACTATACAGAATCTTCTTCTTTTTTTTTAAATTTGATTAAAACAGAAGATTTTTATCTGATTTTAACCTAGTTAAAAATATTATTATATTTATGGATGATTAATGGAAATTTAAATAAAAAATGAGTATAAAACCTACATGGAAAAAAGTATTATATGAAAGACAACCGTATCCAGATAATTATACCGATAAAAAGATATTTTTACGAGACTTGAAGAAAAATATAAACGTTAGAGAATTAAGTTTTTTCGAAGCAGTATTAGGATCTCTGTTAATACTACAAGAATTTTGTAACGTTGTCACGTTTGTTTTGGTATATTTTTATTTGTTGTACGAATGGATAGAACCTACTGTTCTGCTCACATACACGAGTATAGTGACTACAATAGGTTTTATATATTATCTATTAACATTTAGCAACAATATAATTCACAAACTTGGAAATGATTTTAGAACTATAATAACGTTTATAGTTGTTGGTAGACTATTTTCTCCAGTCTTACATACACTTACTGACACAGTAAGTACTGATACGATTTATACCACTACATTCTTAATGATGGTAATTCATATAGTTTTCTTTGACTATGGAGTAGGTGCAGCTATTGTTTCGAATAGTGTTTCTCTCAGCACGGCAATTTTCGCGTCAATTTGTTTAGCATCCAGATTGTCTACTGCATTTAACGCATTTATTCTGATGACAGCAGCCATAAAAATGTTTGTCCTGTTTCCAATTCTGTGTACTGCTTTAAAACATCCAGTTTATTTTGTTTGGCTGTTTTTAATTGCGGATATTTACTTTTTGGTGTGTTTGAGTAAGCTGGCACTTATTTTATATTTGATTGCAGTTGTTTTAATAAGCATTGTGTGTCCTTTGATGTTTGTGTATTTACAGAAGCACAAGGAAACTATTTATGGTCCTTGGGATGAGGCTGTAGTAGATGATGCAGATAACATTGTTAATACTTTTCATGTATTATAAATACTTAGTAAATGTATTTAAATAGTTTACAAGTTATATTTTTTATACTAACAAAATTTGATATAATATTAAATTTGTTGAATATAAATTTTTATTCAGTATATAAATAGTAGTTTTCATATTTCCCAATAAATTAACTTTCCATTATGTTCAAATAACTAATTTGTAATTATGATAAAAGTAAAAACAGAGCACTTAATTAAACATAATCTTTGCACTGCATATGTGCATGGGCCTTGTGGAACATCAAATCCTGTTGCTACTACCTCTTAACTGGCTACTTTACTTTTCAACTTCTGTTATTTTAAATTATAATCAAATATATGCACAATTAACACTGTAAATTGTAAAAAATTGTCATCTATTAAAGGAAATGTTAAAAAACCTGCTTGTACCACAAAATAAACAAATATATAGAAAGTATATGTTTATTTATCATTAAACTCTACATTTTACTTATGTGTAGCTTGTTGCTTACGCATTTGCGTCAATATGTTAGATAATTCTTCACGCTTCCTTTTGGCTCTGATGTGTGTGCCAAGACGTCTCTTCAAGAATTTGAGGGCTCTCTTATCTTTAGATACCTATAAATAAAATGAAACATTTCACTAAATTAAACTGATTTTAATCCAACCCTAACGTGGTGTTGATAAAATTAAATTTGTACATACCTTCAACAATTCCATAGCTCTTTTTTCATAAGGAGCATGTCCTACTACTTCGCGGATTATATCTCTAACGAATTTAGTGTGTTTAGTTTGGATCCCCTTCAACCTGGCGGGACGAACTTTATTAACTTTAGTTTTAGTTGCGATTTTAGTGGTCTTGTGGCCTTTTTGAAGACCTACTGCTATCTCGTAACGTGGAGCCATGCTACAATATAAATTGGTTGAATGAAAATCTTTGAAGTATAATTGTATAAAAACGACAATAGATTTTAATTTAAATATCTATATATTAGTTAAATTTTACTTTACCTAGGCTTTTTATAATTTTTCACAACGTGATTCTCGTGTTCTTAGCGATTTCACAAAAAGAAGGAAAACATGGAACGCGTAGACATGTCAATGGTTGGCATTTCCGATTCCGATTTAATTTCCATATAAGTATTTAGCCAATTTTTCGTAAAATATTTTTTTACTAACCAAAAATATGTAATATATACATTACTTAAATCAAATAATAAATATTATAGATTAGTGTAATTAATTTTTAACTTTGGTCTAAGTATAAATACTTATTAATTATTTTTATAATACCAACAGGATACCAACCTTAGAAAAAAAAGAAAAATACCAACAGTAAAAAAGTAGAAGGAAAGTCAAATCGTCGTGTGTCAATGTCAAAATCAAACTGTCAAAGTCAAAAATTCTAAAACCTGACGTGGAAAAATAATTTGTTTGGAAAAATAACAATCTATTGAATAAAACTGTATATTTGTTGTAATAATATTTAGTGTCATCCAGTTTTAAATAAATCATGACGTACATAACAGGTATGTAGTAATTTAAACAAAAACATTTGGAAAATATTTTAATATTTACATTTTTAGGAGGACAAGTTCAACAAAACCCACCATTATTTACACGCATTTCAAGAATATTTGAAGGTGTAATCAACTTCATAACAAGCTTGTAAGTATTCAAAAATTTGAAACTAATTAGTTTTTTTGTTGTATTGTTTTCCTTAAAATCAAATTTTCCATTCTAGTTTCATGACTCTGATTCCAATAGACTACCTAAGTCGTGACGTCACTGGGCGGAGTTTATTTTTCCAAACAAAACAAAAAATTTAAAGCCCATGCATTTAAACCACCTTTACTCTTTTTCTTTTCAATTTATTTCTTATTGAGAATTAAATAAGAGAGGTTGTAATTTGGTCTGTTGAGTGTGTGTGTATATTTATTGAAAACTTCAAGAATTTTTAAAGGTAGGTGTTTTTCTGTTATTTTAACACTAAGAAGCCTTTTTAGGTTATATTATGGATTTGAATGGTTTTTAATAATAAAGATTTTAATTAAAACATTGAATTATGTATAAAATTATAATTTATTTCTAGAAAGAGCCCTTTTCGCAATGGTTATGTGTTTTGTACCTGACTGTAAGCATTACAGTGAGCAGAGAATATGCAAATACTTTGCTTTTCCATCCCATCCAAAAGAAAAATGGATCTCTTTGATAAGGTAGGTAACTAATATATAATATTATTAATATAAAATTTTAATAAAATTAAAAAATATTAATAGGAGACAAGATAGAGAGCCATCAAAATTCTCATTAGTTTGGAGTTGTCAAAAAAATGGGCCAACTTTAAAACTAAAAGGAAGTTAATCTTTGATTCCCCTGAAAAACGGTATGTATTACATTTATATTTTTACAATAATATAAAGATATAGGTACTCTTTCTACCTTTAATAAGGTAGGTTTGTTTTACAAGTACTTTTTTTTGCAGTAAACGAAATTCACCATTAACTGATAATAATGGAACCAGCAGGACCTTCAACTTCAGTGCCAACTTTAATTTCAGAACCATCCACTTCTAAACACCCTCCTGCACATTATTTCTTAAAACAAGAACTGGAAGAAGTTACCAAAAAACTGAATAACTTATGTACCCATTTCAGTTTTGAACATATAAAAAATAATGATTCACACATACTTATGTATACTGGTATACACAGCAATGGTTTATACATGATTCTATTTGAATTAGTGGACAGTTCGAAAATTATGCTGGGTGGCAGGTAAAATTATTGCCAAAAATTGATCAAATACTAATGACGTTAATGAAATTACATTTAAACTTGCCACATGAAGATCTAGCTATGCGCTTTAATTGCAGTTCATAAAACATTTTTTGTTGTATTATTTTAAATTAATAAAACAGACCTTATGAAAAATATTATATTTTACAAATTTTATAAACAGTATAAATTTTAAACTAAAAAATCATAAAAATAATTGTATACATTGTCAGACCCAATATATTTATAATAAATAAAAAAATGTTTAATTTATATATACTACAAACTACCTATTATTTCTATTAGGTACTAAATTTAACCATTTAATAGTTTTGGGAGGTACCTAATGATTTACATAAAATGTTTCCAATAATAATACATTTTCTTCCCAAGAAGCATCATCATCTACTACAACTGTTACAACTAGTTTTATAAAGACTGTCTGGATACTTATTTCTTTTGCATGAAGAAATAACTACTCCAAAATTACTAGCAGTAAGTCTAAATTTTCTGATTAAAAACCAGTGTTCATTGGTAACTTGTCCTACTGTTAGAGCAGCAATATGTTTAATGTTTATTTGAGGCCAAATTGAATTCTGCAGATGAACTGATATCTTCAATAATGGGCAAATTATATTGAGTACCTTAATCTGCAGCATCTCGAAAAAGCCAACTAAAGCCCACAGTATTACTATATAAACTTAACTTGTTTTTAATGCAGTCATTTGCTCTTGAATTAAAGACTCTTCAACAGCAGTATATGGTTTTTGAGAATATAATTCTTCTGTAGTTTTTACTGCTCAATATTTTTGTTTTGGCACATTCCATGTACATTCTCTATCTGTTACTGAAATATTATAGTGTCCAAATAGAGTGAATGCTGCTGTATGGTGACATTTTATTCCTCTAGGGCAAGCACAAGTTGCGGAAACAATATCACCCAATTTATTCAATGTAATCTGAAATAAGTTAATATTTAGTAGATATTACCATCATATAAAAAAATCCAAACCTACCTCATCTTTTGAAGTGTTTTCTTTCATACTGGCATATAATATATCCCCTCTGATCATCATCAAACTGCATATTTTTTACATGGTTCGACTCCAATGAATTTTCACCTCTTTTAATTATTTTATTATCATTGTTTAAAAAATCCTTAATATTTGAAAGCTTTAAAACATGTTTAAAAGCCATAATTTATTCACAAAATCTAAAAATATAAAAAATATTTCATAAATTACAAAACTTAACCTTAATTTTATGAAAATAGTATTAAGACACGTACCTTTAAAAATTCTTGAAGTTTTCAATAAATATATACACACACACTCAACAGAACAAATTACAACCTCTCTTATTTAACTAACAATAAGAAATAAATTGAAAAGAAAATGTGTAAAGGTACTTTAAATGCATGGGCTTTAAATTTTTTGTTTTGTTTGGAAAAATAAGCTCCACCCAGTGACGTCAGACTTAGGTAGTCTATTGATTACAACAGCCAAAACAGTTCAAGTGGTTCTAGTACTTTCAGAGGAAGTGGTGGTTCCCTTGGCAGGGGTGGTGGAGGAGGTGGTGGTGGAAGACCTTTTGGGTAAATATAGAATACTCATTAAATACTTAGAGTTACAATAAAAATTTATTTGTTCATTACTAAATTAGTTTATTACATTAATGGTTTTCTTTTACAAATATTATTTTTTAGTCCTGGTGGTGGTGGTGGTGGACCTAGATTCAGGACCATGAGGGATATTAACCCACCAACAGTTGGAGGATGTCCTGGTGGATCTTGTGGAATGTGAGTAAAATTCAAGTGAAATCAGAACATTCACTTTCATAATTCCATGATATTGATTATAAATTTGAACTTTCTATTGTTATTATAAATATTAATGTTATTTAAAGTTTAGTTAATTAATTATTTAATATATCATATTTTATTTCAAATAAGTTCTGTATTTTTCTGTAAACCTTTATATCATTAAATAGAATCTGAAGGTTAACTGATTCTTAACAATTTATAGGATAATTTAAGTTTTTTTCTTAAATAAAACTCATGTCTGCTTCTCATGTGATGACATCCTTATCTGTCGTATCAAAAGTAACTTTACATTGATTCTTTGGAGGAACAGAACCCACTTTTACTTCTCTCCTGTCATGAGAGATTAAACATATTCAATAGTTCTTGGTAAAATTACTTGCTATCAACTTTATTTGTCTTACAGTCAGGGTAAAGATAGCAGAGTGGTCCAACTCTGTTTATTTTCAATTGCTGTTGCTTCTAAACAACAATGAAAGTCACCAAAATGCGATAATTTGCTTGAACATAGTACAAAAATTACTTTTAATGAAATAAAACTAGTTAAGTGCTTGGTATAACTTCTATTATATTAACTCTTTACTTTTAAATACATAGCGGACATTGTAATAAGTACATAAAATAATGTAGGATGCAGTCGTCTTATTTTTTTTTAAGTACTAAAGGCAGCACAACCAATGGTTCATTTTTGGAAGGATTATCTGAATAAAGGCTCCAAGTTTTGGCGACACAATCAAATATACCTAAAAATAAAATGTATAAAATCATGGTATTCGTTTGAAAAAAAAATTAATTTCCTTACCTACTGCTACAGTTTTAACATAACTATTTGGAGCGTCTATAAATACTGGGTAGTAAGTATTAGTGGTATCACCCAGCATCGTTAAAACATCGTTTTTCTGTTTAGGTGCCGGATAAGAAGCGAATGTTTTCAATCTGTTGTTACTGCTGTTAGTCATATATTCGTTCGTTTCTTCTATTTTAATTCGAAGGTATCTGAAACATTAATGATACAATAAAGTTTGGTTAGATTATAAAGTTTTAATTAATTTACTTGTTGGTATGAATAATACATTCTCCGGGACTAGCAGTAAACACGTTTATTTGAGATTCCTGTTTGTCGGAAGGTGCCATTTCAGCGTTATGAAACATTCTATCTCCTTCTTGATTCAAAAAAGTCATATTGATCGAACAACCGTTACCGGCACCACAGCCTCGATCTCTAATTATTTCTTGAGCTTGGACAAAATTTTCCGCTCCCAGAAGGGCTCTAGTGATAAACATTCTCGCTGAAAGATACAAGACAAAAATTAGGGAACTTTAAAAAAGTTAGGTTAGGTTAATTGTCGGTGCCGAATCATGTTTACTTGTATTGTATGATTTGTAAAAAAAACAAGACTGGCTTTTTTATCATAATTTCCTATTAATATTTATAATTTCCCGTATTCTGGTCAATCAACTAAAAAACTTATAGTTTAACAAGTAAATTACGGTTTTGGGTTAAAACTTTTCATTAAAAATGTATGTGATCTATGATTTATACACCTAAATACCTAGTGCTGTGTTGCCGCATTTACGGATTTTATTATTATTTTAAGTGAATGTCAACTTCTAAAAAACCAGCAGTGAAGGACTTCATTTTCTACTACTGTTATGTAAATAAGAACAAGGGGTTGCACTTACGTGTTTTTCCAGGGTATGTATGTTTAACGCTTAACGTATTAATAGAAAATATTAACCCATGATGGTTGTAACTCATCGTATATCCCGGCAAATGCCCGGCGTAACAAAGTGAAGTGAATCTCTCTTCCCTGTACGGCCATTTTCCTTCTGCTTTGTCAGGAATTATGTGAGCCGAGACAAAGTATATATGGTTTAATACTTCACTCAAAGCATCTTCGGTATGTCCCAGTATTTCCTAAAATCATTGATTTAGAATAATCACCATCTGCAAGCCGTTCACTTACGTTCCCTTTGTTATTTACGCAAATCGATGAACATCCTGTAGGATGTTCGTTTTTCTTTGCGCTCGGGACAGCTAATAACATTATGTCATCCATGTGCAACAGGAATAACTGAAAGTAAAATAAAAATAACAAATATTTCGTTTGCAAAAAATAAATAAAATGTCTATGTTAACAGTCAACGGAAAGTAATAAAAACTTCTAAAACCAGTAAACCATATATTGTACGTGCAAGTAAAAACAGTGGCGTGCCATTTTTTAATGTAATAAAATTATATTTTGGTCGATATTAATGGTTCAAAAAAAGGTAGATGATCAATTCTATTCATTAAATTATAGAGAAATGTAACCTCTTTTAAAATATATAAAAATTAATATACCATTACATTTGATTTTTTGAAAAAAACTCAAAAAATGGCTACCACTTCAGTTAACGCCATCTAGCGGCGAAGACGAAAATCATAAAGTCAAAATTATGTAAGCGTTTTGTAGTGTAAATTATGCTCTTTCATATGAGCCCAAATTTGTTGAGATCGGTGAAGCGAAACGTGAGAAATCTTAGTTTGTTTAAAAAAACAATTGAACCTCCCCCACCGCTTTATTTTGATAGATAGAACAAAACGTTTTAGACAAAAAATATGAGGAAATGGTCAGTAAATATGAAAATGATATCATCGATATACTTTCATTATGCAAAATTCTATACAAATCCCATTTTTCTACTTGGTATTGGTTGTTACGCCCTCTAGCGGACGTTTGACAAACTCGAAAATAATTTACAGCAATGGATATGGCCGCTCGCTACCCTTAACTGATCACCCTGTACATAGGTGAGTTAACCCAGAAGCACGACTATGAATTGTTCTGAAACTAACTAATAATTTTAGTACTGAAATTAGCATAATAGCAAGCAGACCTAAGGTTTTATTACTTAGCGTTGATTGTGATTGTAGTATAGATTACTTTGTAAAATGGCACGTTCGCACCATCTGCAATCCCTTCCAATTCTCT
Organism: Ophraella communa; assembly: GCA_035357415.1. Classification (NCBI taxonomy): domain Eukaryota; kingdom Metazoa; phylum Arthropoda; class Insecta; order Coleoptera; family Chrysomelidae; genus Ophraella; species Ophraella communa. Next base: position 21,002,343 of record CM068983.1, read on the forward strand.
AACATACTGAGGAAAATTCTTTTTGACCGAATTTAAGGTGTCTTCGTATGCCCTTTGTCCTTCTGGTGTGTTATAAGCAGGTAGGAAATCCTCGTCTAACGATGGACTGCTATTTAAATAGCTATGAATTATTCCAGAAAATGTTCTACCCTATAAAAAAAATAAACACATTAAAATAAAATATATTCTGTCGGCAACAACAAATTAAGTATCCCTTTGGCGGTACGCCCATGGCATAATCGTAAATTAGAACATTTAAGTGAGTAAACAAATTACAGTTAAGTAGTGTAAATAAACAATAATAATGCATATTTAAAACGAACTGTTTGCATCCATTGTTCCTTATTTTACTATGTTACAAATAATGGAGATTATTGATGGAAATAATGATGGAAATGACGGCAAATAGAAGGTATCTACCGATATTTATTTTTACTTGAATATTTAAATTAATCGGTTAATTAGTTAAGACATGGAAATTTGATGTTGAAAAATAACATTCCTGAATAAATAGGTCGTAAGTTGTAGGTAACGGTATAGAAAGTACCTATTTTATAAAAGTTAAATAAATAAGTAAGGTTAGGATATGTTTATGCATGTAGGTGCAGATGTAAAAGGCAAGACCTCGTTTAAAAATCATTCGGGATAAATTCGTTTTAGTTAAACCTTCCATAACAATATTTGAATTTTATGTTAATTAATGTGTCAATTCGTTTTATAATTTTACATAAATTGTAAATCAATTAACACTATTTACATATAATCAATAAAACATTTATCGTTTTTATATGGAGAATTTTATTGGATTTACGTTATATTTTTTGATCGAAATCAAAGAAATTAAGATAAATTATACCTAGGTACCTATAGGAAAGTTAATATTTTTTTACAAGAGGTTATTATTGTCACGTTGCAGAATTATTAATTATGCTTTTTTGTAAATATAATCCAATTCAAATTAAAGTATCTTTATTTTGATATTTTCGTTTTATATTGTACACTGTGTTATTTTTAAAATGTGACATATAAAATGTTATTTTAGTGAAAGGAACATGTACAATTATAAATTTTAGTTTCTTTTGCTTAAATTAAACTTTATTTAAAAAAATATCATAATGCTTTTTACTTATTTTTTTAACGCTCTTTTCAATTATGTTCTTAGTTTTCTTAAATTCAACTTGCTAAAAAAGATAGCATGTCGGCCTGAATTTAACACGTATTTCCCTATGTCACATTTTAAAAATAACACAGATAAATACAGGGTGTCCCATATCGATCTTCACCTAGAAGTTTATGGGGAACGGATAATACTAGATGGATAAAATTTGGTATACAGGGGTTTTCGATACTTCTGAATACAACCAAAATATTTTCAAATTTATAGCACTTTCGGTTATAACGGAAATTGACATCAACTTCACTATTTTGAATGGAATACTACATTTTTTTTCTTTTTTTGGTTAGACCATTGTATAAAAAGACATAGTAGGACAATCCTTATGGTAGATAATTTTGAAGCTCTGTACGCCCGTAACGTGGTGGTACCTGGTGACGAATAGAGTAAATATACAAAATAAATTACAGTTTTTGATCGCAAAGAAAATAGGGGTTGTTCGATAAATTTATTATTTAGCCGAATTTCTTCATGGAGATGTAGGCGTAAAACTTTTAGCCAATACATTTTAAATAGAATGATTTTTTTTAATACTAAAAAAGTGAGTAAGTATTTTCAAAAAAATTAAACATAGAAAGAAATATTCTGTTGGTACTGAGAGCAGAAAGTCAGCATAAATTATCTGTAAAAATTGATTTTCATTAATTACAGGGGTGTAAAGATAAAGTAAATTAAATTTAATTTTTAATACATATTAGCTAATTAAAATAAAAAGTATTGTTATTTTAAAGTACCTTCGGACCTAGGTACCATTTTATGACCTTTCTTTGTACGTTTCAATTTTTTCAAAAATTTTACCGTTTTTTGGGATTTGAAAAAAGTGATTATCCTGAAATGTTTTCATCTAAGATCAGCGCTGTGCAATGATATAGAAAAACAGTTGAAAACTATATCGTACTGATGCTTAGAATAGCTTAATATTTTATTGTATTATCTATTTATAAAATTAAGCTTAATCAAAACAAACAGTTTATATATTGATAAAACATAAAGTTATAGTAAAAATTAGGATCAGGATTATTCCTTAGGGCTAATAATATATCTTTAAAATTGTTGTCTTAAAAAATGTAATTTCATTATGACGATCTTTCATTTAGTCGAAAAAGCTGTCATTTACTATAAAAAGGATTGTTAGAATAATACATAGTGGGAATTTTTACTAAAAATGTATTTGTTTAATTTTCATATTACGGATTTCCAAAAAGTAAGGATTTCTACAATAAATAAAAAAATACTACAAAAAATATTTATTCATAAATAATTTCATCATCATAAATACCAAAAAAAATTAATGTTTAAAGAATATTTCAACGATTTATTAAAAAAATTCAATAATTCAATGAGAGCTGTTTGGATAATAATTACCATCGTCAGATTCTAAGCAACTATGATTGATTTATAAAAAGAAATGTTTTAATAAATCGTGGAAATATTCGTTAAACATTTTTGTGTGTGGTTTATAATAACATGGATTTTTACAAAAAGTTTCTACAATAATAATATAATTACATTTTTCGTTCTGAGCAACTAAAAACATTTATTAAAGTAAAAATCATACATAAAGTAAATGTAAATTAAAAAAATAGTTGGATTTTGTACTTAACAATGCAGAAATATGTTAGTAATAATTGTTCTCCGTTATATCTTTAAAATTGTTTCAAACCTTTTTTCTACCTGCGGTTTATTGCCTAAAATTATGATAGGAATGAAATATTCCGTTAAAATTAAATACACAAGGATTTTATGTAAAAATTTTATATCACTTAAAATATATTTTAGGATGGATAAATAACATTATTTGTTTTGTAGTATTGCTAACTTAGAGTTTTTTTTACTTCTTGAGAATTTTGACTTTTTTATGTTAGTTTGTTAATCTGTTAATTTTTTTTGAAACTCCTGTAAACGCTTTTTAAGAGTCGTTATTTCTTTATGATCTTTTTCCAAAAGAAGAGGAGATGAGGGCATATCAATCAACTGGAGTATAAATGGATCGATGGTTTTTGTACTCGTTTCGCTCAAACTCTCACTTTCGTCACAATCAAAAGTATTTTTATTGGTTGATGGTATACCGTCGCAAACCTGCTGCTACAGATAACTCAGAAAACGGCATTTGATCATCATATTTTTGTGGAACAGCAGTCTTTGCAAACGTTTGGAATTCAGAAGTACAGGATCGAAATGCTTGCTACATATAAATTTTCCCTTCAGAATATTCGAACTCAGGGTCGCCAAAGAAGCATTTCCTGCAATGTAAATAATTACTATTAATAAAAAAATGCCAATAACTTTATAATCTAATTTAATTAAAACTTATAAATATGATTTATTAAACTATGTTGTAATAATAAAATATATGTAACCAAACCGTTGCTGTAATTTTTTGTTTAGAAACATTAAAGATTATTATTATTCTATCATTATTATTATTGTTAAGCGCGACAAATTCAAAGCACTAATTCGATTTCTTTTTTTTATTTTTTCACGCTAGTACATGGTGAAAATAGTATAGAGTTACAATTCCGTGAATTGAGAATTTTTGTTGAAATTTACCACACTTTCAGAATTTTTTTTATTATTTAAACAATCAGTTATACTTTTTTGGAGGTATTGGGAAGAAGCTGGTGGGGTTTTTTTCCAACAGTTTTTTGCTAATAACAATTGTAATTTTTTAACCGAAAAAAATAAAAATACTTCTTTTTCTAAAACTATTTCGAATCGTTTAAGCCATTAACTACATTTTTAGGAATTTTATCTTGTACACTGTTGTACAATGTTGAGTGACCAAATTTTTATATTCATAAATTATTGGTTTATTTAGAATTATTGAGATTATCGATATTACCGGAAGTACGGTAAAATTGTTGTGGAGAAAACGGTACCTATTGTTATATTAAAGTAGAGGTTGAATCATGGGGTTTAACATAACGGCTTGTTTATAGCAACAAAAATTTATTGTCTAAGCTAATAAATTATCAAAATTATTTTTTGCAAGAAAAAATACGAAAATGTTTATTAAGCCAGTCCAAAAATTGAATTACATTTTTATATTTATTTAATATTTTTCAATTATAAAACTTTAAAGCAGAAAATATTTTTAATTTTTTAAAAAAGTAGCCAAGTGAAGAGAATTCAAGTCGTTTTTTTTTAATTACAAGTACACATATAAAATTTAATAATGCTACAATGGTAATAACCATAGATACATAAAAAGAATAACAACGTTGCCATTTATTATGAAGTGACAGTTGATTTTTTGTTTGATGTTTGTCGAACAAAATTAAAAATTAAGTTTACATCAAATTGTTGCTCTTAGAAAAATGTTTAAAAATTTTAGTTTTTTAACTCTACTACTTGTCTTTACCAGGATGGTCCATTTTTAAAAATATATCAACAAATTTTATTTCCGTAATACAGAAAACTTTATGCAAGTCAGCTGATTTCAAATTAACAAAATTCCAGTGTCATAGTCTTAATGTACATATTATAGTTTTATAAGAACTGTGTCAAGGACCACGGTATCGATATACATTACTTTTCAATAAAAAAATTAATTTAATGTTTTCAAATTTTATGTTTTATTTCTTTATTGTAATGAAAAACATTTAAAAATCACCGGTTTAAGACTTTTATATTAAACATAGTTTAACATAATAGTATATTAAACAACGCATTTCATATGGAATTCTGTTATGACACGAAGCTCAAGTTTAAAAAACGAATCGCAAAGCGATGAGTTTTTTAAAGAACGAGTGTCACAACAGCCATATGAAATAAGTTGTTTATAATATTTTTTATATTCTGCCCTTTTTACCATTTTTTAAATTAATTTTTTATTTTTATGTAATTACGAAAATTTTTATTTTAAAAAGTATGTCGGCAGCACTGTGTAATTTATAAAATTTGACAGTTGTGACATTTAAATTATCAAATGTTAATGTTTTAAAATATTTTAAAAGAATAATATACCAATAATTATATATTATATAAGTAAAATATTATATTCATATTCACAGATACTTTCTTAAAGAACAATATAAAATTAATAAATTGCTATTAGCCACAAATGTCATTGTCAATAGTCTTGCCTTTAGAAACTTCACTATGTCGCCAACCATTTAAAACAAAAATTTGCGTGCGTAAAAGTTACATTACGATACGCAAATGCGTTTTATAATGAAGATTTTTATAAGTGCGAAATATAAAAAACATTTTTAACAACTATTAAGTTAAAAATAGACATTGATTATATTATATATATTTCAAAAATGTTTTTGATTTGATTTTTTGATTAAAAACAATTAATCCGTCTTAGTGTCATTTAAAATTCTAATATAATTCAATTATTTTAAGGGTATAAATTTATTATTTTTTATTTGAAAAATATTAGTCTTACCTGAGTTTATTATCCATTGTTGACATACTGCTGCGTATGGGAATCGAAACATTCTGATAGTTGAATCTTTGTATGTGGAATTACCGCATTGGTAGTAAACATACTATAATGTCCTGACATCTGTAAAATTTATATATGTATTATTTACCGGATATAAATGTATGTCTAATGAATAGCAATCATTTTTGATTTATGCTTACCTCAAAATAAAAATCAATCACAACACTATTCAGTTTTTCTGTCACTAAGTAAAGTTTTTTAATAATAAATAAACTATAACTATAATACAAACACTCCAAAACAAAATAACCGCAAACCACAAACTATAACAACGAATCAGTTGATACTAAGATCGTCAATAATAAACTTTGCAACAAGAGCACAAATAATTATTGCGATTACCCCTATAGAAAATAGTGAGAATTTATTTTCTGACGCACCGCCATCTACCAAATATTAGTAAAATTAGTATTTATTTTTAAAATTGGGACCAAGTCTTTACCGACATCTGGTGGTCGTCCCAAATTGTGTCAAAGAAAATAAAGCATTGGGTTGTCCTACTATGTCTGTTTATACAATGGTTAGACGATTAAATTTAAGGGCCAATTTATGTAAGGTACCAGGTACCTAAAATTTACAGTTTTAGAGAAATTTAAGTTTTTCTGAAAAAAATGCCAAAACGACGATTTATAAAATGTTAATTATTTCAATTACATAATTGATAAAATTTAAAAATTATTACATCGTTTTGCACCTAAGGGCCTAAATTATAAGTTATAGTGTTTAAATAAGAAATAAATTATACAGGGTGGTCACAACGTTGAGTTAAATTTTAACTTGAGAAAACGACGATTTCTTGTTTTTTTTTTTAAATTGCCACCCCCATTTTTTATATTTTTATTTAATTCCTCATAGAAAAATAAGGTAAGTTTGTATTTACTATCCTATATCAATTTTTATGCGTTTTTAAGATATGGCGGAATTAGGTTTTTTTGGTTACCAAAATTGTAATTTGGATTTTCTTCCTTTATTATTGTTGATTGTAGTTTATTACAGAACATAAAATGAAGTACTTTCTTTGTAATTTTTAATAAATTTGATAATACTACACACAACTAAATACAAATAACTAAGTTTTAATTTGTGTTATAAATCTTTTGTGACTCATAGTGAGAATAAGAACTATCCAATTTTTCGATTCCTGCATTATTTCCCCTTTTCAAAAATGGCTCGATAATAAACAACAAAATAATCTAAGGAACTGCATATTATAAATATTAAACAAGTAATTTATTTTTACACATGGTATTTTATAACTCATATCTCTAGTAAGTATATATTTGAATTGAATTATATTTTTTTCGTTACAGTAAATGTTCAAAGTATTGTCCATTTGTTTGTTGACAATGATACCATGTATCGTGAAAGCTGCGAATATATAATTGTTAATAATTTCTAAAAAAAATCCAAATTTTCTTTATTTCACCAATTATGCGATGTTTTAAATCATTTAAGTTAGTTGGTCTGTTAAACTAAACGCGGTTTTTCAAGTAACCCCATAGAAAAAAGTCAAGTGGTGTTAAATCGGGTGATATTGCCTGCCACTCGATCATACCAATCCATCTCTGAGGGTATTGGGATCAGAGTCCTGAACTGTGATCACTTTTCAATCCTATATTTTGATTTAATGTGAAATTTTCCTTAATAACTTGACAGACTATGACAAAAAAAATATTTTTGCAAAGTGAATAAGTTGATAATAGAGAGATATGTACGCAGGCGCAGTGTGAATCTGGATTAAGAACAACTTTATTAAAACACGGCCTTGTTAGCGGAATTTTAAAATCGAATTTTAACGTTTGCTTATTTTTATTTCGACTGACAAATTTGAAATTTTTGACAGTACTTAGAGGTAAGAGGTATGGTAAAAGTATTATTGTATATTCTACGAATGGTATATGTTGTTGACTGTTGATCTTTTTACAATTTGAAATACGGAGAAAAAAAATCGAAGAGATCAAATGTTAGGTTATGTTTAATGTTATGAATAAGGACAACTAAGTGATGAAATATCTCAGTATTCAATCACAGAATAATGACAGTTACTATTAAAATAAAGTTGCCTTTAATACTGCCAGACGGTTATTTCAATATCTCTCTAATGTTACCATTCAATAGGTTTTTATTTTTATAATAGCCGCGGTATTCATGAAATAGTCTTTAGACTATTTAGTTTTCCCTTGCACTTTTTCATAGCTCTACAGGCCCAGTTGACCCAAGGCTTTTTGAGTGATGTCTATCCATTTCTTTCTGTCTAGACTCTTTTTTCCTCTTTTTTATTTTAAAGGAATTTTAATTGATGTCTACTTCTTTCTTTTAACCTTTCTCTCGGTCTTTCTCTCCTTTTTTCCTCCAATACTTCTTTCTATTATATTCTTCGTTATTCTCTCATGTGCCATTCCGTGTATATGTCCCATCCACCTTAACCTTTGTGTTTTTACTTTTGTTTTCACTTAATAAACATTATATTTCTTTCTGCTGTACCAGAGTAAGCCATTGTCCAATAACTAGATTCAAATATAATCAACAGAACTTTTTTAATGATAATAATAAAATATTAATTACATGTTTCTGCATTTTAAATGAAATTCACACACGAAAAACACGTTTGCCTTGACCTTGATCATAACAACCTTAATTTTTATGTTAACACCGTAAACTCTATGACTTGCTTGTCATTTTAAATTCGTTCTATACGCCTCTACCAAAGTGACATAGATTTATTTATTTATAATTTTGTTTATACGGTTTAAATGACAATTAAACATAACCATCCAAAATTTGGACCTACATAGGTATCAATGCTAAATGTTTTATAATGTTGTACCTATTTACTTAAATTTATATTGCTAGCAATTGATTATTTTTTAATCTAGTCCATTTTTTTTTATTTAAACTTGCTATGTACGGAATAATCAGGATTTTTTTATTGGATGGCATAGATGGATACATTTTTGTCGTCCTTAGGTATTAAAATGGATTCTTTTGATAAAATTCAATGAAACATAACAGGTTTAATTGTTACAACAAAGTGTATGTCTATTTACAGTAACTGGGTTACCTAATCGATGACAGAAGTTCAAGAATTTAAAGTAAATTCATCTTTTAGATTTAATTTTCAATGATAGTTAGACATGCAATGTTAAAGAACACAATGTGAATGTTAAGTCTGGATTATATTTTAAATATTCTTACTATCATCATTGTTTATTTATTATAAAAGACGTAAAGGTTCCTAATCCTAATTCGATGATGACGTCACCATTTACATCTGCAAGACGTCATCGATAATAATAACTAATACGGTATTGAAATTCTTCTAAAACTCTCTCAAATGATAATGATAAAATATATACTAGAAATGATTTCAATACGTAGTAAAAAACGCATAGACGCCAAAATATAACAAAAGAAAAACATTAACACACACTGTTTATAGTTTAAAAATTTGCAATAAAATTTGTTTATGATTGTCCAATATTTTTAAAATAGCTTCTTAGAACAGAATTCAAACATGAAAAAAAGGGGACTCACTACTTAAGATATGACGGTTGTCAATAGAAGTTGTAAATTCTTCATTGTAAAGTTTAGCAGGGCCGTAATTCCATATTTATATATGTACTTGGATTGAGAAATGAGAAGATAAATATAAAATTGGTTGGGAATAATCGCCAGATTTATCACCTTTGGATATCTTTTTGTTGAGTTACTTAAAAAGCAAAATCTACGCTACTCAGCCAACATCCTTAGAAGATTTGCGACAAAGAATTGTGAATGAGTGCCATCAAATTACTCCTCAAATATTGCAAAATGTCTTTTTCGTTTTCGGTGCGCCACCCTGTATAATAGCATGTAAACTTATGAAGTTAAATAATCATCACGCTTTAAATAATGGTAGGTATTTTTTTTTAATTAGCACACAGACCTCAAATGTCTATTATAAATATCAATAATTAAACTAAATCGGTAAATAATGTGGATTTAAATTGTTGAGGTGTTGACATTCGGCATTGAAATAGTAAATCTGTGATTAAAAATTAACTTTTTGCACAAGTAGATAATGATATATGATTTACTAAATTGATATTTTAATGATATGAGATTACGGGGATAATTTTACAGATCTGTGATTTTCATTACTGTAAAATTTCACCTACAAAAGCACATATTTGCTGCTTCGAGAATTAACAGCTACCGGAAGAGTGGTATCTAGTCAAACTGTTAGAAGAAGTTGAAAAGGTAAACCATCTCTCAAAAAATGTGGATGATACAGATATATCGTAGTAATAAAACTCAAAGTCTATCCACAATTTTTAATAGTAGGGTTCACAACTTTAATGCGACATGTTTCGGTCTTCAGACCATCATCAGGCTATAAAGAAACGATGGTGTCAGAAGAATCAAAAATAGTTATACAAAGAACGATAGAAGTAAAAATTAAAAATTAAAGCAAAACGTTAAAGGTACATGATATTGCAATAAGTAAAACTACGACAAAACAGCAAGCTAAATATGCCACAAAATCATTACAAACTCACCTGCATGTGCAGATCGTAGAAATTGTAAATTAATTTATGGAATTTAAAACTTAAACATCCATGAATAAGGGATGAATAAGAAAGTTATGATGTAAAAAAATAGGAGAAAGGAACTTCAGAAGCTATTAACGAAAATAGAGGATATTATAACAAATAGTAACTGCTTTATCTAAATTATTTTAACCAAAATAGTTCAGGAAACACAAATTATAAAATGCACAGATTTCCAGATGATTTGTAGATATCTGAAGTTTATATAAAATACATAAACTCCAAAACTATGTAGTAATTTACATTTTTAACATGTTTACAATGATATTTTAGATGTCTAACGCGTTTATCTGAATATTTCAACATTTTACAATATCCTAATATGAGAAATCTGCGGTAAAGGTGTATTTTATTTGAATTTTTAACAATAATTTGATTATTCGACGAGAGAGGCAAAATTTGAATCTTAGTCTACGTTGCCACATTTCTTAGGGTCAATAAATTGATTAAAACTTTGGATAGGACAAAATTTAATGGGTGTCGTTATATAAACTACTTTTATCTCAAGTAGCAAGTAGCGGTGGATGATATCAAACACTATTTCCACTTAAAAATATGTTTTTTGTTATTTGCAATTTCCGAAAATATAAATATTTCATGTATCTCACAAGTACAAGTACTTTTTAAGTAAAAGTACCCAACAGAATGGATGATGGGAATTTCCATTGCCCAATCTAGAAATTTGAAAGTCCTAGTTTAAATTTAGTCTGTCGGTCCTGAATGATGTAACACACGAGAGCCTTGTATTATAATTATTATAAAAGTTATTTTCAATTAAAGATATGTAACAACAATAACAAGTTCAGGGTTAGTTGCAAAAGTTTTACTAGCTTTTTATATTGAATATTCATCAAATTCTTTATTGATGTATTTTTCATATTTATAAGTTAAAACAGATGCTTCCCGTTCTAATTTCGTCATTTGAATCAAGGATATATTTAAAAAAAAACAAAAATACTCCTGATATTGCTTTTTACTCCGCATAAAATCTGTATATTAAAATAATGAATTAATATAGATGTTTATAACCTTCTTTATTTTGACAGGTGTTTTAATTGCCTTTTAGCAGTCCTTCTATAGTATTGTTTAAAGACTTTAAAAGATGCAAATTGCTTCTTGCTTGCGTTTGAAACTACCAGTCAATAATTATTCATTTGCCCTGCTTGTTTTATTTACACAAGGAATGTTTTTTGTTTTCATTTTTGCAAATATCAACAGTAGCGTCAATCAAACTTCAATAAAAAATTTACTTACTTTGTAGAAATTAAGAAAACTAAAGAAATAACTTTTGCAACAAAACTTAAATGTGCGGCTTTTGTTTGTGAAATATTATCACAAAAATGTACCACTTTTATGGGAGAAAAGTCACACGGGTATATCAAAGAAAATAATGTTGTGGATAAGTTAGCTAGATAATCAACAATTTCCGAGACAGAACCATATAATATGTGTACAAAAGCAGACCTAAAAGATCCCACCCTCCTTAATAAATTTACTTCAGTCAGCAGCAATTATTAGCACGGCTCCCTTTTATATTTCGGGATTATAGAGAACAAAAACAAGTATGAATATTAATAAGTAAGCTAATAGATACACAATGGAGTAGTTTCCATGCCAAAATCATCAGCACACCACCACATTTGTCATTTATGTGAGTGTAACAAAACTACATAGGTAAATTACAGGTCTACAAAGTTACTACCACTGCATATTGTTACTTCAAGTTTCCCTAAACCTTGTTACACAACTCCAGTAACGTATTGCTTCAAATAAGACCACGATTACTCATTTTTTTTGGTGAAACTACTTCAATACACCTTCAAAATGAAAAATCAAACAGACGTTCTGCACACAAGGAAATGGTCAAATGTAACGAGACAAATAAAATTCTACTACGTTTAGTTTCTTTTTTGTTAAAATTTTTTTATCAAAAACCGGTTTGTATCAAAATATTCTGACAAAAATTGGTAGGTATTCAATTTCAACTTTTATTCAATTTTTAAAATTATGCAATACTTTCAGTGACGACTGCAGCATACGTTTATGTAAGCAAACCGGTTTTTTATTACGGAATAAAACACAGAAGATTCAAGGTTTAATTTTTGGACATTTCAGACCCATGTGACTTGAACTTGAGTTCTTAAAAACATAAAATACCTAAAAAGAAACTGTCCAAACTAAAAGAAGGTACAAAGACATGAATAAAACCCACTAAAAATTAATAATCTAAAAATTTGATTTCTGTTTCTTTTACTATTAAAAATATTAGGCAAACAGAATAGTCAGTAACTTTTAATTCAAATAAGACTGTCAATTTTGTACACACTTAAATCATAGATAGAAAAAGTAGATACATTTTTATTTGTGGAAACAGACTGTAATTTTATTAATAAATTGGTAATTGTACGGTTTGCCACAACATCATCAGAGTTATAATAAATACCTACTAGAAGATAGTAAACATGAAATCTATGATTTTAAAACTTACGTCAATTAAGAAAAAACTTCAAAACACTTAAAACAATTACAAATAAAACGTAAAACTGTGGTTACACTTAAAACATTGTGACAGTAATACATGAGTGTGAATTAAAATGTAATCAGAATATTTAAAACTAGAAACAAAATGGGAGTGACTAATGTTATCGTGAATATGTGTTAGTGTTAGGAGGTAACTCTGATGATGGCCTTGTAGGCCGAAAGCGCTAAGCTACCAATATATTAATAGAATTACATACTTGACTTTGTTTTTAAAAAACAAATCTACCTACTTCTTTGACTTTAGTTTATCTCACTTGCAGATATACAATTTAAATCTTTTTTATGACCGAACTTATAAATCTCAGGCAAACTGTTAAAAATTTTATTCAGAGGATATTTAAAGCTTCTAAGATAAGTTTTTTTATTGTAGCTAATATTGAGACTGAATGCATGTATTGTCCCAGTATCTTGTACAATATTTTTTGTGTAAATTATAATTTGCTGCAAATATAAAGTAAAGTAAACCTTTTTTTATCAGTTACTAAGTTATAACAACAGTTGCAAGCAATTTTTTAAATATTAACCTAAATAAAACAACTCCTGTTTGCTATTCTGGGTCAATCAACAAGAATTATTATCATTTGAGACAAAACTTTACCACTGTTTTATTACAAAAATTCATTTTTTAGTTGTTTAAAGCTTCCAAGATAATTTTTTTTATTGTACCCAACATTGAGACTGGACAATTATCCCTGTACCTTGCACAATATTTTTTGTGTTCAACAAAATTTAATGTATGCCTGTTTTTATAGATATAAATTATAATCTGCTGCAAATATAAAGTAAAGTAAACCTTTTTTTATCAGTTACTAAATTCTAACAATAGTTGCAAGCAATTTTTTAAATATTGACCTAAATAAAACAATTTCTGTTTGCTATTCAGGAACAATCAAAAAGAATTATTATCATTTGAGACAAAACTTTACCACTATTTTATTACAAAAATTCATTTTTTAGTTAAAACGAAGTAAATCATCCATTTCTCAAATGTGACTTAGTAGATGAAGAAAGGAAAGACCAATGTCAATGTCACACAAGTATTTATTGATGAAAAAGTTTTAAACTGTTGTTACAAAGCTACTAGTTTCGGTCTAGTTAAAGACCATCATCAGGCTGTAAATATTACATAAAGCAGAAAAAACTGTTGAATGTGTTGCAGCAACAAAGTTATCCAGAAGGGTGGAATAAAAACAGTAGGGGTTTAATTATATAATGATTATAAATTGAAATTATTTGAGGTGACATCAAAGAAAAAGAAGATATAATAAATTGTGTAAACACAATAAGCTTATTGGGAATTATTAATTGGTAGTAAGAATAAAAATTAATTAATTAATAGTTAAAAAGATAAGGAATTAATTTAACATCATCCTAAGATGAACATGATGGAGTAATTGTCATCATGTTCATCTTAGGATGATGTTAAATTAATTCCTTATCTTTTTAACTATTAATTAATTAATTTTTATTCTTACTACCAATTAATAATTCCCAATAAGCTTATTGTGTTTACACAATTTATTATATCTTCTTTTTCTTTGATGTCACCTCAAATAATTTCAATTTATAATCATTATATAATTAAACCCCTACTGTTTTTATTCCACCCTTCTGGATAACTTTGTTGCTGCAACACATTCAACAGTTTTTTCTGCTTTATGTAATATTTACAGCCTGATGATGGTCTTTAACTAGACCGAAACTAGTAGCTTTGTAACAACAGTTTAAAACTTTTTCATCAATAAATACTTGTGTGACATTGACATTGGTCTTTCCTTTCTTCATTTTTTAGTTGTTTAAAGCTTCCAAGATAATTTTTTTTATTGTACCCAACATTGAGACTGGACAATTATCCCTGTACCTTGCACAATATTTTTTGTGTTCAACAAAATTTAATGTATGCCTGTTTTTATAGATATAAATTATAATCTGCTGCAAATATAAAGTAAAGTAAACCTTTTTTTATCAGTTACTAAGTTATAACAACAGTTGCAAGCAATTTTTGAAATATTGACCTAAATAAAACAACTCCTGTTTGCTATTCTGGGTCAATCAACAAGAATTATTATCATTTGAGACAAAACTTGACCACTGTTTTATTAAAAAAAATCACTTTTTAGTTGTTTGAAGCTTCCAAGATAATTTTTTTATTGTAACCAATATTGAGACTGGACAATTATCCCTATACCTTGCACAATATTTTTTGTGTTCAACAAACTTTATTGTTTGCCTGTTTTTATAGATATAAATTATAATCTGCTGCAAATATAAAGTAAAGTAAACTTTTTTTATCAGTTACTAAGTTATAACAACAGTTGCAAGCAATTTTTGAAATATTGACCTAAATAAAACAACTCCTGTTTGCTATTCTGGGTCAATCAACAAAAATTATTATCATTTGAGACAAAACTTTACCACTATTTTATTACAAAAATTCATTTTTTAGTTGTTTAAAGCTTCAAAGAATATTTTTTTTTGTAACCAATATTGGGACTGGACAATTTATCTCTGTACCTTGCACAATATTTTTTGTGTTCAACAAAATTTTATGTATGCCTGTTTTTATAGATATAAATTATAATCTGCTGCAAATATATAGTAAAGTAAACTTTTTTTATCAGTTACTAAATTCTAACAACAGTTGCAAGCAATTTTTTAAATATTGACCTAAATAAAACAATTTCTGTTTGCTATTAAGGATCAATCAACAGGAATTATTATCATTTGAGACAAAACTTGACCACTGTTTTATTAAAAAAATCACTTTTTAGTTGTTTGAAGCTTCCAAGATAATTTTTTTATTGTAACCAATATTGAGACTGGACAATTATCCCTGTACCTTGCACAATATTTTTTGTGTTCAACAAAATTTATTGTATGCCTGTTTTTATAGATATAAATTATAATCTGCTGCAAATATATAGTAAAGTAAACTTTTTTTATCAGTTACTAAATTCTAACAACAGTTGCAAGCAATTTTTTAAATATTGACCTAAATAAAACAATTATTCCTGTTTGCTATTAAGGATCAATCAACAAGAATTATTATCATTTGAGACAAAACTTGACCACTGTTTTATTAAAAAAAATCACTTTTTAGTTGTTTGAAGCTTCCAAGATAATTTTTTTATTGTAACCAATATTGAGACTGGACAATTATCCCTGTACCTTGCACAATATTTTTTGTGTTCAACAAAATTTATTGTATGCCTGTTTTTATAGATATAAATTATAATCTGCTGCAAATATATTATAGTAAAGTAAACTTTTTTTATCAGTTACTAAATTCCCAAGCAACCAAAAGACGTCCATACGACGTCATAATTTAGACATAATGACGTCATTTTTTGACGTCCCTATGACGTACTCACGACGTGAAAAAGTCACATGATTTTGACGTCATTTGGTGACGTCCCCACGACGTCATAATTTAGACGTAATGACGACGTTTGGTGACGTCTCCTCGACGTCATATTAAGACATTAGATACACAGTTCTAAATTATTTATAGGATTTTAAAAATGTATAGGAGAAGTTATTAATAATAATAAATTAGTAAATAAAAAATTTTTATTCTCTACTTATAAAAAATGAAACAATAATACATTATAAATCAAATAAAAATACATAACACATAAAATACATATTACAGTATCAAATATAAAAATATTTCATAAATAGTTCATCGATGAATAAAATCACATGCCTCAACTTGTACATCTAAACAAAAAGGTTAGCCATCTTTTAAAGGTGATTATAATTTTTCATTTCTGTCTATTTTATTGAGGATGAGCATAGTAGTTGATATTGTATTTCTTAATATAAATCTTAGAAAACTTACTTTTCTTTCTAATTACTGGGATAACTCTCCTAGCCACAACACAACTTGCACAATTCACGTTAACTTCACAACATATAACTACTTCCATCAAGTCGTTGTTTCACGTTTGCTGTTGTTTCATTTGTCAAAAATAACGGAAACGGAAAACACTCCAATGACGAGGAATGTATACAATGAAGCGGGAGATTTAAACAAATCTGTCACTCCGAATTCCAAAGTATAATATACGTATAGAGGATTAATCACAAATGTGGATACTATCTAATAAAATAAATTATGTAAGATACAAATCAATCAGAGTGTAGGAACATATTTAAATCAATTATATACCGGGGTAGGGGAAAAATTGTGTGTTGAAATCTGCATCCGTAAGAGAACGTGTGTGTTACGATATGCATTTCTATCGCTGGTATACTGTGAACACACGGTGTTGAAAGGCCGAATCAAATCGTCTTTGGCTAACATATTTTAGAAAGATAACTTTTTATTAAAGTCACGAAACAGACGTTATACCGACGTCATTCATAAGACGTCGTTACATCGACGTCGTACCAACGTCTATACACTGACCTATGACGTCTGTGACCAAATATCACCAAATAAGGACGTCGCCACGACGTGATGTTTAGTCAGCTGGTTACCTGGGTTCTAACAACAGTTGCAAGCAATTTTTTAAATATTGACCTAAATAAAACAATTTCTGTTTGCTATTAAGGATCAATCAACAAGAATTATTATCATTTGAGACAAAACTTGACCACTGTTTTATTAAAAAAATCACTTTTTAGTTGTTTGAAGCTTCCAAGATAATTTTTTTATTGTAACCAATATTGGGACTGGACAATTATCTCTGCTGTACCTTGCACAATATTTTTTGTGTTCAACA
Organism: Ophraella communa; assembly: GCA_035357415.1. NCBI lineage: Eukaryota > Metazoa > Arthropoda > Insecta > Coleoptera > Chrysomelidae > Ophraella > Ophraella communa. Next base: position 21,019,827 of record CM068983.1, read on the forward strand.
AAATTTTATGTATGCCTGTTTTTATAGATATAAATTATAATCTGCTGCAAATATATAGTAAAGTAAACTTTTTTTATCAGTTACTAAATTCTAACAACAGTTGCAAGCAATTTTTTAAATATTGACCTAAATAAAACAACTCCTGTTTGCTATTCTGGGTCAATCAACAAGAATTATTATCATTTGAGACAAAACTTGACCACTGTTTTATTAAAAAAAATCACTTTTTAGTTGTTTGAAGCTTCCAAGATAATTTTTTTATTGTAACCAATATTGGGACTGGACAATTATCCCTGTACCTTGCACAATATTTTTTGTGTTCAACAAAATTTATTGTATGCCTGTTTTTATAGATATAAATTATAATCTGCTGCAAATATATAGGTAGTAAAAGTAAACTTTTTTTATCAGTTACTAAATTCTAACAACAGTTGCAAGCAATTTTTTAAATATTGACCTAAATAAAACAATTTCTGTTTGCTATTAAGGATCAATCAACAAGAATTATTATCATTTGAGACAAAACTTGACCACTGTTTTATTAAAAAAAATCACTTTTTAGTTGTTTGAAGCTTCCAAGATAATTTTTTTATTGTAACCAATATTGGGACTGGACAATTATCTCTGTACCTTGCACAATATTTTTTGTGTTCAACAAAATTTTATGTATGCCTGTTTTTATAGATATAAATTATAATCTGCTGCAAATATATATAGTGAAATAAACCTTTTTTATCAGTTACTAAATTCTAACAACAGTTGCAAGCAATTTTTTAAATATTGACCTAAATAAAACAATTTCTGTTTGCTATTAAGGATCAATCAACAAGAATTATTATCATTTGAGACAAAACTTGACCACTGTTTTATTAAAAAAAATCACTTTTTAGTTGTTTGAAGCTTCCAAGATAATTTTTTTATTGTAACCAATATTGAGACTGGACAATTATCCCTGTACCTTGCACAATATTTTTTGTGTTCAACAAAATTTTATGTATGCCTGTTTTTATAGATATAAATTATAATCTGCTGCAAATATATAGTAAAGTAAACTTTTTTTATCAGTTACTAAATTCTAACAACAGTTGCAAGCAATTTTTTAAATATTGACCTAAAGAAAACAATTTCTGTTTGCTATTAAGGATCAATCAACAAGAATTATTATCATTTGAGACAAAACTTGACCACTGTTTTATTAAAAAAAATCACTTTTTAGTTGTTTGAAGCTTCCAAGATAATTTTTTTATTGTAACCAATATTGGGACTGGACAATTATCTCTGTACCTTGCACAATATTTTTTGTGTTCAACAAAATTTTATGTATGCCTGTTTTTATAGATATAAATTATAATCTGCTGCAAATATGTAGTAAAGTAAACTTTTTTTATCAGTTACTAAATTCTAACAACAGTTGCAAGCAATTTTTTAAATATTGACCTAAATAAAACAATTTCTGTTTGCTATTAAGGATCAATCAACAAGAATTATTATCATTTGAGACAAAACTTGACCACTGTTTTATTAAAAAAATCACTTTTTAGTTGTTTGAAGCTTCCAAGATAATTTTTTTATTGTAACCAATATTGGGACTGGACAATTATCTCTGTACCTTGCACAATATTTTTTGTGTTCAACAAAATTTTATGTATGCCTGTTTTTATAGATATAAATTATAATCTGCTGCAAATATATATAGTGAAATAAACCTTTTTTATCAGTTACTAAATTCTAACAACAGTTGCAAGCAATTTTTTAAATATTGACCTAAATAAAACAATTCGTTTGCTATTAAGGATCAATCAACAAGAATTATTATCATTTGAGATAAAACTTTACCACTGTTTTATTACAAAAATTCATTTTTTAGTTGTTTAAAGCTTCCAAGATAATTTTTTTATTGTAACCAATATTGAGACTGGACAATTATCCCTGTACCTTGCACAATATTTTTTGTGTTCAACAAAATTTAATGTATGCCTGTTTTTATAGATATAAATTATAATCTGCTGCAAATATAAAGTAAAGTAAACCTTTTTTTATCAGTTACTAAATTCTAACAACAGTTGCAACCAATTTTTTAAATATTGACCTAAATAAAACAATTTCTGTTTGCTATTCAGGGACAATCAACAAGAATTATTATCATTTGAGACAAAACTTTACCACTATTTTATTACAAACATTCATTTTTTAGTTGTTTAAAGCTTCCAAGATAATTTTTTTTATTGTACCCAATATTGAGACTGGACAATTATCCCTGTACCTTGCACATTATTTTTTGTGTTCAACAAAATTTAATGTATGCCTGTTTTTATAGATATAAATTATAATCTGCTGCAAATATGTAGTAAAGTAAACTTTTTTTTATCAGTTACAAGTAATTCTTTAAATATTGACATAATAAAAACAATTCCTGTTTGCTATTATCATTTGCAACAAAACTTGACCACTGTTTTATTACAAAAATTAACTTTTTTGAAATTATTACTAAAATTATGGAAGTTTTATTGCAAAAGTTATTTGTTTGTTAATTTCCTAGTTTTTAAAGCTTTTAGAATGATTGATAACAAACGACCCTTGCAAGGTCTCTTAAAATATTTTACCTAAATAAAAAATTTCCGTTTGATATTAAACTAGAGGGTGGATTAAAAGAATGTTTAAAATTTGTCAAATAATTACTTACAATATCGTACCCAACTTCATGATAACTTCCCTTCGTATACAGTATCGGTATCGAATGAAATCTTAACTCACTGTCGGTCACTGGCATTGTGTTTAGTTCCTGACTTTTTTATCGTTAAAACGCTATAATATTGTACTGTTGGGAATACCAACATCGCGCATACTTATAGGTAGAAGTAAATTGCGTTTTTGATAATCCAGCAGCACTTGGTTTGATATAATATATAGTGGAAATGGTTTTACCGTACACAAAACAACTTTTATTGTACATAAATTAGTTTTTATAATACAAAAATTATTCGCGATAGACCCCTTCTTTTCCTTGAAGTAAAATATTTACTTTAATGGCTACTAATTATTGGCAATTATACAAAAAATAGGCCTTTAGTTTTTTTTGTATAAGTAAGGTTATTTCTAAAACAGTAATAATTAAAGTAAGATTGAAAAAAAATACTTATAAGCTATTTTTATAATAATTTAAGATGATTTAAGAGAAGTATATAAGCGTAGAAATTAGTATTGTTTATAGTGTATTCTTTAAAAAAAGCTCACAAGCGTTCAGTAAACAAAAATTGGGGTGTGTGTGTGTTATTTTTGGCTTTTTATGAGACTGTAAAAAACTACGTGTCTTAGAGAAAAGTGGCCAACAGATGATTTGTTGGTCATAGAACCAGGTTTTATTTGAGACTTGGTAGATTCAAATAGATTAATAAACAAAAAAGTTATGACAAAATCAAGTGAAGAAAGTCCATTTTGTAATAACTGTTAAAATATTAGTTGATACGTTTTCTTAATTTGTCTTAGAATAGGTGGTACTAAAATTATGTGCAAAAGATTGGTCCAGTAGTTTACTTTCGCGCCTAGGACAAACAAGTAAAAATGTCCTTTTATTTAATATTTAATAATAAGTAAAAACATCATTTATTTGATAAATATTTTGAATTGAAAATACATAAATACATGTAACACATTTACGTGCTTTTCTACCATGCTAATACTTTGTTTATATCTTTTTTGACATTTTGACATTTTCTGATTTCTATGGTTTTTCATATTTAGACATAATTTTGATTTAGACATTTCTGTCCAAAATATAAGAATTTTTGATTTATATTATCATTTATCATAGAAAAATAAGGACTTTTAATTTTCGATTTTTGTTTCAGGGTAGTTAAGTTTATGAATTAGTTTTAGTTATTTTATTGTATTTTATAAAATAAAAATTTTGTTTCAGTACAAACATCGAGTAAGTCAATAAAAGAGATAAATTATCTTATATACATAATACCTATAAAAAAATGTCTAGTGAAAAACCCGTATTAAAGTAGTTGGTTAATGCAAAGCTCTTTAGAAACAGTTTGTTAATATGCATGCCAATAAGCGTGAACCACTTAAGGGTGTCGTCTGCCGTCAATAAAAATACCCAAAAACTTAATAGAATGTTTTAATGGTATTATAGTTCATTTGTTTGGAGTTGACAGCAAAGAAAATTCATTAAATCGTAAACAAGACGCTAAATCAGTAGCGCACGTACTTATTTATATATCGGTATTAAGAAATTTATTTTAATCATGATATTTTAATCTTCCTAGGTAAGAGATAAGTAGTCATAATACGATATTTAGAATATTTTGTTTGTCGATTTTAACGAGAATAATTGTGGTCGTTAGGGGTGTTAAGGGTGTATAATTGCAAAAACAGGTACGTTATTAGTCTATATAAATTGAGGATTTGTTTATATCCTAATACATAAGAAAATATAGGTACTCGTTAGTGTTGGTGGTTTATATTGTGATCTATATTTTCATTATTTTACTACAAGAACATTTTTCGGTAGTGAAAATGGCGTCAAGTTCGCGTTTTGTTCCAGTACAAGTGGCTCATTTAAAACAAAGTGAGTTTTCTCAAATAGAAAAAAACTATTGTTTTAAATGTTCATGATGCACTAATATATCAAGATGCATTAGCAACTCTTCGTGATGTGGTGACTAGGTGCTCCAATATAACCGGTGATAGTGAACGAAGTATCTATCCTCTACGGTTGTGACAATATTATCTAGGATTTGCATTTATAATGAATTCATTGTGCTGCCAACTCCAAACAAATGAACTATAATTTGCTATTTGAAGTAATGGGTTGTAAGTTTGATTTGTAAGAAAGGTCAATAATTATCTCTATAGTGCATTGACCTATTTTCTTTTATAGTTTTTATTAAAATATTAATATAATTAACACATAACATTATTTTAAAGATGTTTAAAAACTTACGACATTGAATCCGACTTCGTAGTAAGTGCCTTTGGTATACAAAATTGGGATATTTTGGAGACGTTGATTTTTTGTTAAATTGCCACTCATTTTGATAAAACTGTTAGAAACAATTAGAACGTTAGGTATATTATTAGTGATACCTTTACCTTATCACATTTCTTTAAAGCCATATAAATACATCCTGTTTAGGTAATCCCCTCTCCACGAGGTAATTTAAGCTACCACAGGGCCGGCCTATAATTAACTTATTATCCATGTAAAGGACAATTAATATATTTACCTGAATGTTATGTAGATTAAAATGGAGCAAAAATTCCAGTTTAATTGTGTGCTAAACAGCCACCTACATTGGACAATTGTTATAACGGAATTCAAAGGGTTGGGTATCGTTTAATAAAAAAAACCAAAAAAGTCACTTGTCAGTTATGTACAGCGGAATGACAAAACCAGTTGTTATTAAATATTTATTATTAAGTATATTAGTTGCTTATTAGTTTTTGTTCCGGTCGACCTTGTTACCTGATGGTTACACTCCCACACTTGATAATGGTTGCATAACTTGAATAGTAAACTTAATATCGATCTTGAAAATGGATTTCCAAAAAAGCAATTATCAAGTTGTATGCAATATCAATAATAACAATACTAAAGGAATCTTCAATATCGCTGACATTCTTATTAGTTTAAAAAGGTTTACATCGTTTATAAAAATTATAATTTATAAGTTATTATTAAGATTACGGTCCTTTATATACTAAATAGTTTTTTTTTTGATAAAATGAGATATGGAAATATTTATTTACGTAAATATTTTCGGTGATATTTAGTTATCGTGAAATAACAATTTTTGTGGATATCCAAAAGTCAACCGATATATAAAAATAGAAACATCAAAAATAATTCATCTTGAAATTCAAATTCAACTTGTAGTGTGCGAAATGCTTTGATTATGGATTAATTGATTGATGAAGTAATTGAGATTAATTTTTAAATGTATCTATATGTTTCTAACAATATTAAAAATAGAACTTTCACTATTTATTTAAAAAATTGCTTATTTAACTAAAAAACTAGCATCGTCAGATTGACATATTGAAATTACATTTTTGTTTATTTGTAGCTAGGTACCTGATGTTGATTAGGTAGTATTAAGGCTAGACCAAGTATGGAAGTAATATGACATAACAATATTAAAAGCTATAAGTTATTAGCCCTATGGGATTATCCTGGATGTATTTCCCTCTAAGATCAGTATAATTGTGCAATGATATAGAAAAAACAGGAAAAACCTCAGAGTAATAAGTAAACATAGAGGTGCCACAACAACACAATAACATACAGTTTGTAGTCAATAGCAATGAACCTATAATTGAGAGAGAGATGGAAAATCTAGAGGTGTAGGTAAACACAGCCGTACAGTGGCGTGTAAATGGTTAGAGTATCACCGTAATACATATATAAATATATTAGTTAAATAATTTAATACGCATTATTAATTTAATTTTCTTATTTATAATAAATTTTAATTAAAATTGCTAATTGTACGCCAATGTAGTGAATAACTTACCGGTGATAGGTTAGATTATCATTTTGCGAAGTACCTACCACAAATTATACACGCTTTTCGGGGTTTCACCATTTTCAATATTGAAAATAAATAAAAACATTTTATAAAGTTCACTTAAATACACAAAAATTCAGGAAAAATCGACCAAAGCGCTAATCAAGACATTGATGCCAAATTTTCGGTGTGGGTATTTGATACAATTGGTCTAGAGCTTTTTTATCAGTATTATAGAAAGGTAAGAAAGTGAATATTAAAATGTATTAAAGAATATTTTCTCTGAATAAAAATCTCCTCTTAAAAGTAAAATAAAATTGATGTAAATTATATTATTACGTTTTTGGGTTTTTGTTTCCTACTTTGTACTTACAAAACACAACGTCTGGCAATGCTCTGCTGGTAAACAAATCTGTATCGACGACAAGTAGTAGGGAATATGCCTACTCTATGTTTACTTATTACTCTGAGGGAAAAACTGTATCATGCTTTTTACAATAACTTAATATATTTGTTTTAAATATATAAAATAAACACTCAATCAAAGTAAACAGTTTAATAGTGGAGAACTTCCAAGATTATACTACTTTAAATTGTTTAGAAAGTTCAATTTTTAATGGTCTTGGTAAGATAGACTTCCACAAAGTAAAGGTTACTACAATCAATTTCATTCCTATCTACAGGGTGTTGCAAAAAAAGGTAACACCGTCTCTAGGATAGGTAAAAAACTGAAAAATAATTGGGGTTTGCTTAGTAAAATTTTTTTCTAACGCCATCCGTTTTCAAGATAAAGGGCGTTGAAGAAAATAAAAAATTACACATTTCTTACGATTTTGCCGAAACTACTGGCACCATTGCAATGAAATTTTATACGAATATGTTTTGGAAGCTGATATATCCCATGAATTTGTTTTTATAACTAACTCTCATAGAGGGCGCTAGTTACACGTATTATTCAACATAACTTTTTTTAGGGTAGAATTATTAGTCAAAACTCCAAGTGAACATAAACATCGTTTAATTCTGCACCAAAAAGGTACTTTTGGTAAAACTCGATATTATGTACCGTTTTCGGAATATTTTGATTTGAAAATTATGAAGTAATAATCGCTCCTGGTATAAACTACTGATAAAGTTCGCTTTTTGACAATTATTGATTGTTACTCTAATTGAATTTTATGTTATGTTCTTTGTCTTTATTTTAATTTTCTTATTGTAAGTTTTTTTAATTAATAAATTTATCATTAACTTATACGAGGAGCGGTTATTACTTCATAATTATTTTCAAATCAAAATATTCCGAAAACGGTACATAATATCGAGTTTTACCAAGAGTACCTTTTTGGTGTAGAATTAAACGATGTTTATGTTCAATTGGAGTTTTGACTAATAATTCTACCCTAAAAAAAGTTATGTTGAATAATACGTTGTATGAATCGTGTAACTAGCGTCCTTTATGAGAGTTAGTTATAAAAACAAATTCATGGGATATATCAGCTTCCAAAACATATTCGTATAAAATTTCATTGCAATGGTGCCAGTAGTTTCAGCAAAATCGTAAGAAATGTGTAATTTTTTATTTTCTTCAACGCCCTTTATCTTGAAAACGGATGGCGTTAGAAAAAAATTTAACTAAGCAAATCCCAATTATTTTTCAGTTTTTTACCTATCCTAGAGACGGTGTTACCTTTTTTTGAAACACCCTGTATATGTTTACCAAGATCGAGAACATGTGGGTAGTCTCGGTCTTGTCTCAGTTTCGCGAACCACTATTCCTTATTCCACCCCAAAATGCATTAATTCAATGGTTATCCTACATATTATGATAACATTCTTTAAAAAACTTTTTTCCACGTTTTTAAAAAAAAAATTTCGACTGCAGAAATTCGTTCTCTGGTATGTTCTGTTAGTGCTAGGATTTTTTTTAATTATTTTTATTAATATTTACTCATTGAAAAATAGTATATGGTGTTGCACACCATATTTTTTCTACGGCTGCATATTAATAATAAAAATAAAGAAGTGAATTCATAACATTTTATTATTATTATTATTGGTTATAAAATAAACGGCACATACTTAATACAAAAAAAAACGAATTTAATTAATATTGTCATTAATTAATATATTACTGCAATTTTGTATTGAGATTCCTGTACGTGTACTCTGTAACAGAATAGAAAGGAAATTTCTTTCTATGTTAGGAACACAAAACAGTCTAACCCACAAAACAATCTAAAGTCTGTGATGTTAGACTGTTAGACTGTTTTGTGTTCCTAACATAGAAAGAAATTTCCTTTCTATTCTGTTATAGAGTTCACGTTCTGATTTCCCAGCAGCTATCAACTGTATCAGTTTTTTGTTTTAGCTATTACAGTTTTTGAGTTATTAACAAAAATGTAAACCCCTTTTTTTAAATTCTTAAATTGTTAATAACAATAGGAAATTTTTTAAAAAATATTTTGATTTTGATCAGATTTTTCGGATAGGTTTAACCCAAATCCGATTTCACTTTCTCCTTGTGAGATTTCGGCGGGAATCGGGGTCTTGTTGGACATTGACGGGCTCCACATTTTGAGGGTTCGGTTCTGCACAATCTGTTTTGATTACGTATTTCTATCGAAATATAATCAACTTTTCGGGATAATTTTAAATATCATAACTAATAGCAAATATTAGTTGTGTAATTTTAAACAATGCAAGATTTCATGCCTTTTCAGTCTTGTTAATAGTTAATTAAACGGGTTTTTACTGTAATTATTAGAACTTGTATTATTAGCTGCTTATCTCTTATAATAATAACCTGCAATCTATTTAAAAAGTGATAAAAGCATTAAATATATTCTTAATTACCTACTTAAGTCTGGAAATGAAAAGTTTTTTGAGGAGAATAGATCTTAAAGTAGTAAGAAAGAATCGATAATGGATAGCGATGACCTCACATCAGACATTTTTTGTCTAAAGCAGGCAAATAAGCAGAACGCTGAGATTAAAATCGATCAGCTAAAATATTTTATACTCGGAATTTTAGTCTTGTAATGACGTCATTTTTGTCTATCCTTGTTTAAGTAATGTAAAATTACAGTGACAAAAAATTTTGCCGAAATGTTGTTGTCGTGGCTAAATTTTACCTGAAATGCTTGTCAAGTGTTTGTCAGTTTTGAAGTTTTGAAAACGCCAAAGCATCAAAACATGCCGCCAAAAAACCCTCATCGATTTAACGAACAAACACAGTTAATAATTCTAAATGTGTTGGCTTTCTTTCAAATTGAACAGGAACAAGTTATACAGGTAATTAGACACCAGTAGTCAGTTACTTAGCAACAAATAAATTTAATAGGACATACGTTTTTTCCCACGAAAATGACGTCATTACACGACTGTAAAATTCCGAGTATAATAATTCTATTACAAATTTTAACTCACTTACTGCCTCAGAAAGTGCTACATACTCAGCAAATGTAGAAACTTTAGTGACAGTTTTTTGTTTCTTTGACTTCCAATAAATTACATTACCAAATAATTTTATAATAAAACCAGTAGTAGATTTTCGGCCCATTCGGCATCTACATAGCAATCTAAGATATTCCCATCATTACTCTTTTTATAAGTTAACTTTAAATCCTTTGTAAAATATAAATATATTTTAATATTTTCAAAGCATATTTATAATGACTATTGTTATAGCAATTTTGAAATCTACTTAAATAATTAACGCAAAAACTGATATCTGCTCTAGTTGCAGAACTAATGTATAACAGGGCACCAATTAAATTTCTATATTTTAAATTTTGTTCACAAAATTCATACTTTTCTAATTTTAAATTTACCTCCATGGGTGTACGAAACAATTTACTTTTTTTTAGTTGTACCTTTTAATTAATGTCTCAAGATATTTCGTTTGACTCATTTTCATTTCTTTACAAATTTCCCAAATGTTTAATTTTAAATTTATTCGATAATAATATTTTTATTTTCTTAATTTCTTTTATATTATTTCCACAAATTAACAAATCATCAACAAAAACTAACACGTATATAATATGGGTCCTCATTCTTAAGTGTGTACAAACAGCTATCTACTTTACTTTTTTCAAAACCACATTTATACAAGCAATCATCTAAACATTCATACCAAGCACGTCGACTCTCTTTCAATCCATATAGAGCCTTTTTTTAATTTACAAATTCTATTTGTACCATCCTCAAAACCTTTTGGTTGATTAACATAGACCTCTGAACTTATTTGTCCATTGAGAAATGCAGACTCCACATCCATTTGTTGAATTTTCATTCTTTCGTATTCCAGTACATAACATCTTTAAATACATACTTATTATTTTCTTCCACATGCCATTTTCTTCACCATCAAAAATAGGTATTGAAATTTCATTCCAGAACTATCCCTCCTTGACCACTTTCTTTTTAACCACGCTCTGCTACCATGTTAAAATTCTCTCTTATGGTGGTTAGGATCAAGTTGAAGAAAATACGTTTTCTCAGTAGAAATATCTTTTTTAATGACAACCTTTCAAGACATTTATATTAAATTCTTCAAAACACGTTACCTTAACAACTAAACTTTAGTGAAAACAAAAGACAATACAAATGTAACTATTAACAGTCACATTTTTACCTTGGCCACCAAGATCTCCCGATTTATCCCCAATTGAAAACGTGTGCGATATGATGGGTAGGAGATTGCTAAATTTGCAACGTTCTCCTCAGATTCTAGAACTTCGAGAGGAAATGGTGGTTGCTTGGAATGAGATACCACAGGAGGACATTGACCACGTGATCAGAAGCATCCATTTTCTGTCGTGTACACATTAAACACATTTGTACAATTCATCGGACCTAGTCGCTCCATGCACACCAAAAATAGCAATAACCTACATCAATAAATAGACGTCATCAGGAGCTTCTATCAGATTTTAATAATGTCATCTGACTTCAGGATTTTGGACATTTTAGCTTTGTATCCTCCACTCACGTTTTTTAGTAATTGGGTTAACTTTGCTGAATTTAGAAATGGGGTAAATTCTAGAATATTGCCCCCTAATGAACTTCGACAATTTTTTGCACAGCGTATGTATGAGACGGGAAATGATGGAAAACCCGCTAATTTTTCAGCGGAAACGTTTTTCACTACATAATTTTTCATTTTAAAAAAATATTTTTAGTAGATGACATCTATGTTCACTACTACTTCTGCGCTTGCGCAAACTGATTGCTCTTGTTTTTATTAATCTTACTCAAACATATTGTTAATTCTTAGGTTATGTTATGTTAGGTCAGGTCAGGTTAGGTTAGGTTAGGTAGGTCAGGTTAGGCTAGGTTAGGTTGGGTTAGGTCAGGTTAGGATAGGTGCCATCGTATGGCTTGGTCTGGCCCCGCTATGCTCTGCTTTGGCACCTATTGACCCGGTCTGGCCACGCTATAACCTATCGGATATCGCACATAACCTCCAAATTTTGACAAATTTTTTAATTTTTCCGCAAAAATTTTTTTGCGGAAATTTTGATGTCATTTCATTAAAAATACCTCAATAAGGCCCTATGCAAAAAATTGTCGAAATTCATTAAGGGGTAATATTCTAGAATTTTGCCTAGAAATGTCACAATTTTCCTTCACCAACAACGTACGCCTCAGCATCGAATAATACGACCATAATGACGATGCCATCGCTTTTTTCGACTTTTCAGAAAAATACCTACGTCGAAGTATTTTTTCACTCACGCCATTCTTAATGCTTTTTCACTTTTTAAAAGACTGTTATTCTTTCTCATACACCATCCTAAATTATTGTAGCAACAATAAACTTTTTGCTTCCAACGCTGCATTTTCTACATCTGATGGTAGTCAATTATTTTCCGACCCTTTCGTATTTTTTCACTATGTACACAAAACGCAACAATATTCTCCGCAAAAACCAAAACGTAACATTTGTTGACAGAGTAATTCATATCCCTAGTAACGGAGCAACACTATTGCGATTTTTGTGCCCAAATGTGTCCAATTTTCTTTGAAATTATATTTTTTACCTGAACTTAAAGTCTTGCTATAGAAAAAATGTTGTATTGTACACGACGATAATATCGCATTATCTTCTCGAGCTAAAAAACGCTCTCGGAGTTAAAGTACAATTTTATTTTATATATATAGATTAAAATGTTGTAAAGGAATGTGAAAAATAACAATAATTTATTAAATATATTATTTATTTATAAAAAAATCAACAGTGACAAATATCAGACAAACTATTGACCATGAAATCACAAAAAAATACCAAAATCGGGTTTTAAACGGGCTAGAAAACTTGTGCACGCAAAAACCGAAGTCTGTCACGCACTGTTTCCTTGCATAATTTACTAAAATCGTAGGAACGACGTACTGGACTATAACACCGGCATACGTACCAGTAACCTCAACCAAATACTTAATATTATGAGTACAAAGAGCTACAATCACCGGAGGCGCTATCGCTAAAGTAGGAAAAATAAAACGATTCAAAACCAAATTGTTTGTACGAGTCGAATTAGTCAACGTCAAGTTTTTCAGATTTCCTTGTAAAGTTATGGCTATAATAGGGAAGCTCGTGGACATCGGAAACAAAGGAAAAGCCACCAAGAAAAACCCGATGATTTTACTGAAGTAACCTGAATCTTCGGCGTAAATGAAATTCAAAGAATACAGATCGTTCAGTGTAGCGAAAGCAAACGAACCGGTTAGAGACAATAATAAATAAAATCCACAAATAGCGATAAAATCGTAACTAATCTTACCGACAATCTTATCTTTATTGGAAATTGGTGCTATAAGACTGGGTAAAGAATGATGACACATAAAACTGTACACAGTACTGCCCGCCAAGGCGGGCACTTCTTTCAAATTCACCAAATCGGGATGCCCTTGCGGCCCCAATTTAAATAATCTAATACTCGCCAAGGTAACCATAATAAAAAAAGCCAGCCATCTAATACATATCGTAAATAGCTGCAAATATTTAGTCTTTTGTACGTTAAAATATGCAAAAGGCCCTACGAAGAGGGCAAAACCGGTAACGAACATCCTGTACATATCCAATTTTGTTAAAAACGAATTATTTAAACATTGCATATCGTAATTAGTTTCGTTTCCATTGTTACAAATCAAGTTAACTAGAGTTTTGCCTGACGCTGCCGTGTATATGGCTAAATCTCCATAAAGGTATATACAGAGTGAGGAAAAAAATAAAGTGTGACCAAATTTGTTGAGATACAGAGCGGCTATCTCGCCTAATTCTACTTTGGTATCAATTTTATACAGGGATAATCTTCTAGGTACTTTATTTAGTATAGCAGTCTCTTCGTTACTACATTCTGGTTCAGACTCTGAGTCGCCGGGAATTGCACGATTTTCCTGGAAAAAAATATAAAATCACACACAAGATAGAAATTAAATCAAATTAAACATAATATGTGACTGGACAAGGTATAGCATTTTTTTCACTACTGGCATTCTATTTTCGTAAATATTAGTTTTTAAAACTAACAAAAATTTTGGACGGGTCAGTAGTCACTCCCATTTCACATGACATGACAGTTGTGCACAACATCCAATAGTTTTTTGTTTTGATTTGATAATATATTATGTATTGTGTTTTAAAAAATCGCTATGAAAATGCATAGATAGTCAATTGATTTCCATTTTTGAATAAGTAGGTGCATATGACTATTAAATAAGTAAAGAATTTTTTTATTTTGTTTTTGCATCAGTCAATTGAAATTTAGGTAGGTAGTTCTAATCAAGAAGTTCTTGTATTTTACTACCTTGTTTAATAATGAACAACTTTACTACCTGAACAAAAGTCAATAAAGTTAGATATAGAGGCTAGTAGTGAAAAGAAAGTATTTTATTAATTCCTCTAATTCACCATTTGTGTTGACAACAAATCCAACAATACTGTAAAATCTTTAGTTTTTATATCTTACATAAAATTCATTTGATTGTATTCTCCTCCATTGTAAAGTTGCATTAGCACATGCCATGCTTTCAATAACAAATGTGACGGTAACAAAACTGATGAATGCTAAGAATACCATCATCAATGTACTGAAAAGCCATCCAGCACCCACAAATGCAGCTGGTAGGGTCAAGGCACCCGTCCCAACGATCAGGTTGAAAATGTACATCAACCCAACCTGAAAATTAAAACATTTTCTTTAACCATTTTTTACAATACAAAATTAGTAAAACAAATAATTTACAAAAAATAATTTTAATTTCGTTAAAAACTGTAGTCCTTAACGTATGACGTTTACAATATTGTCACCTCTATTACACATCCCATTTAAAGTGGCAAATGTTTTTAAACAATTGAATCATTACTAAATATATTAATATTTTGTAACTTAAATACTTACCCAGGACGGGTATCGATCAGTTTGAGGCATATTTTTTTGGAATTAACTTATGTCCGTGTTATCATTTTATTTTTCTGTTAAAAAACTATTAAAATTATTGTCTTGTTGTTACAGCTGGCATTGTAAACAAAAGCGAACACTAATAGGAGTGACTAATGTTGTAACATCCACCCCCGTACTGTACGTACAATAGAATCGATTCATCTTTAGCTGTTCGATTACTATTACATCGATACTTTTCAGTTCAATCTTAGACCATATACCAAGAACGATAAACATTTACCAGGATTGCCTAATCGGCCTGATTTGTCCGCCAGCTGTGTGACGTCATTGCAGTCCTTCATTACAACGTTTACCATATAAATGCATGGAAATAATAGGAATTAAACAGTATTTTTATGATTTCTGAAATACTAACGTACCACTATTTGGATTTTTAAGATTAAACACTTATAATTTATAATAAATATTCCCATAAAATCGTTTTAATACTTATATTTAATTAATTTATTGAATATTATTTGGGAAATAGGTAGAGTAAAGAAAACACTATTTAGTTCTATTTTTATTTTAAAAAATACATTCAAATACATTTATTATTACACAAAATCATGCCTAAAACTAGTGTTTTTTGACAAACAAAGAAACAATAAACAATTTGCAGCATATTACTAGTACAATCCGTGAATCTTTTATGAGCGACATAATATGTATTCTATAAAGAATTTTTAATTACAAATTTAAAATGAACAAAAAATACTACATATTAAAAAAATAGTAAGTAAGTAAACTATCTCACTAAAAACGTAAAATAAAAAATGTACTCACTATTGAATATTAACGTTGACACTCAACGATACTAACCAAGCAATGTCCAGCCAAGCAGTGTAACACATGAAATTTAAAAGTCCGAACTGGAGTTTAAAAGAACAGTTTTTTAAAAATTTTACACAAAAATGCAACGTACACTAATGTATCCACAATATCTACCAGTCAAAATTTTGAATATTTTTATAATAAATCTAAAAACGACGATTTAAAACGACCTAAAATGCACTGTCAAGATAGGAAAAATACGGCCGAGGACTGCAGTGACGTCACAGGCCACCACGTGCAATCGATTTTTTGGCGAATGTACGTCTTATGGGATTAAGCAATCCTGGTAAATGTTTATCGTTCTTGACCATATACAAATAGACTGGCTGTGACGTCATTTTTCTGAACAACATACTGAAGCCAATATTATCTCTCTTTGTCGCATGAAGTTCGTGGAGCTACGGGATGAGGTGTGTGGGCAGTACTGTTTACAAACAATAAATACCAGCGGCGCAAAGGTCTTTTAATAGGTACCTAACTGTAATGTTTTCAATCTATTGTCATTTGTAAGGTATTACGTGCTGCCGGTCTAGTAGGCTATAAACCATGTATTAAGAGCTGAATAGGCAACACGTCTGTACCAAAGAAGTAGTTGTTCTGTGAGAGGACTTTTTGTAAAATGTTAACCTAAGTTGTGAGCACATGTTTTTTTGAATGTTCTAATCTTAATAAAGTATTTTTAAGAAGTTTCATTGTTAATATATTACACTAACAAGGTTTTAACTCTAATCAAAATTCTTAAATCATAAATTTAACCCAAAATTAATACAACGAAAATAGTAACACAAATAGTTTATGAACAGGGTAAGATTAATGTTTACATATGATTCGCAATGTTCCATGCTATAAGAGACAGTGCAGTCGAAGATATACGAAAACAACTGAAGAAGTTTTATTCAAACGTGGATTTGTTTGTAAACATATAGTTATAGAACACAACATAAAGTTATTTTGGCTTCACAACAAGGACAGAAAATTGACGTCTATTTGTATATGGTCTAAGAGTTCAATGGACTGCCTAAGTTCTGACGTCATAGTAGAAGGCTCCTCCCATAAATATTTCCAAACAAATCTACAACGCGTGTAAAATGTCACATGAGATTTTTAATTTATGGTTTACTGGAGTGACCGTTATTAGAAATAAGTAAAAAGCGATCAATTAAAGACTTTTTTTAAGAAAATCTGCAAGATAAGGTGTGCAAACGGAAAATTAAAAATCTCTTATGACAATTACGCCCTCTTGGTGCGTTAGGAAAGAAATTTATGACCACGCCTTAAGTGACGTCAGAAACTAAATACTCGATTTAGGAATTTTAGCTAACGCTCGATTCTTCCCTCTAAAATATAACATGATCCTTCTGTTACCCTGTTACATTTTTGTAGTATGAAGACCACTTTCGTCTGCAAATACTCTTGTGTCCTAATAAAACCTTCTTTTATTATTTCGCGGAGATAAAAATAAATTAGAACTATTTCTCTCTGTTTCAATCAATTATTCAACTTTGCACTTCTTATGTAGTGTAAATATATTTTGTTATTGATAGTTTTTTATGCAATTTCTATTTCCTCTTCACTTACATTTCTCATACATTAACTAAAAAAAATTGGTACTATTCTACATCCTTTCTTTCTCTTTTGAAATTTGGGGAGTAGAAATTGTGACAAAAAGATCTCTAGTATTTTTACTGTTACAAATTCAAAACGGAGCAGGGAGGCCGAGTTAGACCCATAACTTCATTAACCAGATCAACTGATTGGTTGCTTCACTGGTAGCAACAATATCCGTTTCTATAATTCCTCCAGGATGATTTTCTGGTCTAGGTCAAATCATCAAGTACATTAAAGCACCTAATACTTCTTCCTTTTCTTTCCTTGATCATTGGATGTGACACTCTTGCAATTTCGACTGCTTGTGTCTTCAAATTGATCTTGATGTGATTATTTTCTTGCTGGATCCCAAGAAATAATGAACCTTTGAGTTTATTGCTTTTGCAACGTACAAAAATGACTGGAGCTTTAAATTTATCTTTCTTTGTACTAGTCTTTTATTCATTTTATAAATTTTCCATCTTTTCCTTTTCATACCAGTATCAATAATGGCTTCTTCCACGTTTCTTTCATAAATTCTTCAGCAAACATCCTTATTAATAAATGCCAACCTATCTGTCAGAATTGACTGCGGGTCTGTGCCATTATCTTCAACTTCCTCCATGTTTTCTTGTAACTTCTTCTTGCTGACTAAACTTTTAATTGACTACCAAATTACACAATGCAGATTCTGCATTGTCAAAGATGAAATGACTGATCAAATCTTTTACCACTGCCAATTAGAACTACCAAGACTGAAAGTGTGGCCTCCATAAACTCGAACCTAAAGACTACCTTGATGAATTTTATTAGAGTTGTAGAGCCGAAAGAATGTCTTTAACCTAGAGATGAAGCAGCGGAAGAGACCACTCACATCTATTTAACTTCTCTACGACATCTCATGTATACTATTGATATTTTAAAACTTTTTTAAGCTGTAAGTAAAAAGGTAGGATAAATAAAACATCTTGCCCAAAATATATTTCACTTTATTAAGAATGTTATACCTACAATTGTTGCATTCGAGTTGTGACACTGGTTTAATTTGCATTGAATAATCGAAATTGATGATCCATTTTAAATTATTTGTCGTGTGATCAGCTTTGCAAACGAAGAACGGTGTACATTTAACTTTTCCAGTTCCTGTGTTCTAATTATTTATTTGAAATAGTAAAATCTGTATAGAAATCACTTCGGTTCAATATTTTTGAAATCTTATTGGAACATTTTAGTAGCTTTGTTACATCAAATGTTAATTTCCACAAATTTTTTTAGAAATCTTAATTTGAAGGCAATATATAATTTATTTCAATATTTTTGAAACTTCTTAAAGAATTTTAGAAGCTGTCAAGTAAAGTTTATTTTTAATTAAAAAAAATAGCCATTAAAAGTAAGTATTTACAAATTTGGTAAAAATTTTTTATCTAAACTATAAGAAATGTATTATTTTAACAAACTTGTAATAATATTTTAACTTTGTATTATTTCAAATCGAAATAAATCTAAATTTCCAAAAATAAGCAATTAATTACGATAATGCTACGGTAACTTTATACAAACAACAATAAACAATGTTTTCCAATCATTTTGAAACTTTTCAGTTAGAAAAAATTTGAATTCCTCCTGTATCTATAATTATTAAAGCGCCATTTGAATTCCTTGCCCTTGAAGTTTTTCAATCGAAATTTTCAAGAAAAAGTGATAAAAACGGAAAAAAATAATGTTTTCCAAATATGTTGAAACATTTTTGAAGCTTTCAGATGAATAAAAATTGAATTGCCTAATTAATAAACAACTATCATACAAAATTATGAAAAAAATTATTGTTTCCAATAATTTTGAGCCTTTTTATATATTTTTTTACTTTCCAGTGGAATAAAATTTGAATTCCTATATAAAACCTTTATTAAAAACAGTTTTTCCTTGCCCTTGAAGTTTTCCAGTTGAAATTTTCGAGAAAAAGTGATACAAACGGAAAAATAATGTTTTCCAATTATTTTAAAACATTTTTGAAGCTTTCAGATGAATAAAAATTAAATTGCCAAATGAATAAACAACTATTATTAAAAATTATGAAAACAATTATAGTTTCCAATAATTTTGGGTTTTTTTATACATTTTTATTTATTTTTACTTTCCAGTGGAATAAAATTTGAATTCCCAAATAAAGCATTTATTAAAAACAGTTTTTCCAATAAACTTTAAATTTTGAAGAAACTTTCACATTGAATAAAATTTTAATTAATAAAAATAACCATTAAAAGTAAGTATTTACAAATTTGTAATAATATTTTAACTTGATATTATTTCAAGTCGAAATAAATTTGAATTTCCAAATAAAACAATCATTAGAAGCAAATATTAAGGTAACTTCATACAAACAACAATAAACAATGTTTTCCAAAGATTTTAAAACTTTTTGAAGCTTTTCAGTTGGAAAAAATTTGAGTTCCCTCTGTATCTATAATTGTCAAAGGATCATTTAGGTGATACAAACGGAAAAAATAATGTTTTCCAATTATGTTGAAACATCTTTGAAGTTTTCAGATGAATAAAAATTGAATTGCCTAATTAATAAACAACTATCATACAAAATTATGAAAAAATTATTGTTTCCAATAAATTTGAGTTTTTTTTATACATTTTTATTTTTTTTTCACTTTCCCGTGGAAAAACAGTTTTTCCAATAAATTTGAAACTTTGATGTAACTTTCACGCTGAATAAAATTTGAATTTGTAAATAAAACAACCATATAGTAAGTAGTAAGCAACTTATTACAAAAATTGCCAAGAGAATTTTTATTAGAATGGCAAAAGGTGATTTTGAAAATTTAAAAAAAAATAAACAACAAGAAAAAAATAAGATTTTTCAATAATTTTGAAACTTTTTAAAACTTTCCAGTGGAATAATAATTGAATTTCCAAATATAAACAAGTATTTTGAAAATTATCAAGTTAAATTTATCCAAACAGCAATAAATAACTGTTTTTCCGATCATTTTGAAACCCAGTAGAATAAAATTTGAATTCCCAAATAAAACATTTATTAAAAACAGTTTTTCCTGGCCTTTGAAGATTTCAGTTGAAATTTTTGAGAAAAAGTGATAAAAACGGAAAGCTTTCAGATGAATAAAAATTGAATTGCCAAATTAATAAATAACTATTATACAAAATTATGAAAAAAAGTATTGTTTCCAATAATTTTAAGTATTTTAATACATTTTTACGTTTTTTTCCTTTCCAGTGGAATAAAATTTGAATTCCCATATAAAACATTTATTAAAAACAGTTTTTCCTTGCCCTTGAAGTTTTCCAGTTGAAATTTTCGAGAAAAAGTTATACAAACGAAAAAAAAATAATGTTTTCTAATTATGTTGAAACATTTTTGAAGCTTTCAGATGAATAAAAATTGAATTGCCAAATTAATTATCAACTATGATACAAAATTATGAAAAAAATTATTGTTATACATTTTTATTTTTTTAATTTCCAATGGAAAAAAATTTGAATTCCCAAATAAAACATTTATTAAAAACAGTTTTTCCAATAAATTTGAAACTTTGAAGAAACTTTCACGTTGAATAAAATTTGAATTTGTAAATAAAACAACCATAGTAAGTAGTAATCAAAAATTGCCAAGAGAATTCTTATTAGAATGGCAAAAAGTAATTTTGAAAAAATAAAAATCAACAAAAAATAAGCTTTTTGAATAACTTTGAAACTTTTTAAAGCTTTCCAGTGGAATAATAATTGAATTTCCAAATATAAGCAAGTATTTTGAAAATTATCAAGTTAAAATTATCCAAACAGCAATAAATAACTATTTTCCAATCATTTTGAAACCCAGTAGAATAAAACTTGAATTCCCAAATAAAACATTTATTAAAAACAGTTTTTCCTGGCCCTTGAAGTTTTTCAGTTGAAATTTTCGAGAAAAAGTGATACAAACGGAAAAAATAAAGTTTTCCAATTATTTTGAAACATTTTTGAAGCTTTCAGATGAATAAAAATTGAATTGCCAAATTAATAAACAACTATCATACAAAATTATGAAAAAAAAGTATTGTTTCCAATAATTTTAAGTATTTTTATACATTTTTACGTTTTTTTCTTTTCCAGTGGAATAAAATTTTAATTCCCATATAAAACATTTTTTAAAAACAGTTTTTCCTGGCCCTTGAAGTTTTTCAGTTGAAATTTTCAAGAAAAAGTGTAAAAACCGAAAAAAATAATGTTTTCCGATTATTTTGAAACATTTTTGAAGCTTTCAGATTAATAAAAATTGAATTGCCTAATTAATAAACAACTATGAAAATTATAAAAAAAATTATTGTTATACATTTTTATTTTTTTTTACTTTCCAATGGAATAAAATTTGAATTCCCAAATAAAACATTTATTAAAAACAGTTTTTCCAATAAATTTGAAACTTTGAAGAAACTTTCACGTTGAATAAAATTTGAAATTGCAAATAAAACAACCATAGTAAGTAGTAAGCAACTTATTACAAAAATTGCCAAGAGAATTCTTTATCAGAATAGAAAAAAGTAATTTTGAAAATTTGAAAAATTAAACATCAACAAAAAATAAGCTTTTTCAATAATTTTGAAACTTTTCCAGCGGAACAATAGTTGAATTTCCAAATATAAGCAAGTATTTTGAAAATTATCAAGTTAAATTTATCCAAACAGCAATAAATAACTGTTTTTCCGATCATTATGAAACCCCTAGTAGAATTTAAACGTTCAATCCTAAAAAAACATTCCTCTGCGACCTTTATTAAACTTACCTTGGTCACTGATATCGAAATCATTTATCTTAATCTCGAAACTAAAAGAAAAATAAGGATATTAGAATACTGATTTTAAACGAGCTGAATACTTATCCTCTGTCAATTTGACAATTATTTCCAAAGCTTGTTAACGTCGCGAACTTTTAATCACGTCACTATCGATATTCTTTCTTTGTTAGATCACTGGAAAGAAAACACCCACGGTAAGAATATTTAACAAAACTTTTCAAGTATTTATATCCAAGTTGAATACATTTTTTTTTTTCGAAACTCGCAATGAAATTTTGCTACTGTTAAGTTAAACTTGTACTTGTGATCATTTTGGGTAAAAATGTATTCAATTAATTAAGAAAAAAAAAAGAAGAAAATGTATGTTGTTTTCCCACTAAGAAATACCTTTGCATTTTTAAACCATCTGATTGTAGCCAGGGTTCTGTCGAAATTCCATCTACGATTTTCTGTAACAAAACAATAATGTACTGGTAAATTGTTTAAGGGTACTTAGGAACTGAAACATTTATTTTGCGATTGTTTAAAACCATATATATTTTATTCAACAAAATGTTTCACAAAATAAACGTTTTTTGTTGTTTCGGGAAATTTATTTTGAATCCTATTCACATATATATGAGACAATGATAAAACCCGAGTAAAGATTTATTTAAATAATACCAATTTACATTATCTTAACTATTATGTACACACAAACTGTTAACAGTGTAGAAATAAAAAAAATTCATGTTGTAGAAAATAATAATATTTAAAACAATTTTTTTTTGGATTTCCTCTTTTTTTTTATTTTGTTTACCTCTCTAAACCAGTTCTACTAGATTTTGTCTTGTATGAAAGGATGCGTTAAGGCATTGTTAAGACTGATCCGTTTGGCTGGATCGATAGCCAGTGCTTTTTCCAGAAGGTCTTTGAGTTGGGTAACTTTTCGTAGTTGTTCCGTGGGTAAACTTTGTCCTCCAATTAGTTCGGATTGCAAGTCACGCGTTATCTTTACCACAGACATAACTACGATTTTCTCCTACAGAAAAAGAAACATTAATTTTGCCTCAAATTTATCGAAAAAAATCTTAAAATACTTCAAAATGTAGCAAAAGGTCCAATTTTTAAACTTAAACCAACATTATAAAACCAGACGGGCAATTTCCAAAGTGCGGAGATTCAATTTTAAAAATTCACTTAACATTCAGACTTTTCCACCCTTTAAGGTTTATAGGAGGTCCGTAAATAGGGTGTTTAACTAATTTTAAGATTCTGTTTAAAACCTTATAAATACTTAGTACTATAAGGGTGATTGATTAGTGTGAGGAAGCTCAGTAGATCTGTTATAGTAAAAAATGCAAAAAAAATATTAACAAAAATTGTAGGCAATTTTAAACTCCACCTTTTAAAATTAGTTACAATCTTACAGGGTGTTCTATAAGAAAATCAAGTAGTAAATTAAATGAGCTACTATTCTGCCACCTTCTACAATCATCAGGTCTCCTATTGATTAAAAGGGATAGTATTATTCACCACCCAAGTGTTATTTAAATACTGTATCATTTCAGCACCCGTTGGTCAAAGAAAGACCCAAATCACTAGACTCCTGAGCAACTAGGGGTCGCTTTTTAATTGAACTACACCCCTCAAACGATGAGAGAGCTATATATGGGGATAACATCGCAAAAGATATTTTGGGGGTATAAGATGAACATAAATCTAGATGATTTTTCACCAAAGGAACCCACCATAATGGATACTCTTTTGTGAAAAATTTCGTGGAAATTCAAGGAAAAGTGCTCCGAGAGTTCCTTGTGCACAACAGCCGAGCTCCTCTGCCAGTCGTACAGTGGGTAGATTCTACCCTAACATTCCAAAGGTGGTACTGAAATTTTGGGACGATGAAAATAACCTGACTACAGACTGGGAGTTTCTCCAAACGTGTGTCACAGCCATCGAGAAAAGAAAAGAAGCCCAGACTACTTACAAAATAAGGTTACATTAACTTCAAAAAAGCTTGTCTTAGTCTTTTGTTTCAAATAAAAGTAAATATGTGTTAAAAATTTTAAATTATGTTTTCTTATTTTATATGTAAATTAATGTAGAATTTTTCAAAACATTTTAGGACAAACGGTCTGATGATGATTTTTAAATAAATCGAAACGTCACAACAAGCAGTTTTATTATTGTTTATACTTTTTAATCCATTATTGACCGAATCCCAGGACTTCCTAAACTAAATTAATGTACTATTCTTACATCTAAGATCTAACTAAGGCTTTTGATTCAGCCAACCATCAATTTTTGGATATTATGATGGACCTTGGCTTCACAGAGGTAATGCTGGATCTATTTAAATCATATCTTAGCAATAGGAAACATTTAGGATACTTGATAAATAAGTGGGTACCTGGTGTGCCTCAGGGAACTGTCCTGGATCCCATGTTGTTTCTACTATGCATAAATTGCTTACTCAATCTATATAGTTGAGTAAACGCTGATGAAATTGTTATACTTTACACCAATAATTATGGGATCAGGTAAAATGTAAAATTGAAGCAGATTTAGAGCAATTTATCGGTCAGTTAACTTAACTACCAGTTATATTGGATAGGTCAGTTTGTCAACAACAGGTTAACTTTATCCGACAGCTAAAATGTCAAATATTTATCTGTAACTTTCAACTGGCGGTTAGGTCGATACCTGGAGGTTAAGGTTTATTACATAACCTCACTTTATGCAGAAGAGTTGGTTAGTTTTGAAACAGAAGTTTTTTAGTTTGCCTAATTTACTTGGGTTCGATAAAAAGGGAAAAATGGAAAGTACTAGTACGACTAAGAAGAGAGGATGCAATTTCACAGCAGATGAGAGAAATTTTCTTTTAAAAATTGCAAATAAACATTAAGATGTCATCGAGAATAAAAAAACGGATGGGGCAACCTGGAAATCGAAAATCACCTACACAAAACTCAAGTGGATCCTCAATGAGTTCTAATATTGACAGAACAGTATCTTTTGTCATCCCAAATCTTGCATAAAAATCCTAGTTATCCCACTTTTCGAAGTTGTCTACTCTTTCCCTAACTATTCTGTTTACTGGCCTGCGATGTTTAAAAAAGCCGATAATATTTTCAAAAAAGGACTTTAATGCATTTTTGAAACAAACTCAACGTAATTCCAGACAAATAATTTAATTTTGCTTATAGGGAAAGATCCTACTGACTGCGCCACATAAAGATGTCATCGAGAATAAAAAAACGGATGGGGCAGCCTGGAAATCGAAAATCACCTACACAAAACTCAAGTGGATCCTCAATGAGTTCTAATATTGACAGACAGTCTCTTTTGTCATCCTAAATCTTGCATGAAAATCCTACTTATCCCACTATTCAAAGTTGTCTACTCTTTCCCTAACTATTCAGAAAGTAAAAACACAAACTTTGGCATAAACAAAAACAATCAACAATAACCTAACAAAACTTATCGTGACATCTCAATTAATGTGACATGACCTTGTTCTTGTAACAGCCAATGAGATTGCTTACATTCATCCATCAGCATTGCCAACTTTCATTATCTATCAGTCAACTAACTAGAGGATAAAAACGAGTTGATAAACCGCTTCCGAACAAACTGAAACTTTATCTGCTAGATATTTTTATCTAACAGATACCTAACTGATGGATAATATTGGCAATTGATAAACAGACCCTTAGTGAAAAGAAATCTGATAAAAACTGAGTTAAGGAGATTTAATAACTTAGAGCACTTTGGAAATAACAAATCTGGTGTTTTAATATTGTTGTAGTTCTTAACAACTAATTTTTTAAATTAACCTGGACTTGATTATCAAAGTTTGTAATAAAAAAGTTTCCCTTTGTTGCAACATATTTAGTAATAATATTGTAGTAACAAATT
Organism: Ophraella communa; assembly: GCA_035357415.1. Lineage (NCBI taxonomy): Eukaryota > Metazoa > Arthropoda > Insecta > Coleoptera > Chrysomelidae > Ophraella > Ophraella communa. The sequence continues at coordinate 21,045,911 of CM068983.1, forward strand.
TAATTATAACAAACAACAATAAAAACGATTAAGGTAAATGAAACCATTAAAACTGTTAATTATTATATAGAAAAAGAAAAATCAGCAATCAAATTTAGCTTGAAGAAGGTGCTGCTATCATAAGGTAAATAAAAATAAAAATCAGGATCATTTTAAACGATAAAACTGTATATAAAAAGCAAATAAAAATAAAAACTTACCCTCTCAGTAACCTTATCAATTTCATGATACAAAAAATTATAATTCGAATCGAAATGCTGATCTTTGAAAGCTCCCTTCCTAATGACTTTGTTGGGAAACTTTCCTTTGACGTCCATGAAAAATTTCAACATCTGATTGTTGGATTTGCCGGAAAACATAATCCGTCCGGTATACAATTCGTAAATGGTACAAGCGGCAGACCACATATCGATACCATAATCGTAAGTCATACCGAGTATGATTTCCGGAGATCGATAGAATCTCGATACCAAATACGGAGTTATTTCATTTTCGTTGATTTTCGAGGCCGATCCGAAATCGCACAATTTCAACAGATGCTTACTTTCGTTCACCAAAATGTTATCCGGCTTGATATCTACAAAGATATTAAATCAAATTAGGTTTTTTTTTTGATCGAAGAAAATTCTGCGGAAAATTATGAAGGAACATACTGTACAATTTCTCTAATGCATTTTTGAAACAAACTCAACGTAATTCCAGACAAATAGTTTAATTTTACTTTAGGTGAAAGATCCTACTGACTGTGCCACATAAAATAATATCCAATTTCACTTCATCTTCAACGAAGTGCGGTTTTCTCTTTAATGGTTGGACATGTCCAAGTTCTCTGAATTGTGCATGGATTTTATACGCAGTACCTCTGATTAAATAAGTTTTATCCTAACGAACTGGAGGTCTGGAGGAGTAGTCTTCATACCGAAGCCTGACAAGGCCACGTATACTGAGACGGGCTCCTTCAGACTTATCAGCCTGATCTCCTTTTTTCTTAAAACCTTAGAAAAACTGGTGGAAACCAGTTTGCGTATAAGAGTGGGGTGTCCTGCGAAGTCGTGGTACACAAGCTGCTCCTGATAGCGGAGCAGGCACTCTTAAATAAAGAGATAGCCCTAGGTACGTTTCTGGATATTGAAGGGGCATTTAATGTTGCCATACTTACGTGGCATTGAACAGGTCATTGTAAGATGGACTGGTAATATGTTACGGGAAAGAACAATAATAGGTACGCTCTTTGGGAAGACAAAGATGGTCTCAGCTACTAAAGGGTGTCCGCAAGGAGCATAGCATAGTTGTAAACGGTAAATTCGGGGCCACTGTGTCCGAAAGAATGCAGCTGGCACTGAAAATTGCCGAAAAATGGTGCAGACAAGAGGGATTGTCAACTAATCCGGCAAAAACCTCCGTGATAGCGTGCAGCCACAGAAGGAACCTTGACTTGAGGGAACTTCGTATGTGGGGCCAATCGCTAAAGTTTAAAGGTGAAGTCAAATATCTAGGGGTAACCCTAGATAGCAAACTAACCCTTTCCAACCATATTAGAAACACAACAAATAATGGCCTAAGAGCTCTTTGGGCATGCAGGGCCCCTGGTGACCGGGATAGGGATCTACAATGAAAATACAGGGAAGACGTATAGTCTCAACCTGGGCTCAGTAGATACTATCCTGCAAGCTGAAGTGGTTGCCATCAATACATGCTCAGAAGTCATCCTGAACAAGACAGTTCCTAACAGGACTGTCAGGATCAGAAGTAATAGCCAAGCGGCTCTCAAAGAAATAGAGAGCGCACATACTGCATCACAAATAGTGAAGCACTGTCAAGGAACTGTGGCTGAACTGGCAAAACGCCACAAGGTTATCTTTGAATGGGTACCAGGACACGCAGGGATCCTTGGAAATGAAAAAGCTGACCTCCTAGCCAAGGAAGCTTCAGAAGGAACCCTGATCGGACCTCTCCCCACATGTGGGGTCTCATACCGACATGTAAATGGAATAATAGAGGAACGGTTAAGGAAACAACATAAGAAACTCTGAATGGAACTGCAATCCAGATTATTCATAACAGGTCCATCCAGGAAGAAAACTACAAAACTACTCAGCCTACGTAAATCAGCCTAAATAAAGAGGAACGGTTAAGAGAACAACATAAGAAACTCTGGATGAAACTGCCTGGACCCACGCAATCCAGATTATTCATAACAGGACCATCCATCCAGGAAGAAAACTACAGAACTACTCAGCCTAAGTAGAACCCAACTAAGAAAGGCAGTGGGACTGCTTACATAATAAGAACTGTTATGCAGAAAATGTGGTGAGGAAGATGAAACTCCTCTTCACGTAATATGTCACTGTCCAAGCCTTGAGACAGAGACACTTTGGCATGCAGTTTCCCGAGCCAGAGGAAATCGTGAAAGCGAATATCAGGGACATTCTAGAATACATGAAGGAAGCGAACCTGGTATGATCACTTCAGGGGGGTAGAATGAGCCTAGAGCTCCAGTACATGCACGAAACGCACCCCAGAAAAATAGAATAGAAATAAGTTTGCCACTTGACTCCTGTAATTATCGCCGTAACCAATCATCATTAAAATTTTAATCCGGTAAATCTCAGTTAAATATTTCATTATTACTTCGCAAGATATTAGTCGGTCATAATTAAGAAGTCATGATTTGGGTCGTGTTTTTTTTTCTTTTCTTTTTTTTTCGGGGGTAGGTTTTGGTTTTTTTTGGTTTTTTTCGGGAATCTATAGAGAAATGATGTGCCTTTTCGTCAATATTTTAAAATTTTCGTTTTTTTTCATCAAGGACTTTGTGGCGTGACGTCATAGTCGAAATTTCACTTTTTTTTTTCGCGAAAAAAAATTTTTGGATCCGGAAAATAAGGAAACTGTTGGGAAATCGAAAAAGTTTTCATTCCGGACGTATACAGGGCGGGACGAAATTTCAAAATCCGATAATGGCATTTCACGAGGACTTTTCAGTTTTCCGGAAAAATGGAAAACGTATTTTTTTTTGAAAATCGAATTTAAGCTCCAAACTTTCTTCCATAACTTTGGTGTTTTTAAAGATATTTTTTTGAATGAGGCCTCGATCGAAAGAAGAAACTTGGGCCTACGACATACTAAATTTTAAAAATTAAACCATAGGACAGTTTCTTTTTTTTAAGGGTTGAAGTTGAAATTTCGTCAAAAATCGCAATTTTTAAATTTTTTCTTTTTCACCTTAAACCTCGATAACTGCGACTTGGTTTATTAAAACCCTTAAAAGTTATAACATCATTAGATGCGCCCTTTTATCTACTTTTATACCGTATGTTTATTTTTTCGATACGCCCTTTTGGTTTTTTTTTAAATCAAATATATCGAATTTAATGAATCAGTTTTTTGACTTTTTTACTTTCAAAAGTCGAAAAATTTAAAAAATTTTTTTTCTGGGCAATTAACCCTCTATAAACTCTATTTGAACGTGGAAAAAAATTCGTCGGCTTGGGGGGTTCGTTTTTTTGCTATATTGAGTTTTTTGAAAATTGGGGTGGTTTTTGGCCTGTTTTGCAAATTGGACAGTTTTTACCTATTCGTGACAAAAAATGTTAACAAAACCCAAAATATTTATACTTAGTGAAGAAATTTGAGGTCTGTATTCAGCTTATTAAAAATAAAACCATTATTTATAGTGTGAAACAATATTATAAAAATATACAGGGTGTTTCATTAAAAAATAGAGCATGGACTTGCGTGTATCAGCCTGTACATTTAAATTTATGTTAGCTCACATTTGAATTTCAAAGTTGACGGGTCCCAACGTTTTTTTTATAATCTTATAAACTAACCCCACAAATAATTTTATCTTAAGTGGTTTCCACACTGTATATTTAATCATATACCATCAATTATGAAAATTTTGTATGAAAATAAAAAAAAAATACTTACCGGCGTGCAAGATTCCAGTTTTCTTCAACAACTTTAAAGCCAGTAACAATTGCTGAGTGTAACTCCTGACAGCCTTTACGTGTAGACCTACATCTTTCCCGTACTTCTTTAAAACCTCTCTAAGATTCATCGCGAGCGGTTCAAAGACCATACAAAGATGCTGTTTGTGAAAGAAATGCCTTATTAATCTGAGGCAGTGCAATTTATCGTCCGGATCTGCATCGTTGAGCTTTTTCAATATTTCCAATTCCTTTAAACCAGTCTTGTGCCTAAAATAGTTTGATGAAGTATTTTTTTAAACGGAGTAAGATAAAACTTACATGATTTCGTTATTTCTAATTATTTTAACGGCTACATCTTGACCACCTCTCGCTTGATCCCTGGCTCTGATAACGTTACTAAAGACCCCTTGGCCTGTATATCCGTAGACCATGTAACGAGAATCTAATATTTCACTGATTCTCACTCTGTAGTATCCTTCGGCATCGTCCCAATTGTCGGTTAGAGCGGGGTTTTCAGCAACCGAACCTTTAGTGGTGATGGTATTAGGAGAAGACTAAAAATATTTACAAAATTATTTTATTAAAATGTCACTTTTACGCAGAATTACTTACGGTATTAACTTTGTACATATCTTGCTCAGCAAACATATCCCAGTCGCACTTTTTACTTTTCTCGTTTTTCTTATCGTTAGACAAGTTTTGAACTGTCTTCATGTTAGGTAAAAGTGGTGGGGTAAGTGCCTCTTCTTCTTCCTCTTCCTCCTGTTGGTTTGACGATTTTTTTTCTGGTGCTTTCGATGATTGTTCCTGTGCTTTGGGTTTAGGAGGTTCAGGAGTAGCATTTCTGACTTCTTCAACTATTTGAACTTCTGGAGATTGTGAAGTAGACTTTGTGTCACCTGTATTAGCACCTAACCTCTAAAATATAATAAATTAAACTAGTATTTTTTTATTTGACCTACATTAAACTCTTACCTTTAACAATTCCTCCCTCTGCTTTCTTCTTCTTTCAATAATTGTTTCCTCATCTTCCTCATTTAGATCTATATCTATATCCACCTCCACGTCACTGCTATCACTACTTTGAGGGCGTTTTTGTCCTTCGCTCAACGAATCTTTAAATTTATCAAGTTTCGCACCCTTTGATTTCGTTGAGTCTCTGGATCGCTTATCTCTGTTATTATCTGCTCTATGTCTATCTCTATGACTACGTGCGTCTCTAGATCTTCTATCCCTAGATCTATCTTTTGCCCTATATTGTGACGATTCGTGATAGTGCGATCTGGATCTATCTCTGGATAGGTCCCTTTCGTGGCGATTGCGATGACGATCTGAGTCACGATTGTGTCTTGAAAAATTATCAACCAACAAAATTAATGGATTATTTGTGGTAAAAATCATTAAAAAACTATGATGTAATGGTTTTTCGGCAAAAACCACAAGTTTTTAATACCACAGGTACAAATAGAAATGTCTATTGACAGAATTTTTCCTAGAGATAAAAAATTACCAATTTTTTAAAGAAAATTGAGTTATTTTAATTGTAATTTCATTTTTTACCACCCTCTTAACATTTATAAGTAAATTTGAATATTTCAATTTGTTTTCTCCATATTTGAACAAAACTTTTTGATTTGATATTGCTGTTTACCCAATAATCTTAAAGGAAACCAAATTTTTATTAATACCAGATGTACTTTCATTGTTTTCACCCTTGTAACACTTTTTGTAAGCAACTTTTGGGACATACCAAATGCAAGAGTATTGTTTTCTCTACTTTGGACAAAAGTTCATGAATAAGTATTGTTATTTACCTAGGAAATAGGATTTTCACTGAAACTTTATATTATTTCATTTTTTTCCACCCTTTTGTAACATTTGTAAGTAACTCTTGGGCATATAAATAAAAAAATGTTATATATAAGTAATTTTGCACCAAATTTTATTAATAGGCATTGTTGTTTACCCAGCAGTTTCAAAGCAAAACCAAATTTCATTAAAATTTGATGTTATTTTCTTTTTTCCACCCTTTTAACATTTTAACAAGTAACTCTTGAACATATAAATAAAAAAAAATATTATATACAAGTAATTTGGCACCAAATTTTATGAATATACCTTTCAAAATCAGTATTAGAGTAAAAAACTGTTACAGTAGATAAAATATAAGAGAAATGGAAGGTACAAATTTACCTGTCTCTGCGATCTTGTTCTCTTTGAGAATAAACATCTCTGCTATAACTGTTTTTCCTCTTCATATCATCTTTATTGCGAATTTCGATTTTTCTATCATGACTTCTGGATCTTTTTCTTTTTTTAACAACAGTTTCTGGTTCTTGATCATCTGAGTCATCTAGCAGAATAACTTCATCTGCTTTATCATTTAAAACATTTTCCACTGTTACGTTTAAGCTTTCAGCTTTAGCTAATTGTGCTTGTAATAATTCTTTTTGTTTCATTAATTCTTCCAGGTCCATATCTGCTTCAATGACGTTCATATCAATATCAACACTATCACAATCTGCTTCTGGGACATCTTCACTTTCTGAGGAAACCATTTCTGGTAGTTTGTTAGAAACTAAACCTATAATGGAAAATTTTATTTCAAAATATAAACATAATAAAAACAATGGTAATACCTGTAGATATAACATTTGTAACTAACTCGGGATCTGTTGAAGTTACATCAGTATTCTTGGCACCATTAGTAATGAGGCCATTTCGATCTGTTACAGGTGTGTACCTTCCATTAGCATCCTCTGGCGAATCTACGACTCTATGTTTATGTTTTTTGTGTTTCTTGTGTTTTTTACTTTTATCCTTTTCAGTCTTTTCAGAGACATACTTTTTATGCTTGTGTTTATGTTCTTTTTTGTGTTTCTTCTTCGTCGAAGACCCTTCAGATGAGGTATCATATTTTTCTTTGGACCTTAAAGGAAATATTTGATAAGAAATGTTTAAGTAATTTAAGTTAACACACTTACATCGTATCCATTTAATAATAATGTTATTGAAATATTGAAGTTTGTTAATTTTTCGTTCACTTTCACGTCTTCAATACATTTAGAATGACAGTGACGTGACAGTGACAGTTGAAGTTAAGGATGCGGATGGCATCGATATATCGATATGGCTACATCGATCTTTTGTTGCGATATATATCGAATGCATTGCCTTTAAAATAAATAAATAGTATTTAGAAATGATTGCAATTATTACAACAGCAATATAACTGTGAAAAAAAAATCCATGGACGTTCTTGAAAAAAGCAATCCAACTGATATAATACATTAATATGTTTCTTTCGAGATATCGATAACTCGGTTCAATATATATGATATGATACTTCCGTTTTTGGTTACGAGTATTGTGTTGCATACATCAAAGGGGAAACTTGTTTGATAATATCTTTATTTTTAAATTGTTTTGTAATAGTGCAATTTACACTACAAAAAAAGATAACAGAATTTAAATGTATTTATTGATCCCCAGTATGATTTAGGTACAAGTACTTAAATATATAATTTATAATAATATATCTCCACATTTGGATATAAAATTTATAGTTAAGAGTATTTAAAGGTGTCGAAAATAATGTAAAAATAGTATCTTTTAACAAAAATATTTTGACAATTTTGTTGTTTTGGAATTCCGATTGGAAAAGTATTGCTATATTACCAACAAAAGAATAAAAACATTCAATCAATAAGACAAGAATATTGAATATGAATCACATACGGAGTTCATTCTTTCTGTGTGTTTTTCTACTATACATTTCCAATCTCTACTTCTAAATTAAAACAACATCCTCAAACAACATTTTCAGTAACACTTAATTTTGGAAACAGTAAAAAAATCGTATATTTTTATAATATTCTATTTATGTTGGAATCCCGAAACGTATCCGGAGTTATCCACAACGTCCTTTCTTCCGGCAATTCCTTTACCTTTACCGGAATCATCGAATCTTTGTTTATGCGTTCCGGTATACTTTGATGTGTCAGTTAATCTATCAACTGCAGCTGTAGCTTTACTAGCCGACTAAAAAAGAAGAATAGGTTAAATAAATGTGAATTATCTTCGTATATAGTCAGGGGCGGATTTAGGATGAAGTTTGGGGGGCGGATCACCGGGGGTTTTCCCTTTTTCAAGTTGTTCGTCATTGAAAGTAATTTTTAGACGAAAAAAAATCGGTTTTTCGCGAATAACTCGAAAATTATGCATTTTATCAAAAAACTGCAGACAGCAAAATTGTAGCTTTTAAAAAGAACAAACAAAATTATTTTTTTATAATATTTCTACGACCAATAGGAACCGGAATACGGCGTGTTAATTATTAGATTTTTTCTTCAAATGCGAAATTTGATTGATTCAAAGTCTAACAGGTCGGCTGAAAAGTCCCCGGTCTACCATAGTAAAACACAATATTTTGACAAAATTCATTTTTTTTATTCAACATAGTTGCCTTCAAGAGCGATACAGCGATTATAGCGACCTTCCAACTTTTCGATACCATTTTTGTAGTACTCCTTCGGTTTGTCCTCAAAATAGGCTTCACTTTCGGCGATTACCTCAGTATCAGAGCCAAATTTTTTTCCCGCGAGCATTCTCTTCAGGTCAGAGAAAAGGAAAAAGTCGCTGGGGACTAGATCTGGAGAATACGGTGGGTGAGGAAGCAATTCGAAGCCCAATTCATGCAATTTTGCCATCGTTTTCATTGATTTGTGACACGGTGCATTGTCTTGATGAAACAACACTTTTTCTTCTTCATATGGGGCCGTTTTTTCGCGATTTCGGTCTTCAATCGCTCCAATAATGCACAGTAATAGTCGCTGTTGATTGTTTTTCCCTTTTCCAAATAGTCGATGAACAATATACCGTGTGTATCCCAAAAAACTGAGGCCATAACTTTGCCAGCTGACTGTTGAGTCTTTCCACGCTTTGGTGGCGGTTCACCGGCCGCAGTCCACTCAGCTGACTGTCGATTGGACTCAGGCGTGTAGTGATGGAGCCAAGTTTCATCCATAGTCACATATCGACGCAAAAAATCGGATTTATTACGACTTAACAGCTGCAAACACTGCTCAGAATCATCAATTCGTTGCTGTTTTTGGTCGATTGTGAGCACGCGCGGCACCCATTTCGCACAGAGCTTCCGCATACCCAAAAATTCGTGAACAATATGTCCAACACGTTCCTTAGATATCTTTAGAGTGTCAGCTATCTCGATCATATTTACTTTACGGTCACTCAAAATCATTTTGTGGATTTTTTTGATATTTTCGTCGGTAACCACCTCTTTTGGGCGTCCACTGCGTTCACCGTCTTCGGTGCTCATTTCACCACGCTTGAATTTTGCGTACCAGTCAATGATTGTTGATTTTCCTGGCGCAGAGTCCGGAAACTCATTATCAAGCCAAGCTTTTGCTTCAACTGTATTTTTTCCTTTCAAATAACAATATTTAATAAGCACACGAAATTCTTTTTTTTCCATTTTTTTGAAAATAACAAAAGTTGCTTCACTAAAAATGCAATATCTCACAAACTAATAGTCCGACAACTGTCAAATTTTTACACGAATCTTTTGAAGGTTGATACTACCTAAAAATGAAATGGATTTAATTCTAGTGTCGTCATCTATAGGTCAGACCGGGGACTTTTCAGCCGACCTGTTAGCTATTTATTTAAAAACGAGCACCACACCTTTTTTGAACCCTTTAAACGCACCCCATTTAAAAACCAAGGGATATTAGGGAATTTAATTAACAGATCCTTGTAGCTCTTGAAAAACTCTTGAAAATCGCTTTTGAAAAAATACTCTATCATTAAAAATGAAGGATATGCTTTAGAAAACCCGAAAAAAATCCGATTTAAATTTGCCTCTAAAAATTGTTACTTTCAATCACAAATAACTTTAAAAATATTACTTTTACAAAACATTTTTTGCTTTTTTAACCGATTTCTTCCATTCGATCCATACATGATCAAATATTAGCGAGGTTTCACCCTTTTTGAGCTTCATTTCCTGTACTAATAGTTTTCTTGGTAAAGGTGTATTTTAGGTCACCCCCCTAGGCGCATGCGGCAATTTGAATTCTTAAATTAATTTTATTGGTCGACGAGAGCAGTAACCGAGCAGTAAACTTTGAATTTTAAGCTACGTTGCCACATTTTTGTGAATAAATAAACTGAGTAAAAGATCTTGAAAAGATGAAAATTACATAGATATTCTTTTATAAATTAGACAAATTAGATCTTGAATGAAAAATTAAGTTTTTTTAAATAAATAGTGAGTCAGAACAATAAATTTTGCATCTGAAAACATTTCTGGATTTAAACTTGAAGTACATATATAAATATATGAATCACAAAAGTTTTTGCTAATATTTTCTATACTGCCTTTACATTAATAGTTTATATGTTTTAATGAATTTTAAACCATAATTAAAATAAGTCCCATAAGTAAATATGTCATTTATGGATTTATAAAACTTTTTCTTCTTTTTTTTAAATCAAATTTACTAAACCCAAACCAAACTATTCGGTTTAAGGGAAAAATTATTTAAGCCGACAACACCGCAACTTCAAACTGGTCTAAAAATCAATAAATTTGAATTTGTCGCGCATGCGCCTAGTGGGGTGAACTAAAATACACCTTTACCGTTTTCTTACTTACAGTGCCGTGGATTAACGGTGCTCCGCATTCAGCTAATTTACTCTTAAACTCGTCCACTTCCATTTTCTTAGCTTTCGCCAGATCTTCCAAAAACTGTTTATACTGGACGATGGAAACTTTCTGCGATTTTAATTTCTTGAAGTAGATACCCGTATCTGTGGTAGTTATTTTTTTTCCGTCAATGATTTTGGCTTGTTTCATCCATTTGTCGCTGTTCGAAAGAGTGATTTGTTTTCCGTCAGATTTCGGATCACCGAATTTCGCAAAATGTTTGAAATTCTCTTCGAATGTGACTCTGGTGGTATCGCCTCCCGGAGTAGGAGACGGAGCAGGGGATTCCTTTACTTGATTGATGGTTAGTCCACTCATGTCGGCGGTAGGGGGCTCTACTCCGTTTTCAGTAGACATCTACAACAAGGGAAACAACTTTTATTTCAAGAACAGTTGTTTTCGGTAAATATTACATAATGCGAACTTCTGTGTAATATTTTAAAATAGCCGACAAGATATCCGGCAAAATAAAAACTTGTACATTAACTCGTAAACTAAAAATAGAATACATTTCATAATCTATTAGTCCAGGCGTGCTGTACCAAAAAAATAAAAAATACAGAATTTCTGAGACCTGGAATGTAACAGTTGCAGGTGGTAAAGGGGCTTATAACACATGAAAAAAAAATACAATAACTATTTAAATTATGATCATAAACTTTTTAGGGATGAAAAAGGGTGAAAAAGGGGTAAAAAACTGAAATATTGCTGTTTGCGGCTAAAATTGACTTCAAAATGAAAAGTGCTCAATAGAAAAGTTTTAGATCATGTAAAAATCTAAAACTTTTCTCTTAGTAATTTTCTCACATAACCTCAATTTTTCGAAGAAAATAAAGTTTTTTCGTTTTTAATTTTTAATTTTCCAACGGATTCGTCAATCTTGATGAAACTTGGTGAAAACTTACCTTTTTATGTCCAAAATAACCTCGAATTTTCTCAACCTTGTAACATAATAATTTTCCGAGAAATTGGATTTTTCTGGAAAAATCTCTTAAACTGTAAAGTTTGCACGGAAAATATTATTGAAAAAGGTTTATCTGGGGCTCATTTTTTTCGTTTTTACGTCTACTTTCACATGAAATAAAAACATACACCCCTCATTTAAAAATGTATTTAAAAATGAAAAAAATAGATTTTTCCAGAAAAATCAAATTTCTCGGAAAATTGTTACAAGGCTGAGAAAATTCGAGGTTATTTTGGACATAAAAAGGTAAGTTTTCACCAAGTTTCATCAAGATTGACGAATCCGTTGGAAAATTAAAAATTAAAAACGACAAATCGTTTTTTTACATTTTCCTCGAAAAATTGAGGTTATGTGAAAAAATGACCAAGAGAAAAGTTTTAGATTTTTACATGATCTACAACTTTTCTATTGGGCACTTTTCATTTTGAATTCAATTTTAGCCGCAAACAGCAATATTTCAGTTTTTTACCCCTTTTCTTTTTCACCCCTAAAAAGTTTATAATCATAATTGAAATAGTTATTCTATTTTTTTTTCATGTATTATAAGCCCCTTTACCACCTCCAACTGTTACATTCCAGGTCTCAGAATTTCCGTCTAAAAGTACAGCTCCTGGACTATATTAGTTTGCAGGTGATATTTGCCTCGGAATCAACAAGCATATACAGGGTGAATCGACGAAAATGAACCTTTTTGCACCCTTACTATTAGTTTTAAACTATTAGTACTCTTAGGCCCGATTGCATAGACGATTGTTAAAGCTCTGTTAGCTAACAACCTGTTATCTTTTAACCAGTGTATGTGCAAGGATAGCGCGTGCGCAGGCATTTCAAATTTATTGATTAGAAGAATTAGGCTGTTACTAAACAGTTATTTGACGTTTTTTGATTTAATGTTATACAACTCGCCGTTTTAGATGATCTGTGTTAATGTAAATTTTACTGTTATTGTTTTATCCAGTTTGTTTGCATTTATACTTTTTCATTTTTCTTATAACCTTTTAATTTGCTTTGCATAAAAATTTTTCTTTGATATTCTATACTTGACATATTGAGTAAATTTATTGTTCCATGATCTATATGCGTCTCACATGGGCTCCGCCATTTTCTCACATGTGTGTTTCGCCATTGGTTTAGTGTTAACGTTTTGGGGATTGAGAGTACTTTGGACTTTTTCTCAACTCAAAATTTATCAAATAATTATGGTTATTGTGTTCATACTATGGTTCACGGTCAAACATCACCATTATGGAGATTTCTCATCAATTGAGCCTCTTTTTCTTTATTTCACCAACTCTCTAGGCTCAATCCTTTGGGTCTATGAGTTTACAAATATTTTTGCTCATAGCTCCTTCTACCACAACGTCTCTCTGACTGATAACTTTTTCTCCTCCTAGCTTATTACTATTTAATCATTAATCTCTATTAGATCTTTTAATTTTTTAATTAATTTACTTACATTAGACCGTATCACACAATGTTACTTAATTAAATTTTTTTCTTTCTTTTCATTGTCAAACTTTTATAACATTTCTCTTACCCACAATTCTAATCCTTAAAAATGTAAGCTGCTTGGATGTACAAATTAAGTAATTTCTTTCTTATGTTGTAAAACTTGTTGGTATTTTAGCCTGATGATGGCTTCTCTAAAAGCCGAAACTACTCAAGTAAATACATAGGGAAGTAAAAAACAGTGTTTGAAATAGAAATGAAAGAGGTTTGTTTTTGCTACTCAAATTATATATTTAATAAATATTAAAATCTCTTTTTTTAATGGTAATCTGTAATTTTTATGAACTAACTATCATTTACTAATAAAACCAATAAACCGTTAAAATAATTAAAAACACGTTGTTAAGTAACAGAGGTTTGACAAGATTTTATGCAACGGGCCCTTATTATTATCAAACTACTGGACCATTTTAAAGAAATATTCACAAAATAAAGTCTCACTAAGAACAATCAACAACGAAACTTTTAAACAAAACCTTCGTTGTTTATTGTTCTTAGTAAGATGGACTTCCATAGAGTAATGATTAGTACAATAAATTTCTTTGTTGTTTGCACCAGAAGTTGACAAAATTCACTTAAAACAATAAAATATTATGTGAAATACAGTTACAATTTTTCTATAAAACTGATTATAAGAAACTTGAAATATTTTTGTTGTTGACGAGATATTCCAGGTTAAATTTTAATACCTCATAGATAACTATTCAACTTAGTACGCCCACCATCTTGGATTCGTAAATGCGGCAACGCAGCACTTGATATTTAGGTATAAAATAATAGATCACCTACATTTTGAATGCAATACATTATAACCCCAAAAATGTTTTTAAAAATTGTAATTTACTGGTTAAAAATAAGTATGACTGCTAATTTCTGGATTTCACAAAAGTGAAATTGAAAGTGAAATATGGTAGGTATTAAATGTTATATTTAATATTAATTGAACTATAATAAGTAAAACTACTGTTGAAATTATGTTTTCCTGCTAAATAGTGGTTTTCTCAATCTGAAGTTACTTCATAAGTTCTTGAAATTGACACTGTTTTATTTATTTTTTATATTGTCAGATGTTACAAAATTTATTCCTAATTAATGTGTGTAGAAATTAATTTTAATGTAAACATTACCGGGTGTCCCAGATGTTTCTGACTCATTTTGACTGCAAATATATCGGTATTTAAAAACCATAGAGACGTGTGGTTTTCGAGGAACAATTTCTTTTTATACAGGGTGTTTCAAAAAAAGGTAACACCGTCTCTAGGATAGGTAAAAAACAGAAAAATAATTGGGGTTGGCTTAGTGAAATTTTTTTCTAACGCCATCCGTTTTCAAGATAAAGGGCGTTGAAGAAAATGAAAAATTACACATTTCTTACGATTTTGCCGAAACTACTGGCATGAAATTTTATACGAATATGTTTTGGAAGCTGACATATCCCATTAATTTGTTTTTATAACTAACTCTCATAGAGGGCGCTAGTTACATGATTCATACAACGTATTATTCAACATAACTTTTTTTAGGGTAGAATTATTAGTCAAAACTCCAAGTGAACATAAACATCGTTTAATTCTACACCAAAAAGGTACTCTTGGTAAAACTCGATATTACGTGTACCGTTTTCGGAATATTTTGATTTGAAAATTATGAAGTAATAATTGCTCCTGGTATAAACTAATGATAAAGTTAGCTTTTCTCTAAGTTTGCCATGTAAAATTTATCTTGAAAACGGATGGCGTTAGAAAAAAATTTTACTAAGCAAACCCCAATTATTTTTCAGTTTTTTACCTATCCTAGAGACGGTGTTACCTTTTTTTGAAACACCCTGTATAAAGTTTTTTTCAGTGTACATGTTTAATTGGTAAAATCTTATATAGGGTGTTATGTGGGCGTGGATAACTGTTTAACTGATTTCAAATTTATTATTATTTCACCCGGGATTGTTTATACTCAATAAATAGGCCATCCTTAAAATTTATTCAATGCAAGCGATTTGAGTTTGAAAATGTATATGCTATTCTGAAGCCGATAGTACATTAGATAATTTATAAAGTTTGTGTTGTTATTTTCTTTTAATTTTTTATGTAGACCATCTAATAAACAATTATCATGCAAATCCAAATAACTCACTTATTTTTCATCTAAACTTTAACAAATTATACATTTTCTCAAAGAGAAAGAATTCGTCTTTCAGATAGAATCAAAATATATAGGATGTTCCATTAAAAAAATCGACGATATTTGCATTTAAAAAACACCTTTTCTTTAAAACACCGTATATAAGATTTTACCAATTAAACATGTATACTGAAAAAAACTTTATATAAAAAGAAATTGTTCCTCGAAAACCGCACTTCTCTATGGTTTTTAACTTCCGATATATTTGCAGTTAAAATGGGTCATAAACTTCTGGGACACCCGGTATATACAAGATATTTCGATTAAAAAAAATATATAATGAAAAGTATATAAAATTGAAATGAAAAACACAAAAATTGGTTGATTATTGATTCCATTAAAAAATAATAAAAATACATTTAAGAATTAATTAATGTTTTTGTTTTGTCACGGTAGTATTGAAAATTTAAATTTAACGAGGAAATAATATACTATTAGAGATTAATGAAATCAACTTTGTAAAGTTCACTTTGGTTCAATAATTAAATGAGAATGATCCAATTCTGTGAATTAATTAAATAAATGGAGGTGTTAACAGACAAAGTGTTCGATATATAAACAATAAAAAATAAATTTTAAGCTCTTGATAAATTCATTTCTTTTATTCAAAACGATTTTAAGTCTAAACACATGTGGTTCAGTACCTGCATTGTTATTAGGGGTTTTCAAATACTGTTAAAACCGTTATATTGCATTAAAAGTTAAACACAGATGGTTTTTATAAACAAATAAGAACCTTTACTAATACCAGGATAAAAAAGAGATACTTAGGATTAAATATCTAAAAGTAATATAAAAGTATCATTGTTATTTTAATCAAGATATTGGAGCAGAGAAAATTTTCATTGGATTTGTCAGGACCACATGCAGTATCCTCAAAGTAAACTTGGGCTGATATCATTATCAATAAAGTTATTGGTCTTTTTAGATCCTACATCACAAAACGAAATGAAGTCAATAGATATCAGTTTGGTACAAACACGATGGATGTATTGATAGACTTGCCAATTATATGGCCAGCTACACCTCCAGATTTGACTACACTCGATTAATTTACTACTACATTAAAAAAATTGTAAACCACTGTAAATTAAAAAAGATACAGTAAAAAGTAGATATTTGGCAAAAAATGGTAAAGATAATTCTAAATTAATTTTTTATTGATTTTTGTGTAAAGAAATTTGTTACTGACAATGTTTGGAACAAATTTATGTATAAAACTTAGTGGCACAAAACGTTTTTTACAATTTTAAATAGTTAACAGACTTGAATTCTTTATTTGGAAAACAATGAAGAGAAAATTCAATTTCCTTAGTAACATATACACGCAACATTTTAACACGTAAATTATTTTTAGATATGAAATCATATTGTTTACACCCTAATATGTGTTAAAAATTGGATGTGTGTATTATAAAGTGAATTAAATTTCAAAAACAAACATAAATCAAAAGTTTGTTTTAATAAATAAAAAATTCTTAAAGTTGATATTGTAAATAATGCATTTCTCGGTTTGTCTGGATTTCATTTTCATGCGCATTAGGCCTATACGGAATTATTGATTGCTTCTTGCACTGATTCCATTGTTTGATTAAATTCAAAAACCAAAAACAAATTCAACAGTATTTTTCAATCTAATCAATTTTAAAATCAATTCAGAATTGTTTCCATGGTATCAAAACAGGTACACACACATTTATATAAAATTTCAATACGAATCATCGCCAAATAAAATATTAAACTGACATTGGCATTTCCAAGATAAACAATTTGTTTAAATAGACTAAAATAACGAATGAGGTAATACTTACTGTGACGTTGTATGATATTAATTTGTATTGTTTATTCTAATCACGGGATTTTTTTTTATATAAATATTAACACGATTTTCTAATATTCTTTTGCGAGTATATTGAGGAGGATTCCGTTATTCAACTGGCTAGTTTCAAGAACGGCTCAGGACTGTATAGAAAATGGGTTGGATATGTTTGTGTGTCCTTGGGTTGTTATCTCACATTTTTTTCCACCTAATGTTAATTGAGAAATTAAAACGTACGCGGTTATAGATGAGGTAATAGATGTTTATTTTTATGAATGCACACAGTTTTTCGAAAAAATCTTTTTCGGAGGTTAGTTTGCACCAATAAAAGTGTGTTTCATTCATTAAATATTTGGCAACATTTCGCAGATAGGTATTTTAATGTTTACTGTGGCGTGAAATAGATCCAGATAAATATACAGGGTGTAGGCGTCTAGGAGGACATAATATACCTAAGCGTAATAAGAGAGGGTTATTAGGCACACGTACCTAACTTCCTATTAATTATTTGACATTCTTTAACGTGAAAATGCAACCCCTACCTTCAAACCCCTTAGAATGACAGGTACAATAACCCCCAATTTTTTAAATGGGAAGTATAGGCTTGTGATATATCATTTGAAAGGTCTCTTCATTCTCTATTCAAAAATGTTATTGTTTTTAAATTTGATGCAAAAATTAACATAAAAAAAATTAATATCATGTTGTTACCGAAATTCGCTACAATACAATCAAAAACTAAAATGTAATGCAAAACGTAATAAAAAGTAGAACACGAAAAAGAACTATGAATGTTAATAAAGTAGATGTTCAAAAGGTTTAGTTTTGTACACATGGCTCTTCACATATCCCCATAAAAAGAAATCTAATAATGTAAAATCAGGTGATCGCGCTGGCCATTCAATCGATCCTCGCCTCCCTATCCACCGATTGGGAAATATTGTATCGAGATACTGCCGGACATTAAGTTGGTAATGTGGTGGTGCTCCATCCTGCTGAAATCATATCGTATTCGCTGGAACTTGAGGGTTACCTGGATCAGGATATAAATTTGCCAACGTTGGAATGACATCATTTTGAAGTAGTGCCAAATAATTGTTGCCATTCAAGTTGCCCTCAATAAAAAAGGGACCAATGATATTGTTCCCTACAATCCCTGCCCTAACATTAACCTTTTGAGGGTATTGAGTGTGTTTTTCTCTCATCCAGTGAGGATTTTCCGTGGACTAGTAGCGGCAATTTTGCCGATTAGCATGACCGTTAAGTAAAAAAGTACACTCATCAGAAAACATAACGTCTTCTAATTGGATAATATTGTTATCCAACATGTCCATCATTTGCTCACAAAAAATAGTTCTCCTATCAAAATCGTCTTCCATGAGCTCCTGAGTAGGTATCATCTTATACGGATGCAATTTATTTTCTTTTAATATGTTTGCTATCGATGTATGGCTAGCATTGAATGTAGTGGATGCCTGTCTACTCGAAGTATGTGGGTTTTCCTTAAACTCAAGCAACACATCTAATTTGAGTTCATCACTCAGTGCATTGGCAGCTGCTTTTTTTATCTGCCTTACATGACCAAACTCGCGAAACTGCTTTTCTATTTTACTTATTTTTCCTTGGGATATAGGCGGTAAATTAGGAAATTTCTCATGAAATAGGTGAGCTACTTCCTGTTGTGTTCGGATGTTATCTCCGTAACCAATCAATTGTAAAACTGTTATTTTATGCATTTTAACCATTTTTCAGAATTGAATTGAACAAACTTTATACTTAAATTACAACAATGACAACTTAAATAAAACAATTTACTACTGCTTTTTAAAATAGCGTTGCCACGGAAATTCTTTTCTTTTTTAATGGTTACCATCTAAAAACCACATTGCTATGGTTTTTGTTCACTTTCTCATTATCAAGACCTAAACGGGAAATAAGTTTTAAGTATATTGTAATAAGTTTCGAGTATATTTTAGCGAATTTCGGTAACAATATGATTTTAATTTTTTTTATGTTAATTTTTGCATCAAATTTAAAAACAATAACATTTTTGAATAGAGAATGAAGAGACCTTTCAAATGATATATCACAAGCCTATACTTCCCATTTAAAAAATTGGGGGTTATTGTACCTGTCATTCTAAGGGGGTTGAAGGTAGGGGTTGCATTTTATAATTTAAATTTGACGTGTTTTGGGATTTTTTATAAATATGTACAGTAACCGAAATAATGAATTTATTCCATTTGGCTTTTACACACTGTATACAATTTATTTAGTAATGAAAAATAAAATTCAAATGACAAGGAAAGTAAAAAAAAAACTATAAAAATATTGATTTTTATTGTTCTTTGAATAAAATTTATTTCGTACACATATTTCTAATAGTATCATTATAACTCATATAACTTTATTTTTGCAAATAAAATTTATTCTTACATATTGTCAAACTGTTAAAAGATTGCATGCATGTAATTTAAGATTAAGAACCAGAAGGCTTAGTTAATCCACGGTTGACTGCGGATCAGCACAATATTTTTCTGTTTTATTGTAACTGTTTTTTTTTCATGACAAATTTGTTTATTTTATATTTTTGGGTATATTGTAACGTGAAAGAATAAATATTAACTTATTTTATAGAATTTTGATTTATTATTAACATTAACCATAATGACAAAAGGAATTACAGATTTTTGTAATATCCACTTCAATTGTTGAGCAGTGTAGTTTAAATCAAGTACCTATTTATTTTTTCTCTGGCAGTCTATTCTTATTTACACAGTTAACAAAATTCTGTTTTAAAAATGTACGAAAGTTTTTTTATTTGTTTATAACGATTTTTCTAAGTGAAACATTTTAAAAACACTACACCATCATTGTTAATAGTAATAACAATATAAAAATAACACATTTAAAAACCATTTGTTAAGTATCAAATGGACAAGGAAAGTGTGACGTCAAAATTTGTGTTCTATGATGTTGAACTGTGAAATGTCAAAGAAATGATTCCAAACGTCAACATTATAAATCTCCAGAAGTAAATTATGTTCGAGTTATTTTATATTAATATTATAAATTAAAATATTACCCAAGTATTATAATACAATACATATATGCAAAATATTTGAAAGAACCATTTTTTAGTAACTATTTTTAAAGTTTATAAAAATGCACAATTTTGAAGGTTATGTTATAATGTTTTTATGGAAATTGTTCGTTTATCTACTCTAGTGATATGTAAAACATAAATGAACACTTACCAATGAAAAACCAGTATTTAACTCCCAAAAATCAAGAAAATACAATAAAATAGTCAATAACACATATAAAACACACTATCAACAGAAGTTGTTTGGAATCATTTGGTTTGACACTTACGTCACTACTTTCCCAGTCCATTAGTAAAGTCAGAATCATGATGCTCACTTTAGTATAGGTGTACATTGTTTTATTTTGTTGAAGTTAGTTATTTGTTTTGTTTTTATAATATTAGTGTGGACTGACTTGATGTTTGTAAGTATTTTAACATTGTGTTGTATTTTTTTTATAATCGTTCAAAGGTTTGCTCAAGTTTTTATATTTTTATTTTTTATTGTTCTGGTATTGTAATTTCTTCTGATGGAGTCACTAAAATATAGGACGAAATAATAAGAGTTTTATTGATAACTCACTACCTGATCACCAGATCATCTTCAAAATAATTTGTTCTTCTTCTGTTTCTTTTAATGGGAAAATAATTTGTATGGTTTATATTTTATTTATAATAATATATAATAGATTATTTTATTTAACACTCTCTGTTTTGTCTCATAATATTAAATAATTTGTTAATGGACTAGTTTAGTTATTTTTTTTATATTTGCATCTTATAAAATAGGTTTTTAGCGGTTCAACTGTACAAATAAAATTTTTATAAAATTAATCCTCTAGCCTAATCGGCTTTGGAAATTTAAATTTAATGGTTACATATGTCATAAGTGGTAAGTGACGTGTTTCAATAAGATTGGTAGAAAATTTGCGAGGTTGTCGATATGCTTTAATATTAAGCGAGAAACTTATATCTCTCTCTTATTTGTTGTCATTAAAAAGAGATAAACATATTGATATTTTTGTTCTCTGATTGACACTTTATCAAATAAGGAGTAAAACACTAAACAAAATATTCTGTCATTTTCGTTAGTTTAATAGGTCGGTCCAATTAATTGTCAATGTCAAGCGCTGTCATTGTTCTGGTGGTCAAACAAAGCGTTTTTCCATAAGAATACGTGTTAGCATTTTTGTGTTTTTTTTAGTTTTATTGCGTTTTTTGTACATTTTTATAGTTATTAAGTGTTTTTTATTAGTTTTTTTATAAGTTCTTATATAAAGTTTAGTTATGTCACAAACATTTAGTGAATATTTTAAGAATTTGCAAAGCCATAACACCGAAGCTGCTGAGCGGTATAAACATAAAATTAAAATTATAAATGGTGTCGATCCCTTCACATTGGATTGTAAAAATTTAAGTTTTGACCCCACCGAATTTCCACCAATAACAAATATGGATATTGTGGCTTATTTGGTATTATCTACCAGTTTTTACACAAGCCAACAAATGAAAGCATATAAAAGCCTTAATGCATTCAAATATTTTGATGCTGGATTTGTGGAAATTTGTGGGGCTAGGAAAATAAACGAAATAATTATTATTATTGGAAAGGTTGACCTAAATTTATAATTTACTTTCATATTAATAAATATAGGTTGATAATTTACCCGTTAAAAAGTGTTTCGAACATACTCTACCATTTTTAATTTTTTCATTTGTTAGGTCTATTCTGTTTAATGCGGCGATCCATTTATCTCTTCTTATTCGAGAAAGTTCATTTAAATGATTTTTACCTTTTTTATTTAAAACTGCAGGAACCCTAAAAAATTTTAGCTTGTCCCTGTTACTCTTACTACCACAATTTACCACTAAGCAATTCCAAGGCATATTGAACAAAATAAACTAAATAACAATAAATATTGTTACTAGCCATGCAATTCCACTAAAATAAAAGATATTATAAAATATTGAAATGATTAAAATAATAAAATCAAATACATAACTACCGCTAACAGCTTCAGGGTTTTGGGTCTCTAAATTAATAAATACTATACTTATAACTATATCTTGGCTAAGAAAAGAACTAATACAAAATATAAAACTTTAAAAAGGCACGAAAACCACAATAAAAATACTTAAAACAATAAAAAACACAAAAAAGCTAACATGTACACTTATGGGAAATCGTTTTGTTTGACCACCAGAACAATGACAGCGCTTGACATTGACAATTAATTGGACTCAACTATTTGTTGTTTGGTTGTGTTTGGTTTATGAAAGGAATTACTTCTATGCTATTTTTGGTTCGAAAATAAAAATCCCTAACACCTTCTCTTGGTGTATAGCGGTTCCTTCAAAAATAACCAATAGAAGTAATTGTTCTCTCGGGGAGCAACCCTTCTATCGGTACAGTGAGAGAACGAATTTCAAGAATACCGTTTTGGCATGTTCAATAGAACCACGCCCACTTTCTATTGGCTGTTCTATTCTATCACCGTCAAGAATAGGGGTCTTGTTTGTTTATTACAGATAAATACGATTTTCTCTCCTGTCATATATCTTGTCAACTGGTACAATCAGTTAGTCACAGAACACGGTGTTTTGTGCCGCCAGTTCTTTGAAAATACTTGAAACGAACGTAGCTAAAATGTGACAACGTTGACTTTTAAACACACTTCATTATTGGTTATTAGTTGGCGCTACGTTTAAAACTTACGAATTATTTATTGCTAAATTTTACGAAATGAGAAAAATTAATTGCAAAATGAATAACAATATAAGTAAGTAGGTATCTTATCCTAAATATATATTGTTATCATTTTAATTAATATGATCCTACTAAACTAGTCCATTATTTTTTATTGAGGAATTTCCCTCCTATCCTATCTAATATCGACCGTTACAAAAAGAAGCTACCAAAATAAAGCTATTACAAACTTTTAAGCTTTTAATTTAGATACATATTTTATTTAAAAAAAAAAATTTAATTTAATTTTTAAAGCGCTGTGTTTGTGTTTTCAAAAGTAGCAATAGCGCATTTAATATTTATTTTATTTAAGAATCGAAACTGTAAAATCAACTCATGGTCTTACTAATATGCAGTCACTAGACAATATTTTCATTAGAATCAAATTACAAATTAATTTAAAATTTAAACAGTGTAGCATTTCTCCTTTTCCATATCTCAGGATTGTTTTAATTTTTGCAACTTTTTTATACGAACAGGTATATGTATCATTAGAAATTGACTTAATACATACATTCCACGTGCTATTTAATTGATACAAAAATTAATTCTATCTAATTAATTCTATTGTTTTCATCGAGCGTTTAAAATTACCAGATTTGTTCTTCTCGGTGTGATTAAAGTTTACCATTAAAATTATAAATTCTCATCCACCCAGTTCATATTTAATAATTTAAAAATTTTAGGTACTTACACATGATGAAGGTCTTAGTATAGATCTTTTGGGTATACCAAATTTGGAGCCTAAAATTTCAAACAGTAAGTATAATACCGAATAAGTTTGTTTGCAGACATACTTGGAATTTTTTTAAATTTCTGTTGAAACATCGCTGTGGATGTGAAATTTTCTTTACTGAATTTTTGCACCCACCAGAAAAAAATCTCTCAAAAGGATTGAATACGAAAAATATAATCCTAACAAGAATTTACACTGCTGTCATCGGTACGTCACTTTCCTAGTTATTGCATGTCAACTACACCCCATGTTCTTCTTACTAGTACGTATAGTTGGTGCAAAACAAAATTTGATTGACGTCACTAATAAAGTTGGTAGCCGTGATTGTCACCGATTAGTATATTTTGTATTTGTCATTTTGTTTGTGGTTTTTGTGTTATTCTTTCTTGTTGTTATTTTGAAATATAAAAAAACTGTTCTTTTAAGAATAAAAACAGTGTAATAAGTGAAAAAATGCCAAAACAACTAAATAATCGCTGCAAAGAACTGGTAACTTCTTTGATAAATTTTTTCGAAAGAGAACGAGACAATGGTGGCCCTTTCATATCTTTTACTGCTGTTCGAGAGGTTAGTAAAAAGTTTTAAACAGTATATTAGACAAAATATTATTTAAGTTAAATAAAAATTATGTTGGTACTTTTTTTGATGTCACTTCAAATAAGTTTTTTTGATAGTTTTATTCGAATCGATCTTTAAATCTTGTAAATTTATAAAAGTCCGGCAACACTGTCTATACGTGTCGACGTAAAATTATGATGACGTGTATCAAATTTTGTTTTGCACCGACTATATATTAGACAATTTTTTTAAAGACAGTACTATGTGGGTAACCATCAAAGGTCCATGGAACCGTGGAAAAGTCAGAAACCGTATAGAGAGGCCTCTCTGAAGAAAGTCTTTTGTCTATCTATATATAATTTTAGTTTACATAATACGCGACTGGGCCGATATTGAATATTGGACTACTACATCATCGTATTGTTACAGACCCTAATTAATTTTTGCATCCCATCAAAACTATTATAAATGCGATTCGTTTTTCCAAATCATGAAATTTCATAACCGTCACTTGTTAAGGGGTGTCCTTATTGGTCTCTTGATGTTGCATTTTTCCACTTGTCATCCAATGTTGCCAAATCACCTATTAAAAACAAGTTTACCGGAAATTTGTCTTCATAAAATAGTGATTGATAACTAAAACTTTTTCGAAATGAATACTTCATCTAATCAATAGACATAGGACGCGTTCCTGATGATTATCTCAGAATTAGCAGCGTAGTAGAACCAAGAAATTGATTTTTAACCCTCATTTAACACGTTCTCTAAATAATCGTTAGAAATTTGGCAACATCTTATGTTATTCTTTTTCTTTCTTGGTTGAGAAGTGTGCTGCCATGTTGTCACGTTAATAAAGCGAAATGTTCTCAAGTATGAATTACCACCTAATGCTTAATATAAAATATGGAATATTATGAGCACATCATCATTGTATCTGAGATAATATATAACAGTTTAGTAGTTCACTTCATAATTAATGTTCAAAACATCAATTTTTGAGAATCAATTATAATATTTCCTGTAACTTAATGAAATTTGCTGATTTATTTTGACAAGTGGCAACAGTGCTGTTTTCTTACCTTTCTAATTAAATCGTGCTTTGTGCTGCAACATTTTGACCGTTTGAATATTATTTTGACTTTATTGGGAATTTAGAGTTCGTATGATCAATAAAAAACATTTAAAAAATATTTATTTTATATTTATTTATACAAATAAACTTAATCTTATCTTATCACAATTAATTTTCAATCAAATATGTTCACAAAATCAAAATAGAACATTTTATTGATAATAATAAAAGTATATTTGTTTTCCAACAATTAACATGACAATTATCTAAGAATATATTTATAAAAATAAGCATAAAGCTAGAAAATAAGAAATACAAACAAAATTAGTGAATGAAAAATAAAATAAATTATTAAAGCTCTTATCGAAAAAATAATATATGGCAGTTGTTATATACAGTCATGCCACAGTTGTAATAATTTATAAATTAATATTTTATGGGATAAGATTAATATTATTTATTAATTTTTTGTGTAAAGAAAGTTGCCTATACGTAGGAGCTATATCATATGTATTTATTTGACGATTTTGACAGGGTGTTTTTCATTATTTGGAATTAAGATTATTTATAAGTTGTATAGCTTTATATGAATGGTCAAAATGTTTATAAAGTGTAGTTTGATTAGAGATAAAGGAATAGTTAGGAAAGCTATTACATAAAATAAAAAAAATCAATAGTTAATGTATTTTTTAGTATTGGAAATACAGTTTAAAACGTTTGTTGAGCGCAATAATTAATTTTATTATTAGTATACATGCGATAATCGTTTTGATGTTGTATGGCAACATTATTGTTACACATATTCCAGTATTTGAAGCTTTGACTGGATTCTGGTTTATATCCAAAACCGGTGGGCATGTAATTATCCCAAAAACTACCATAACTATCATCGTACACGGTTTGCGCATTGTTGTATTTGGGACATTCCGGTGAATTGTATCTAAAAAACACACATTTTATAACGTTGTAAAATGTCTTATGCTTATATTTATATGTTTTATTATTTAGTTTGTTTACTTACCTGCAATTTTCGAAATCGTTTTGAGTGTAATAAGGCAATCTGTATCCATTTTTATTTAAAAAACTACTTGTTAACAAATTCGATGTGGTCTGACTCAATTCAGAACTCAAAATATTTATGAATCTCGTCATTTCCATCGGTCGTTCCTCTTGCAATGTTTGAGTAAGTGCTAGAATATAATTTCGTGCTAATCGAAGAGTTTCAATTTTTGACAATTTCTGCGGTACGGAATTGTTGTCTGAATGCGTCAAGTAGATGGGAACATGGCTAAAAAATAGGACAGAAATTAAACGACGCCAAATATTTACCCAGATAGCACAAACGTTCTCAGAATGTTACAATAAGGTACGAAAGTTGAATATTCTGGAATATTCTAAAGAATATTTATAGGATGTTCCAGTAATATACCAAATATTTTAAGAGCTGTGATTTGTTTATTTATTTTTATGTGTTCTGTTTTGTTTATAAATTTAAAAATTAGAAAAATAAATTGTTAGTAAAAAGATTTGACCAGTTCTTTTTTCCATGTTGATGATTTTAATATATTTTTGAGAAGTTTGATAGAATGTTTTATTGGGTTACAGAAATATTGAATGTAAGGCTCTATAGTAATATTTTGAGAGGTTTCAAAAATGTAAAATGTCCAATCTTGAACAATCAACACTAAAGGTAAGTACGAAATATTTGGAAATTTTATATTTTTTGACACATTTCAAAATATTAAAACCTTCAATATTTCCTAACACAATAGAATATTCCTTGAAATATCTTAAAAAATCCCAAAAATATTTTTGGACATCCTTATAATATTATTAGAGTATTCATAACATATTGTGCTCTGATTCTGATAATATTCAAAATACATTCTTAGAGTGTTCTATTAATGTTCTAAGATTATTCATGAAACATTCTCATAACATTCAACATGTATTCACAGAATATTTTTAATCCACTTAAAATGTCCATAGAACGTTCCAATAATATATAAAGTATGATGTGGGAATCTTGTAAGAATATTCCTAGCATATTTATGCACAGATTCTGAGAAAATTAAAAACAATGAGAGCATTTGATACACATTCTCATAACATTTGATATTTATTCTCAGAACAATCAATATGTATTACTAGAATGATCTCTAAGAATATTCCAGGAAAGTTAATAGAATGTGGAAGTCAGTCCACTTTGAATGTTCATAGAACGTTCCAGTAATATATAAAGTATGTTGTGGTAATATTATAAGAGTATTCAAACGTTCCAGCAGATGCTTCTAGGAGTATTCTAATAATATTCCTGTGCTATCTGTGTAAATAAGACCAAAGCTAGATTTTAATAGATATGTAGATGTAGAATAAGAACAGTGAAGAACTAAACGGTTGAACGAAACTTTTGCTGCTGTTTTGCTAAAAACTAGACGGTCAGGAATAATACGATAAAAGCATTAAACAACTTCTGTTGATATTATACTTAATATAGTCTTATCTAATATTTTAAATGTTACAATTTATAGTAAAAAAAAGCGATGACCCACTCGGTAATGAATACCTCAAACAAAATTCTAATAAACTGACCTTCTGAGTCTATCCAGTGCCGCATTCAAACCATGCATTCTATTCCTCTCTCTTGCATTGGCTTTCGATCTTCTCAATTTAATTTTATTTCCTCTTTTGTGATCTCTCTTTGTCGACTTTTCTTCCATAATTTTTCGCACTAGACATTTTTATGCACTCGGCTATTACCTGTTCCGGAGTCCTATATATAATTTTCCTGGGATTATCTCATTTGGGGAAACAAGATCGCATGGGCGTAGATGATAAAAACCTGATTATTTTTAATACTTCACATTTTATAAATATTCGTCTTTTGGTTTCGGCTACCTTCTATTTTTGAAAACTGAATGAAGGAGTCTAGTATCATGTAAAAAAGAAGAAGATTCTTACCTCAATTTTGGTTTTTTTTAATGTACAAATGAATTAAATTAATTATTTCGGTTACTGTAACATACAAAAAATACCGAAACAAGTCAAATTTAAATTATAAATTGGCATTTCTTAACTTGCAATTGCCACCCCCAACTTCCATCCCTTCTAATAACAGGTAAAATCCCTAATTTTTAAAAAAGGAAAGAATAGGCTTGTGATTTATCGTTTCATATATTCTGTAAACAATTTTTTTATTTTGTCTGTATTAGAAAATTGTCCTCGATGGCATAACTGAGTTATCCACCCTCCATAATCACCATACATAACTTCCTGTGACTCTTTCTATCTCCAGATATAAAAAACCTTCGAATTTAAGACATTACATCCAAAATTGAGTTCGATTTAATTTATTTTCGATAAATTTCTTCATTACTTCCCACTTATTCGAAGCGCGCCTCTGCTACTAGGGGGATTATCTCTATTTGTCTTCTGATTTTACCACTTGATGTCTATTTTTCCCTGATAGTGCAATGTTTATCTACCTGACCATATGTCATTACAATATGGGATAATATGAGGCTTATATAGGTATATTGGAATTAATTATATAGGATTAATAATGGGCTGGTTTAATTATATTTTAGTGATAAGGTGTCTGACATATGGTTAGATGTGGAGATATAGTGGCATGGATTTTTTTTTATAAATGACTAGTATATACGGCTATACCGTGCAGGAGAAAGATAACTGCATTAAAATCAACTCATGGTCTTGCTAATATTGCATTGTTATAATAATTTAAAACAATATCTGTCTGCAATATTATTAAATTTATTATTTGTTTGCTTTCATTGCAAGAAATTTGGCCGGATAGCCTTGACAGCTCAGGCCACAAATTATGCAGAAGAAAAAAAGAAGATCCGATCGGTTTGTGTACTTTTGTTCTATTATTCGTTTGTCAGTGTTTTAAATTTTGTAGTTATTAATATTTTATCAGAATTTTTATTACTTTGAATAAAAATACAATTCTAAAACACAAAAAAACTATGCGTATTCGCGATCCACACGGAGTGGGCGCCATCTACATTTGGAAATTTGTACGTAAAACTCCGGGAAAACAAATATTTATCGTATGTTGATAAAGTGTTGATTGTTTTTTTGTTGTTGTATATTTGGTCCGATTTTTTTTATTTAATCCCAAAAACATAGCTTTAATATGCGTAGTAAGTCAAAAAATTTCTGTTCAGTGCAAGAATTATGCATCTGCAAATGTATCCTGGCATTGGTTTACTAGAATCTAGCTAAAACGTGGGAATTCGACTGAAAAACAGGAAACCTATCACTAAATATATGTAAGTTTGCTGGGACTCACTTTGGAGGAGTCCAGATTTAGTAAAATAATTTTTGTCAATACTCGACACTAGATAAATTGAGGTTATGTTGATGTACATAAATGACGTTTGCTTTGCTTTCCGGAGTTTTGGAGCGCCACCTGGTGATTGCCAATAGGATGTCTCCTTACCATCTTCACTGTTGGCGCGTTGTTGCCAATTCGTAAAATGCGAACGGAGCATTTATTATCACTACCTTGTGAAGGAGTATTTCGAATAAATAATAATAATAAAAAAAAACTGTGCAATACTTGCAATTTTTCATTTCAACATTTCAACCTTCCCGCCATGTTTATCAACTTATTAGTTACTTAGGAACATAAAAAATACACAAAAACACATTGAATAAACTTAAAATTTTATTTATTATTATTTGCATTCCCAATTGTTTCTTTTTGCACAATTTATATAATAATTTCTATATATCTATATCCTAACAGAAATAGTAAAAAATGTAAATTATTATTTTGTTTTTGACTAAAGTAGACACACAGCCAATCCTAAATAATTTAGAAATATTTACATTTATTACAAATAAACAAATACGAGGATGGGCAAATTTGTTACACCGATATCAAGTTTCTAGTTAATCCTCTTTTAATATATAAATCCAATAAATTGTGTTTGTACAAGTATAATATATACCTTGTCCATTATAAATATGATTGAACGTCATCAAAGTGAACAAATCGCTCTGTTCGTTTGACTTCCTTCAGTATCTTTTTTCACTGTAAATTTGCTAAATATTTAAATTCGTAGGCCGCAAATTATTACAAATATTAAATAAATGCTTTAAGAAAGGTTACGTTATTAATTTTATATCAAATACAACTCATGGACTAATAAAATATAAACTTCAAACGAAAACTAACTAGTGCTAAAACATTTTTTATGTTGGCACAATTGCGCTATATTGCCGCGTTTAAACATGGCGTAATAATGTAGTCAAATAAAAAGAATATTGGAGAAACAACTTCTTTTGATATTTACTAGATTCTAATACCATTTTAAATGCTTGGCAACGTGGTCCCGATCTGACAGCTGTGACGTGCAGCTAAATTTATACTGGACAAGGTATAGGTTAGGAATTGATATCTTGAATACACTGTAATAGTTAATTTACAAAATGTGATATAACAGTAAAATTTCAAATTTTAAATACACAGGTAGTAAAATTCGAAGTTTAAATATTATTTTGACACATTGTACAAAGAAGTAGCCGTAATTAAAGCTGTATGTGGAAAATAATGAAAATGAATTATACCTAATTATCTAATGTATACATATATTATATTTTTAAAAGTAGGTACATTATGCTAAAGACTAATTATTACGTATATGTTGTTTTGTATAAGTGTATGACACATTTTATTTGGGCAAATGGCAAATTGTGTAATACTTGCTTAGGTGATTATGGAAAGGAAGATGTGTTTGATATGGGGGTTGTGGAATAAGAAAAAAGTGTAATATGTGAAGAATTGAGTTACCTGTAGGTTCTGTAAAATGATTCACTGGAGATTGGGATGGTTTGACCAAGAAAATATGTTTAATTATCTTTAAATGAATGTGCAAATTGTTTGTTTTTTTGATAAGACGTTAAATGATCCATTGGAGCAGGTTAAAGATATAAAAAAGATTCTCCTATTTTGCTTCAAATTGATGATTTGATAAAGGTATGGAAACAGCTGTATTTATAAATTTTTAAACTGTCTGTATGCTAACTTTGATAGACTTTCACAAAGTAAGGGTTACTACAATAATTTTTATTTTTAGATAGGTAAGTACCAAATAATGTTTTCTTGAATAAATTAAATTTCATTGAAATAATAATAAATAGATTATTCTATAATGAGTATTTTTGGCTTTAAGTAAAAATATTGGGTTGAAAATGAAGGATTTGATTTTTCTTTTAACTTCAAGACATGAATAACTTTTCAAGGAATCTATTTATGCAAAAATTTTAGAATTCCTTTTTTGTAGAGCATTAAATTTCTTTAAAAAATCTGTATCAATGTTTTTTATCCACTGATCCCTTTGAGGTTACAAATAAAAATAATTATACAAGTTTCTCATAGAAACAACTTAACCTTTTTAATCACAATGTCCTCAATAGAAGACACATATTTTGTTGGATTATCAAACCTTAAGAAATATACCTCCCATTTATCTATATTGATTTCTCTAATCCCAAAGATATAGTTTTACTATTAGTTAATAAACAGTGGCTTAACAGATTTTAAATAAAGTTGACATTTAAATCAGTTGTTTGTGAAGTTGTCAATTGTTAACAGGTATGTATATCCAAATCACTATTTATTTGTTTCAATAAATTTAATCGCTGAATATTTTTGATGAAAAGAGATACTGTAAACACAGATGCAATGTATGTGTATAGACTTTTCTTTAAATTTTTAGTTTGAAGGTATCTCTAAAGTTTGATGTTCACAATTGAGGACATTGATATTTATAGGAATCTAAATTCAAAACATACAAGTATGAAGAATGGAAAAAAGGAAAGTTGAAATTAGACCTTTATCTGAAATTCATTTACTTGAGCATGTAGAGGATAGTCAAGCAGGATGTAAAAATCCTAAATGCCAAGGAAAATGTAGGTGGATTTGTGAAAAATGCACATAATTCACCTATAATGTTTGCAGAAACTATTTTTTTTCCGATTTCACTGAAAATATTAATCATTGTACAAATTTGTATCATTGAGAATTGTTATTTTATGTTTTACGATGTTTGTATATTTACAATAAATAACTTTTAATTTGTTATGTTTTATATCATTAAGTACTTTTGTCCTCAAATGGGGACATGAATTTTTTTTGGTTATAAGCAACTTTTTTTCAAACATGCTCGCCTCTTCATGTTTTGGAGTCCAATTTACACCAAATATATGTTAAAACTTTCTTACGTTTCATGAAAAAATTTAACAACTTGCACAATTCGTGTGTTTTTTAATATATCTTATTTTGCCGTATATATTATTATATTTATATAAAACATTTTAGAAAATAATTCTAAAAATTTCGAGACTAGATACTTACATTATTCGTGCCGTTTTGTTTGCATAGCCTCAACGTGATAAAACATTAATAAAAAAATATAATTTAAACAAACCGACACGAAAAAAAAAATTAACATAAAAATATTTAATAATTGAACCATTATTATTTTGAGCTTTAACAATTTTTATTCCTGTTTAACCGTATTAATTTAATTTTGAAATAGCTGATCCAATTTGCTAGGCGATTTATTCTCAGACGGTCCATAGTCTATGACCACACCTTCGCTGTTAGGTTGTAGAGCATCGGAATCTATCTGCAGCTTGGCCTCCACCGGAGCCGCCACTAAACTTCCGTGTGGCCCCTTTATCATGTGCACCACGTTCATCCCTAGAAAAATCTCAGTTTAAATACCAAATACCAGCGGACATTTTATCACACTCATCATAATAATAGTTATTTGTAAAACGTTTGACAAAATGACTCATTTTTTAACACGAGTGCACTACCCTTAGAACATAAAATAGTAAGGAAGTATTGCTCGTTCAAGGACAGGTGACCGGGATGGTTATCCAAGATGGCTACCGTAAGTTACTTTTTAACAGTGGCGTCCTATATTTTTATTTGTAGAAAAATAATGTCCTTATTGAAACATACCTATTATTATTCAGTATGGATACTAATCATTATATATTAAAATAACCATTTTAATAAGGAAAGTAGAGGAAAAAATAGTATAACATTGCCTAAAATGGGGTACTAGATTTAAGGAAATAAAACCAGTTATATACTACACAATTTATATTAAAATTTGTCATTCAACCACTATTGGCCCTTAAATTAAATTTTGTGTAAACATGTCTAATTATTTCTATATTATTTATTTTACTTTTACATATATAATAAATTCTTGTTTTTAAATATACTATACAGATGCTTTTTATAAGTTGTTTCCTACGAGGACTTTCAGAAGTAGATGGTAGAGTTTCAGGAACAGAAACTGCTGAAATAGTTTCACTGCTAGTAGTTATTATCTCTTCAGCATAAGGGTCGTTAGTCCTTACCTGCATAGAAAAGGTATATATTAGTGAAATATATGTTAAAGTAAAATATCTGTAAATAGATTTAAGAAAAAATATAGATTTGGTCAATGTTATTAAAGCAATTTGTGGATGTAATAATTACTTACATATTTCATTCTTGCGATTTTAATTGTAGGTATAGCATTTGGTACTAGTAAAACAATTACTGAAGAAATTCTATCAAATGATTGTTCTGTAAAATGTTGTCAGCCTAAAAAGCTATTCTTGCCTGGACTCCAGTTATCTTTATCCACAATATTTAACCATTTCCGTCTAATATTTTCATCCCGTGGGAAACTATGAATGTAATAATGTGTTAATTAATACACAAATACATTTATTGTACAATGTTGCTTTAGAATACTCCATAGACATGAAAATAATTGACATATACAGCTAAAAAATTGTAAATTAATGATAATTAAAATAAAATATCCTCTTTCCATTATTGATACGCCTATGTCAATTTAAGTAGATAGGTTAGGGATCAATACAAAGTATTAATTTAATTTAAACATAAAAATATAGTTTACTTATATAAATATAATGTATATTTATTATAATAATAGCTACTTACCAATAAATAATTAATCCAAATTTTTAACAGAAAACTAAATTTTTATAACTTGTAAACAAAGTATGAGTCATAAATGGTTATCCAATATGGCCGACTTCCGTCGCCAGATTTTAACATTGTAGATATAACACAAACTCCTTCCTTACTATTTTATGTTCTAAGGCACTACCTGATCACCTAAAAAATAATTCGTTCTTCTTCTTCTGTTTCCATTAATGGGAAAATAATTTGTATGGTTGATATTTTCTTTCAATGTTATTTAACACTCTCTGTTTTGTCTCATATATTAAATACCAAACCGCGAAGTGGCAAATGGTCAATTTGGCAAAAGTTTTACGCAATATTTTTCAACAATTGGTACTTTTTGTATTCATTAAATTATGTTGGTACTTACAAAAATGACATATGTCAGTTCATAAGGGAATAACATGAAACAAGAAAATTTGCAAAATAAAAAGCAATTACTTTATTTCTTGGTATTCTTGGACTGAAATTATTTTGAAACATGACGCGTATTGACGGTTTTTGCAAAAAAACCACTGCATATTAATTACACAAACTTGTTTACATGTTATAAATAAACTGCTTTCCTAAATTTATTCATTTTATATTCGTTAATTAGTAAAATATTCATATTATAAAAACCTCAGTCACAAAAGCATTTATTTATTTATAAAGTTTTACAATATTTAACAATGTTCGCCAATAAAAATTCATGTTTTAAGTACCTAGTTTTTGCTTAAAATTATGGAGTCTGTAATTCAGCTTATACGAAAAAAATTATGAGAAGATAGAACCATTTAGTATTAGCAATTACCATCTTCTTAAGATTCGGTACGAGTTTGGAATAGCTGGTTTTATTTTTCCCAAAATTAATTTAAAAACAGAGATGTTGCTCTATTTAATCAATTATTTAGAACCTTTCCGAGATCACAATCACAATGGTTTTATTTAAATATAAAACAGTATAGACGTACCTATGAGTTCTTCTTCTCCTATATGGTGATGATTTTGATGCGATTTTAGGCCACTCAATTCTCCCGATTTGATATCATGGTGCTTTATTTCCGTATTGGTTAAAACTACATCGTTCGGATGAGTACTACTGTCTTCAGATTCGTTGGTGTCATCGTCGAGATCATCTGAGCGATTTAAAAAGTAAAAATAAAGAGTTTTTTCCCACGCTTGTAGAAAAAATAGTGTATCTAACACGTGGGTGAAGTGACTTTTCCGCACTTGTTAGGTAAACTACTATATTACATTATATAGTAAAAAACAAAGGTTAAGAACATTAAACAATGAAACTTTTTAACAAAATTTTCACGATTTTTTAGAAAATTAACTTTTTTACTTCAATGACAGCTGTTTCGATATGTCAAAATGACATATTGAATGATAGACCCATAAAATACAGGTTATGTCGTTCATCTATCTTAACCGAATCCCCAATTCCTAATAAATCACCCTGTATAAAAATTGAAGACTCAAACAAAGCAGATTAATAGTGGAGAACTTCCAAGATTTATTTGTTCATTAAAAACCGTTGTTTTTGTTTAAAAATATCTGTTATTCCCGAAATATAAATATTAAAATCTGGCTGCATGTCGCGAGACAGTAGGCCATAGTAATAAAAAAAGAAGAAATATAAATAGTAATTTATGTAATAAAATTATTTGAAAACAAGGTAAGGCACATTTATTTGGAATATGATCGAAACGAGGTGCGGGTTGTTAAACAAACCAAAGGAAAAACCCAATAGAATTGTTATGATTTCTAGTTATTTTATGAAACAGACACTGTCATTGATATGCAGTGAAGGTTATTGGTAATGTGGCGAAAAGGAATATTTAATATAACCACATTATTAACAGTCAATAATTTTGTGCAAAAACACTATAAGATCTTTATATTTGTTTTTTAATTATTTATAAGACATAACAAACAGTTTAAAAGTTGTTAATCTTATAAAAGGAACTTGGTAAAATCAATATTTTTTTAATGTTTTATCAGTAGAAACTTTTGGATGGATTGTATCCTAATCAATTTGTACTGGTTTGCTGATTTTATTGGCAATTATTTAACTGTTATGTTTAGCTATATTTTTTTTATAAAAAAAAACAAAGAAATGTTACATTTATAAGTGTTGATTCATTCGGAAACTGATAGCAAAATATAAATAGTTGATTTGTTTGGAGTGGGCAGCTAAGAAAAGTCATTAAATCGTAAAATGTTGTAAACAAGACGCTAAATCAGTAGCTCACGTACTTATTTATATCGGTATTAAGAAATATAAATATAGAATATTTTGTTTTTGGATTTTAAAGAGAATAATTGTGGTGGTTAGGAGTATGAAGGCATCAGGCATTTTTGGAGGAATATTCAACAGGATTAAATGCTCCTCGAGGAAAAGGTCGCAGACTAATATTCGCACACATTGGCAATGAAAATGGTTTTGTAGAAAATGGGTTATTAGACTTTTTATCAAAGTCAACCAAAGATTACCACGAAGAAATGACCTCTGAAGTTTCTAAAGATTATTTTTCCCAGATATTGGACTTTTTGCCAAGTGGTGTAGTGATTGTCTTAGATCATCAACGACGTCTTGGAAAAAAGGAGATATTAAAGAGTGGCTCCAGAGCAAGAATATTTCTTTTGACGACGCCATGCTGAAAACGGAATTACTGCAAATTGCAAAGCGCCACAAAGTACAATATAAAAGATATGTAATTAACCAAATGTCAAAGGAAAAAAGAATAACTGTATTACGTACTCGTAAACAAAAGTAGGAGAATGTGTTTGCGCATGCTTTGAAAGGTTCCCACTAAAATTTCAGCCATTTTGGACGCGCAGTTGTTGTTCGACAATCATTTGAGTGAGTCGATGTGAGTGTTTTTATGAAAATGGAAAAAATCGAGTATCGAGCTGTCATTAAATATTTAAGATTGTATCAGTGGTTAAGTGAGTGAAATATTAATCCAAATTATTTGTCGTGTGTTATGGACTTTATCGACAATGTATATCTTCCTAAACCTAATCATGTCTCAATGAATATTTTGCTGCTAATAAGTTTTTCCACAATCAAAATTACGTATATTCCGTTCACTGCCGGACTAATCGTCCTAAGATTTTTTCCGAATTTGACATAGCGTTGACTACTAATTCCTTTTACTCGGACTTTGCTTCTTCTGATTTTCATCTTTCCCTACACCTTGATTATTCCCACCCCAACATTAATCTTTCATCCTTAAATCCCTTTCCACTATTGGTTTTTTATTCCAATTAGTGGGACATAATCCATCCTTCCTTCCCTTCGATTCCTTAACTCCAACCCTACTTATGGTTTTTTATTCCATCAAGTAGGGAAATATTAAATTCCTCTCTACTTTTGGTTTCCTATTCCCCTCCCTAAAAATTCCTATACTAAATATTCTTAACTTCTTTAAAACATTTCTTTTAGCATCAATTTTAACACCCTCAATTTCTACTCTTGTGACTGCCTGATGATGGTCTAACCTAGACCGAAATTAGTTGCGATAATTGTAATGAATACCTGAATTAAAGTCTGTGGTTTTGACTTTGAGTTTTATTGGATCTTTTCTATTAAACATTTGTTTTTGAAAGGCAATACGCCTACGCAAATCAAAGACGAGTTGGACGCTGTGTACGGGGACTCTGCACCATCATTTACCACCGTGAAATTTTGGGCTGCTGAATTTAAACGTGGCCGTACCAGCTTGGGTGACGATGAACGTTCGGGACGTCCAAAAACTGCAACCACTGACGATATTATCGCTCAAGTTCACCAAATGGTGCTAGACAACCGTCGAATTAAAATTAGAGAGATAGCAGAGGCTATAAATATGTCCAAAGAACGTGTTTGTCACATATTGAATCAAGATTTAGGCATGAGAAAGCTGTCCGCGCGTTGGGTGTCGCGTTTGCTCACTTTGGACCAAAAACGTGTTCGAATGAACATTTCCAACTCTCTGTTGGCGCAGTTTAGGCGCAATAAGTCAGAGTTATGGCGGCGATTAATTACTGTAGATGAAACTTGGATACACCATTATACTCCAGAAACAAAAACACAGTCAAAACAATGGACTGCGAAGGGGGAATCGGCTCCAAAAAAAGCAAAGGTTGTTCCTTCGGCTGGGAAAGTGATGGCAACTGTTTTCTGGGATAGTCATGAAGTTATCTTAATCGATTATCTTCAAAAAGGAAAAACCATTACAGGAGCATACTACGCATCATTACTTGACATGCTGAAGGCAGAAATTGCGGAAAAACGGCCACATTTCTACGCCGTCTCACAGCTCAGCGGTTGCAATGGCGAAAATCCACGAGTTACGGTTTGAACTGCTTGACCACCCTCCTTACCAGATCTAGCCCAAAGCGACTTTTCGTCGAATGAGGAGGCCATCACCTTCGTAAACAACTATTTTGCAGAGAAAGGCGCCGAGTACTATTTGGAAGGGTTGAAGAGATGGGAGCATCGCTGGGAGAAGTGTATAGACTAACAAGGAGACTATGTAGAAAAATAAAAATTAATTTGAAGAAAAAATGTCTAGTATCTTTGTTAGGTCGGACATTTTTCAGACAACCCTCGTATATTATTATCGTTACAGTTGAATTTATTTATGAAATTAATTCTTACCTCCTAAATCAGCATCGGATTTTTTCTGCAAGCCCATTCCGATGTGGTGACCTCTGAGACCGCTCGGCGCGCCCTCTAATCCAAAGTTTAACGGCAACTTTGCCTCCTCCAGATCCTCTTCTATCTTCAAATTGTTATCCCTGTTCTGTTTCAAAAAAAGCTTGTACAAATCCGAGCTGTACGTTCTCTCTATCTCATTTTGATGGCTTTCAAACCATTTCTTGTATTTTTGTTTTTTAACATCATTTTCCGTGTTTATTTTAGGATGATACGTATCGTTTCTATCCAAAAGATCGGGGATTTCTTCGCTTAATGTTTTATTACCGTTTTTGTCAATGGTAAAAAGATTCGGTGGTAATTCCACCGTACTTCCATCCGTAATTTCACAGTCTTCCGTCCTGACGGTATCGCAACTTTGACAAGAACATTTGGTTATGATCTGAACTCCCTTTTGTAGAACTTTAGAATCTACCTCGTTCTTCTCGCTAAGCTTAAGATTCACGTGGTAACATTTGATTTCTGAAGGTTGGCAACTGTCGCAGTATGGTCCGATGAATTCTCCTGGTTCTGCAGGTTGAGTTTTGGGTATGGAGTAGCTGTAGCAAGCTCCTACGCATACGTTGTTGTCTATGGTTACTGAATCATAACCTGGAGCGGCTATTATTTGTTGGATCGGAGTGATTTGGCACCAAGAGTGCTTTTCTGGATACAGGACTATATTGTGGACCTAAATAATGAGAATTATGTTTTAATTCAGCCACTATAGTGTATTTGAAAATCAAGAGAGAGTAAATTCCCAGAAATGTTTTGCAGTTATCAGTGTTAAAGGCAGTAAACCATAGACGTGCGTTTTCAAAATTAAATTAATATGGAAATAGAAATATTTAATTTGTTTTAGTTATTTATACCTAGATTACCAATTTTAGATAGATAAACATAATTCGTAAGTAGTAATTTAATTTGGGTAAAATGAAGAAAAAGTCAATATTATTTTAGGCATTTTGTTTTAGGCATATGTTTATTTACAAAATATGTATATAATATGTACAGATAATTACAATTACTTATAAATTAATATGAGGAGCTAAAAAAACAATTAAGTAGGTATATGAGAAAAAACCAACCGCAAGGATAAAATTTGACGAGCAACATGCAAAAAATACGACAATATTAAATCTTAAAAAATAAAAATCTAAAAATAAAATTAAAGTACATAAATTAATAATTTTAAAGTTATGGTTCCTCGCACTCTGTGTCAGAAGATTCACCATCTGATTCTAGAGAAATTACAATGGGCTCTATAGTAATATCAATTATGTTATCTAGCTCCCACATTTTTTTTCTATTTCTGTAACGTGTCTAATACATTTTTGCCAATTTTCACTTGTTACTTCAGATATTGCCTTATTGAAGAGATTTTTAACATCTGATAATTTAAAAGTAGTGTTATTTCTGGCAACATAACCTTTAACTTGAGCTCATATCAATTCTATCGGATTAAGCTCACAATGGTAGGGTGGTAAACGAAGGATTTCAATTTCTCGTTTTTTGTCTATCTCCTCAATATTATATTTTTTATTATTTTTTCTTATGTTTTTTAGCAATAGTTAACAATTCTGCCCTCAGCATTGTATTGTCAAAGGCTAAATTTTTAGAAGATAACCATTTTGCAATTTCATCCTTTTTCCATTTAGTGGTTGGTAAAGGTTCAAGTAATCTGGAGTGGTAACTTGCATTGTCCATTACAATAACCGATCCTTTTGGTATGAATTGAATCATCTGTTCAAAATATTCCTCAAACACGTCTCCATTCATTTCTTCGTGATAATCAACGGTTTTTTTATTCAAATAAGAGTAAACCATTCTCAAGAAAACCGTTTGTACTGCCTATATGACAAATAATTAATATTTTACCTTTTCCTATAGGTTCCTTAAAACCAGTAGTATATCCTTCTAGAAAAGCTTGATGGGATGATTTTATATTTTTGTCTTTCCAAACTCTTCCTACACAATGTCCTTCATTAACCCATGTTTCATCTAAATAATAAATGTTTTTATTTTGAGCTTTAACTTGTTGTATTCTTCTGAGGTACTGTCTTCTCCAACATACAATTTTTTCAGAATCAATTAGCATTGAGTGTCTGCCCATTTTTTCAAATTTAAAGTTTAACTCATGTAACGTTTTCCATAGTTTATCCCGGCTTATTGTGGGTAAATCAACATCATTCGTAATGGCTTGCAAAACTTTATCTAAAGTTGGTATTTGCTTGTTTATAAAAAATGAGTGAACAAGCTTACGAATAGCATTTTTAAAAAAACTCGTCCACGTTGACTTTTAATAGTTTTTGTCTACCTGGTTTCGGCTTTGGTGAGGTTACTCCACCTGATTTTTCCTCCTTT
Source organism: Ophraella communa (assembly GCA_035357415.1). NCBI lineage: Eukaryota > Metazoa > Arthropoda > Insecta > Coleoptera > Chrysomelidae > Ophraella > Ophraella communa. The sequence continues at coordinate 21,087,295 of CM068983.1, forward strand.
AGAACTCTATATATTGTAGATTTTCCATATCCCATTGCCTTAGATGTTGTTTCAACTACACTGTCAATAGTGTTTGAGGGATTTTGATGTTTAAAATAGTGGTACACATTCACTACAGCACTCTTTTCATTGAGCGATAAATGGTCTAGTTTTAATTTTTTCACTGGCGTATACTCACAAACTGCTTCCATTTTTAGTCACTACTATTTGTCACGTTTATCGAAAATCAAATAACTGCATTTCTAGAAACTTAAGCACTATTTAAGTCAAAATATCTGTCATTAGAAGCTGTTGCCAATCGGAGGTCGTTAAATAACAATTATCCCTTTCTAATCTGGTTACGCCTATGACGCACGTTAATCCTCTTAGGCCTACTGTAGTAACAATGAAAGATCATAAAATAATGTGATAGTCCAAGAAATTTAATAAATTTTGTATTGAAATTAACAAAAACAATTTAGAATGCATTACAAATATTGAAGTTTTACCGCACGTACTGTACTATAGTTTTGCATACCGAATTAGTTTTTATTCTGGGAATTTACTCTCTCTTGATTTTCAAATACAGTATATATCTATTTTAAATTGTTGGAAATATTACCTTGTGTTCTCTTTCTGAAGATATCTCCAAGAGGCTTGCTAGAAATAGCGTCAAAGCTATCTGCGTGGCACTCCTGAAACAATATGCATATATCTATATATCTATTTGGTACAGATATGTTGGTGATATCTTAGCAGGTTTTGTAGGTAATGAACGGCAATTAGATATATTTTTTTAATTATATTAATACCTTGCATCCTTAAATTAATTTTACCTTAGAAGTTGAAGAAGAAGATTTGAGAATTGAAAAAGTTAATAATTCATTAAATTATTCAATATACAGAAAACCAACACAAACAGGTGTAACCATACCATATCATTCAAATCATCCTATATCACATAAATTAGCAGCTTATAATGGACTAGTTTAGTAGGATCATATTAATCAAAATGATAGCAATATATATTTAGGATAAGATACCTACTTACTTATATTGGTATTCATTTTGCAATTAATTTTTCTCATTTCGTAAAATTTAGCAATAAATAATTAGTAAGTTTTAAACGTAGCGCCAACAATTTAAATTTAATGGTTACATACGTCATAAGTGGTAAGTGACGTGTTTCAATAAGATTGGTAGAAAATTTGCGATGTTGTCGATATGCTTTAATATTAACCGAGAAACTTATCTCTCTCTCTTATTTGTTGTCATTTATATGGTAAAATTCATTTATAAATTTTGTTTGTACCAATGTGGCTGGGGAGACACTATCAAACAGCCCCTTTTAAATGACGTTATAGATAAAAGATTAAAAAAACTGCTTGAGGAGGATAAATATACGTGAAGATTTTTTGCTACGTTTGTTTATTTAGTTTTAGCAGTTTTGAAGCATCCTTATATAACACCCTGTATAAAGGAAATTGCGCAATAAACACAAATATTATATATATGTGTGTGTGAGTGTCTGTCGTCAATCGGTTTTAAATCAAACTGTAAGGTGGGCGGCGCAGGGGATTGTGCGGTAACCGAGTTCATTCATTCATAAAATTCGGATTTGATTATATGGAAAATAAGATGCTGGTGTTAAGTGGTACACACACTATCGATCAGGACCGGTTTTTTTTTGTTCGCTTCAGCCTCCGGGCATGTTTCGTGATTTTATTCTTACTTTGCCAAAACGTTCGGCTTAGGCTGCTTTACATTCGGACATTAATTCAATGAGGTTAACAAAATAATAAAAATAATAATAAGAAATAAATTAGGTAGGAAAATAATCGGGTTTACATAAGAAAAGTTTATTTTTTTTTATTTTTGTGAAAGCTGCTCGTACCGAACCGTTGCATGTTTGCATTTAGAGCAATCCACAATGTGATTAAGAATTACAGGTCCGCATCTAGGCACGATAAACTATAATAAGAATACGAAGAACATTAAAAAAAGAATTCTTAGTAAGATGGACTTCCACGGAGTAAGGGATAGAACAATACATTTCAATGTAAACTGCATTTCTTAAACCTAGAAAATAATTGAATTATTTTCTTCAGGGACAAGGTATTATTGATATAATCAAAAACTATACAGTGTGTAAAAGCCAAATGGAATAAATTCATTATTTCGGTTACTGTACATATTTATAAAAAATCCCGAAACACGTCAAATTTAAATTATAACTTGACATTCTTTAACGTGAAAATGCAACCCCTACCTTCAACCCCCTTAGAATGACAGGTACAACCCCCAATTTTTTAAATGGGAAGTATAGGCTTGTGATATATCATTTGAAAGGTCTCTTCATTCTCTATTAAAAAATGTTATTGTTTTTAAATTTAATGCAAAAATTAACATAAAAAAAATTAATATCATGTTGTTACCGAAATTCGCTAAAATATACTCGAAACTTATTACAATATACTTAAAACTTATTTCCCGTTTAGGTCTTGATAATGAGAAAGTGAACAAAAACCATAGCAATGTGGTTTTTAGATGGTAACCATTAAAAAACTTTAAAGAATTTCCGTGGCAACGCTATTTTAACAAGCAGTAGTAAATTGTTTTGTTTAAGTTGTCATTGTTGTAATTTAAGTATAAAGTTTGTTCAATTCAATTCTGAACAATGGTTAGATTAACGGAAATGCATAAAATAACAGTTTTACAAATGATTGGTTACGGAGATAACATCCGAACACAACAGGAAGTAACTCGCCTATTTCATGAAAAATTTGCTAATTTACCGCCTATATCCCAAGGAACAATAAGTAAAATAGAAAAGCAGTTTCGCGAGTTTGATCATGTAAGGCAGATAAAAAAGCAGCTGCCAATGCACTGAGTGATGAACTCAAATTAGATGTGTTGCTTGAGTATCAGGAAAACCCACATACATCGAGTAGACAGGCATCCACTACATTCAATGCTAGCCATACATCGATAGCAAACATATTAAAAGAAAATAAATTGCATCCGTATAAGATGATATCTACTCAAGAGCTCATGGAAGACGATTTTGATAGGAGAACTTTTTTTTGTGAGCAAATGATGGACATGTTGGATAACAATATTATCGAATTAGAAGACGTTATTTTTTTTAATGAGTGTACTTTTTTACTTAACGGTCATGCTAATCGGCAAAATTGCCGCTACTGGTCCACGGAAAATCCTCACTGGATGAGAGAAGAACACACTCAATACCCTCAAAAGGTTAATGTTTGGGCAGGGATTGTAGGGAACAATATCATTGGTTCCTTTTTTATTGAGGGCAACTTGAATGGCAACAATTATTTGGCACTACTTCAAAATGATGTCATTCCAACGTTGGCAAATTTATGTCCTGATCCAGGTAACCCTCAAGTTCCATACGATATGGTTCCAGCAGGATGGAGCACCACCACAGTATCAACTTAATGTCCGGCAGTACCTCGATACAATATTTCCCAATCGGTGGATAGGGAGAGGATCGATTGAATGGCCAGCGCGATCACCTGATCTTACATTGTTAGATTTCTTTTTATGGGGATATGTGAAGAGCCATGTGTACAAAAGTAAACCTTCTGATTTAAATGACTTAAAAGAACGAATAACGCTTGCGATTAGGTCGATCACGCCTGATATGTTAAATAATGCTAGAAGACAGTTTTATTTGAGATTAGGATGTTGCCAAGACGTTCGCGGAGAACATTTTGAACATCTACTTCATTAACATTCATAGTTATTTTTCGTATTCTACATTTTATTACGTTTTGCATTACATTTTAGTTTTTGATTGTATTGTAGCGAATTTCGGTAACAACATGATATTAATTTTTTTTATGTTAATTTTTGCATCAAATTTAAAAACAATAACATTTTTGAATAGAGAATGAAGAGACCTTTCAAATGATATATCACAAGCCTATACTTCCCAATTAAAAAAATTGGGGGTTGTACCTGTCATTCTAAGGGGGTTGAAGGTAGGGGTTGCATTTTCACGTTAAAGAATGTCAAGTTATAATTTAAATTTGACGTGTTTCGGGATTTTTTATAAATATGTACAGTAACCGAAATAATGAATTTATTCCATTTGGCTTTTACACACTGTATCTAATAATAAAAGAAAATACAAGTTTCGTACAATAAATTGAAAATGACTGTACCCCATCAGGTCTTAGATTAATAAAACAAATATTAGACTGGAGTACATCAACACGTGCATTTAAAGCTTTCTCATTTTCACTTGATCATTGGATAAGCAAATGCGCCGCATTCCGCAATAACCGGTTGCTAGAAACAAAACAATTATCGAGTTCACATACTGGAAATTATAAATCTATTGACAACATATTATCTAGTACACCCAGTGTGATGATCAATACACACCCCGTATATGTTTAACAATTAAATAATATGTGAACAAAGCGAAGGATGGTTGATGACTCGACCTTTAACTAATTTCACGAGCAATGAACGAACGTGATTTCAATAAAATAACATAACTCAGGTGTTTATTAACTAACAGGGGCAGGGGTAAATTGCAGTCAGTCAACATCAAGTGAGTTTTAATCCAAACCCAAGGGACCTCACATGGTGATCCTGCCCTTTTCACAACACACCAGTAAAGAAATAGATCAAAACTATCAACTACGGTCAAAAAATAAACTTGAAGATATTCCTACATATAGCACAACTTTGCCAAAAGCAGACATGCAATGTTTGGTTATGGATACACCATTTTTATTAATTGAATATTCAATAATTTTCAGTTATTGTCTTTGTCACTTTTTTTAGGTTATAGAAATTTTAAGATGCGCACGCATCACTGTAACAAAGAATTATCAGGTGGAAATTTGCCGCTAAATTTAAATAATTAAGTCTCGAAAAATGAAATAGATGCTCAATTAGTTGCGCATGTTGGCACGCTCGTCACCTCTAAGCACAATTTTCATATTTGTAATATTATTTGTCCACATTTTATGGTTTCTACATGCACAAAACGTGTTTTAATTTCATATTTCGTAAAATTAAAAATCATAAATAATGAAAATAACAATTGTTCTAGAAAAATCAAATACATAATACAAAGTAACAAAATAATAAATTTAAACGATAAATTTAACATTGCAGTATCTGGTATTGCCATCTGTGGTTCTAATAACATCTCTCATTTTCCGTGAAGGCTTCTTATCAGGTCACTTATGTAATCCAAATCCAAATTTTCTCATTCTTCTATTAAAACATTTTTCAGCTCATCAAGGTTTTCTGGAGCGATATTACGAGTTCTTATGCGCCTATCCAGGTAGTCCCAAACCTGTTCAATTGGGTTTAGGTCTGGACTAATTGCTGGCCAATCTAAAACTTGGATACCAACCTCTTGAAGGTATTGATCCCCTACGAAACTCTATTAACTCCGTGTGGCCTTCAAAACAGATGCCTCCCCATACCAAAATCGAACCACCTCTATAATTTCTGGCTGCTCTTATGTTACACTGAGCAAATCGCTCACCTGCGCGTCTATAAACTGGAATACGTCTATCGGATCCAAAAGTGAAAATCTTGATTCATCCGTAAAAAGAATATTAGCCCAATCGTTAATATCACAACATGTTTTCTTGCGAACCTTGTACGTGCTACACGGTGTATTCAGGTTAACAATGGAGCAGTTACTGGCATTCTGGGTCTGATTCCAAAATTCCTTAATCTGTTTCCAACCGTATTGACAGATATTCTAACATTACGAACTCCAGAGAGGACATTTTGCAGTTGCCTAGCTGTAAACTTCTTTCAAAATTTTAGTTGCTGCTTAAATCAAGCATTGTTCTCACACGTTTTCTAGTAATATTTAATTGTATTTTGTTGATTATCCTTTCCATTGATTCATTCTCTTCATCTTCCTAGAATATCAATTTTACTCATGATATATCAATTTAGACAATTAAATCAACTACTACAGTCAAAATACAACGACAAAAAAATAATAATACAGCGTTTTGTGACAACACCGCCATTTTTAATCCATTTCAGTACCTAGGTAACCAAATCATTAATTTTTCTTTAAGTCAGCTGACTCTCTTCAATTATCATAACTTAATATCAGCAGTGAAAATGTAAATTTGTAATGATATTTCTACATCGCACGACTTTTTAAAAAGTACCACATACGCCATTTTTAATCCAAACATTTTATTTTCAACTTTCCTCTATTATTCTTTCCTTTATTACAATTATAAAATGTAGCGATTCGTTTAGTGGCAATGTAAGCTTCTAATTTCCCAATATGTTTTCTAAAGTTATTGCAACACCCTGTAACTACGTTTCGTTGGGCCTGCGGCGGGCTTATTTCGTATTTGATGTTAATTAGTACTGTCACGTAAGTTAATTGGTAGGTCCGGTGGGCATAACATAAGTGCAGGTATTTCAATTAGAACGAGCGTTTAACTTTAACACTAGATTTAGATATATTGTCATTTTGTTTTCCGCGTTTTGAGGCCGACATACACTTGTCCAGGGACGGATCCGTACAAAATTAACCCAGAATTAAACAAAATATAAATACAAGGTTTATTTACAACAGCTACAATTGTGCTAGGACTATTATTTGTATAATTATTTGTCAAATGGGTGAAAATATAGGAAAATTCTCTACTTGAAGAAGGTTTCACAAAGGACTGGTAGAAGAATAATAGCCATTACATGCGAGTAGAATACTATACTTTGTTCACGACTTTCAAATAAAATTTACTAGTAATTATAAAAAATCTTTATTTTATGAAGTAAAGTACAATGTCGTAGCAGCATTATCATTTGAGTTCATACTTAAATTACTCCTTATTTAAGTCAGAACTATCAAAAAGCCAATATTTGATTTTGATGTAAATATTGCTTTTATACTTTTTTTACACAATATTGTTTGATTTTTAAGTTTTTATGTAACTAACACATATTTTAGGACAAAATTATATTTTTATTTTGTTAAATACTTCTTATTTAGCACTATTTAGCAAAATTACAAATCAAAAAGACTGCAAAGACAAAGAAAATTGCAGAATAGCATGTAAATAAAAGTTCATATAAAATACTCGTATTGAATAATATTCGTGTGTATCTGTGTATAAAGTATACCATATACCAAAGTACATTCTGTATAGGCAACACTTATTACGCGTGTGTGTATTGGAGTGTACGCTACCGAGTTATGAACAAAGAAAATTCTCATACCAAGTTTAGACATACGTGCTATTTTGACGTAATTGTTCATCATTCACTAGTGAATAATGGGTAACATTATACTTGAGCAAGCACATGTATAATTAAGGTTTTATAGCACGGACGTGGACAAAGTTTATTTTACACATAGGTTGGATACATTGGAGTAGCAAAAAATATAGTTACATATGAATCAAAAACACATTATTATAAAAATTAGCAATATTCCACAAGGACTTGACTTTATATTACACAGAAACTAGTTTCCTGTTTTCTTTTTTAGCAAATATGTCAATTAATATATCAAAGTTAATGTCCTTTACAAGGTAGGCTGGTCTAAATTTAAAATATTCCCAGAGGAGAACAAATCTAGGTCATGAACTCATGCAAACTCTTTTATTTCTAGCCACTTCTCATTCCATGTAGCTTCTCTTCTTCTTGACTCGAGTTTCATGATGATTCCTCTAGCAGCCTTTGCACACATTGCAATGCAAGTATCTTCTCCTTGAAGTGCTTTGCTTAAAATATTGATGTCAGTGAGTATATCCAGAAAAAATATCCTAAATGGTTGGCCCCCTGTAACTCCGCCCATGCTTAACCTGCATCTTCAAACCTTTATCAGTAAAATTTATTCAGTAAAATAAACAAATTAACTTTGGTATGCTTTTTGTTATTACAAAAGAATTTTAAGAAATTCAGTAGCCACGGATTCCCTCCTCTGGCAGTGATAACAACCTGCAATGGACAAGGCATGCTTCGGATTACTTTCTGTGGAAAATTGTCCCATTCCTGTACCAGTATATATTGGCAAGCTCTCAAGAATTTCTGGCAGCCGCCACATGTCTACGCAAATGCCTCTCTATTTCATCCCAAACATGTTCTATTGGATTTAAATATGGGCTTAGGGTAGGCCAAACAAATCGATTTGAACCTCGTCAAGAGACGCAGTAACTATTCGACCAGTGTGGGCCTCTATCATGTCGCCACACTCTTCCACGTCTATCTGAGCCTTCTTCAGAAAACAATAGGGTACCCCAATCCGTTATTCTCCAAGCCAAGTGTTCTCGTGCAAAAATTCAACCTAGCAACCCGGGGTGCACGAGAAATGTTTACATTTATCACCTCTTAAATACTTCGCGGTACCTTAGGTAAAGTACGTTTCACAATAATTCGTTGACTCGGTACCTGACCTTAGGGGATTAGTAATGAAAGGTTATAAATTTCTCACTGCACAGTAAACATTAACTGATCCGTAATCCGGTTTTCAAAATAGATTTAAATAAAACTCGGTAACATTTACTAAAACTTAAATTTATTTTGTAAAAAAAATCACGAAATTTTTTAAAAACAAACAAACAAATTTTAAGTTTATTTATTAATTGAAATTAAACAAAACTGTTGAAACTTACGTATACGTATACGCTTTGGTCTATTTCATCAAAAAATGTTTCAAATAAAAAAGATGTAGTTTAATCATGGCCACATTTTAAAAATATTTTGTACTATAGGGTATCCCAAAAAATTGATTTAAATAAAACTAAGTTAACATTTACTAAAACTTAAATTTATTTTGTAAAAAAAATTTTTTAAAAACAAATTTTAACTTTATTTATTAATTGCGATTAAACAAATGAACTAATTCTACATTATTTACAACTATTTAATCTAAATGTAGTTCAGTATCACTATCGTCTTCATTTAAATTAATAACTAAGGGTGCTACAGTTACATTAACATTTCGATATGTACCTTCAACCTTAATAATATGCTGAATCGAATTTTTCCAGCTATCAATGGGAATATTACTTGTCACATTTCTGATTAACTCTATAACACTTGAGTTTAATGTGGGTGAAAGTTTTCCGATCTAACTTTGGATTTTAGCTGATGCCATATGTGTTCTGTAGGATTGAACATGCAATAATATGGGGGAAGCCGTAACACTGTGTGGCCCATATTTTTAGCATTAGTATCACAAACGTATTTTTTTTCAATACCGAACGCTGCTACAACTTTGTGTACGATTCTTCAAAATAAAGGTCATTTTTTAACAAATACTCTTGAATTTCCCATTTATTGTTGTTGCTATTTGGTACTTTATTTAATTGACGGCTATGATAAGTTGCATTGTCCATTACAATTATACTTTTTCCGGTATATTCGGCAATAAATAATTCTCAAACCAATCTTCAAAAAGTTCTGCTGTCGTATCTTCGTGATAATCTAAACTTGAATCTTTAATATTCTTTGCTGATAACAATAAAGCGTTTGGAACCCAACCTGTTTCTGATCCGGCATGTATTATTGTAATTCTTTGTCCTCTATTTGATGGAGCCTTTGTTTTGCAATTTCCCGATGAATCAACAAAACCCTTCGTTGGAGTATCATGGGTGTCATACCATGTCTCGTCGAGATAGATAATTGAAAGGTTTTCACTTCTATATTTTTGAATAGCTTGTAAGTAATGATAACGCCACATTCGTAAACGATATTACTCCATTATCACTTGTCTTTTATTAATGGTACAATATTTAAATCCCATTTGAGAAATAATTCTCCACAAACTTGTACGGCTACAAATAATTCCCGTGTCGTCTTTAAGTAACCGTTTTTTTATACAATCTAGGGTTGGTATCATTTGTTCTTGGTATAGGACATATATCGTTCGTCGGATTATATCTTTTTGTATTTCATCAACACATTTGGTATTATTAACGTCACTTCGTTTTTTTCGTTTACTTATTGGCTTATTGATAATATATTTTACTGTGGATATTGGGGTTTTGGTTAACTTACATGTTTCTTCTGCTGCATTGGTTACACTATAACCTCGATTATTCAATGTTTCAAACACATTTTTCCCAAATTTTTCGCATCCGGCGATAAATGCACTTTTTTGCCCAAGGACGCCACATACTTAGTTATAAACACAAGATTACTTTCAGAGTATAATGTTTAGTACAAACTAAAATTCTAGGAGAGAATTTTAAAAACAAATTACCCCGAAACTCCCACTTTCTCTTCCAAGATGATTAAGAAAATCAAAAATCATTTACTAATGATTTACTATTGATGGTCAGTAATAATAATTTAAAATTTTACCTGAAAAATAAAAAATCCAAAATATATCTTCCTGGACAAAAATAAATAATACCTTTCTGTAAATGTTCGAAGAAATATTAACCACCTTTTATTAGTAATCCCTTAAGAGCAGTTAAGAGCAGGTACCAAGTCAACGAATTATTGTGAAACGTACTTTAGTTATCTAGGTATATCATTGCACAGTTATACTGATCTTAGAGGGAAATATATCCAGGATAATCCCCAAGGGCTAATAATATCCAGGCTGTCTTCAATACTTGGTCTAGACAATACTACTGAACCAACATCTCATAAAGCAAACATTGGTTTACCGAAAACCGTTTACACTACCACTACACCAACACACACTTTTATATGCCTGACGCGCGTTTCGATAACCAAGTTATCTTCTTCAGAGACCGAAGGTAAACTAAAGCTATGCCTACAAACTAACCTTATATATAGAACATTTTTAGCGCCAAATGTTTTCGCGGTAAATCTTTTGGCGGCAAAGCCAATTTTTAGCGCGAAAACATTTTTACAATAAGTTTTCTTATAATAAACTATAAAGTGGACTATCTGGGATAGGTCCTTTGTCCTTATTTAATCTATTTTTACATTTAATAATTTCTATACTTTCAAATGCATCCAACAATCTATTGTTTGATACATTTTTAACAATTTTAAACTATCTACATTTACAGAATGGTTTTTGGTAAAAGCATGTTCGGCAATACTAGATTTTTCTATACGTCCATATTTTAGATGAGCTAAATGTTCTTTAAATCTAGTTTTAACCGATCTTTTTGTTTGCCCAACATACTTTTTATCACAATCATTACAACTTATTTCATATATACCGCTTTTTTCCAGATCTTCTCTCTTATCCTTCGGATTTCCTAACAATTGTCTCAGGGTGCCACTAGTTTTATGAACTAAACCTAATCCCACCGTGCCGAAAATTGTATTCAATCCTTTGGTATACTGAGGGATAAATGGTAATGAAATGAATTTCCTATCGTTGTGTTCTCGCTGGAAAAAGGTGGTTTCACAAAGAGATTTCTTAAAACTATGGCGATTGATCAGCTTATGAATTAGTTTTTTATCATATCCATTAAGTACAGCTATATCCTCAATTAAATTCTTTTCTCTGTTATATCTTGTTTTGTTTAAAGGAAAATGAATTAATCGATGAACCAAAAAATGAAAACTTGCCATTTTGTGTTGATTACAGTGAAAAGAATCTATCGGAATATACCTATACGTAGCGGTGTCTTTCCTAAAAATATCAAATTCTAACTTGTTATTATTTCTTATTACTAATGTGTCCAAAAATGGTAACTGTTCATTATTTTCTAGTTCAAACGTGAATTTTATGCTTGTGAATTTTGAATTTAATTTTGAAATGAAAACTTCTGATGATTTCTTCGTATTGAAAACTGCGAAAATGTCGTCCACATATCTACACCATATCCTTGGGAAATACTCGAACTCTTGACTGATCTGTGTTTCAAAATTGCTCATAAAAAGGTTGGCTATAAATGGTGATAAACAATTACCCATTGCTGTTCCTTCATATTGTTGATAAACCTGATTGTTGTATTGAAAATAATTTTGGTCTATGCATAGTTTAGCTAATCGTAGGTATTCAGTTCTAACCTCAACACCCAGATCATTCAAGATGAGTAGTTCTTCCAGATACTGTAAAGTTTGTGGAATCGGTACGCTAGGAAATAAAGAACTAACATCGAACGAGATTAAAATTACCCCATCTTCTAGAACAACATCTTTAACTTTCTTGATAAATTCTAATGAATTTTTAACTGAAAAACTGTTACATTTTTTGGGTAGATTTTCAAACTCGTTCGATAACCATTTTGAAATATTATAACTAGGTGTACATATAGCTGAAACAATAGGTCTCATTGCCTTCCCAGGTTTATGTATCTTCGGAAGGCAATAGAGCTTTGACAATGTAGGGTTACTTACAGTTAATTTATACTTTAACGAATCGGTGACAAGGTTCTTACAACTTTTGCCATAGTTTTAAGAAATCTCTTTGTGAAACCACCTTTTTCCAGCGAGAACACAACGATAGGAAATTCATTTCATTACCATTTATCCCTCAGTATACCAAAGGATTGAATACAATTTTCGGCACGGTGGGATTAGGTTTAGTTCATAAAACTAGTGGCACCCTGAGACAATTGTTAGGAAATCCGAAGGATAAGAGAGAAGATCTGGAAAAAAGCGGTATATATGAAATAAGTTGTAATGATTGTGATAAAAAGTATGTTGGGCAAACAAAAGATCGGTTAAAACTAGATTTAAAGAACATTTAGCTCATCTAAATTATGAAAGCATAGAAAAATCTGGTTTTGCCGAACAAGCTTTTACCAAAAACCATTCGGTAAATGCAGATTGTTTAAAATTGTTAAAAATAAATCAAACAATAAATTGTTGGATGCATTTGAAAGTATAGAAATTATTAAATGTAAAAATAGATTAAATAAGGTCAAAGGACCTATCCCAGATAGTCCACTTTATAGTTTATTATAAGAAAACTTATTGTAAAAATGTTTTCGCGCTAAAAATTGGCTTTGCCGCCAAAAGATTTACCGCGAAAACATTTGGCGCTAAAAATGTTCTATATATAAGGTTAGTTTGTAGGCATAGCTTTAGTTTACCTTCGGTCTCTGAAGAAGATAACTTGGTTATCGAAACGCGCGTCAGGCATATAAAAGTGTGTGTTGGTGTAGTGGTAGTGTAAACGGTTTTCGGTATCATTTTCGCCAACGGTTCCAGATTCAACATTTTAGTTTTAAACATTGGTTTGATTAAAAAATTATTTGTTTGATTTTATTTAAAAAAAAAACACCGTCTTAAAATCATAATTGAACAAACAATGGCTCTCTTAAATCCAATATTATTTAATTTATTACTAATACACTGTAGTGCGATCTAAACGTGAAATTCTTTAAGCATTTATGATTAAAAACTTGCGAATTATTCCATGCTCGTTAAACGATTCATATCAATAACGATTTTTATGAGAGAGGAGCGTTCTTAACATTTTATATTTATTAAATCATACTTTGTATTTTAATATATAATTAAAAATGCAACTAACTATATAATTATACATAATGACGATAGGAACGCGTATATTATGTACCTAGGTATGTAGAAATAAGTTTATATAGAAAAAGAGAACGCCAACAATGTAAGACTAAGTACTTTGGAACAGTACCTTTACCCAAGTTGCTCTTATTTTTTTTATAATCTAACTAGTTTTACAACTCGCGGAATTATTTTCTTTGAAAAATCTTGTGTTACGTCTATATATAGACTGAAACAATGAGCGTAACTATAGTAAGTTTACAGGGTTTTATACGTTTACATAATAAATAATAAAAAGGATTTTTTGTAATTTGATGTTAAAAAACTTAACTAAAACCAAATAAATTATATACCAGAGCAATTTTAAAAAAGCAAATGCCTAAAATGTATTAAATAATTAAATATTTTGCATTGCATCTGACTTTATTTTTGTTTCTGCTTTAAGTTAGTGAGTATAGAAGTTACTTTGATTTATTTCTATTACATATATCCTTTACAAAAAGTTTTTTCTTGAGTGCTGGGATTTCATATACAAAGAAAATTGCCAAATCTAAACAATATACAGGGATTATAGAAGTAAAAATTGAAAGTTACTTTGTAACTTGACAAATAAAACAAATTTTTTCCATAGCTAATATTAAAGTATTGCTATAACAACTATATTGAGTAGATAAAATATCACTATCAAACACATTAAGTCTTAAAAACAACTGAAATTTTGCAATTAACATTATAAGAAATAGGTATCTATTTTTGGTTAGGTTAGGTTAGGTTAGGTTAGAATTATTAGAAATATCTATTTTTGGAGCATCACAACTTGTACTCGTTTGCTTAAACATTTGATTCAAGGTACTGGATTGATTTTCAGATCCGCCAAGCATACACTTGCCTACATTAATCTTGCTTATGGACTCTTCAATGTAAGATTCTGCAACGGATGACAATGTCCATCCACCTAAAGTTTTACTAGATCAGCAGTAGTAGCTGAAGAACGACGGAAACAATGGCTCGCTCCATTCATACCAAAAATAGCAATAACCTTCATCAACAAATAGACGTCATCAGGAGCTTCTGTCAAAAACTTAATATTGTCATCTGACTCCCGGATTTTGGACTTTGTGTCCTCCATTCAAGTTTTTTAGTAAAGGGGTTAACTTGCTGAATTTAGAAATGTCACAATTTTCATTCACCAACAACGTACGCTTCAGCACTATTATAAATATTTTTTGCAAACTTGGTGCACATATTTTTATGAACGAAATCAAAATTACCAAGAGTATTATTTGTATGTATGAATTAGGGGTGATAGTTACACTGCGACCTATAGAATTTATTGTGTCCCCCCTTACTTGCCAAGTTCTGATGTTTTCTCAGATTTATAGCAGCTCTTCGAGTCCTATTTTCCTGAGGAAGTTTAGGACATCGTCATGCTTCAAATCAGGTAGATCCCCCTCTTATATTTCATGTGCTGCTAGGTATCTGGCCCTAGAATTCTGCAAGGCAGGGCATTCTGAGAGTATGTGTATTGAGGTTTCATCCTCTTCCTCACAGAATCTGCACTTTGCTTCATCTGCTAACCCTAGTTTCTTCATGTGGCTTTTTAACCGACAATGCCCGATTAGTATTCCCGGAGCCTTTTTTTACTGAGATTGAGGCATCTAAGAGATCTCTTCTGGTCATAGTTCCCCAGTAGTATCTTAGATTGCCTCAGTCCTTCCAGCTGATTCCAGTACTTGGATTTTTCCTTCTCCATTTCTTCCCTTAGTTTTCCTAAGATTACTCTACTGCTGATCCCACAAGATGGTTCTGGTCCCAAATGTGGGGTTTCAGCTCCTTTTTTTGCCAGCTTTTTTGCTGTTTCGTTCCCCTCTATTCCTATGTGTCCTGGGACCCATAGGAGGGTGACAGTGTTCTTCTGGCCTAGTTCATTTAGTTTGCCTAGGCATTCCCAAACCATCTTCGAACTAGAGCTTTGATAGCTGCTTGACTATCCGACATGATCACAATCTCTTGTCTGCGTTAGTTTCTTCCAATATTGAATTCCACACATCTTTCGATGGCGCGGACTTCTGCTTGAAAGATGCTCGGATATGTGCCCAAGCTTTCTGAGTATTTGGCTCTCGGTCCAAAAACTCCTATCCCAGTTCCCTCGTCTAGCTTGGAACCGTCCGTATACCACTTTATGGTATTCTGGTTTAAATTCTGTATGGTGTCTTCATCCCATTTAGATTTATTACTCAACTTTGTGATGAATTTTCTCAGATTAGCCCAAGCCACTGCCCCATATGTGATTAATGGTCTCACTATTGCTGTGTACATCCATTGCAGAATACGTGGGTCGCATTCCCAGTTCTTCCCTGCAATGTTCCTGCACACCATGAGGGCCTTGGTTGCTGGGGTACATGAAGGGAAGCAACCTAACCTAACCTAATCTAACCTAACCTAACCTAATCTAACCTAACCTAACCTTCACCTCAAATAATTTTTTTCAAAACAATATGTTGTTGAATGTCTATATTATAGGTCTATCTTTGCTAAATCAAGTCTTGATCAGTAGTGGATAACTGAAATCTTCTTTAAATTTACCCTTCGCTAATTGAAGATTTCTGCAACCTAACCCATCAGTAAATCGTTCAAATCATGTTCTCGTATCTTATGTGGTCTTCCATAAATCTGGACATGTTCCATACCAACTCCATTCCATACGTTTAAAAACATTATAAATTGGCGATTTGCTCAATTTACTTAATTTTACAAATTCTGACAGTTCCACTGATGGACTAGACATATCTTTTCCACCTGCATCATTATTTTCAATATTCTATTCGTCTTTAAACCTATTGCAATGACAGAATAATCGCTTAAGATAAAATTTATTATAAAATTATCCTGTGTGGTGCAGTTATTGAGTCACCCTGTATACTTATACAAAACACAGAAGAAAAACTATAAATCTTTTCTTTTTAATTGCTTCAAAGAAATATTTAAAAGATTCTAATCATGATGGTTTTTATGTTCGAATATCTACAACACTGTTACCCTAATTTTATCGATTACTAATTTATAAAAACCAGATTCACATAAAATAAAATGTCGAGTCTATAATTTCCATAGATATTTATCAAAAGTTCGCAGGTCTCCTCTAAGATAATTTTTAAGTTCTGTTAATCACACAGCATGGTCATCGAATTTAACTGTTTTATAAATGATAAAGATATAAATATTATCCATTCATTATTGAAAGTATACCAGAAAACCGTCAGTCGATTTTAATGGGATATATTTTTTATTCAAGAAGGTTTAAGTTTCAATAAAATTATAGAAAAAATATCTAAGAATTGGTAAAATTACTTCAGTTAGTGCAGTTTCATAAAGTTAATGTTTTAGTTAAAATAAGGATGTCAGTGAGTGTTTAATTAAAGATAAATCTGATTTATTTTATTTAGTAGGATTTTCTAAAATAGTATTCGTACCTACTAAGTCAACGGATTTAGATTATTTTTCAAGACGATTTTTCCAATAAATAATAGTGAAATTGTTGGTAATCAAGATTAGAAATTGTCAATGAAGGTTCAGATATTTATTAGCTTGATGTTATAAGGTTTTAGAGGGTATTGAACTCTGATAAAAATGTGCAAAATCATTAAATATCCACGCGCGTAAAGTTAGCACTTTTAGTTAGCACAGCTTTTTTGCAGTTTTTATGCAGCGCAAACCAAAAAATTGCAGCTCTTTTAGTTTTTTTTTTATTAACGGTTTTGCTAACTTGACGTAGAGTTAGCACGATACACCTCGTATCTCTACTTCTAATAGTCCTATTGTCAAACAAATACATTCAAAAATTGCAGATTTTATGCATTAGTCGTTTTGCTAAATTAATATTATTTCATTAGCAAGATGTATGTGTTTTTTCGTAGTTAACAAGCTGATATTTAGAATTTTTTACCTATTATAGAACTCATACTTCTACTTGACTTACAGCAAACCAGGAATTATAAAATAAATGCGCAATAGTTAAAAATTTTAAAATGAAATTATTTGCATTATTATAATTGTCTTCTGGTAAACTATTAATCCTGATACCTACATCTTTATTGTATTATTGAAAAGAGAATGATCATTTAAGAAGTCTTGTTAAGGTTAGTTCAGTAAATTCGAAAATTGATGTGGCACCAATGTATGTATGTATGTATGTATGCGTATGTGTCAGGGGTGATAATCACACTGCGACCCATAGGATCTATTGTGTCCCCCTTACTTGCCATGTTCTGATATTCTCTCAGACCTATAGCAGCTCTTCGAGTCCTATTTTCCTGAGGAAGTTTAGGACATCGTCGGGCTTCAAATCAGGTAGATCCCCTTCCTCTATTTCATGTGCTCCTAGGTATCTAGCCCTAGAATTTTGCAAGGCAGGACATTCTGAGAGTATATGTATTGAGGTTTCATCCTCTTCCTCACAGAATCTGCACTTTGCTTCATCTGCTAACCCTAGTTTCTTCATGTGGCTTCTTAACCGGCAATGCCCGGTTAATATTCCCGTTAGAATACGGAGCCTTTTTTTACTGAGGTTGAGGCAGCTAAGAGATCTCTTCTGGTCATAGTTCCCCAGTAGTATCTTAGATTGCCTCAATCCTTCCAGCTGATTCCAGTACTCGGATTTTTCTTTCTCCATTTCCTCCCTTAGTTTTCCTAAGATTACTCTACTGCTGATCCCACAAGATGGTTCGATGTGGCACCAAATAAATTATATTTTGTACGAGGGTTGTCTGAAAAGTTTCCGACCTAACAAAGATACTAGACATTTTTTCTTCAAATTAATTTTTATTTTTCTACATAGTCTCCTTGTAAGTCTATACACTTCTCCCAGCGATGCTCCCATCTCTTCAACCCGTCCAAATAGTACTCGGCGTCTTTCTCTGCAAAATAGTTGTTTACGAAGGTGATGGCCTCCTCATTCGACGAAAATCTCTGTCCTCCGAGCGCAACTTTTAGCTTAGGGAACAAAAAAAAGTCGCTTGGGGCTAGATCTGGTGAGTAAGGAGGGTGGTCAAGCAGTTCAAACCATAATTCGTGGATTTTCGCCAAGGCAACCGCTGAAGTCTGAGACGGTGCATTGTCTTGGTAAAACAAAATTCTTTTTTTCTGCAATTGTAGTCGTTTCTCCGCAATTTCTGCCTTCAGCTTGTCGAGTAATGATGTGTAGTATGCTCCTGTAATGGTTTTTTATTTTTGAAGATAATCGATTTAGATAACTCCATGACTATCCCAGAAAACAGTTGGCATCACTTTCCCAGCCGAAGGAACAACCTTTGCTTTTTTTGGAGCCGATTCCCCCTTCGCAGTCCATTGTTTTGACTGTGTTTTTGTTTCTGGAGTGTAATGGTGTATCCAAGTTTCATATGCAGTAATTAATCGGCGCCAAAATTGCGCCAATAGAGAGTTGGAAATGTTCATTCGAACACGTTTTTGGTCCAAAGTGAGCAAACGCGGCACCCAACGCGCGGACAGCTTTCTCATGCCTAAATCTTGATTCAATATGTGACAAACACGTTCTTTGGACATGTTTATAGCCTCTGCTATCTCTCTAATTTTAATTCGACGGTTGTCTAGCACCATTTGGTGAACTTGAGCGATATTATCGTCAGTGGTTGCAATTTTTGGACGTCCCGAACGTTCATCGTCACCCAAGCTGGTACGGCCACGTTTAAATTCAACAGCCCAAAATTTCACGGTAGTAAATGATGGTGCAGAGTCCCCGTACACAGCGTCCAACTCGTCTTTGATTTGTGTAGACGTATTGCCTTTCAAAAACAAATATTTAATGACAGCTCGACACTCGATTTTTTCCATTTTCATAAAAACACTCACATCGAATCACTCAAATGATTGTCAAACAACAACTGCGCGTTCAAAATGGCCGAAATTTTAGTGGGTACCTTTCAAAGCATGCGCAAACACATTCCCCAACTTTTGAGGTCGGAAACTTTTCAGACAACCCTCGTATGTAATTTTTTATTTTTGTCACAAAAGTTTTAAAAGTGTAAAGTTTTATCTTACCTTACCTTTGTTGCCAGTATACAAGGCAATAGTGTCTAAATTCTATTAAATTTGGCCGCTTTTTTTTGTTAATTTATGCAATTGCAGTAATCATTAGGATAGTATTTTTAGTTTGAACTTCGACTTTATGTTTTTTTGCATTACAGTCATTTTGTAAAAAGAACATACTTTGAAATGCAAAACTTTAAAAATTCCAAGTATGTTAGTTTGTCGCCGGTTTTTGTTGCAAAAGTCATACATTTGTGTACCCAGTTGACAGTTTAACAATTTTGACTGGATGATATCCTTAGCATTCAATTTTTTGTTAAAAATATTCAATCTTCACACTTTGCAGATGCAAATTTTTAATTTTTTTTTAATGGCGGCCTGAAAGCAAAAGCACTGGGTGATTATGCACATTTTAACGTGCTAACTTTACGTCAAAACCGTTAATAAAAAAAACAAACTAAAAGAGCTGCAATTTTTTGATTTATACTGCAAAAAACTGCAAAAAAGCTGCAATTACTGCAAACTTTATGTGCGTTAAATATCCATGATTTAAACATAGACTAGTCTGGCATTTTTTCTGCAAACAAAGTACAAGTAATTAAAAAAGGGAGGGAGGCATTTATTTAAACTATTTATTATAATTAAAATAAAAAAATTTTATTAATAGTATATTATATAACTACAGACTTATAGGGATTAAAAGACATATTATAAGTTTATTTTTTGATATTGTGATTATAAAAAAATTGTTTCTTGTTAAATTGAATTTACATATTATCACTCTAATAGTGTATTATCTTTTCATCTGCATTGCATTGTGTTTTTACAGTCTGATGATGGTCTGATAAGACTGAAACTAGCTGCAACGTTTCAAATACTCAATTAAACATTGTGACATGGACCTTTTGTTTTTTTTTCTGTGTTTTTTTGCTGTCTTAATTTATGTAATTAGAACTATTTGTACTTTTATGTTTAGTGGCTTACTATGATGTGTATAAAATCAGCCACTTTTTTTGAAATTTGCTATTCTAGTCATAGTACCAGTTTGTACTCGTTTTTTTACTACAAAGTACTGAAATATGCAAAAATTCCAAAAAATACAGTAAATAATTCAAAAATAAAGAACAAGAACCGTAGCAAGAGCAAACGGGCCCTTCCGGCTCTGTACTGAACAATATGTTTAAATTTATTGATTTGTAGAAAATATATTTCACTCTTGAGCGGAAATCATTTTTCGGTTTTAATGTGGAAACCAAGTTTGCAACAGCTTTCTAAATCGAAAACTATATTTTTCTAAACGAGTACAAATCAGTACAAAAAGTTGGTAATCAGTACAGAACCGGAAGTGCCCATTTACTCTTGCTACCTTTGAAAACGTTTTTTTTTCCAATTTTCACTGTATTATTTGGAATATTTTTACAGTATTTGTAGTGAACAAAGATAAGCCATTTTATCTGATTTTTATATACAGGGTGTTTCAAAAAAAGGTAACACCGTCTCTAGGATAGGTAAAAAACTGAAAAATAATTGGGGTTGGCTTAGTGAAATTTTTTTCTAACGCCATCCGTTTTCAAGATAAAGGGCGTTGAAGAAAATGAAAAATTACACATTTCTTACGATTTTGCCGAAACTACTGGCACCATTGCAATGAAATTTTATACGAATATGTTTTGGAAGCTGATATATCCCATGAATTTGTTTTTATAACTAACTCTCATAGAGGGCGCTAGTTACACGATTCATACAACGTATTATTCAACATAACTTTTTTTAGGGTAGAATTATTAGTCAAAACTCCAAGTGAACATAAACATCGTTTAATTCTACACGGTAAAACTCGATATTATGTACCGTTTTCGGAATATTTTGATTTGAAAATTATGAAGTAATAATCGCTCATGATAAAGTTCGCTTTTCTCTAAGTTTGCCATGTAAAATTGACATTTATTGATTGTTATGAGAATAAGTAAACAATAAATAGAGTTTTGAAACCTTGTTATTTGTAAAATTAGATATATTGTTAAACAAAATGTACTCAAATGTTGAATACACCGACATGCAAAATCGTAAGAAATGTGTAATTTTTCATTTTCTTCAACGCCCTTTATCTTGAAAACGGATGGCGTTAGAAAAAAATTTTACTAAGCAAACCCCAATTATTTTTCAGTTTGTTACATATCCTAGAGACTGTGTTACCTTTTTTTGAAACACCCTGTATATTTTCACACATTCTGGTGAATTAAAAAAAGTCAATTAGGGATAGTTTTGGTAAGTAAGACGGATGGCCAAGTAGTTCAAACGATAAATCATGGATTTACCCCGTGACAATTGCTGAGAAATGAGTAAAATCTACATTAATATTAATATTGTGTGTTTTATTGATATAAATGTTTTAATTTTGTTATGAATAAGAACAAATATTTTAAATCCGTTATTACTTTTACTAAACGAGCAATAATTTACACAATTACTATTTATATAATCAATTAATGTAATTTATTTATATGTAAAATCATGTAAAATTGACTATTATTTTATTAAATCATTTTCTTTATCATCTTTGACTTTACATCACCCTAAATAATTTGATTTTAATTGTTTATGTCTGACGAAGATTTGATTAAATTTTCTTATTCATCAATGTATAAATTTTTAAAATACTTGAATATTAAATAATAAATTTATCAACTTTAATATCTCTAACCCCTTTGGAGCGGAGGGAGATTTCCTATCGACGACCATGGTCGTTTAGCACATCTCTATCTAACAGGTGTTTAAATCTCACAAAAAAAATTAATAAATAATGCTAATATAATAATATAGCATCACACACACATACACAAAAGAAGTTGTCCTTCAATTTGTTGATAATAATAATATTAATATGGCAAAAAATATTATCAAACGTTCTATTACTTAAAATGACACAAGAAAAATCTTCGTCGAGACGAATTAAATTGAATAACAAAAAGAGTATGGTAAATTTATTTTTAACCTTATTATATTTCCATGGTAACAATTCTAGGTAAGACTAAAAAGGTGTTAAACAAAAGAATAACAATATTATTGAACAGTACGATTGATTTGATTCGGTACTTACATCGTCATCGTCGTAGACAAATTTAATTCTCGTTCAAAATCAAGATTAAAAATCGCCGAATTGTTCACAAATTCTCGCTGTCAGTTTTTACGAAACATACTAATCTCTCGTAAAATTGTTATAATAAATCTAGTGCTCTTATAGTGAAAGGTCACGGAACAACTGAGTAACTGAGAATCTTGTTCAGCAAAGGTAACTTGATCTGAAAACACCTGGTTGTGGTAAAGTGCGAGCGGGAAAATTGAATGTTGCTCGTTTCATGGGTACGCAAATAGATGGCGCACATGATTCTAATTTAAAAAATTACAATTAAGAACATTTAATAATTATTATTTTAAATGTCTGCGTTTGCATTTATGCCGAATTGATTGCAGGAGAATAGTTAAGAGAGTATATAAAGGAAGGACTAGCGAAAAAATCAAAGATACAGCAAATAGAAATACAAACTGATGAATTTATTAAACAAAATATACACATATGTCCAAAAATTTGGAATATTTAGAAATAATATATCTACGCCTATGGTTTTCTAAAAACTATTGTTGATATTTATTTTAATTACTAAATTTGATTCGTTTTTGTATTAATTTGGTCATATTTAATTGATTTGGGTGCTTTCACATTATTCCAATTCTTGTTTAAATTTCATTTGAGCTGTTTAAAAATGCCCAGAGACGTGATATCATATTTTGATAGGTCTAGAGTAATTGCTTTGTTACAAAAGGGCTTTAGTCAAAAATTAAAAAAAATTCTAAGACACAAATGATGTGAATAATCGTCCCAGAAGTAGCAGAAGTCGACGTACAAATCGTCAAGAATCTACAAGTGGCATATCCAGAGAAATTGCTAGACTTGAAGGACTCAATATCTCAAGACCAACAATTACACGAAGATTAAATGCGGTAAATTTGTATATCAGAAGACCTCTATACGTGTTCCCAAACTAACCTATCAACAAAAATTTGTAAGATTGCAATGGGCTCAAGAAATGTTACACCATGGTCCTAACTGGAATTACGTGATGTTCTCTGATGAATCAAGAATTGGCTTGGTTTCTGATTCGCGAAGAACGCTAGTTTGGAGGGCCCCAGGACGACAAGCCCGATTAGAAACAGCCCAACCACGTGCTCCATTTGAAGGTGGGAGTATTATGGTTTGGAGTGGTATTATGAAGGGTACACGGACGCCTCTCCTGGTTTTGGAGAGAAGAATCACTGGTGCTGTGTACATCGAGGAAGTTTTAAATCCTGTTGTGCGTCTATTCCGGGGGGTGGTAGGTGATGGATTTGTGTTTATGCATGACAATGCACCTCCACATCGAACAGCTGCAGTACAACATTTTTTGGAAGAAGAAGGAATATCCACATTAAGATGGCCATCAAATTCCCCTGACATGAACGTCATTAAACATGCCTGGGACATTCTTAAAAATCGCATTAAGAAGCGAAACCCTTCCCCAATTACTCTACGAGAACTGAAAGATGCTGCTCGTGAAGAATGGGAGAGAATTTCACAAGCCCAGCTCGACCATTTAATCCATAGCATGCCACATCGCCTACAGTCATGCATACAGGCCCATGGAGGAAACACTGATTATTAATTTTCTTTAAAAACCTTTTTTTGCTTATTAATTTATTTAAAAAAATTTGTAATAAATTGTACATTTTTCACCTCAAAAGAATAAATCATTTTTTTTGTATGTTTATCTGACTTCCAAATTCTTCAAGGAATGTTGTTGATTTCTCCATAATATTGTAGGTCTCATAGATGCCCTATGGTATTTAAATCGGCACTGTAGTCAATTACTTGTTCCAAGAAGAGTGCAAGAGGCACTTTTGTAGGAACTTCACCAATTGGAATTGTTGGAGTAAAACTACAGCTTGCAAACTTTTCTTCTGCCCTTCGTCAGTCATGCATCCACTGATCCAAAGATGTTAATTTGGCTCTGGTCTAGACCCATTGAGAACAAAACGTTTCAATCATCCAGGTTTGATATATTTCCTGGTTAGTAAAGATATTAGAACACTATGAGCAATAGCCAACTCATTTTTTAACTTTGTCCCTCCACTGAAGTCAGCATAGGTCTATTGTTGCTCAGCCCTAGAGGTTATAGTTCACCGTATAGCCCTTTTGGCCTACAGAAATCCTACAGAAGCCTTGCATCATATCAGGTAAGAAGGAAAAGGAAAACAGAAAAGAGTCTGAGAGCTATCAATTGCATGGCTGTTAAAATCTTTACAAATAACAAAATTCCCTAGGCGATTAATAGCTTCAAACCTTTTAAATCATCGGGTTAGGAGAAAAATTTTTCCAGCCTTCTCCAAATTGAGTTGGATCTTCTGCAGCCTGGAGGCTGCAGAAGACTGGGGAATGTCCCCCTCCCAAGAGACTGGGGGATGTCCCATGGGATGATCCAAAGTGTAAATATTGAGAGATAACCGCTTTGCAAAAGACAGTTAGCCTATCAAACACGCAAATACACTACAAGTGCTCTACAACATTTAACTGAAAGTATAGAGAAGAAATTAGTTGCTAAAAATGTAGCCCTTTGCACTCTTTGATATGGAGGGTGTTAAGAACCAGAACTATTACAGCTAATATGGTTCAAGGTTATGCAGATGACGTGGTCGTCACCATAGGGAGCAAGCTACATGAAGTTATCTCAAGCTTAATGTAAATTACACTAAACACCATAGAGAAATGGTGCTAGAAGGAAGGAATAAGCCAAAAACTTTTATACGGTTCACCAAGACCGCTCCACCTATGATTTTCCATGGAGGTAAAATATCTAAGGGTCATCCTGGATCAAAAATTAACTTGGAACAATCTTATCCAAAGCCTTAGTGGCGAACTGGACTTACCGGAGGGACATTTGGGAATACTTTGGGCTTGAAACCGAAAATGAACTTCACTTGAATGGTGGCCAAAAATTAAACAATCAACTGTAAGTTGCAGAAAGTGCTGGGTCTCCCCCCGCTAGTATTTTTCTCTGTATATTTTATAAAATGATCTGGTATAAAAAACCACCAGATAAAAAATATACAACTTTTGCTCTTAAAACACTATTCTATAGAACTGAGGACGAATTTTTAATAGCAACTGTAGTGAAATACAGCTTTTGAGTGTGAAACCCGTCCCAGAAGTAAGCTTGCTTCATTCCCTATAAACTACACAAGGTGGTTCAAGGAAAACTTAACACCCTGATAATTTTCCAACAAGATGGCGACCCATCTCCTTCCGATTAACCACTGCGTCAGTTCTTAATTGTCTCGAGCATAAATTGGAAGAAGAGGACATAGTCAGTGGCCACCCAGATCACCAGATCTGGCTGCGCTGGACTTTTTTCTATGGGGGTTGCCTAAAATCCAAGATTTACACTACCCAGCTTCTACTTTTTTACCTGTAATTTCGTCATCGATGGAAATCTTCAAAATGAAGTATTGCAGCACCTCTCATCGCTATTCAAAATAAAGGGGTGGTGCTCACCCCTGGTAAGGGTTTGAACTTACGGGGATGCAAAAAGCGGAAAAGTATTTACACCTCGATGCAGAAATTGACGGGCCTGAAATTTTCCATATTTTCATTTTAAAGTGGGAAAATAGAGTGGGAAGTTTTCATTGAACCACCCTGTACTTTAAACATTTAATTTAAGTTTTACAATAATTATAAAATAAATAAATAAATAAAACATAAGGCAACCGCCTTCAACAAATTATTTATTTGAACACATTGACAACATTTTCTTTGTCTCTCATAAATAAAATTCTGTATCTCTTATTCTGAAGGGTTGTTGTTAGTATCTGATTCTCCATGGGGCTGTTGTAGTCCCTGGCTTCTGAGATCCTCTTATTCACAATTATATTAGAATATAAATTTACATGAGACATGGAAAACTAATATTTTTTATATTAAATCATGTAAATAGATGTATTTACTTAAATAAATTATTTATAAAATGGTAAATATTTGCAAAAGTTTAGATTTTTTTGGACCCCTTCTTTAAATAGGCCCCGACCCTATAAAACTCTTGATCCGGCACTGGAAATTGCAATTTGTAAATATTTTTAATAAAAAAATCATTTAATTGCATCAATGAGAGAAAAATTTCACTAAAGTAGAACCTTTTCTGCATAATTTAAATAATAATAGCAATTTTTGGATAACTTCAGCAACAACCACTTTTCAATCTCGTTGAACTAACTACTGCAAAATGGTATTTTATGTGCACCAACATATTTACCGTGTAGGTAGGTATTCGTTCTACTTTCGATGCATGGGAATGCGGTCTTCTTCATTATTGGTGGTTTTTCAAGGTATGCCATCCGTTTTATATCATTATATTGTCTTAACAACTCATACAAAGGTGGTGGAATACAATTTTATACATAAAAGGTGCATATATAACAGTATTCGGTTAAACCGATTATCTTATCGAGGTACGAATACGAATTTATCAGTAGGTACCTACTAAATTTTTGTTCCATGTACTCGGACATGACATTACGCAACAAACAAATATTTAAATTGAATCACAAATTATCGTCCAGGATTTAATTTAACAATAATAACTACATCATTATCTCTATTTGAAAATATTAAACTATAGGAAGTATATCACTGTAATTATACAATATAAAAGTAAGGTTAGGAAACCTAGAATTAAAAAGGAAATGTATTATTTTATAGGTTTTCATAATGCATTAAAATTATTGTTTTATAGCACTTTCTTATCAGCTGCATACATTTGGTTAAACAATATTTATGCAAAGTGGATATTAGACTATAGTATATAAACGATAAATTTGAAATAAAAATTTATCTCATTTACCTATACCTACAGGGTCATCGTTAAGTAATTGTACATAGAAAAGTATGGTTTGGTAGATTACTCGATATTTAAAATATTGTGATTTAGACCAGCTTGCTTTAATAAAATGTTGCTAATAAAGATACAGGGTGGTACATTTCAACATGAGTGGGGCCAGCGTGGTAATAAGGAGACCAAACATGAATATTGTTGGAATATGGCAGCCAATAGTGGGACCACATAGAGGAAGAAATAAGGGGAAGTTTAAGATTAATTTGACAATATTTAGAATTTAATAGAGAAGTCTCCTTCTATCGAATATCAATAAATTAATTACCGTTATGAAAATAAAGTAAATAAAACTAATTTCACTTCCCACATGTTCAGCCTCTTCCGGTTATTAATAACTTTTCCTTTAAAAATAGTTACAAGAAAAGCTTTTGCTGTTCAAATAATCAAAACAGACTTAACATAAAATTTTACCCACTCAATTCTTAGAATATAGTAAATGAGCTACGCACATATTTCTTTCCCCAAGCATAATCCAGTGACTAGTCCGTCCCTGGCAGCAGTCTATTCTGCATATCAATAATACAATTTATCTTGGGAAAGATTAAATTTCATTATTTTACTAATCTTATAAGCTTTGCTACTTTGCAAAATAAGGTAATTGATTTGTCAGATGATTGCAACAAAGTGAAATGGTGTATAAATAGAATATTTGAATTTCTTAAAAACTTGATACCTAGACAGTGAGTTGCACAATACTTTTTTATAATCTTAAGACTGTTATTACTTTTGGGTCTTAAATTCTTAAGATAAGGTAACAGATAATACTTTTTTCGTGACAAATATTAGAACAAAACATTATTGGAATCGTTTTTCCTGATAATTATGTATTAAAAAGATCGAGTATATTATTCTTAAATTTATAATTTTATTTGGGTAATATGAATCGAAGACATTACCAACAAAATATTAAGTTATTTCATTTGTTTTACTTCGAAATTAACTTTTTTGACCAAATAAGATCTGTTTTTAGTTTTGATCTGGCAGATTGACAAATTATATTTTAAGTTAAAAATTAAATATATCAAGGATAATCTAGGCGAGTAATATTGTTATGCTTTAATATCCTTATGCCTCATTCCTACAATTTTAAATCAAATGGTTATCATTTATAACAACATAACTTCCATCTGCCAATCTGAAGATGAAAATATATGAAGATGATTATTTTTTGACGTTTGTTAAAACCAATGAAATGCTTCTTTATTTGTCACAAGCTTAGACAAGGAAAGAGAGAGGACTGCGCATTCGAATCAATTTGTGTAACCCATTTACCACCAAACTAATGGCGGTCAATATTGACATAGGCGTATCATACGATTTTTCTTAGACGATTATTAAATAATCATTTTTATTATTTCGTATTAAAAATCTAATTTAAAAAAGTCTTTGAATTTATACTGCTCCAAAAAAAAAGAACAATCGTTTTAAAACATATTTATTTAATAAATATTACAATTTTAATCTATTTTATCTATTTTAAATATATGTTTTTGTTCCACGCCACTGCAAAACTATTACATCTATGAGAAAATAATAACAATTAATTGAAAAATTATCTTTAAAACTGAATGAAAACAATGTTCAAAATGTATGTACAATTAATTTAAGTTATCGTACATAACATATGTAATTTAGTTAAACATCTATTACCTGAAAGCTGTAATATTAATAAAAATAAATTTCAAGGAAATAGTTGTAAAATACTTCTTACCTATGAAATGAAATTCCTTGCTCTTTTTTAGCACTCTGACTATTGCACTTATAAGCTACACAATTAACCATTTTAAAATGTCTATTCAGTTTATTAAAAAAGGTGAAAATTAATAAAAAACTAAAAAAATACAATTCGATGTTCCAAATTTGTTTGCCACCAAACGTTTGAAAATTGGCTTCACTCTCACGCATAAGGTTTTCATTGCCATGCGCTGTCCTCTCTCTTTCCTAGTCTAAGGTCACAAGGGTAAGTTTCAACCAATTATGTCATTATTATAATGGGAATAAATCTCTTGTGATTATTGTCGGGAATAATCACTTATTTGCCTAGCAACTGTCAGATACTTGTCAAAATAATTACTTAATTGTGTCAACGTGAAATATATTGTTAGTAATATTTTTTCAGTAATCTTCTGATAGTTTTATATTGATCTTTTTATTGTAAAAAGTTGTGAATCAAAAAATAATCTTGTCAATTATGACTCCAGAGTTCCATAAATTAGAAAATAATTTGATAGATTTTGTTCTTACTTGTTGGCATTGCCTGGCAACAAGTTTTCAAACAATCTGTCAAATTATTTTCAATTTATTCTCACTCTCTTGTTATATTATTACTGATAATATACTATTGCATACCTACTTAAACCTTATAATCAATCAATCGTTTATTTAAATTTAGCTTGTTTATATTACATTGATAAACATTTATAAATATTTAAATATAAACAAAATAGTTTCTGCACTCGTCTTATCGAAAAATTATAAAATTATAAATAACATATGTTTATAATTGTTGAATTTTTATTGAATATTTTTATATTTTTAGATAATAAAACTATTAAAAGTTCCGTGTTTTTTATTATATAAACATTATTTTATATAATGTTCAATATCGTGACGTAATTGGATAATGACACATTGCAATTATGGGTTACCTCGACTAACAATATACCTTGGTTTGCTCCACCTCTTTTATTTTCCCCTACTTCATATCAGTTTCGAGTGATCTTGCGCGAATTTAAAAAAATCCTTGCTTGCAGTTGCAAAATCGTTTGGTGACTGTGACTAGTGAGGGTGTGATCTATTTTTGCTGATTTGGTGACATATTTTTCAAGCTAATTTATCAGTATTCCAGTGTTCGATGGGAAGATCTAAAATTCGTCTTAAATAAAAAAATCTTATATGCTTATGTACCTATAGTATACAATTGTTGAAATCAAAAAACCATCTACAAATTTCGATAGTGGTTAATACATCTCGGGAGTGTTAAAATAGTCAGTTTTAAAAATGAAGATTTATAAAATGTCTACGTTAAATTTGATTATTAGAAGCTCTAAGACTGCTAATAAATTTAATCGTTATTTTTAAGAAAAAAAACTGAAAAGTGAGGTTAGTTTCTTAGAACCTTTTACACTTAAAACAGTGACGTCATTTGTGAAAAAATATAATAAGTTGTGACTTGTGACTCATTTTAACTCGAATTACTTAATACTAACGTGTTGATATTCGATTATATTTAAAGGATTTTTCCGTATTAAATGTCTTTACATTCGTCTATTATGCCTACAAGTGATTTTAATGAATTTATAAAGGTGTTTTGTACAATAAATTTGAACAAAATTATTGGAATTTGCACGAATAAGATGCACAATGTGGAATCTGCTTTTGTAACCTCTAATATTGGTTATCGAGCAAAAAATGATCCTGGAGACTGACATCTGTTTCGGAGACACCTATATCATGGATATATGACGTTTACTTGATATCCCTTTCCACTTGGTTGATTCAGAACGTTTATGTAAGTATATTTTTTACACTATATACTTATTAATATAAAGATCATCTACTTATAGTAAGTTCTAAGCTTCTATTACATACATATCTGCTTACTTACAGGCTCATACTAGTTGCAAATATTTAAATGTATTAATTGGTTTCCCAAATATTGGGAAACTATGGAAAGCTGAATAGTATAAATTACTACATAATGATTAGAAATCAGTTCTAATAGTTGCCATTAAATTATGAAAAAGTAGGTATTCATTAGATATTTTTAAGTGTTGATAATAAATTTAAAAAGTGAATTATATTTAAGCCATATTTATTTGAATTTAAATAGTAACGCATTTTTTGGATAAATGTGGAAAATGTTTGCTTATATCATATCCAGCAAGTTTAGTCATGTGTTATGGCCAAGGCAATCAGAATATCATACTACTATTTAATATTTGCAACTGTTCTATTTAGAATTTAATGAGTTTCACAATACAGGATATAAATATTTATCAAAAAGTAGCAAAAACAATGTATCATCATAATCCAAAGCAAATTAAAGTGTGATCATCAAAAAAACATACAAAAAATACAGGGATTTGAAATTTTAAATAATTCTCTGGTTGTATTTTCATC
The DNA here is from genome assembly GCA_035357415.1 of Ophraella communa. Taxonomy (NCBI): domain Eukaryota; kingdom Metazoa; phylum Arthropoda; class Insecta; order Coleoptera; family Chrysomelidae; genus Ophraella; species Ophraella communa. The sequence continues at coordinate 21,118,857 of CM068983.1, forward strand.
TTTTTCTACTAAAACGTCACAGTTTTTTGTATTTTCAATATTTAATAATAAAAATTCTACTATTTGTATTCAACTGTATGTGGATTGTATTAAGAATAATTATCTGCAAATTGGGCAATATTAGCTAAACAACTGGAAAATGTATAATATAGAAAAATAAAATTGTATGTTTAACAAAAGTGTTTATAAATTTAAGATGCCCAAATATTGCAGTTATTTTTTTTGTATCTTATCTACTTAATTATTTGGCAAAATCCTATTAAACTTGAATCATGAAAATGATTAATGGTTATCAAAATGTAATTGACAGTTAAGCAGATTTAGTATTAATTTAGTAATTTAAATACCTGCATTACTTTTCCCTGTAACTGCCCCTTTGTTTAAAAAATTAGGGTAGTTGATATATGAGGGAATGTTGAAATTAACAAAAATAAGGCATAGGTACTTACTTTGCGTTTTTAAGATTTAAAAATTATGTTTCTATGAAGAATTCTATGTTATCGATAAAACAATTACTACTTGTAAAAAAACTCTTAAATCTTAAATTCCCTTTGAAGTTTTAAAACCTCATAAACCAAGATATAGTTTTTAATTGGACACATGTATAACTGTAAGAACATTGTTTAGAATATTCTTGTGCTGCTTTTTAATTTTTATCTGAGATATTTTTAAAGGTCACAGTTTTCAAATTTTTTCTTAGTAGGAAATTAGTTTTTTGATAACAAATTATAAATGTTAGAAGGATTTTGGAAGAACTCTTTTAGTTTGTTCAAATAACAAGGTAAAGGGTTTTTTTATGTTTAAATTAATAATTATTTATATAAGAACATTAAAAAATAAAACTTAACAAAACGTCTACTTTTAGTTGTTATTTTCAACTAATTGTTTGCAAAACTGATTCTTGTTTAGTAAGAAAGATGGTCATTACTGGTTCTGGGTACCCTAATTTTTTTAATAGGCTTTAAGTGAAACAAAACAAAGCATCAGTGATATTCAATTGGATTGAATTAAAAACATAGACGCAAAAAAGGAACTACAAATTGGAACAAATTGATTTGAAGTATTCATAACACAGAGTCAGTCTTCTTAATATATTAATATTAAATTCTTGATATGTATTGTATGAATATAAATACACTTGTAGAATCCCAGTACTTATTTTGTTATTTTAATATTAATATTGGCTTCTTTTAAAATTCCCAGATTATTAATTATTGCGAAAAAACCAATTGTTTAAATCAATGGTGGAATACATAACTTATTAGCTTGAATTTATTGTTTCAATAATGTATATGATATAAATAGCCTTTATTTTTATTATGGTAGTACCTAGAAATGATTGAATTACATTATGTGTTATATAATAATGTTGATTATCTATTTAATACTTTTTACAACTGACTGTTGGAACAATCATTTTTGAAAAGGTACTGCTTTACTTTTAAGATAATCCTGTAGTCTCACCATAAAGTAACTCTTTTTAGAATGTCCTGTTTGTCTTACACAGAGTAGTATGGTATTTTTAATAACTAATAAAGTTTTTTAATGGTCACATGTTAATTAGCCTTAGATTTTTTTATCATTTAAGCATTTTCATTGCCTCTATCACTTTTCTTCTTTTTTTTATATTCAACTTTCTAGGTAAAATGAAAAGGAGCCCCTAGCAGCTGATTAAAAGTCGAGCACCCTCAGCAGGTGATAATAGTGCGTGAAAAAGAGAAGACTTGAAAAAAAGACAGAAATTGGAAGAACAGGTGGTGACCGAAATATAAAAAAATAAATTGATGGTACTTAGTCGGGAAAATTGACATTGGTTAAAGGTTTTTTGTGTACTTAACCTTACTTTGATATTTAATTTATAGCATCCTCTTTGTGTTTTCTTATTAATTCTAATTAATTAAATAAATTAGTCGGTGTTGTTTTGCGTGTAAACAATCAACAAACTTTTTAAGTGTTGATAGCGTAGATTTAGAATTATGGGTTCGCAAAGTTTATTCGCGAGAATGTGTGGACGAGAAAATAATTCTGACGTCGATAGGAGGCTGGAGCAAAACGAAGGTTTATTAAGAGGTTAGTCTGATTTTTTTTTTGTCACAAAACAAAGCTATTTCTATAACGATCAGAAACCGTTTTCAACTACAAATCGCATGCGCAATGCTATTCGTATTGTTGGAATATGGCGGCCGAAAGTAGAACAGCATAGACGTAGAAATAAGGGGGGGATTAAGATTAAATTGACTTCACAATATTTAAAATTAATACGTAAAACATAATATTATATTAGACATTGCCTTTAATTCAATTTCAATAAAAAAACATTTTGTTTTATAAGTATGTAGAACATTTTAAAAATAAGGGCATTTGTTTTAAATGAATGAAATTTTCAAATTTACTTATTATTCTTTACCTAAGATTTATTTTTGTTAATACACATAATTTTTGTTTTTTTTTACTGAGAGGATTTTTATTTTTTGGTAATTGAGCTCATATGCATTAATTAAGTATATTATTACTCCTGCTTTATTTATTTTAAATTTTAATACAGTCAATATTTTTGTGTGTTTTTGTAGTTATAACAATAACTTATTTTTATTTTTTATGTGTTTAATGAAGTGCACTCTCCAAACCTTTGCCGTACACTTTGTTTATTTAAAGCAATATTGTTATTTATAATTATGTATACAATTGGTAATTAAAGGACTATCTTGAATCCTGTATGTCCAATTAAAGTACACTTTTATTTAATGTATTGCTATAATTAAGCATGGGAAATATTCTAGTAGTGGTAATTATTTATTTCTAGACTATGTCTAGACCACATTTTGCGATATTTATGTAAAGTGATTGAACGCTTCCTTTATTTTTACCTTGGGTTGTTTTATCCGCATTAGTTTTATAAAAGTGAAAGTAAAATTCGACAAAATAGTTTAATGCGGACTTATATTTATCATTTCTGGTTTTCTTTGGTTAAAATTGTTGTAAAATCGTTTAGAATAGTTTTCAAAATAGTCATTCTGTTAAATTTCTAAGTGAAAACTAGTTTAGCTAATAAAATATTAGTTCGTTGTAATTTTTTAAGTACTGTTTTTGATGACTGGTGATTTTGAACTAGGTGAGAATTTTGAGGTGTTAGTTAATATTTAAATATTCAACTTATTTTAGATTTTGTTACCTTTATACATAGATTAAACCTGTTGACATTTTATATAAAACTTATGATGAAAATGACCAATGAGTATTTGGTCTCAATCTAATTTCATTAAATTTTAGGCCAGTAAATAGGTGATACTTTTTTATCAACACAATAAAGACAGATTTTCCAAAAAATAATTTGGTTAAAATCAATAATTACTCACATTTACAATTTAAGATTAAAATTTTATCTATGGTCGCAGATTATAAAATATTTATGGTGACGCGCGACGTTCACACGTGGATTGTTTTTTTTTTAACAAATTTTACCTCGAAATTGTTTGTACGTATCGTTTTACCTACTGTGTTGCTTTTTTATCATTTTTTATATATTTGCTAGTCGATAACCTGAATGATTTATCGAGTACAGGTACTTTAAACAATCGAAATAATTTTTGCCACATGTACGCTGAGTATGTATTAAAGACTTATCGGAAAGATAAGTTGGTTAAAAATAATTATGTCATAGTAAGTATTTTAAAGTTTCTGTGGTTCTATTTTCGCTAAGATTTGATCGTTCAATAATTAAATTGGCTATTTATCTAGATTGAAATTCACTTATTGCATTTTTTTTTTAAATATATATATGCAGGGTGCATTATTTAATATCTTAGAATATAAAAGCGAAGGAAGGAGTGTTATACATAAACACCAATAGTCCTAGATGGTGTTTAAAAATGGCGTCAGCAGTTTCCGGTTTGTCAGTGGCGTATCAATTTTAATTTATGATAAAATGTTGTATCAATTTCTATATACACTTTTATTAAATACATAATATAAATATAGTCCAGGCGTACTGTACCAAAAAACTAAAAAATACGGAATATCTGATACCTGGAATGTAACAGTTGGAGGTGGTAAAGGGGCTTATAACACATGAAAAAAAAATACATTAACTATTTCAATTATGATCATAAACTTTTTAGGGGTGAAAAAGGGGTAAAAAACTGAAATATTGCTGTTTGCGGCTAAAATTGACGTCAAAATGAAAAGTGCCCCATAGAAAAGTTGTAGATAATGTAAAAATCTAAAACTTTTCTCTGGGTAATTTTCTCACATAACCTCAATTTTTCGAGGAAAATGGAAAAAAAACGATTTTTCGTTTTTAACACGTTGACGACCGGTGTCAAAAGGAGACATGGAGCCCTCGGGACCGGCATTTATTTTTTAAATTTTTCTGTAGATTTCGGTCCTATTTTATATTTGCCCATGATATTTTTGGAAGAAAATATTGTTTTTGTCTTATTTTGACGTTTTTATGTGAGACACCACATTTACCTCACGGTGTCCCAAGAGTATAATTCAGTTCATCAGTCCGCGTGCGGTCAATGCGATGTCTCAGACAGGATAATTCTTGTCGGAAATCAATGTTCAGTGTGTCTGAAAAACTTGTATACCTTGTTTTTTTTGCCTGGCACAAAGCTCAGAAAACATACTCTTTTTTATAATTGCTATCAGTTTTTATTATAATACAAGGAATTTTCATTTTGTTATATTTTATGAGATATCACTTATAAAGACATTTTTTCGTTTTTCTCAAATATATCGTTATTCAATTATGACTGCATACTTTATTCATTTTGATATATTGTAGCATTATTCTACATGTTTTTGTTACAATAAATGTTTCAAAAGACCATTTTTTAACTCAGTATGTGTAAAATATCATTATTTCAAAAGTTACTAATGAAATTACCAACCCGCTATCTTTACCTAGCCCGCCGGACCGCTTTTCAACACATCCTATCCTTTTAACACTGTGCCATGTACTCTACAGAAGGTCACAGCTGTCGATAACTATAAATATCTTGTGACACCGTATGATCTCACGTGGTCCTGGTGGCACATACACCCGTGACAACACTTATGCCTCACCCGGTCGTTAACGTGTTAATTTTTAATTTTCCAACGGATTCGTCAATCTTGATGAAACTTGGTGAAAACTTACCTTTTTATGTCGAAAATAACCTGGAATTTTCTCAACCTTGTAACATAATAATTTTCCGAGAAATTTGATTTTTCTGGAAAAATCTCTTTTTTTTCAACTGTAAAGTTTGCTCGGAAAATATTATTGGAAAAGATTTCCCTGGGGCTCATTTTTTCGTTTTTACGTCTACTTTCACATGAAATAAAAAAATACACCTCTCATTTAAAAATGTGCTCAAAAATGAAAAAAAAGCAAAAAATGAATTTTGCAACAGCTAAATTTGCAATAATTGTTAAATTTTTGTTATAAAATATTAAAAAATGCAAAAGCCGACTCTTGCATTACATTCTAGGGGAAAAATTACAAAAGAAAATGTATTTCATTATTTAGTCGGATTTTTAGTTCATTTATAATATTATTATAAACACTCAAGTCTATTAATGAAATTAATAATCCGAGCGGGGATTTCATGGTTTTTACTATTGTTGTATGCTGATTTGTTTATATTATAAGGTTTTTCATGAGATAAATCGATTTGTTGATAATTACAAGGCCCAAATACCCTTCCATCAGAACCCTATAGCCCAATTTTCATCAAAATTTCAATTTTCTTTGACTTTTTGGAATAATTGTTTATTTTTAATATAATAATCGTTCGGTTTTAAGTAATTCGTAACTGTAATTAAAAAATATATTGAAAAGACAATATTTTGTTTGTTACGAATGATAGTATATTTTGTATACTGAAATGTTGCAAGGTCAAAGAGAAAACAAAAGGCCTAGGCCCCTAGGCTAGTTAGAGTTGTCATGTCTACACTTTGTCACTTATGAAAGGTGGCTATAGGGCTCTGATGGAAGGGTATTTGGGCCTTCTAATATCAACAAATCAATTTATCTCATGAAAAACCTTATAATATAAACAAATCAGCATACAACAATAGTAAAAACCATGAAATCCCCGCTCGGATTATTAACTTCATTAATAGACTTGAGTGTTTATAATAATATTGCAAATGAACTAAAAATCCGACTAAATAATGAAATACATTTTCTTTTGTAATTTTTCCCTTAGAATGTAATGCAACAGTCGGCTTTTGCATATTTTAATATTTTATAACAAAAATTTAACAATTATTGCAAATTTAGCTGTTGCAAAATTCATTTTTGGCTTTTTTTCATTTTTGAGCACATTTTTAAATGAGAGGTGTATTTTTTTATTTCATGTGAAAGTAGACGTAAAAACGAAAAAAATGAGCCCCAGGAAAATCTTTTCCAATAATATTTTCCGAGCAAACTTTACAGTTGAAAAAAAAGAGATTTTTCCAGAAAAATCAAATTTCTCGGAAAATTATTATGTTACAAGGTTGAGAAAATTCCAGGTTATTTTGGACATAAAAAGGTAAGTTTTCACCAAGTTTCACCAAGATTGACGAATCCGTTGGAAAATTAAAAATTAAAAACGAAAAATCGTTTTTTTTTCCATTTTTCTCGAAAAATTGAGGTTATGTGAGAAAATTACCAAAAGAAAAGTTTTAGATTTTTACATGATCTACAACTTTTCTATTGGGCACTTTTCATTTTGACGTCAATTTTAGCCGCAAAAAGCAATACTTCAGTTTTTTATCCCTTTTTCACCCTTTTTCACCAATTATCATCATAATTGAAATAGTTAATGTATTTTTTTTTTCATGTGTTATAAGCCCCTTTACCACCTCCAACTGTTACATTCCAGGTATCAGAATTTCCGTCTAAAAGTACAGCACGCCTGGACTAATATTGCATAGCTGTGCATATTCAGTAAATAAATTGCATATGTGTAAGTCTCTGAATTCTAGTTTCTTAAACACTACAACAGTACTGTCTCAAATGTCAAAAAAACCGTCAATAACAATAATGATAAATCATATATGGTATTTGCAAATGGCCGCTGTGACGTAATTTCCGTCGTAAACTACCAACTTGGGAAAGGTGTTAGGCTCCTTCCTTAGTTTTTATATTCTAAGTTTAATATGAATTCCTAAATTAGTTTTTTCAAAGGCGGTCCTGGAATTTCTAAGTGTACTGCACCATGAAGCCATCAGAAATTTCAAGTGGGTCGTGTAAACACTTATAGTCAATTAAAATAATTGGTGAATTGCACAAATCACCCTGTAAATTAATGACACTTTTTGGTAGCCACATGCTATCTTCCCTGAGGGACTCTACATACAGAATGATGCAAATTCCATACATATGCATCATACTAAATTGTAGAAGTATGTAAAGTCACTTATGACGCACCCTGTATAATAAAATACAGTATAGGTCGTCAATGACGTACAAGTTGTTTGTCCAAAACGTTACTTAGCCGCTAGTGGCGCTCCAGAACTCGAATTTTAGCACCCTGTGACTTTTTATCTTTTCAAAGATCAAGTCTGTTCTAAAGAGAACTCGGTCCGAGTCTATAGAAAAGGTGAAGCCAAAATCGAAACCTAAATGCTCTTAAAAAAGAAGACTTCTGACCTTCCGGTAATGGAAAAGGCAAATGTTATTCCTGATTTAACACCGTGTAACTTTATCTCTTTCCAAAGATCAAGTCTGTCTTAAAAGGAACCTGGTTCGAATCTATAGAACCCAGACAACAATTTTACATTCTTTGCACATAATAAGAACATTCTTTTTGGAACAAGGATGTTCTATTAACATGCGTAAATACCGTTCAGTACATGATCAGAATGTGATAGTCACCTCAAAAGGCCGTACCAAATTACTTGATATGTATATGCATATGCAACGAATGTTCTGAAGTATGTAAAGATCAAATTCTCAGCATTGGATGGTAATATTCTATTTTAGTCCAAACAAGAACGTTCTTAGAATATGTTTAGGTACTATTCAGTGCATGATAAGGCTATTATATTCAGGTGATAAAAATGTTCTGGTAGTAGGTACATAGCATATTCTCAGTATTACCATATATTTTTACTGTACACAGTTTAGACTACTACTGCACAAACATACACTTTTTTACAGTCTATCGCGAGTTTCGATAACCAAGTTATATTTTTCAAATATCAAAAGTAATCTTGTAACTTGCTCATCCAAACAAAAGGAATGAATATCGCACATTATATTCACGTCCTCAAAAGAATATTCCTTTCATCGTTTGTACAACATATTCTTATCATATCACTTTCAGTGGAATGATTGTTGGGTATTTAAAAATTACATGATACGAACATGTTAAGAATGTACCATAAAGAACATACAAATTTACAAGAAAAGGAACGTGAACTGGAGTTGTTTAGCATATACCTTTCAGAATGTTCGAAAACGTAATTCATGGGCAAATTCTTAGAATGTTAATGTACCATTAGTGTTATGTGGGAAGAGGTGAAGCAAAAATCTGCTCATCTATACTCTTGATTGTAGAACAATTTTTTTTAAAATAAACTCTTTTCCGTAAACAAAATCGTTGTTCAACAAAATCTAAAATAATTTGGATCCCACTGTATACTCCATACTCGTTCCAGGTACCATTTTAAACGAATATTACGCAACCCCAAAAAAAATCTATAAAAACTAACCTCATTTTAATTGTTTCATTAAAAACATCAAATATGAATCACGACGGTCTATCTGCACCTGTTGAAATCGCACGTAAATATTAAAGTCATGACGCGCTCAAGAACTCAAGACAAGACACTCTGTTAAATAACTGAATTCGATAATGCGTTTCATCTCAAAATAAAGTCGGCGAATTAATGTTATGTTTTGCAAGACGAATCGTTGATAAGACTCGCGAATTAAAATATTTTCCTTCGTTATTGCTGTTCATTTTTTGTTAAACTTACCTACAATCTACATCTGTACGTTATGGCTTTGCGCGATGCCTACAAAAGTATCATTCACCTACTCTCAGGTAAGAAGTACCAATGTTATTATTTTTTGATTGAATCAGTGGATTTTTTTATTGGTATAACGTAAAAATCGATAGTTTGATTAGTTAAAATGGGTTACTGATTATTCTGTTTGGGAGTGTTTTAGTCTAATTAGGACAATATTTGTAGGTTCGGTGTAAAGGTGTTGTCCACCACCCTAGCCTTTTAGATTTTGCTGAAAACTTTCTATCTTACACTTTGAAAGATGTTTCTTAGAAAATTTTCGTAATTTTTCTTTTAAAAACCAACATAAGTTGTGATTTTTTTAAGATATAAACGTATGTCGTAATTTGTATCAAGTAAATGGTGGTTGCATAATAATATTAGTACATAACGTAAATAAATGGTGGTTGCATACATTTAGGGATCTCCTTTTTTGATTTATAAATATCCATATCTGCGATTCGTGCAGAATATCTTTCAATGTTTAATATTTGGTATTTATGACATTATCCAATGATAGCACTATTTTTAAATACTAAGTTAAATGTTTTTAAGATTCCAATAAACAAAAAAATATTAATATAAAATGAAAATAAACACAATAGAGGTATTTGATGTATCGAATATGCCCGATTTTTGTTTATTCGTAATATCTGAAGAAAAATATTGAAAATTTGTCGATAATTCCCGACTGGATGTAATTTGCCTATTACTCGACGTGCGTACTATACTTTTTCTATGACTGACCAATATTACTAGTTATTTATGTTACAAGTTTAAATTTTCAGTCAAAAACATTTAACCCTTCTTCATTATGGTCTAAATACTCGATGGTAAAATCAATGATTATGGTTAATGAGAATTTCAACATAATATCAAGTTTCCCAAAGTTGATAGCTCTTTTAAAAACACAAAATGTACACCATCAGGCAAACCAGTCGAAGGTGCTGACAAAGGAACAAATTGAAAGCTTCCTAAGGGACGCTCCAGATAAAGAATATCTATTACTCAAAGTGATAGCATTACTTGGAGTTGCTGGAGGTTGCCGAAGGGAAGAGATCTATAATTTAGAATTTAGTGATGTTGAAGATATGGGTACTCAGCTAATAGTTAAAATTAACCAGACAAAAACGCATATTCGACGAGCTTTCACTGTGATTAACAGTGATGAAGTTCACTATTTGGATGTGTTTAGAAAATACATGAATTTACGGTAACACGTCTCCCTGAGAGCTCTTTTGGTGAGAGTTATAGACCAGGAAAATGTCTGTCTCAAAGAGCTGGAAACATACTGTTGGAGGAGCACCTAAGAAAATGGCTGCGTTCTTAAAACTAGTCCAACCAGAAAAGTATTCAGGTCATTGCTTCAGGAGGACATCGTCAACGTTGTTGGTCAATACTGGAGCTGACCAAGTTCTAAAACAGCACGGTGGATGGAAGAGTCCTTCAGTTGCAGAATAGTATAAAGAAGAATCGATTGAAGGCAAAAACAAGATTGCAAAAATGAGCCAAAGGGGCGAAGCTGTCGTTGAAGTGCTTCATCACAGCCACACGTCTTCCGCTATTACAGAAAACACTGTAAATCCATCAACAACTCCATTAATACATATTTACCTTACAGTATGAAAAAATATATATTTACAGTACTGAATGACAGCTTGTGATTAAAACAAGTGATTGTTGATTCCTGGATATAACTAGATCCATTACCAAACCACAAACTGGTGAACAATAAATTTAAATGAATGACAGCTTGTGATTAAAACAAGTGATTGTTTATTCCCGGATATAACTAGATCCATTACCAAACCACCAATTGTTGAACAATAAATTTAAATGTCTTTCGAAAGGTAGAAAATCTAGGTTATTAAATTGTCATAAATGATGTAGTTTTGTTGAAGTATGATATATATTTTTATATTATTTCATGGGGTTCTTGCAGGTCCAAAATCGGATGAGTTCAGAATGTACCTCAACAAAGGTCAAGACGATGAAATGCAGTTCGTCTGCTACAAAAAATGCAAAATAAAATTGGCTCTGACTTATCTATTTTGCATCCTGACAGCTGGCGTTTTGAGATTGTTTTTCCATTGGATGCCGCACCTCTATTTAAAGGTAACCAGCACCAAATGTAAGATAGAAGAAGCCGAAAAAATCCTTATTACAGTAAGTAGCTATCTTATTAGTTAAATAATACAAAAAACTGGTCAATTATAGTATATCATAAGAGAGGAAATTTTGCCGGCAAAAAAGTATGCAAGTTGGTTGCCAAAAGAAATTGTTAGTTAGTCCATGTGTTCTTTAGAAACTCACAGGTTTAGATTCAGTTGTGTTTTAAATCTCTAGTAATGATTTCTCTTGTTCACTCTTGTTCGTATTTTACGATTTGGCAACAGCGTGTTGTAAATATACATTATATGCGTTTGTAGTTGTGTTTTGAAATTTTGTATTTTTTGAGTTTCAATCAAAATAATAAAGTAATTGATAAAATATAAAAGAGGCCAAAACTAAAACACCAGCAACAGAATTAAACAAACCAATCGGATTTTCTTCTTTTTCTTTTGTATAATTTGTGGCCTGAACTTCTAGGGCTATTCGGCCATGTTTCTTGTCTCCGTCTAACCTTAGAGGGGGAGAACTATCGATAGTCTGGTGAAGAAAGTGAATGCAAAGAAATGCCACACAATTAAAAATATTCACAACTACTACAAAAAACCTCAAATTATTTCTGCAAATCATCGACAATATTTACAAATGTTGAACTAATATGCAGAACCTTGATTGGGATGTGTCGTAATCGAAATAAATTTCGCAATTTTTTAGATGCTAGATTTTTTTTTAGATAACTAGATAACTAGATAACTAGATTTTTTTTTAGATAACTAGTCAAGAAGGAACTTAGATGTAGAGGGTAATTAAAAGGAATGAATATAAGAATTGAGTTCCATATAACAATTTCAAAAATCAAAATCAAAACAAAGACCCACTATCTACACATATCGATGAAAATAGTTACAAACATCAGTAAAGAGTAAGAAGTCCTGAAACAAAATTTGTGTTAAGACTAGAAAAGAAGAAGATCTGAAATCAAGTCGAAAATATAAACTTAACCTAATTACATGTATAAATAAACAGTTGTTAAAAGTTTAAATTTAGAAATAAATAATTTTCATTAGGTTGAATTTGTTCGTTCAAACAATTGAGAGTACTATTATTTGTAGCAGATTTAATTTCCAAAAACTCAAGCAAATTCAATCTAATTCCCTTATTACAAACATGAATTAATTCAACATTATCGACATCAAAAAAGTGATTGTATTCTAAGATGTGATTAGCGAAAGAGGAAGGTGAGTTCTTAACTTCTAAAACCGAATATTTTTTAACAAAATTCATATGTTCCAGAATACGGGATTCAAGTCTCCTCCCACATTGACCAACATATACTGCATTACAATTTGAGCATGAAAGTTTATAAACACCTGGTTTATGTAACAATGGAATGGTATCTTTAGTATTGATTAATTTGGAAATTAAATCTGCTACAAATAATAGTACTCTCAATTGTTTGAACGAACAAATTCAACCTAATGAAAATTATTTATTTCTAAATTTAAACTTTTAACAACTGTTTATTTATACATGTAATTAGGTTAAGTTTATATTTTCGACTTGATTTCAGATCTTCTTCTTTTCTAGTCTTAACACAAATTTTGTTTCAGGACTTCTTACTCTTTACTGATGTTTGTAACTATTTTCATCGATATGTGTAGATAGTGGGTCTTTGTTTTGATTTTGATTTTTGAAATTGTTATATGGAACTCAATTCTTATATTCATTCCTTTTAATTACCCTCTACATCTAAGTTCCTTCTTGACTAGTTATTTAGTTGGTAACCCTTTCGGATGTAGGTTGGCACTAAACCATTTCCGCTTTATGCTTTCTTTAACTGTAACTGCCCTTCATATGTTATAAGGTTCTTCAAGTGCGTTGGTGCTGGTAAACTTTTCCGGTTCGGCAATTTTTGAAATGTACCTTATGCTGTTCATCTTAATTTACATAGCATTGCTGCTTAGATTGAGAAGACTAACAAGAACCTTTACTCACGGTTTGGGATCGACCTGTCTTCTTGATTATAAGGAGATCGAACCTCTTTCATGGATCTCTCCTTTTTTTGATTGTTTTTTACAATCATTTCTTTATACCTCCACTTATGTTCTTTTCTTCTTGTTTCTTTTAATAATGTAAAACTTGTTAATTGAATTTTCGTGTATACAATTTTCTTAGTACGAATATGGTCCCACATTTCTATCCACTTTAATCTAACCAAAACCAACACAACCATCATTCTCTATCTAAATAACTTCTAAAAAGTTCCTTTTCCTCTTCTTTTTTATATATTAACTTTCTTATTCATCCATTATTCTTCACTTATGTATGGATGTTTAAGTTTTTAAATTTAAATTATTTACAATTCCTACGTTCTGCACATACAGGTGAGTCTATATTGATTGTGTAACATAATTAACTTGCTGTTTTGCCATAGTATAAGTTTTTGCAATTCATGTATTTAACTTTTTACTTTAAATTTGTATTTTTCTACTTGTAATTATTTGTCATATTTAAAATGTTTTAACTTTAATCATTGATGTAATCGGACAACCGACACCATTCGCTCTTTTAATAACTATAACTATTTTTGGATTCTCCTGATACCATTGTTTTTCTTTATAGCCTGATGATGGTCTAAAGACCGAAACATGTTGCACTTACTATTGAACCTCACTATTAAACGTTGTGGATAGACTTTGAGTTTTATTACTACGATTATCTACATCATCCACATTTGAGAGATGGATTTCCTTTTCAATTCCTTTTCAATAAATAATTTATTGTTCATTCCGAAGCAATGATAACAGACACTATAAACAGCCGTACCATGTTCTTACTCTATCCTGGAATTTCTATTAAACATTTTAATAGCTCATTGCAATTTTTTAAATAAACATTCAAACTATTATCACTTAATTATATTAAAACGATTTTGATTACATAAGAATATATAGGTATGTCTTTATTTATTTTATTCAAAATATTGATTTGTTTAAATATGCTGGAGCTTTCGAATCCTGATTTCTTTGAATTTTTTACAATTTATCCACCAAAAACTGTACTTTTAATAATGAGTATTCTGAAATCTCAAAAAAAAATAATACAACTCAATTTTCAAGGCTACATGTTTCAGAGTAATAAAGTAGATACTGGGCTGTATAACAAAACAGTTCCTACTTTGTTTTAAGATTAAAAATTCAAAATCTGACAAGTTTTCTCTATAATACCCTAAAACAATTTTTATTGCAACAAAGTTTTTATAGTATAAGTGATTCATCAGAGTCATACTCTTTTTTATGAAAAATTATCCAGGAACTACACCTAACTTCTATATTATTTGATGATGAATAGAAATCAAAAGTCTAAGTCAATGTCACAAAACTTTGTGACATTGACTTAGACTTTTGATTTCTATATCGTAGTCACATTTGAGATATGGATGATTTACTTCATTTGATGATGAATATTCTAAAAGGTATTCAACTCATATCTGTGATATATATTGGCATCAAGGCTTAGAAGAAGTTGCCTGTTCCTTCCCCTGCTCTATGTCTAGAAGAAATCTGCCATAAATAATTACAGAACATGTATACATTCTATCGAGTGCTAAAACTGCTCTTGGATTTTCCAAATTATTATTATTATTTGTCCTCTGTTGAGGTAACATTCTTGTAGGAGTCCTATAAAACTAAGTTTTATTTAAACAGTATTCTTATAAGCTTGCTACTTGCTGCTTTTAATTTCAGAAAGTTTATTTGAAGATTTTTGATCCATAGGGTCATTGTGGACCAAATGATTGGGCCTTCTTGCCTTGCATTTTCTTTTTTTCTTGCTTCCTTTTGCAGGAATCTTGGACCTGATTCCGGGCATCTGTTACAAAGATTCTTTGACTATTTAACATAATCTGCCATTAAAAATTAACACCGTAGAATGTGTAATGTTTTAATTTTTAACTCTTAGTAGTAATTGTAGTTTTATGTTTTATTTTTATAGCTTGAAATTGCTTTGAAATACATCAGCCGTTCACAAACAAAATATTTTAGGATGAATGACTTTCATAATTAAAGGAAATACACTTCATTTAAATATATGACAGGAATAAACAGATGGAAAAATTTCTGATTTATTTTTGGTAAATGGGAATAAACTTTGGACCTTGCTCGCATCTTTGCAAAATAAAAATTCATGGAGGCACGGAATATACTCTCAAAAAATGTACTATTTATACGTTTCAAGGCAAGATTTCTGACGTCAGAATTATTTAAAGCCTCTGGCTGTTGCTGTTAGTAAACTTTGTGGCTTAATTATTTTTTTCAATGAGACCTAAGTGTAAAAAAAATAATAAATTTCAAAGCAAAAACTCTTTTTATTACAAGAAAGGTTTAGTTAGATAAAAAAATGTTATTCTAGTTATTAAACAATTTGCATTAACTTTTTTTGTAGGACAAATGTTGGTATTTGTTATGTTATTATTACTTCTTTTGTGTGTTTTGATCTTTTACCATTTTATTCTATTTTGATGGATTTGATGATGGTCTCAAATAAATAACACCACTCCAATGGCCTTGATTAAGGCTAGTTACCACAACTGTTTTAGGAATGGTAGATTACCTTCTGTAATTTTATGGTGAGGTTTTGGAGTTTTCTTCTTGACCACACAGAACCTTCGGGTTCCAAGAAGTATCTTTGATTGTCCTATTCCCACTTGTACCTCAGAAATTTTCTGGTCCTACAAACTAGGGAGTTAAACCCTTAATTGTCACAGTTTTGGCTTCTTTATTACTTTGCTTTTGTATCCAGGCACCCAAAGCTAAGGCATGTTTTGGAGTTGTCCAGTTTCTGTTTGGTATTCCTTTTTATTGTTTTTGTCTTCTTGAAAAAAGTTCTGATTTATTTTTACTTAAATATTTCTTCATTTTTTTCTATAAATTTATTTTCATCTTTTTATTTCTTCTGTACATTCTTGATCTGACCATTTTGTTCTTTTATATTAATTGTTATATGGTTAGTTTAATAAAGTCTTGAAAAAACAAATCTGAATATGGTTATATAGATTTTACAACTTAAAAACTTGTTTGTGAATCCCAAATGGATTTAATCCCGTAGCTGTTACAAATTTGTGTGTTCCTAAAGAAGTAGATTTAAATAAATAATTATCCTGACAGGAGTTTTCTGTCAAAACCCTACGAGGGTTGTCTGAAAAGTTTCCTACCTCAACATGAAGATGGCAGCACTCGTAAACAAAAGTTGGGGAATGTGTTTGCGCATGCTTTGAAAGGTACCCACTAAAATTTCAGCCATTTTGGACGCGCAGTTGTTGTTTGATAATCATTTGAGTGAGTCGATGTGAGTGTTTTTATGAAAATGGAAAAAATCGAGTATCGAGCTGTCATTAAATATTTGTTTTTGAAAGGCAATACGCCTACGCAAATCAAAGACGAGTTGGACGCTGTGTACGGGGACTCTGCCCCATCTTTTACCTCCGTGAAATTTTGGGCTGCTGAATTTAAACGTGGCCGTACCAGCTTGGGTGACGATGAACGTTCGGGACGTCCAAAAACTGCAACCACTGACGATAATATCGCTCAAGTTCACCAAATGGTGCTAGACAACCGTCGAATTAAAATTAGAGAGATAGCAGAGGCTATAAACATGCCCAAAGAACGTAGTTGTCACATATTGAATCAAGATTTAGGCATGAGAAAGCGTTTGCTCACTTTGGACCAAAAACGTGTTCGAATGAACATTTCCAACTCTCTGTTGGCGCAGTTTAGGCGCAATAAATCAGAGTTTTGACGCCGATTAATTACTGTAGATGAAACTTGGATACACCATTATACTCCAGAAACAAAAACACAGTCAAAACAATGGACTGCGAAGGGGGAATCGGCTCCAAAAAAAGCAAAGGTTGTTCCTTCGGCAGGGAAAGTGATGGCAACTGTTTTCTGGGATATTCTTGGAGTTATCTTAATCGACTATCTTCAAAAAGAAAGAACCATTACAGAAGCATACTACGCATCATTACTTGACAAGCTGACGGCAGAAATTGCGGAAACACGGCCACATTTGCAGAAAAAAAGAATTTTGTTTCACCAAGACAATGCGCCGTCTCACACCTCGGGGGTTGCCATGGCGAAAATCCACGAATTACGGTTTGAACTGCTTGACCACCATTCTTACTCACCAGGTCTAGCCCCAAGCGACTTTTCGTCGAATGAGGGGGCCATCACCTTCGTAAACAACTATTTTGCAGAAGAAAGTATAGACTTCCAAGGAGACTATGTAAAAAATAAAAATTAATTTGAAAAAAAATATCTAGTATCTTTGTTAGGTCGGAAACTTTTCAGACAACCCTCGTATTATTATTGTTTTGCAAATGCAGTATGTTACAAAAAAGGATCAAAGAATGCAATGCATCAAGTGACGAGTTTTATTATAAGTTCCCATTGATTAATTATGTTCTTTTTTATTTTCAAGGAAATTTACAATAAGAACCACAAAATTTACCATGTTCGTCCATTGCAAACCCTGACATCCGAAAGCATAGCCAAAATGAAAGAAAAAGAGGACTTGAACAACCACGAACAATCTCAGGCATCCGAGTTTCTTTCAGTGTTGACGGTGCATTTTGAGAAAGGAATTTTTAGAGAAATTGATAGGTAAATATATATTTTTATACTTTGTTTAATGGTAAACATACAGTGATAATGTTTTTTTTTAGATTGATAATGTTTTCTTGTAAAAAAGTGATATACATATGGGACAACGAAAAATTGGAGTTTATTAAACTCTCCGGTTTGGAACAAGGCGTCCCCACTGATGTTTTCCACAAATACAAGGCTCTAACTTCAGACGAACAATTCATAAGATCCAAAATATACGGTTCGAATTTGATCGAAATCAAAGAACAATCCTTCTTGACTCTCATTTCCTTGGAAATCTTAACTCCGTTTTACATTTTCCAATTGTTGAGTTTTACGCTTTGGATGAGCGACAATTACTACTATTACGCAGCTTGCATCATGGTGATGACTAGTGCTGGTGTTGTGACATCTGTCATGCAAACCAAAAAGGTGAGTTTACATTTACAAATTAAAATTATAAGACGGTAATATAGCTTGGTGTCCAAACAATCCTGTTTATCTACTATTTTCATTGGACCTTTGTTTTTTAGAATCAAAAAAATTTGAAATCGACCATTCACAGCAGCGATGTCTGCACAGTACTAAGACGTCTACCGAAAAAATTAATAGCCGATGAAATACAAGAAGATCAGTTTAATTCCGAAACCGTTTCCACGGAACTTTTGGTACCTGGAGATATAATTGAAGTCCCAGTTCACGGTTGTATCATGCACTGCGACGCGGTTCTACTTACTGGAAATTGTATCCTGAACGAATCGATGCTGACTGGTAAGTAAATACAATACAAACCATATTTAATGACTATACTAAAACCAATAATGATTGAGAGTAAAGCGCGTTGTCATATCTCAATTTTACGGTACCAGTTTATAGCAGAAGGTATTATTTACAACAAAAATCAGTAATGAGCTTCTAATGAGTAATACTTTATACATTTCCTGATTACTGATCAGTTAAAATTCATTATTTTCTGTATAGTGTTAGGTATTTATTACGACTAGTGGCAACGCTGTACGCAACGATATTTCTATCTTTGTCACTTTACCGTAACTTCCATCACATCGTCGCAGGCAACAGTAATGTAATTGCAAGCACGAGCGTATCATTGCTTTGTGAATTATACAGTATGAAAGATGACTTTGTGCCTATGTGCTGTAATTCTACGTGTGTACCTCCGAATAACCAACCGGGCGTTTCTACATCATTAAGTTCCAGAATTACAAAAGATAAATTAGTTGATATGTGCTCTTATTGTACCGGTGTACCAAAGAATTTTTCTTTCATTTTTTTCCCTCTCAAAAATTAATATGCACGCCCCCGATTTGCTGTCAACTGGGCCTACTTCTACTCTCTAATCATTACTGGTTTTAGTATAGTTGAAATATACACTTTCTTATAAAGTGTTCTACTTTTATATTAATTTTTATTCCCTAACCCCCTTCGTATAAGAAAAAAGGGATTTAATTTAATTTCATTAGTGCAATTCGTCCACACCTTAATCTTATCGACTCTTCTTGCGCGCCGCCTATTGTCGTTTTAAAAACGGTACTGACCAATCTCGTTGAAATTAAGGCGTATTAAAAAGGTAAGGTGTTTATTTTGGGTACCTAACCCCCCTCTGGGGGTGTGGTTATGAAATTTAAAAAGCGGCGTTGTCGGTTTAATTAAATATGTTTCGGACGTAGTAATATATTTGTAGTGTTTTTTATAAAAAAATATAAAAATGTAAATCAGCATTTTGGGAGACAACATTAACGGTTAGGTTCCTATAATTAAGTCAACCTCTAATTTTTATAGAACATTCATGTATTAAATTCACATTTGTTGAAGAAAAAAAGTAAAAAAAATAATAATAAAAAGAGTAGAAAGAATAAAATTTATACAGATTATTATATTTTTTAATCCAATTTTTTTTATTAAAAAAAATGAATTGAAAATTATAATTTTCTTTAATTGGTTGAAATTAATTTGGTGCTGCGAACCTCGCTTCGCTCGGCACGCAGTTATAGATTAAAACCTAATAAAATTAACATAAAAATAATTGAAATAAATTTCAATTAGACCAAGTTAATTTGGTGAAAGATTTAAATCCAATAATATCAAATATAAAAATAATTAAATTAAATAATTTTTAATTAAAACTGAAAAAGTAGAAAATTGTTTTCACCTGCACCCAAGGTAAAGAAACTTTCTATACCAAGCTTGACCGTTTTCTATGAAATAACAACTACTTCCTGGGCTATATGCCCCAACGGACATTGAATTACATTCCAATAGAAAACGTGATGGCGACCGACTTCTTCGATACTTAAAACCATCTCTATCGATTTGCAAATCAACGGAATGTAATTCAATGTCCGTTGGGGCATATAGCCCAGAAAGTAGTTGTTTTTTCATAGAAAACGGTCAAGCTTGGTATATTAAAGGAAAGAGTGTGAGAAAACACAATTGGAAGAACAAATTTTATTTGATTAATCTTTACAACAAAATAATAATTAACAAATAATTACCTTATTCTAGAGCTCTTTTTATTTTTTGAAGCCATCAATTGAAAATGTTTCTTTCCATTAGTTTTTCAAAACGCAGTAAGGGTGAAAAGTAGTTTTTCCTTCAAATGGTCAAGTGATACCAAAAGTATTCATTTTGTGTAATTTCTTTCTTTAATTGACTAAAACAGAATATAGTTAAATTAATACATAATGGATAATGTATAATTAGTTTTTAAAAATAAATAATCACAAAATATAAATTTTTTTTTGCATAATGGTAAAAATATAATTAAATCATTACATGTTACAAATTTGATAGGCCTGATAGCTTCTAATAAACTGCAATTTATATTTTAAAGCATTTCAAACGGTTTTTTTTCAGATGAGCTTTAATATAGTTTGAGTTGGTTCTGTCCAAACTATACAAACTACAGTCTTGTAGGATGTAGATTCTAATTTCCTCTTTTTGCTGACTAAACCTTCATTTTTGTTTGACTTAAAATAGTTGTAATCAATAACAATTCGGATTCCATTGTGTTCTGTTGTTGTAAAAATCGCAAAATGTTTTTTTTTTCTAGGCGAATCAGTTCCTGTAACAAAAACTGCTTTACCGAACGTAGCAGGTGTTATGTACGATCCTAAGGAACACGCTAGACACACTCTATTCAGCGGTACTCACGTTATACAAACCAGATATTTTGGCAACGAAAAAGTTCTGGCTATCGTCGTACGAACAGGGTTTTCAACTTCCAAAGGTAAGTCGTGAGTGTCATCATTCTTGAAGGTTAAGCTCTTTGAGGTAAAATTAAAAACAGACGAGTAATGAGGGTCTTAATACCCAAGACATAAATTGTCGACCAAGAAGATCTTTTTGACGAAATGAAAACGAGTCTTTTAGTTTAAAATTGAACGAATGAAACTTTGGTGGATGTGTAGAGAAGTGAATGCAGCCATATCTTTTGTTCAAACTCTTGAGATTGGTTCTCCCTGATAAGATCCAAGGTGAACCTGATGGTGGGCGTCTAATTGAATGAGAAATCATATCTCACTTCTCAAGTAACCATCTCACGGTTCTTAAACTTCTTTAATCTTCTTTCCATCACATTAAGTCTTACTGCCGTCTTTCTTTCAATTGACATTGTGTTGTATTTGATGATGGTCTGGTAGACCGAAACTAGTTGCAAGTAACTTTCATTATTAAATTAAAAATTGTGGGATCGATTGAACCTTCTTTGAAAGAACTAGACAATAATTTTCTTTTAACATGTTTTGGTTTTGTCACCAATTCGAGAGAAAAGTGAATTGCATAAACGTTGGTGTGACTTTTGAACGTCATTGATGTTAATCAGGTACAGAAGAGGGGTCAGAATGGGTCCTTGGTGAACGCCGGACTGATTAAGTGATTGGAGAAGTAATAATATAGTGGCACTTATTTTTCAGGAAGTTTGGTAAGAAGCATTTTGTACCCTCCTCCAGTTGACTTCCGATTCGAAAAGGATTCCTACAAATTCGTATTGTTCTTAGGAATGTTGGCCTTCATCGGATTTTTCTATACCATAATCACCAAGGTAAATTCTTTGCTACATAAAATTGATAATTAACTGATACCGAGTGGTGGTAGTATATATTGTGTTCGATGAATGATAAATTTCGATACAATTGATTTTTTTCTTGTTTAAAGGCTTTGCGAGGTGTAAGTGTAAGAGATTTTATACTGGAAGCTTTGGATTTGGTTACTATAACAGTACCACCGGCTTTACCGGCTGCGATGACAGTGGGTCGTTACTACGCCCAAATAAGACTGAAAAAGAATAACATATTTTGCATTTCTCCAAGAAGTATTAACGTTTCCGGTGCCATCGACTGTATTTGCTTCGATAAGGTAAATAAACCATCCTTTGAAAAATTTAAATAAAATTTGTAAATTATTTTTCTTTCAGACTGGTACTCTTACCGAAGACGGACTAGATTTACTGTGCGTAGTGCCTATTGAATCTAAATACTTCAAACCTCGCGTCGAAAACGTGGAAAGTTTGGCTTACAATACTTTGTTGTTCGGTCTAGTTTCCTGTCACTCATTGACTATGATAGACAAGCAAATCGTCGGAGATCCACTGGACTTGAAGGTAAGACATGTTTTCGGATTTTAAACAAACTATCTAATATTTTGTGATGCGTGTGATGCGAGTCTTCTTTTAAAAGATTAGAACCGCCGCCACTGTAGGTTGTTTGTGCTGTTAACATACGCGAATCCTCCGGAACTCCGACCGGGTTATCCGAAGAGTTTTTGAGCATACGAGAAACAGTGGCGTCTGCATATATACTCTTGTGCGGAGAAGCAGTTTTGGGATTTTTAGTTCAGACGTTATACATATATGAAATTTATTGTGTTAAAATTTACTATGTGGAAGTCCATCTCACTAAGAACATTCAAAATAAAACTTTTTAACAAAACTTCCACTTTTTATTTAAAAAATTGCTTTTTTGTCACAGTGACAGCTGTTTAGCTAAAAACTAGCATGGTCAGATCGACATATTGAAGTTCCAGTTGATTGCTTATATAAATCAGTATAAGTGTAAATAAATTGTGTTATACTTAACTTTAGCTGTTTCGTTGTATAAATAAATTAAATTTTAGTCTGTTAAAATAAATAAACCCTACAGTTTTAATCAAAGTATTTGTATTCTACCAATATTTGTAGCTTTGGAACTAGCTTCAACAAGTCCTTTCTTTTATTTTTTTTAACCATTTTTAGAAGTATAGATTTTTGATTGGTTAATCATCTTAAGTATCGTCCCTTTCTTTCTTATAACGTTTGTACAACTCGAAAACATAGGATGAACAATCATGTTTGTTAATTTTAATCAAATATTCACAGATTTTCTAGTTATGTTCACTGAGAACTCTTTTAAACCCTTTTTGATACATTCCAAAGTCTCGAAGTCATTTGTTATAATTGGGTACTTCATAGGTTTTTCCACTCCACTATGTTAGTTTAGGTTTATTGAAAGATGTTATGAATGTAGCGGGCGAGGTGGCTGATGCTTGGCAAGTAGGCCCATCGGGCCCCTTTTTGCCATACCCCAAGTGCTCCCCCCTCTGTATTTCACTCGTTCGGCGCCCTGTCGAAACGCCTCGACCTTCGTGTGAAGGCCAAGATGTCCCTTGGAGAGAAGGTGTGCAAGTCTGCTTCCTCGATACTTCGCACCTCAAAGATGTCTTGTCTGAGTTGTGCGTACACCTCGCAGGTGCCCAGGAAGTGGTAAGAAGTTTTCTCCTCACCACAGTTTGGGCAGTCTGGGTCTTCGACTACGCCCAAAAGGTGTAGATGTCTTCTAAGTCCACAGTGGCCAGTAAGGACTCTGACAAGCAGGCGCAGCTGTGATCTGGATTTATCCAGTAACCACTTTGTTCTAGCTTTGTCAGAATAGGCGATTGTTTGTTTCGCCTGCCTAAGACCACTGCAGTTGATCCATTGTTCTTCTAATCCTGTCTCCGCCCATTCTTTGAGTAGAGGAATGGGAGGAAAGTTGAGGTTTGTGTTGCTTAGCCCTATTATTGGCTCAGGTCCGTAGCAGGGTTTGTTGGCTTCCTGTCTGGCAAGTTCATCTGCCTGCTCGTTGCCCACTATCCCGTCTTGAGGCCAGCCTGACTAGGGTATTTGCGCATTCCTGAACTAGTGCTGTGCTGGTCCTGCAGCTACAAATCGCCTTTAGAGCGGCCTGGCTATCTGAGCAAATGCTGACGGGGCTTCTTGAGTTGTCCCGTTCTTCTATTAGTTCTGCTGAGTATTTACCAAGAGCGTAGCTTTTTCGAACCCTTGCGTCCTCTATCAGAACACCTGCTCCTGACCTCTCTTACATGCGAGAGCCATCTTTATAACATACTATGCTCCCTGGGTGAAATTCTACTTGTTCGTCATCCCACTGCCTCTTTGGTGGGATTACGACCTTGTACTTGTTTTTCGTTCTTACTTTATCTGCTTTTGGGACAGCTTTGTGAGCCAGGAGCGGAAGCTCTGTTTCTGTCCTTTGTGCTATTCTTGTGTGGCCTTCGCCTTTACAGTGCCCGTTGTCTCTAAGCCTTATGAAAACCGCCATTGTGCTCATATTGATCCATATGGGCAAAGGTGGTAATCCCAGGAGGATATCAAACGCTGGTGTGGGTGTTGTCCTTAGCGCTTAGCTGCAACCCTCTGTACAAGCGCCAGCTTGCGGGTCACCCATTGTCTCTCTACCACTGGCCACCAGACCACGGACCCATATTGGATCCTCTGTCTAACGATTCCAGCGCAGAACTAATGGAGAACCTTGGGGTTTACTCCTCAGTCATTCCCTACAGCTTGGCGCAGTTGCCACAGTGTGATTATTGACTTGCTTATTGCCTTGTCAATATGTGGTTTCCAGAGAATCTTTTTATCCAGCACCACCCCAAGGTAATTGGCCTCCTCCAGAAATTCTAGAGGTGTACCGAGCATCTTCGGTGGCTTGACGTCTTTGATGTTTTTTCTTTTTGTGAACAAAACCATTTCGGTTTTCTTCGCATTAACTGAAAGGCCTACCTCGTTGCACTATCGTTCAATGATGTTGCAGGCTAGAATCCTTTTTTAGTAAACCGTTCCAGGAGGCCATCCATAATAAGATTCCACAGACGCGGCGAGAGGCGCACGGTTTTCCTGTGTTGAGACCAGATGTTATCCAGGAAACCAGTGTTGGAGAGGTTCCTCTAGACAGCAATTCAGTCTCAATGAGGCTTGCTCTCGCCTTATTAAAGGTGCCTTCTACGTCGAAGAAGAAAGCTAAGGCTGCTTCCTTGAATTCCAGCACTTTTTCCACCCTCTGCACTATGAGATGAGAGCTGACTCTGTCGACCTACCTTGCCTGTACGCATGCTGGTGTGGGTGGAATGGGTGCTGCTTTAAGCTTCCTTCTAATAAATCTTTTCCATTGTTTTGATTGAAAGATGGTAACTGACCGGTATCTGACAATTTCAAATGTTTCTAGATGTTCGAGAGCACGAGATGGTCCATGGAAGAGCCCGAAGTAGACGACAACAGCAAATTCAACATGCTGTTCCCCACCGTACTCAAACCGCCCAAAAACTCCCCCAACACCCAACAAAACCCCATCGGCGACCTCCAAATCGGTATAATCCGCGAATTTCCCTTTTCCAGTAGCGCTCAACGGATGGGCGTCATCATGAGACGTTTGGATGGTACCAACTTCGAATATTATTGCAAAGGATCCCCCGAAATGATACTAAAGTTCGTCAAACCCGAATCCGTACCGCCGAATTTCGATGATATCTTGGAGAGTTACACTCAAGAAGGTTACAGGGTCATAGCCATAGCTCATAAGGTGCTGAAATTGAGCTACATCAAAGTGCAGAAGGTGCAGAGAGAAGCTATCGAAAAGGATTTGGATTTGTTGGGGTTGATTGTGCTGGAGAACAGATTGAAACCGCGTACTACCCCCTGCATACAGGAATTGAACGATGCTAATATTAGGGTTATTATGGTCACCGGTAAGTTGATTACACACTTTGTGATCTTTTAAAACTTACAAATTTTTGATAATCTTTACGTTTTTAGGTGACAATATTTTAACTGCGTTGAGCGTAGCTAAAGATTGCGAGATAGTTCCTTCGGACCAAAGTATTATAACCGTCAATTGTGATAGTAATCATCCCCCGAATCTTTTCTATAGTCTAACGAGCACTAAAGTTAAACTACCGAACGATCTCAGTACGTTGTCTTGTTCCGCTAGCGTCGTGAGTTTGGATACCATAGAAAGTCAACTTCAAACTATCACAAACAACACGGCAGTAACGAGTTCCAAACGACCTAGCATCATGTTGAACAACTACAGGTTCGCTATGACGGGAAAAGTTTGGAGTGTCATCAGAGAATATTATCCGGAATTGATACCGAGGATTTGTACAAGAGGTAAGATACAAGAGTGTTTGTTGATACCGAACAAAGTTTTTACTACCAGTACACCAACATGCGATTTTAAACGTCTAAAGAACGGTTTAATAATTGGAGTTTTGGTCTCTGATGAAAATAACTTGGTTAAAATTGATATGTTGGTGTAGAGGTATTGTATAATTGTGATTAATTTATTCATAAAACCATTAGTTACTTTTACATGAAGAAATTGTCTTCATTATTTCGCTATTTTTGGAAAAATCTTGAAATTGGTAATTAGAGTTGGTGGGAAATTACTGGAGTCGTGGAAAAATATCGTCGGTCTTGTATAAAGGTTCATGAAGCACTCTAGTTTATTAAAACGATGCTTACGTACCGGATTTGGTTTTATGGTGCTTTAGAAAGGACCTGGTCGACTTATAGAAGGGGTGAAACTTTTCGGGCTGAGATGGGAAACTCATGTTCAATGGATTTTTATCCAGAACCCAGCAATGCTGGACTCACCCTCGAGAGGATGCCTACCAACCAAACCCACCTCAAAACTCGCTGTTACCCCCGCCTCGGAATCACTACCTTAGCTTACCTCAAGACGGGCGGCGGTCCCTCACATACTCTTCACCCATTTATACTATTCGCCATCAGAACATTTCCTTCTCTTAACCATTTTCTCCACAACTTCGCTAACCTCTACCCATTCTTTCTTCCCTCTCAACATTATCTCCACTATGTTCTCCCAATACAATGCTATCCCGAGTCTCCCCTCCAACTTCTCTAAATCCGTATACTTCAATTCGATGACTTCACAGGGGTTTTTCTTTGATTTGTTTTTGGTTCGTTCACTTTTAAAAATCTCCTTCCAATCGTTCATATAATTTCAATTGTGGCATGATTTTTAACACATTGCTGCTGCTATATTTTGGTTTCGGTTCTGACCTCCACAAGTGTCAGAGAACATAGATAAATGTATAATGTTAGAGGGGATCTTATCTATGTACTTGGTCAGTATAGTTGCAATTTCATTGGATCCCCTCTTTCCATTAATTTCTTTTCAACAGAAACCTCTATTTTCTTTTCCCCCTTTATAAATTGTTAAATTATATACGCACAATTTTCTGCTATAATATAACTGTCCTACGTCTGATGATGGTAGTTGAAGCACAATCTGCAGATTAAACGTAATTGTCTGAAAACTTTCGTCATTATTGGCTTTTCTTTTATCGTTTTGTTTTGCTTGATAGCATTCTTCTTTCCTGTTCACATGATCCTCTTAAGATGTTCATCATCCTTTGTGGAATAATGTTTTGTGAAAATACTGTACTGATCTTTTTTGGGGGTGTAAAAGGAGAGGTTGTATTGTGGAGGTTGGAGGCAATTCTTCAAGTTTAGTCAAAGGTAGATCTTAGAATTTATTGTTTTGCTTAGAGGTTAAAGGCAATTCTTTGAAATTAGCAAAAGATAGATCGTATAAATTACTATTTTTCTCATAGGTTGAAGCCGATACCTCAAAACTAGGAGGCGGATGAAGTTCTTTCTTATCTTCCGCCACTTCCAATTTTCATCTTCTTACATATCTTCTTCGCTTTTTTTCTATCTCCGTCTCTTCCTTTACCGTGAGATACACGATTTCTCTTTCGTGAAGACATACTAGTTTTCTCTAAAACCCCCCATCCTCCTTACGTCTTCACCAATCCTTACCTTTATTATTCCTTCCATCACCTTACCCATACCACACAGTAGACTGATGGGCCTGTAGTCTCATATCCGTTTTCCTTCCCTACCCGCCTTCTTCACAAGTATCACTTTGGTCACCTTCCATGCCTTCGGGAATTCTTCCTCCCTCAGTACCTTGTTGAAAAGCTCCTAGAAATACTCCCCATCCTCCTCCAGTAACCTAGAAGAGGTGAAATATACTTCTACAAAGAAAACTTGCAAGTTAAGGCTGCTTCCAAAAAATCCAAATTCAAAGCTGCTTTTAAAGAAACACAGATCGATTTGCCAAATTTCCTCTACTACTATTTTGCAGTCCATCCATTTATTACAAAACAACTTGTTGGTCTCCGTTCTAGAATCCTCTAATAAAAATAATCAAGTTTAGTTTTTAAAACAAGATATTTTTGATCTGCAGGTACCATATTTGCTAGGATGGCGCCCGATCAAAAGCAGCAACTCGTTCAAGAACTTCAAGGATTGGGATACTGTGTGGGTAAGTAACTTTTGAGGAAACCATCTCGCAGTTTTTTTTATAATTACAGCAAAAATTAGGTTTAAAATATTAAAAAATAAAAAAATAAAAAAATAGTATCCTACTAAATGGAAAATTAATTTTAAAATTCGTATTTGCCCATATTTTGAGTCCGTCCTTAATTATTTGCCGTTGATCGAGGTTGAGACTTGACTTGAAATTGTACTCAACCTTAAATACGGGAGTTAAGGGTGCAATTGCAAGCCTCGGCTTTTGGGATGCATTTATAAAATTAAAAAGTGGCTGGTACCCAATCTTGATGAAACAATTTTTGCTTCCTTTTGTAACCATATTATGACGTTGGGATATGATTTATAAAAATATTTAGTTTAGTTTAAAAAAAAATAACAATATACCAAAAGAAAAAATGTAATTTACAATAAAACAACTATTAATCTTAATTTCGTCTTTAATTAGTTGTAAAAGATATTTCAATAATTAACAAACTTTATAAATGTTTATTACAACAAAAAATTATGATAGTTAAATACCTCGCCTAGGGGTGAGTAAGTTCATTATTAGCTCTGACTATATTACAATATTTGTTTCTTTAAGAAATTATAAGGGCGCCACTGAAATCTTTTTATTTTTTATGATACTACTGAAGAAAGTTGTTTTAAGCTGAGTTATTTAAATAAGTATCATTAGATGACAGAAAGATGTCAGAAAAAACTGTCTGTAAAGTAAAAAAAATAAAAATGTACCAACAGATAAAAGATAAATAGATTTCCTTGGTGCTAAAATGAATGAAGTTGAGAATACGTTACAAAAAAAAATAATCCGCAAACAGTTCTTTAAAACTACTAATTCTAATACAGTTGACGATACGACAATGATTTTGATATTACGTTTAAGAAATAAAGAAAAACGAGACAGCTATATAATATTATAAATGCATTTATTTACGTTGGTCGACTTATCTTTTTTTTACATCTGCAATCCATTGGTTGATCCAGGTCCAGATCCAGTCCACCAAGGTAGAACCAATCAGCGGTAATTCGGTAGTAACTCATTAATGTCTTTGAAATTGTAATGTCTTTGGTATTTTATATTTCAATGCTGTGAAAAATTGTCAGCATCAGCCACGTGTTCGTTTATTTTTTTCCGTACAAAAAGTACAAAACAGGGTATTCCGAAATCTACATTTATCATTAGGATATATTACAGAAAATACAGTAGTAACAAAAGATAAATTAATATAACAATTAGAATTCCAAAAATGTACTCAACTCGCCATTTTGTATTTTTTTATAAAAAAAATTTACAATTATTACTTTTAAATTGCCCTCAAAATATACTTGAAATAATTATTAATGTGAAAATTCTCATCTGATTATATAGTAGGTACTGTCAAGATTTATAGAAATTATATTTAAAATCTTTTACCAAAAATAAAAATCAAAAAACATACCTGTGTATAACACCAATGACAATAAGAGAATGAATCGTGGTTTAAGGTATTGGACTATGCCACATTAAAGATCGTGTATAAAGTTGGAATTACTGACAAGAATCGTTTACAATAATTAACATGTTAAGAATTCTATACAATGGATGGTGTTAGTGCCATATAATTAATTTAAAAATACTACGTTTCTAGTTAACATATCATATTACACTTTACACCTTTAGGGCCGGTTTTTCAATCGCTTGTTAAAAGCTTCTGTTACTTGACCAAAAGTTAACCATGACCAACAGCTAAAGTTTCTGTTAAAGGTTATGGCGTTTTTCAATGCACTATCTAACTTTTAGCTACGAAACTGCCAGGTATCATTAAATTTGCTGGGTTGGTAAAATTGATTTTTTGGTTTGGTTTGTTAATTTCTTAGAACGGTAAATAAAGATATTGTTTTGTGTTCAATTTAGTTGAGTTAACCTAAGTTTTTATGGTTTTAAATAGAAAAAGAAGATCTTTGTTTTTATTAGTTTTATTTATTTTGTTAAGTATTATTTTAAAAATTTTATATTTTCAAATGGAAACATCAAAGAAAAACAGGATATCTAATTTTCCACTATCTGATAAATCCTTGTTATTAAAATTAACAAATCATTTTAAAACAACTATTGAATGCAAAAAGACGGATGCCGTTACTTGGAGAAAAAAATATTTTTAGTTTTAAAAGAGAATTGAAATAAAAGCTTACCTGTCTGTGGGTGTTTCAATTTTATTTTCGATTTGTTCTAATAATAACATAACAGTTTCCTTTGAAAGTCGAAATCTTACGCAAAAATCTAAATCATCAAACTCTTCAAAAGGGTTCGACCTTTCTTTAACAATATATGGTCTCCTTTCATATTCAAGGTATTCCAATATTTCTTCATCATCATCACTCATACAAAAATCAAATATCTCCATTTTTCCGTTAAACAACTTGCTAACTACTAGTTACAAATCCAAACAGAGACTTTGAAGTGTTTGCTAATATAACAGAAACGTTAGCTTGTAGTCAACCTTAACAGTTAGTTGAAGAAACACTTTGACTCCTTGTTAAGGGTTAACTGATAGCTAAATTTGCTTAGCTGGAGATTGAAAAACCGGCCCTTAATTGATTAAAAATGATTTTAAAATGGTATTTTGGTTTTTAGCTATGTGCGGAGACGGTGCTAACGATTGCGGAGCCCTCCGAGCCGCCCACACCGGAATCTCCTTATCCGAAGCCGAGTCATCGGTGGCTTCGCCGTTTACTTCAAGAAACCCGAACATTGATTGCGTCTTGAACGTCATCCAAGAAGGAAGAGCCGCCTTGGTCACCAGTTTCGGCATATTCAAATACATGGCCGGTTATTCGTTATGCCAATTAATATCCGTCATGATTTTATACAGCATCGAATCGAATTTAACCGACATGGAGTTCTTGTACATCGATTTATTCATCATATCGATAGTTGCTTTCTTTTTCGGTCGAACGGATTCCTATAAAGGTAAATTGGTGAAGGAAACTCCGCTCAGCAGTTTAGTTAGTCTATCGCCGATCGTCAGTTTGTTCCTGCAGTTGAGTCTATTGGCGGTGTTTCAAGTAGCCGCGTTCGAACATTTAAAATCCGAACCTTGGTACGTTCCTCTAAAACCGGAACTCGATAACAAAGACGATAACGTAGCCTGCGTCGAAAATTACACCATCTACACGATTTCCAGTTTTCAGTATATCATTCTAGCTATAGCTTTCTCCAAAGGTAAACCGTACAGGAAGAATATTTTCTCTAATTACGGTCTAATCGTTTCTTCGTTGTTGATGACTGCCGTATCGGTTTATTTGGCTTTGTACCCATCGAAGTTTATCAGCGATCAGTTCGAGTTGGTTGTACCGGAAGATTTTCAATTTCGACTGTATCTCGTGATCTACGCTTTCGTTAATTTCGTTCTTAGTCTTTTAGTAGAACAAATCGTCATCGAGAAGATATTCTTCAAGAGATTGAGATTCAAGTTTCACAATATCGATAAATCGAAACGTAAATATTTAGCCATCGAGAGAGATATGAAAGCCGATCGACAATGGCCGACTCTAACGTCGGATTTCAAGTCCGCCGTCAGTCCGACTTCGCCGCAACCGACTTGCACCGCTGAATTCGTCATCGAAAAAGAACGTTTCGACAAGAACCACGTACTCAATAAGTTGTACGACTCCGCTGACGGTGCGGCGGTGCAACATCGAAGTTTACCCAACACCCCGGCTAAGCTCGCCGAAAACTTCGTTTACAGCTCGCCCAAACGTTTGCAGTATCACGTAAACGGCAACGAAACCGGGTATTTCAGTCAAGAGGATCTTTTCTCCAGTCTTCCTTCCGAAAATCAAACCAGCACTCGATCGGAGACTTATAAGAGTTTAAGTAACGGTACAACTTACGATCTGGCTAGTTCTACCGTTAATATACCGGAGTTGCCGTTCGACGATTCGAAAAGTTTCGTTTTACACCCGGATGGAAATGGGGAAAATAATTCTCCGGTTAAAGTGAACGGGGGGGTGAATTACAGAAGCAGCGGTGAGATCGTACAAAACGGCGTATTGGATCACGAGAATTGTTTGTCGCATTTTAATAAATTCGGAACGAGTCCTCCGCATCATACGGACGGTAGGAAACATTTAGAAATGAACACTTTGGATACTAATAGGTGAGATGAGGTTTTGGTTGGATTTTCGTTTAAAGGTTTTAAAATGTTCGCTTTCAGTTGATATTTTGGTGAATCGGTTGAATGGGAACGGTACTATTTTTGTTTTCGTGGAAAAATGCACATTCCGAACGGTTCGATTTTTAATTTATTTCGATGTTTTGATAAAAATCTCGTCAAAGCGAGTTATCTTAGCTGATAAATGATAGAAAAATATAAATTTGGAAAAAAAATTGTTCTATACTAAAACCAGTAATGGTTGAGAGTAGAAGTAGGCACAGTTGACAGGAAATCGGGGGCGTGCTTATTAATTTTTAAGAGGGTTAAGAATGAAAGAAAAATTCTTAGTACAATTATTTCAAATATTAATGAGGGGTGCTAGAAAATACACATTACAAATTTTTGATAATAGAATATAACAGCGCACACAGGCGAATTTCGAGAAATTCGTGGCCAAAATATATTATGGGGTAATATGGGGCAAAATTAAATTTAAAACATTTAAAACTTCTGTTAATAATAAAAAACTTGAAAAACACATGTTCTTTGAAAAATTATACAGGGTATAAACAAAAAAGGTTAAAATACAAAAAACATAAAATAATTGCGAGAAATTAAATTGAACATCCCCAAACGCTACCTTTAATTAGTTATAGATAGACATCTATGTAAATTATTATATTTTATGAAAATGAACAGGGGTATTCAAAAATATCTCTTATATAAAATAAATTACAAAAAAAAGTCATTTAATTTGAAATAATAGATATAACTTTTGGCCGAGGTCCTGCAACAAAAAAAACTCAATGAGTAAAAAATGTAATGTTTTTTTTATTGATTTTAATTGAATCCTTTATTTCAAAAACCAGTTAAGCAACAAAAAATCCAAAAGTCAAGTGCAAACTTTATATTATTTTTTACATATTGTCATTATAACAAAAGTTGTATGCGCATCAAACAGTTATACAAGGGGATAACTTTCAATAGAAAAACATGTCAATTTTCTAAAAGAGAAATTCTTTGGTTGCTTGGAAGTTTTCTTTGATTACTCAAAACCAACAATATTTCTTTTGACTGGTTTCTGAAACAAACGATTCAATTAATTTATGGCTTACTATAAGAACCCATATTGGTTTACAGACGCATGTTTACAAATTATTCGTTTGTATTTTTTGTGACACTTTGTATACATTGCATTTTCAAAGTAAATGCCCCACAATATTTTTAATTTGTTTTCTACCATTGTTGTAACTTTACTTTTTCTTAATCTTGAATAAAAAACTCAAAACATTTATTATAAAGACAAAATATGAAAATTGCCCCTCTTGCTTAAATATTGACTTTAGTAATTTTTGAGTATTGGTAGATAATAAAAAATTAATATTTCAAAAAGGGGCAAACTATTTAAACTGGATAAGAATATACACATCCTTAGCCAAAATTTCCCGAAAAAATTCTTAGGTGCGAAGACATTCCACACTACTTAGTGAAATAAATATAAACATTTATTTTGTAATTTTTTGTCTTATGTCTATATATTTACGTGTATCTAATTTCGCTATTAATCTTCGACCCTGTATATGGTACTAAAATTATCTACTTACCACTAGTAACTGCCTCCATAATGCACGAAACGAACTTAACACTGCAACTATCTTCAAATTTGGCTCAAATATAAGGAAATTTTACTGCACACTTGAATTAAATATCACTGCTTTCAACTAACGTCAACTTTAGACAGATCCACACCCTTCATTGTTACCACTACCTGGAAAAGAGTTGGTATTCGGACATCCCCCACCTTTTATGCGTTATGTTGTGACAGAATTGCCTGGGAAACTCTAATTTAATATTTTGGAATTTTGGCCACGAATTTCTCAAAAGTCGCCTGTGTGCAGCGGTGCGCAAACTATTTCCATTACCGACTCCCCATTTTGTATAAAATTTTGTCGCGACCCAAGGATAGACAGTGGATGTTTTTTTAATCGTCAACGTAGTTGAAGTGAAATCTTTGTGGTTGCGCTTATGCTTCTGCCTTGTTAGAGGCCTGACCAAATAAAACATAGATTTAAAAAATGGTTGTGAGTATAATTATTTTTTTAATAATAATGGTAATAGCCTTTTTCTTCAAATCAACATATTCGTTTCCAATTGATAACCAAAATTTTTGGCAAGTCAGAGACTTGAAATTCGCAGTGTTTCGTCGCTTGAAAGATCAATTAATTGTTCTTTTTCATTTAAAGGTATATTGGAATTAAAAATATCAAACGAAAATGGACCATGAATCCACCCTAATTCATTATCTGAAATTTTTTAAACCCTTTTTGAAAAGTTTTCTCTCAATGTTATCATATGATGGGAAATTTTATACCGGGAATTTTGCGACCCCGAAAAAATTTTTTCGACCCCTTCAGGGGTCGGGACCCATGGTTTGGCACCACTGGAATATAATATAAATGTAAAAAATACAAAATTACATGCTATCTTCAGGGTGTATCTACAATTCATACTGTAGAATTACAGCACATTAGCATAGAGTCATATTTTGGTGGCTGATGATCTCTTTTAAGACAGGGAAATACTCGCAATACAATTTGTTTTTCTCTTACTGATCGAGACTCCGACCGTTTTACCTTTTTCGACGTGGAAGGCCCGAACCAATGATACGCTCGTGCTTGCATTTCTGTGGCCTGCGACCTGTTACGGTAGAGTGACAAAGATAGAAATATCGTTGTGTACAGCGTCGACACTAGTTGTAGATAATAAATACCTAACACTATACAGAAAATAATGAATTTTAACTGATCAGTAATCAGGAAATGTATAAGTATTACTCATTATTACATAAATAATACCTTTTAATCGTACTAGCATTGTGTATTATCTATAATTTGCCACAACCTACAAGTCTACTGCTTACTATTATATTTTGATTCTGCTATAAACTGGTAACGTAAAATTTAGATATGACAACGTGCTTTACTCTCAATCATTATTGGTTTTACTATAGTTGACATTTTTGATCGAGTTTTGAACAATTTCTATGCATTTTTATGGTGATAGTACTTATTTATCATAAAAAACATTAACCACGGTGAAAATTGCTCTTATTCACTGTTTTTGTGAAAAATTGTGACAGAATTCTTGTACTTACTACTAAAAATTTCTTTATTCGCTGATGGTATCAAAGTAAAACTAAGATAAGTTTAATCCAATTTAAAGTTCAAGTAAAATCTATTTCTTTTGATAATTAATCTGATTAAAACAACTTCAATATGTCAATCTGACGATGATAGTTTATAGAAACAACTGTCGTTGAATTAAAAAAGCTAATTTTTTAAATGAAAAGAGGAAGTTTATTGTTCATATGTTTTAAAAATGTAACCAAAAACACTTTTTCCGCCTATCTTGCCGGAAAAGTATTGTTTATCAACCCAAGAACGGAAAATTCATAACGTCTTGGATTTAACATTTGTAAATTATACTTACCAATCTGTCTAACCTTCAACTTAACAATACATAATTGTATAAATTCTACAATACGAGCAAGGTTTTCTAAAACGCCTACTGGCGCCGTGATATACGTGCTTGTCTTCCACCTGCGGACGGCTGGGATTCAATTTTCAACCACAATGCTAATGATAGATTTCCGGTGCGGAAACGTTAAAAGTTTCGTCATAGACGACTTTTCTCACGTCCTTCTCCTGCGACGTTAATCCGACATCGACCTGCTTTGCCTTTACATAACAATAGATAATTGCATAAATTCTACAATAAGAGCAAGGTTTT
Organism: Ophraella communa; assembly: GCA_035357415.1. Lineage (NCBI taxonomy): Eukaryota > Metazoa > Arthropoda > Insecta > Coleoptera > Chrysomelidae > Ophraella > Ophraella communa. The sequence continues at coordinate 21,155,147 of CM068983.1, forward strand.
CTAAAACGCCTGCTGGTGCAGTGATATACGTGCTTGTCTCTCAACCGCGGACGGCTGACGAATGGTTGGGGTTGGCGGCGAGACTGCCGACGTCTTTTCTTTTACCTCCTTTGGTTTTGGAGTTTCGTTTTCCTACTCTCGTAGGATCGAAGTTCTCCGGCTTTCCTATATAACCGGAAGCGATTTTTCTCATCTCTTCGCTAGAATATACTTTCTTATCCATGGCGATACTTTGAGATATATTTTAACAATATTTAGACTGTCGTGTGTATTGTTAGCATCTTTTGTTATCCTTCAGGATCCAGGCGATTAAAATTGACATAATATACTATTTTGCATCAGGCATTTCTCTTTTTTACTGATTAACATTTTAAAACCATTGCTCAAATCTGCTAAAAATATTTAATAAAAAATTCTTAAAAATCTACCATGAATTTAGTTTTACTTTGATACATCTTGAAACTTTTATTGTTGTATTAATAACTTATCAATTTTCAAGCGAATAAAGAGTGTTTACTGTATCAGAGACATTCGGTATATTCGTAGGATCACAGAAACTACAAGTTTTCAGAAATTATCATGTTATTAATTGACTAACGCGAATTTTTCTTCGCGATTTACCCTACGAGTTACTGAATGCTTAAATATAATTTTCCCAAGCGTCTTCCAGTTTGTATATCACTATTAGAAATTTTTGAGATAGTTTTTGAGTGTTGAATGTAAAGATTTTTGTAGAAATTTAAATTTTCTGTAACTAGTTTAAGCTAAACGTGAAAACAATTAACAATTGTATTAATTATTTTTTAATTTACATAAGAGGTGATGCATTTTTAACGATATTCCAGTTTCCTTGCGATTGTCTCAACAATTCTGGTCCTTCGAGCCGTCATCCTCCTTAACGTTTTCCAAACAATAAAAATGCTTCACCAAGTCATTTTGATGTCAAATAGAGCAAATACAATTGATACAGTTGATGTATCGTCAATTATTTATAAAATTGTGGGAAAAAAGATTTTGACTACAATTTAAAACTTACTTATCTTAGTGTCTTCGATAGAGAAAAAAAAGTATTAAAACAATAGTCCTTGGCTAGATTAAGTGATAAAATTTAGTGATTAGATGTTAAATTTGTTGTTAACTATTTAGCTATTCATTGTATTGGGCTCGGGAGTAGGGTATATAAGATATTCCTTATCTTCATTTAGGGGTAAGTGTTTATGGGGCGGTAGCTCGAATCCATCAAGTGGGTGGTTCTGTAGTGATATTGATTATATTTTTTTTTTATTGAGAAAAATAAGAAAGGGATAATCCTAGTAGAAGGTAATTATAGTGCCAATTTAGATTTTTTTACTAAAATTTGAGTGTCCAAAGCCTTGGATGCACTTTTCTAAATAAATTAGTAGAAGTAACTTTTTTGTTATTTTTTTGCTAATCAAGGAATAAATAAGAATTTCTTGGACTTTATTTAAAAAAAAAAATGTAATTCCTTGTTAGTGCCAGGTAATTTCCTTGTTTTTTTTCGTCTATATTAATACTATTTATTACGCACTCAACACTGCTACATTACAATGTGTTCCTATATTGTATTTAATTGTACTTTTTTTGGTTTATTTTTCTTTACTTGATAACTATTAAAAGTTACCATAATTGTTTTTAGTACTTATACATATGAATTTGCTTTCTTAATTTTTGTTTTAGAAATTAGATTAATTTACATAACTTATTTATATCAAACATGTAAACGACTATTTATTGAAATAATAAAAAAATACGTAGAAGAAATTGGATTTTATTTACAGCCCAAGAAGTAGTTGTTTTCTCTTTAGGAAACGTCAAACCTGGTTTGAAAATTTTATATTATCGTATTAACTACTTATCAGTTTTTATCGATTAAGCACTTAATCTTTATCCACACATAGAATAAGGCGTAAGAGTTTTTCCTCTTACTGATGAACCAATACTACCGAAACCGGTCTGCGAATAGTATGACTTCCCTTTCATTTGCGAAAAGACAAAGATCGACTTGGCCGATACTGGCCATCACATTTTCTTTTTAAATATAGTAAATATAAAAAGTAGTCGTTTTTTATGGAAAATGGTTAAGCCCTGTTCGGGAATGATTTTAAACCTCAGAGACTGTAGGTGTCTTCTTTATAGAACAATGAGTGGATCGAAATTACCTTCAAATTCACGACCATAAATTTTAGTAGCAGCATACGTATGAAAATTTTCCATTTTTGAATTTTAGAAATAACAAAAATAAGCTTTAAATGTCAGTCATATATTCCGAACTCCGATTGGTTGAACACACACTCTAACCAAACCCGTCCCTTCCAGAATGCATCCCTCTAGGAGCGGTGCATTCCGGGAAGAACTTCCTCCACCCCCCCATCACGTCCGATGGGGGCCTCAGTACTCGGGCTTATGCTTTTCCTTCTATCTTGGTTCGGAGATGGTTTCCAGGTGTCTTCTGTTTGGTCCGGGATGGTGCTTTGCACCTTTATCCTCCTGTCTTCTTTTTAGGCGTTCAAGAGTGTGTGCTTTTCGCTGCCTCTGAAAAGTTAGTCCTTGGTCGACGAACTGCGGCTAAAGGTAACCTTAGAGAGTGGATCCACTTGTTAAAGTTGTCCCTACTCAAGAATCTGTGCATCTCCCTTGGGATGGGCAGAGTCTTTTATAGGTGGTTCCTCTTCTGTCTGCTTCTTGACAGATGTTGTTTCTTCTTCGCTGTCCAGCTGTTTCCTTGGTCTAGGATGTCTCCTGTAGCCATCTGCTGTGTAGTTTGTTAATTCCCTAAGTGCTGTGTTCGGGTGTGTCCTGAGTTCTTCAAATCTTCTTCTGGCTCTGGCTTTCATGATTTCTTCTGTCTTCTCCTGGTCTAGTTGTATATTTCTTATGTACGTACCATGGGACGTCTGCTGCTTAGCTGATGTTCTGCTGTGCTTGTATCTTCTTTTTGTACGTTTTGGCTGTGTCCCCAGGTTACGGAGGCGTACAACATGATCGGAATGATGATGGCGTTTATTAGATGTGCTAGTTTGGATTTTCTTCCTATGAGTCCTGCTTTGTGATGTTTTCCACGTGTTCTTTGAAGGTTAGTCCTTTGTCCAGTATCACTCCTAGGTATTTGGCCTTGTTTTTCCATTGGATATCTTCTCCTCCTATGTTGTTTTTTTCCCTCTGTTAGTAAAGTAGACTGCTTAAGTTTTCTCAGGGTTTATTTGGATATTCCATGTCGTGCACCATTCGTCTATTTGGTCCATAGCCTGTTGGAGTCTTCTTGTCACCATCCTTGGTTGAGTGTTTCTTGTAACGATAGCCGTGTCATCTGCGTAGAGAGCCATCATTGTGTATAATCGGCCAGGCTTTTGGGGTAAAATCGACTGGTACCACCAAATAATATTAAACTACCCCAAAACCACGTCGAAAATAATCCATTTCAAAACTTACCTTTTTAATAATTTGTTTAGAATAACTAAAATAAATGATAGGATAATAAGAAAACAACAATTGTAACATTTATTTATTATTTAAAAATATAACCCCCATTTAAGACACACAATGACCCCTTAAAATGTCATAAAACGTTTCGTTCAAAAAATACTACGGCTAAACATTCAAAAAAGACAGCCTTTTATACTTAGTAACAAATTATTCCACTTCAATTGAGTAATCAAAATAGGCACAATTTAATTTCCATGAAAATAAATCACAATAAATAATAAAAATATTATCAGAGTATTTTAATTAATTGATCCAAATCGATGAGAATTTTTATAAACGTGACAATAAAAAAGTCCAACTTTTTTTTAAACAAAAAATTTATTATCCGATAAATAAAGAAAGACTTTTTAGACACGTACATAGAAAACTACCTAGAAAAATGAGCAGATGTAACAGTATCTTGCATTCAACATTCTTTTGCCTTATCTCAGTTGACATAAACACTAAATAACCTTGACTAATGAGTATTTAAATAACGCTTTCTTGATAAGATTGCTAAATCTGCTTGTGAGGAAACCCGTACACCCGTGCATTATCTAAATACCGCAGAATTGATAAAATATAATACATAACATTTAATATAATCTCATTTTTCCAGGTAGTTTCTTTAGACCAATTAAAAATAAAATTTTTATAAGAATCCCAACGATACATTTTATGTTGAGAGACCTTTTGCCTTCCGCCTAATTCTTGCGTACGGCCCCACATCCGGATCCATTACAAAGTCGTACAAAACGGCCGTCCAGCTGTGGTGTTGGGGTAAATCGTCATAGAACTCCGCTGCTATCCTTTTCACCTGAAATGATTCGTTTAACCCAAAAATAAAACAATATTCCAGAATTTACACAAAAAAGTTTAAGCACTTTACATTTCTAAAAGAAAAACAACTACTCTCCGGGCTAGGTCATCTATAATTTAATTCTAAAAGAAAAACAACTACTCTCCGGGCTAAGTCATCCCCTTTGTTCCGCAAATGCAGAGTAGATGGCGTCTACGCTTACATGAACTATATTTACTGACATTCCTATAAAAAGTTAGAAAAATTGATACATTACCTCTGGTAATCTTGATCCGGGTACAGCGGGAAAATCATGATGTTCGTTGTGATAACCTACGTTGAATGTTATCCAATTTAAAGGACCGTAGTAACTGTAAGTTTCGTATCCTTTTTTAAACATGTAGTGTTCGCTGATAAAGTGACCAGCTACTGGATGGAGACCCATCGCCATAAAGGAACCGAGGAGGAGGTAACCCAAAATTCTACCACCTGAAAATAAAATAAATACCCACCCTTTAGAAGAATTAAGTATTGCAATAATTAAGGTATGTCCAAAGGTGCAGATTTTTTTATAACGTACAATCACTGTGTTCCAAATCTTATCAGGTATTAGACGAAGAAAAATCAAAGTCAATGTCACAAAATTTTTATTTAAAGTATTGAGTTTCGGCCTATCTATAGGCCATCATCAGGCTAAAAGTTAAGTACAGAATTAGAAGATATACAGATTTACAATAGTGATACATACCTTAAAAACTTACAAAGTGATACAAGAAAAATAACATCCACCATGCTAGCATCAACTTAGCAAAGAATGGATAATAATGTGAGAAAAACTATGGTTTTCAGAAATAACCATAGATAATAAATAAAACCATAGTTTTTCTCACTCAAATGTTTCTAGATTACATAAATGTTTTAAAGGACCAAGGATGAACTTGTTGGAAATGTTTGAGATTAATGAAGTTGCTAAACATAGTACACTTGTTTGTTTAAATGAACAGTTAAAACCTAGAGACCCTTACATTTTTCTTAATTTGCCTTTTTGATTTCTTTTCTACGTCTAATGATCAGTCACATTTGTGTTATGGATGATTTACTTCTTTTATCAGGTATTGTTTTTGTGGTCATTAATAAATTATACTTTTAGCTAAAAATATTCGAAAATATAGCACCATTTCCATTTCCGTACAGACTTTCTGTCAGAAGTATTTTAGAATTAAGTGAATAGCATGTAACATGTCTATCTACCTTAGTTTATTTGTGTAATTTCAGTTGTTTAATCGTAAACGTATATAAAGATAGTGGCGCCCTTAACTCTTATATACCACCAATCCTTTCTATAGTAAGCATTAACTTGGAGATGAACCATAGCCGGGATCTCTTTTTGGAGAGTATAATATAGTTACAAATTGGCTCCCTGCCTTTTTGGGAACTATTAATGTTACAAGCATTAAGATGGCTCTATAATATTAAAGAAGTGTTACAGAAAAAAGAGTTGAACCTAGAATGGAATCCTCTGCAAGGCTGAAGGATCAAGCATTGTAGGTAAATGGTTAAGTAGACTTTGATAGTGCAGTTAAGAAACTGAGGAATTGATAGGAGTTTGCAGAACAACTCCTGAGGTGCCTGTTGGAGTGTGAACTTTAACATCATGGCTGTCTTGGTAGAAAAAACAGAAAACCTGTAATCATCCAGAACACCGGGGCTAGAATGTTACTGCTTACGATGAGGAGAGGGTACATCAAGAAGAAAGAAAAGGAGCTTATCGACCAAAAACTTTTTTTGGAGGAAGCCCGAAAGGAAACGTGGTTGCAGATTTTTGAAAGAATTGTCAGTATGGGGGGTTAAGAGAACCTTGGTACTTGCAAAAGCAGATTATAGACCTCTTCAAATATTATATCTGTCAGATGAGAAAGTACTGTAAATATCTTGATGGTCTGAACAAGGACATAAGTGGTATGAATTAAACCCTGAGAAAATTTGTGTGTACCACTATTTCTACGCTTACTACATGGGAAGATGGTCCAGTTTAAAGATCTCTTCTGACAGATCATTTCCTCAGATAGCTCACCACTCAACTGAAGAGAGAAATTGCTGTAGAACATGGTGGAGTAGCTGCTGATACTATGGGACTCTTTGGATTTCATTGGAGTTGAGATAAAACATTCACAGGCAAAATCAATTAGAGAATATAACGAGGGATTTCTGTATATGATTGTGTCATCAACATATAGCTAAAAATTTTTACGTGTGGGTTTATGATCGAGTTCATCGAATGTATTACTAGGTATAGAAGAAGGGACTATATTGGAGCCTTGGGAAACGCCTGCTTAGGGTCTATCCGATTTTGATACTGACTGCTATTAAAGATACACAACCAAAAGCTTTCTAGATTTCTTAGAAGATGACTGAACAGTAGAAACGTTAGGGAATAAATTATTGGAAAGATGAAGTTGTATAAGTTTTAAATTATGTGTTTGAGAAGATGCAGATGCAGAAAATGGACGTATTGAGAAATTAGATTGGGGAAAGATCTTCAATAGCTATGGCTTTGGGATCCAAGACATTGTTTTTGTCAGTTCGGCAAGCATATTTGATGTCAATTAGAAATAATGAAGAAAGGAGAGACATCTTATCACTTAAAAAGGTGTTAGGTGGTCTTCAAGGTCTGTACGAGCAGCAAAGTCAATGCATTTATTTGAAGGTTTTAAATTCTGGACATTCAAACGGTTCTAATGAGTTTTGAGCATATTTAAAAAGGGTTTTGAGATCTTGGTTTTGCATGTCTGCATCATTATTGGACTGACTGATTTAAATAATCTGAGAAAAATGGAGTTTTATTGAAATAGAGAAGGGTATGACAAAGATAAGATCTGACCAACAGTGGAAACTTACTAATCAAAATGCTGTATTAAGATTTGCAGAACAGATAATGGCCATCATAGTAGTTTTATTTATACAATAAAAAAAGCGAACATTATTTTTATAACAGAAATATTTTATTTGAATTCAAATTAAAACACATGTTTAAAAACAAGGACAACGTTTTTGCCGTATATTAATCTACATACATTATGAAAAAAGAAGAGAATAAAGAAAGTTAGTTTATTTATAGGATGTAAATTCCTTAATTTGAATACAAAGATTGTAGCTTTCTATCTCAATATCACAAACCTTTATCGAATAATACTGATAATGTTTACTTTTAAAAATTATTTAATTAATACTAAATTAAATACAAAATTGATAAAAAATCATAAGAAAAACCCAAACACGCAATTTCATTAAAATCTGTGACATTGATTTTCTGTTTCCCATCAGCCACGTATGAGATATAAATAGTTTGATAAAAAAACGTTCAATAATAAGTTAATTTTACTCTTATCTAACTTACCAAAAAAGTAAACCACTATGGCATCGAAAATCAACTGGATCACCAGATTGACGAATTCTAAATAAGTCGGTGGTTTCGGGTAGATAACTAATGGACGAAAAGCGTAGAAAAGCGGTTGGAGCAGTACCCAAACGAATTTTCCGAATGTTGTGCAGAACAGCTTGGCTTCTACGTACGTAGGAATATCTGTGTCTTTAAGTTCGTCGCCTTGATACTAAAATTAAAGAAACATGTCTACAAAAACCATTCTTTCATTCAAGAGCAATAAATATGATTCAAAAGGTTTTCTACTTACATCCTCTGGTTTGGAAATCTTTGCTTATTTTGAGAAAAAGTAGTTACCTCGCACTGTTGACGACACAATGATGTCGAAAACCCGTCTGCGAGTAATATTGCTCCCCTTTCATTTGCAAAACAATCACGTTTTCTTTTGACAATCGTTGGGACATATAGCCCAGGAAGTATTTTGCATTTTCGTTAGAAAAAACTTGGAAATTAGCAAAGATTGTCTACCCCTCGTTTGATAAATCATTTTTTAATTAATTGTACTATACCCTTAGTTTTTGGAAGTCCATCTAACAAACAAAATGTAACTTAAATGTCAATCTGACGATGCTAATCCTAGCGAAACGGCCGTAATTGTAATTTAAAAGCCAATTTTTTCAAATAAACTTGGAAGTTACGTTCAAACGAAGAATTTTTTATTATTCTTAATAAAAATAGTACCATCTGGTTTAAACTATGTCGAGGATTGTATTTTAAAATCACAAGAATTTGTTGTGTTTACTCATTCATACAGATAAGCAATGTTAATATTTAGAAACAGATTATAAATCAGCTGACATAAGGTAAATGTTCAGGAGTTATAACTCTGTTAGAAAAGATTTTACATAATTATTTGATTTATACTACTAACCATTGCCTATGTATTCACCCTTACTTTGTAGAACACAAAGTAGACAATCATTTATAAACTTTTTCCATTATTTTAAATAAAAACTGTAATTACTAATCAATAAATATTAAAAAAAGTTGTTTATTCTGTATTCTAAACAATTGCTTATTATTATTTAAAAATATTCTCGTAATAATTGTTTTAATGTACCTTTTATCACAAACTTAATTAAGATAAGGATTATGATTTTGGCTTACAGGTTATTGCAATTGAACAAAGAAAAGATAAAAGTGCATCTAATTAACAATACAAAACATTTTCTTAGAACAATATGACTCATCATTAGTTTTAGGAGAACTGAAAAAACATTATCTATAGTCTATACAATTTGCAGATAAGCAGACATCAAAACATTACCATGCGTCAATCACATGAAAAAAAGAAAGATTAAGTAAATTAAAAAACTATTTTGTTTTATTCCCAGTGGCGGTCCTTAGTGTATTTTAGTTCAGGGAATGAATATTTATTATAATTCCATTTTAGGTACTTAACAAATATCATAATTTTGGTTAACCCTGTAGAAATAAATATTCAAATGATTACATTGTTGCAAAGGCAATAAGGGATAGTTGAAGAGTGTTTGGCACTGCAGACATGTTGGTTTAATGATCTGGAGACAATATTGTGGGAGTTAATCAGAGGACTGAGTATGATCTATCTTTTTAGGATGTTACCTAGAATACTGATGAAGGAACTGGACCTGAAAGATTTCCAATATTTTCAGGATGTAGAAGTATGAAAGAAATTAATTAACTAATTTTCATATATTTTTGGGATGTTGAGTCATTGCTGGAACAGTTTTTCCTAGTTTGGTAGGAACATTTAATGTCATTAAGAGAAAATAGGGGACACACTATGAGAATGAAAGTTTTAACAAATTTACTTATATTTTGGAACAATTTACTGACTGAGATTATACTAGCACCATCAACAACATCTTTTAAAAACTGATTAGATCCAAGTTTTGATTGATATATAGTTTTAACTTTTCTGGCTCCATTTAATTGGTGTTTTTTTTTTATTTTTTTCTGTTCAAATTTAATTTTTTTGTTTTAAATTCAATTTGTACTTTATTATCCAATCAACTTTTTCTACTTTTTTAAGCATTATAAGAATCTTAATCAGTGTTGCAGATAATTACTTGTTTGTATTAAAAAAAATCTACATCTAGATGCATATTTTTGGTAGAATTTTAGATTAAAAATGTTTTCAAATACTATAATGCTCAATATAAAATTATGGAAGAATTTTCCACTGATATGTGATAATAAGCGTTCTTTAAGTAATTACAAAAGACTTACCCTGTGATGTTCCAGGTGATACTTTTTAAAACTTATAGAAACTGGTAATCCTATCGGCAAATTAGCGAAATAGCCGAAAAGTTTGTTGCGCATTGGTCTGGCGTGTCCGAATGCTAAATTATGCGAGATTTCGTGTATAGCTGAAACAAAACAAAGAAAAATTACCCGGTAAAATATTTTTTTTCTGAAAAGACGCACCCAAGTGCCAATATTTTAACTTGAACTTACCTAACATTAAAGAATGATTGATTACTCCTCCTATGCAATATGCTGCCAAAAGTAGTACTGGCCAAGATCTATCTTTGAGTAAAAACATTAATAAAAATTGTGTGAGTACCATTCCCGTTACTACCCATTTGAAATTCGGATCGTGTCCAAAAAGTTTCTTTATTTGCGGATATTTTTCTAAAAATGTAAATAAAAAAATAATTTTTTGCCAAATTTTTAAATACTCTGTATAATTTTTGTAATAAAGTGGCTTTGATAAAATTTAACATGCTGTTAGTTAAGTAAACACTTGAGAACCTATCATATCAATGTTATTACATAATGGGGTATTCTTCAATCTGTTTATCATTGGTTTAGTCTTGTGATCAAAATTTTCCGTCGCTAAATTCTCAAACTACAATTTTATTGAGAGGATATTTTGCAATGTACGTTTCTTAAATTGTCTCTATCAGTGCCATATTGTTCAAAACTCTTTTAAATAATTAAGTAAGTTAAATAATGTTAAGTACTTTAATAACCACACTGACTAATTGGTAATACATTATCATATTAATTGTGTAAAAGATAAAAAATATTTCGTGATAAAGGAATATTTCCAATATCAATTTAATCATTAAAATAAATCGATTACGTTCAACAGCAAGAAGATTACAATTATTTTATTTTGATATATCTAATTTACATGTGCAATCTGGTAGTCTTAAAGTTCTAAGAATACAGCGGATAATTAAACGAAAAAATTTGTTTTTTATCATGGACTCGTTAAAAAATTGTCTGGCGGAATAAAATTACCATGTATAAGTAAATAACAAATAACAGTTATAATTTTTTAATAAAGCTTATGTCATATACTTTTACCGTTTTGAATGAATAAAAAATGTTATTTTATTTTATTATATTATTGTTAGTGTCTGTTTTTAGTATGGTATTAAAAATGGTCTGAACTGTCTAAAAACTAAAATAGCTTCTCAAACCAAAATCGATTTGAATGATAATTTTACCAAAAAAATTGTATCTGTGTGACAAGCACGTCCTTGAATATTTTTAGGTAATCGTTATAACAACATATGCAGAAGGATTAGATAACCACATACTGGACATGATAGACAAGAATTAATAAAAACTAACCTAAAATAATTTTTCTGCGACTAGCGTGAGGTTCTTCAGTATATACCCACTCGAAATCAGTCCTAGATACGCGTTGTCCCATTGTTATAAATTATATTCGTTTTATTGTACTAAATAAATGGGTTTAATAATGATTTAAAAACACCGCTCCTTGACTCATCTTTCACTCCTCGCGACACAACTCGGACAACCACACAAATTCCTATTAGAGTCACGGACTGCGACTGATTCGCCCATTTCCTATCTTTTTTGCGCGACCAGTGATAATAAAATAGAGTACAGGGGCGGCCTAAACTATTTTGCCAATAAAAATTCAATTTATTTACAGGAAAAATATTATTGGTTTGTTACTAAGCGGGGTATACTTTTGCTTACCCGCTAGAAGTCTACTATTTCTAGCTTTTTAAGAATATCTAATTCTTGTTTTCAGTCACAAATGTTTATTTAATACGGTATCCGCCAAAATAAACAGTACCGAAACAGAGAGTTGTTTATGTAACATGGATTTGTCATATTTGACTTATAGTGGGATTCTGAGCACATCTTTAGGATCTGTTAGCAAAAATCTGTAAAAGTTAATATGGCAAACCCTACACCTTACAGATTCTGTAGCTTATAGGAAATGCTCAGAATTCCATCTTTAATTGTCATTAGTTGATATTTATATTAATAATACGCTGCACTTAAATTTGATTTAATAATGGTTCTAACAACGGAAGAAAAAGTGTTTTTGGTAGAGCATTATTTTCGTTCATACGGAAAAGGTCGTAATGATGGTCCAAGCTTATAACAGGTGTCAATAAAATATCAACAAAAATTTAATAAAGCAGTTCCTTGTAAAAGTGTGATGTTAGCTGTTGTTGAAAAATTTCGTCGCACTGGTAGTGTATTGTGTCAACGTAAAGGTTCTTCAGGTCGTCCAAAAACAGTATGCACTAACGAAAATGAAGGGAGTGTTTTTAACCAAGTTGTGCAATCACCTCAAAGAAGTCTTGTAAGAACTGCATGTAAACTCAACATTAGTGAAACGTCTCTATGTCGCATGTTCAAATCAATTGGTGGTTGGACAACGACTAAATGCTGCGGACAAACGTGCAAGAAAAATTTACTGTGGTCGCATGTTGAGTTTAATTTACGAAGATCCCGAATTTTTGAAAAACATATGGTTTTCAGACGAGAGTCACGTTCATCTTAGCGGCTATATTAATCGACAAACAACCAGATTCCTTGGGTTTGAACGTCCTGATGTCATTGTAGAGAAACCACTCCACAGTCTTCGAGTTACCGTTTGGTGCGCGGTATCTGGTAATGGAATGATTGGTCCTTATTTCGTTGAAGATGATAATCAGAATCCACTTACTGTCAACCAAGAACATTAAAGAGAGAAAATTATTATACCTTTTGTGAGAGATCTAAATAACTTTTGCGTGCACGAAATCTACAGTTTCGCACACAATGGTTCCAACAAGATGGTGCAACGAGCCATACAGCTGTGCGCACCTTAGACTTACTCCGTCAGCATTTCAATAATAGAATAATTTCTCAGGAAACATATTTCGAATATCCTTCTCATTCACCTGATCTGACGCCACCTGACGCATACGTTTGGGGCATAATGAAGGAAAAAATATTTCATTCGGAAAATCCGCCGGCGAATATTGCGAACTACGGGAAAGAATACAAAATATTTTTCGGCAGTTCCATCAACCATTTTTTATAAATATGTTTAGGTTAGGTTAGGTTTATTGACTTACAAAATCGATATGAAGCTTCTTCGCATCGAAATGGTGAACATTTTGAACACTTACATTACAGAAATTAAAAATTAATTTTTATTTTCGGTACTGTTTATTTTGGCGGATACTGTAGTTCTATTTCTTTGGTTTGTGGTCAAGTAGTATAAAGTAGATGTTTTGCAAAATGTGGATAATTTTAATCTATAAGCGTATAAGTGCCAATCATATACTATTTTCAAGTTACTAATAACAAGTGGCTATTACTATTTCATTGGTAAGAGCTAATGATATCTAAGCTCGAAATTACTCAATGCTTGATTTAAACATATACGACTTCCACAAAGTAAGGATTATTACAATAAATTTTATTTATTTGTTGTTTGAAAAACGGGTAACTGGAATTAATAATAGACCCGATTTAAAGAGAGTTTATGTAATATAAAAAAGTTTAGTTGAAATAACACATATAAAAATTCAGAAACTTAAAATCAGTGTTTAATGCCGACTCTGTCTCTCTGCTAGTATTGATATGACAGACAGATAATTGCTGAATATTCTGTTCGTTATATGAAAACTTGCGATTTCAACAAACAACTAATGGGCTTACGTCATGTCATGTCATTCATGTCAATGTCAAGCTAAATGATATAAGTAACAATTTATTATTGTTGATTTTTAATATTTACAAAATGTGTAGAAATTCCCATTGTACTCCAACAAAATAATGTAGATAGCCATGCCTCCGTTTCGAAGAAAAAAATCTGGAAAAAGTTTTCCCGTTAAAGTATGCACTCTGGACGCAGAGTTGGAATTTAATTTAGAAGTACGGTCATTGTTCATTGACTTTAGTGTTATTATTCATAAGTAGTGTTGATTTAATGAATTACTAATTAATTTTTTAGTGGAGGGCTACTGGCAGAGATCTTTTTGAATTAGTTTGCAGGACTATAGGATTAAGAGAAACTTGGTATTTTGGATTACAATATGAAGATTCCAAAGGTTTTATATCCTGGCTTAAGCTGGACAAAAAAGGTAATTAACAAACAAACAATAAATGAATATAAGAATATAGAGGTAATTACAAAAGAATCACCTTTCTGTTTTAGTTCAAGATCAAAGCATTCAGAAAAATCACCAAACGGCATCTTTTATGTTCCTAGCTAAATTTTATCCTGAAGAGGTAGCAGAAGAGTTGGTACAAGAGGTAACTCAACATTTGTTTTTCTTACAAGTTAAACAGGCCATATTGTCAATGGATGTATATTGTCCACCAGAAGCATCAGTATTACTAGCCAGTTATGCAGTACAAGCTAAGGTTAGTGAAATTAATTAGTCATGTAAATGTAACAATAACAAGATTTATTATTTTGACTTTTGTGTTTTTAACAATGTTAACTGGTACTTGTTAGCCATATTATACTTTTTAATTTGTTTAAGTGACTAATAATTTGTTTAGGTTTCAACAAATGTCACTTTACTATAATCTAATTTTCTATAAATGTAGGGGTCACTTTGAGTTCAAATTCATCTATATTTTATGCATTAGGTCTAGTAATTAGTAATTTCCAACAACATGTCAATTATTTACTCAATGTGTGATTCATCAATTTCTGTAACTGGAACAATATGTTTTTAAATACTTTAAATTTACATTTAGGAATAATGGAATGTTTACAAATAAAATAATTTCTTTGCAGTTTTCAAAACTATTTAGGTACTCCTTAAAAAGTTATTTGAATATGTTGGAATATTTCATTTATTATTTGTAGAAATCTCTATTCTTTTAGTTTGGAGATTTTGATGAAGACACTTATAAGCCAGGTATGTTGGCCAGTGAAGATTTGTTACCTCAACGTGTGATAGATCAATATCAAATGACTTTGGAGATGTGGGAAGAACGAATCAGGGTGTGGTATGCTGATCATAGGGGTATGTCACGTGATGAAGCTGAAATGGAGTATTTGAAAATAGCTCAAGACCTTGATATGTATGGAGTTAATTATTTCCCAATATTAGTAGGTATCGATTTTTATTCACAACAAACAATGCTTGTTTTATATAAAATCATGGTTTGGTAAATTTTTAGAATAAAAAAGAGACTGAACTGTGGCTGGGTGTGACAGCATTGGGTTTGAACATATATGAAAAAGAAAACAAGCTTCAACCCAAAACTACTTTCACATGGTCAGAAATAAGGCATATTAGTTTTGATGATAAGAAATTTACTATAAAACCCGTGGACAAAAACGCTCCAAACTTTGTTTTCTTTAGTCAAAAAGTTAGAATGAATAAATTGGTAAGTAAAATCCATACTTTTCACTGATAATAACA
The DNA here is from genome assembly GCA_035357415.1 of Ophraella communa. Taxonomy (NCBI): domain Eukaryota; kingdom Metazoa; phylum Arthropoda; class Insecta; order Coleoptera; family Chrysomelidae; genus Ophraella; species Ophraella communa. The sequence continues at coordinate 21,170,505 of CM068983.1, forward strand.
TTAACAATCTCATTAAGATATTAGATTTGTGTATGGGCAACCATGATCTCTTCATGCGCCGAAGAAAACCAGACTCAATGGAATTGCAACAGATGAAAGCCGCGGCGAAAGAGGAAAAACAACGAAGACAGGTACAGAGAAACAGATTAGCCAGAGAAAAACAATTACGAGAGGAAGCTGAACGCGAAAGGGCGAGTATGGAGCAAAGATTGTTGCAATACCAAGAGGAAATTCGGTTGGCCAACGAAGCTCTGGTAAGTTCAATTTAAAATAAAATGTATTATTGTATTGTTCATACTATTTAAGTAAAGATACCGTTGTTTAGATTAAATTTGTATTACAACAATGACATTTAATGACACACAATGTCACAGGCAATGCTGACTGTAATTGGTGCCAATACAGGAGATAATGTAGGGTTGCAGGCAACAACAAAAGAATTTGTGTTGGTTCCTGCAAATTTTCTATAAGTCTTTTCAGTTCTGTAATCTTTCTTGCTGGAATAATCTCACCTTCTTTGCTTAAAATGTAAAATTTATTTTTATAAGAAAGGTAAATATTTACTTTTACTATAATTTAAGGTTAATTTGTTATAATTTAACCAGTTTGCAATGTTTTGAAAATCATACTCTACTTTGGTTTTAAATTTTGCCAACTAGAATCTGTATATAAAATAGCCGTGTCATCTGCAAAACTAATTATCCTGCCTGACATGGTTGAGAAGATACTATTTATATAAATTGAAAAAAGTAATGGTCCCAAAACTGTACCTTGTGGAACTCCAAAAGTTACAGATCTTTCTTCACTTAAAACACCGTTAATTTTCACTCTTTGTTCCCTGCCAGATAAATAGCTCTTTAATAGTTGATAAATATTGCCTCTTATACCATAATGTTGTAATTTTTTTAATAATATATTATGAGACACAGTATCAAATGCCTTTTTTAAGTCCAGAAACAAACACATAACTGGAGTATTTTTATCCAAACATTTGCATTTGCATTTTCTATACATCTACCTTCTCTAAAACCAAATTGACAGTTGGATGAAACTTCAAATTTTTTTAGAAAGCTGTTTAGCCGTTTTTTTATTGTGTTGGTTCCTGAAAATTTTCTATAAGTCTTTTCAGTGATATAATCTTTCTTGCTGGAATAATCTCACCTTATTTGCTTAAAATGTGGTTTCTTCAGCATACAAGCTTATCATTACTCACTATAACAAAATAGATAATTTACTGTTTTGGAATAAGTAAGTTTCCAGTACAGATTGTAACAATATTAGCTCCCAAAAGGCAGGGAGTCAATTTGTAACTAGAAAACTTTCCAAAAGAGATCCCGGTTAAGAGACCCTCTCCAGGGGGTGGTTCGACTCCATGTTAATGCTCACTATAGGAAGGATTGGGATGTATAAGTAATAAGGGCGCCACTATCTTTTTGTACGTTTTCGATTAAGCAAACAAACTACACAAAAACTAAGGTGAGAAAGATAGAAACACCTTATAATTAGTTTAATTGAACAACAAATAAAGAAGCTACTTAAAACAAAAGACCGACCACGCTACACCCTTAAGACTTATAGTCTAAGGTATATAAATGAAACGGTTTTTAAAAATATTGATTATTTATTGAAACTGTACTTGCCGATAATGAACAGAAAGGAATTGCAAAAAGTGGACTTAACTTTAGGTTTCTGTACTGTCTAGAAGGGCGGCTGTAGCTTCTTCGTAGAGAATTAGGGATGAAAGTTTCTGGATGTGTATTTACTGGTTCTGGCAGCTTGAGATGTACTGGTTTTCTTAACGACTCAGTAGTGGTTTAGATTTAGGCTGCTGCAGCCTCATTATCAGCTTAAAATGGTTTGATGGTTTGAAGGACATAGGGACCTTCCAAAGGATGCTTTCAACTTAGCGGTAATTTGACTCTAACTTAGCGGGTTGTGTCTTCCAACAACCAAAAGGGAAGTTCACAAGAAGAGATACTAGAACGCTTTTCCGACTCTTCAAATCGGCATGTTATTCCAGAAAGGATATAAAATTATCATACTCGTCTATATATCAGAAGGGATGCGTTCGTCACATTCAATCGCAAGCGAGATGCGCGTTTTTTGTTTGGCCTCGTTCAAACAGCTACATAGTTACGTGTCTATAAGGGGTGTCTCGTGTACAGTAGCATTAACATTGATTCGGGGTCGGTTTTGACGTTAATAATAACAGTATCGTTTACGGTCGGATAATAGTGCAAGGTGACATGACGATAGACATGTTACAAGATGGATTTTCAAAACTTTATGCTATTACTTTTACAGTCACAACCAAAAAGTATTATAGATCTTGTATACACGGAAAGGTTTCATAATTTTCTTTTTTTAATACATTACCAGACTTTTAATTATTCATGCAAAATGTTTAAGAACTTTTCTTGCACAAGCACCATGAAAAACATAAATTGAATGCCTAGTTATCTATTTCTAATGTTAAAAAATAAGATGCTGGATTCACCTTTTTTAATTTACAGATTACAGAATTGGTGTTGTCTATTTATCACATTGTATGGTCTCCAAAACTCCTTGATATCCCAAATTGTTAATATATAAAAAGAAACTTTCATATCTTTTTAACTAGAAATTTTTTTGACTGAATAAAAATTTTAATGGCGTTCAATATTATCAAGTACATTAAAATTAAGATCTAATTATTGTAACATTGTATAGAGACGGTCTGAAGAAAGCGCAGATCTTCTTGCAGAGAAAAGTCGAGTGGCCGAAGAAGAAGCTAGGTTGTTGAGTCAAAAAGCAGCTGAAGCCGAGCAAGAAATTACTCGATTAAGATTGACAGCTATGAGGAAAGACGAAGAAAAAGTAAGTTTACTGCGTTACATTTATTTTTGTTGCAGTTTTTGGTAGATTTAGATTATTTTATTTGGGTTTGGGATTATTTGCAGGTTTCTTTGGAGAGAAAGACTAGAGAAGCGGAAATGTTGACTGCTAGATTGGTGGAAGAATCTGAAAAGAGAGCAGCCGAAGCCAATAAGTTAAAAGACGAGCTGTTAAAAGCGAGGGCGGCCGAAAAACAAGCAAAAGAAAAATTATTAGATTTTTTAAGTCGAACGACGTCGTACAACGGATCGAATACCGTTTCTCCTATATCTGTAAGTTGACAAAAATTTTATAGAAGGTTAGTTACTTCAAGCAAATTTATTTATTATTTTTTACTCACGCTTTAATCCGGGGGTTTTACCCAATACAAGGTAAATATTTAATTTATTTATTATATTTTTATCTGCACATTGATTTAGGATATTTTAATTCAACACTGCAAATAATTATAGTAGTTGGTCCTACAAAGAACATTAATCAAATATTTTTAAAGTAATTAAACTTCCTTGAAGGGTAAAATTAAACGACATCCACTTTGGGTATGTATACTTAAAACTAGATGTCCCACAAGGATCCATTCTTGGCCCCCTGTTGTTTGATTTCTATACATCTACTCATTTGATTTCTCTAAAACAAAGTTACAACAAAATTTATTACAGTTTTTTATGAGATATACTTAAAATTGCTAATTGTTTGATTAATAGTGATATAGCTGCATTTATAGCTTCCTACTGATCATTGATCCTACCAAATAAAATGTACAATTTTTTTTGAAGTCTGTTTACTGCTATATTGTGTTGTTGTGTTGTTCTTGCCAATTATTATTGATGAAATAGTTCTCATAAATGTATCAACTTGAAAACTGAAATTGCAGAAAGATGATATTAAGTTTTTGAGAGCTCAAAAACCAAGGAAGGATCAGGATGTGGAGTTTACTCCAGATCACTTAGCCTAAGGATTAAGTGGGGAATGGGAAAAAATACAAGCGTGGTTCAAACAGAACTGGCTGGTATCTCAATCGCCGCAAAAGAGCTAACCAGAAAAGAAATTTCTGGTACAAACAAAACAATCTGCACTGATAGTCGACAAGCCCTACTAACCTTGAATAGACAACGTATTATCTCAGGGTTAGCACTAGAGTGCCACCAAGATTTAGCTAACGCTAACTCTTTGGCCAGGATGGCCGCTGGACTGAAAATTTTGGGACCAGGCGATATTCATGGTTTGATGACTTCGACAATTGCTGAACTAGCGAAACGTTACACCCATACTCAATCCCTTAAGAGATGGGATGAAACCAAAGGATGCAGTTTTGCCAGGATCACCCTGGGCGATCCTGAGAAGCTGGATCCATAAATATTTGGCGATGACCAGGAAGAACCTACGTTTAACAGTGGGATTTCTGACTGGACACTGCCAACTAAGGAAACACCTCCATATTATGGGGCTAGTGGATACACCTCTATACAGGCATGTCTTATGTGAATGTCTGGAGCTATCGTCGATAAGAGAGTGTGTGTTCGATGAGTCTTGGCCTACACCTGCCGATATTAAGGAGATGTCCCCTGGTGACCTGTCCTCCTTCCTGGATAAGGCAGGATGGACAATGACCTAGGAGGGCGACTCCTTGGGAGGATGTACAATGGACCATATTGTGGCCTAAATGCTGTGGGTCTATACTCACCATCCCTACTCCACAGATACAGAGAGATACCGCTATATTGTGTTGTTCTTGCCAATTATTATTGATGAAATAGTCCTCAGGGATGTCTCAACTTGAAAACTGAAATTGCAGAAATATGATATTATTACATTTTTGACAATTTTGAGAAACTTTGTGTGTAATGGGATTGATTACAACTTACTATACTTTTTCTACGCCCATCTATTTTTTCAGTTCGCAATTATTTAAATGGGGTACTGAACACTCACTAAAAAAAGCAATTTAAATGTAATTTTTTTAATAGTTATGTGAATTTTAGACTGTAATCAAATATAATTATAATTTTGGAGTCAATAATAATAAAAATAATATATTTTAAAATGTAAGTACAATTCATACAAGAAAATATGGCGCCAAGAGATGACTCAAAATAAAATTTAATTTTAATTCAAAATAAAATAAAGATTGCAATATGAGAAATAATCATCATTTTATTCTTTCCTGAAGTGAAATTATTCTTTATTTTAATATTTTTTGGGTATTTGCATTTTGAAAGATAACTAAATTTTTGGAGACATTATGTTGGTATGACATGACTGTCACTGTGACGCTTATGCTTTCGTGACATACTAAAAATATATACATTTCTTAATCTTTATTGGCGTTAATTTGCTGATTAAAATTCTTGTTCGTCAATATTGACAATAATTAAATTTGAATACATGTCAACCATCTGTCAACACCAATACTAAAAAGTTAAGCGTTGCCAACGTTCAAATACAAATTTACCTAATCTTTACACGGATGAATCTTCATCAGTTTTACTTTTGCCTATTAGATGGCGCTGTAAAATTTTTAAAGTTAAATAATTCAAACTTGGATCGTATTTAAGACTCAAAAATTTATTATTCTTTCTTCTTTTCACCTTTCCTTTCTATATTTACACTAAAAAAAAGTGTTCAGGACCCCATTGAACAAATACATTAGTATATAGATAAGATACATTATTTTGCTAATACTTAAACTTTTTTTTTTATGTTTTTCTATCGACTAAAAGTATGTAAATAGACGAAATAAAGTAGTACTTAGATAAACTTTATATTGCAGTTCGATTAAACAAAGAAATTTAAGTTTTGTTAACTAAACGCACGTGTATGTTATGATACCTCATTACGTGCAATGTTGACAGTGTGATTTTTGACGTTTACAGACATGGGCGTAGAAAAACAAGTATTATTTGTAATTTTCGAGTTTTATTTTATGTGTTTGGGGATTTTAAGAGTTTTGTGTTTATTTTCAGTCGGTTACTGCTTTATATCAACCGCCTTTAAGTCCTAGCTATGGACCAGATCTCTCGATAATAGACAGTGAGGTTTCAACGTCTCCGGATTTAAATTTAAACATCACTTCCTATGACCTTATAGCGCACGCAGACGCCGATCAACTTTCTCTAGAAATAGAAAAAGAAAGGTAAAAGTCATTTTTTTCCCTTAGATTGGATTTTATTTATTTGTAAGTGCTCTTTCTACTTATGCATCTACCACTTTCTTCTTCGATTTGATTTTTCGTTGATAAAATAGTTTGAAGTTTGAGATTCTAATTTAAATTTTTTCAGGATCGAGTATTTAGAGAAATCGAAACACCTCCAAAATCAACTTAGAGAATTGCGTAGCGAAATAGCCGTGTTAAAAGTCGGCGATAAGCATAACGATTACGATCAGTTGCACGAAGAACAAGTTAAATTAGGCGAAAATAAATATTCCACTTTAAAAAAAAGCAAGTCTGGTTCGACAAAAAGCAGAGTTGCATTTTTTGAGGAGTTATAACGGCAACGATTAGTATTAATTCGTTATGTAATTTGTAATTATCGACAATACATTTTTAGGTTAAGTCAATAAATCATATTTTTTAATTAAAAGAGTGTTTTATCTACTTTACCTGCCTACATCGTACAATAAGTCCCGGGACTAACCCAGAGAGTCGTCCGAAGCGTCTGAAAACGCAACAGGCTGCTGGCAAAGTCATGCCGTCAGTTTTTTGAGACGCGAACGGTATAATTTTTATCGACTACCTTGAAAAGGAAGAACCCTCAATAGCGACTATTACATTGAGTTATTCGTGCGTTTGAAGGACGAAATCGTGGAAAAACGACCCCTTATGAAGAAGAAAAAATCATATTTTATCAGTTCAAAGGCTGGCATTCCTTAGCATCACGGGATGGAAGTTTTACTAAAATTACCACCTTTGCATATTTATATTCAGGAGGAAGCTATGTCAATAGTACATAGGCTGATGCAATAAGCTGAAGGCAAGTTACCCGTCAGGAAATAAAAGCAGTCCGTGTTTTAGGGCTTCCCATTGACCAAAAATGGTCACTAAGTCTAATAAAAGTGTTCAGGTACAGATACCAATAAAAGAACTGGGAAATCGGTCCGCCTGTAGATGGAGGCAAACCTTATTTGCTTCCACGTATGGCTCCAAAATAGATTTTGGTAAAGGGGCTGGTATTTAAAGCAAAAATTGCTGCTAAATACTGTTACTATGGATCTGATTACTCTAAAGGTGGAGAACAAGTCCTTCGTAATCCAATCTGATAGTCAAGCTGTTCTAAGGGTACTCAATTAGGTACAGGTAAAGCTTGTATAGAGCTGTGTATGGGCTCAATCAGGTGGGAAGCTAATGTATGGAAAACAAGGCACAAGGAAATAAGGAGCAGGTCAGGGGTGGTTAGGTTGTGGCTCACCATTAAGAGTTACAATTCTCCATCCAATCGGCAATTCTTAACGAAGTCCAAGATCGACTTTGGTGAGACTGGTCTAAAGTCGATAGGCTCAAGATGTAGGAAACCAAACGAGAGGGGCAGTAACAAAGAATATGCTCTGCCAATTCGTTTGTTACACTGCAGTAGCGACAGTCCGCAGTATCGCTCAGACAAAGCTTCTTCAGGTGGTTCCTCAGACGACAGTTTCCAGTTAGAATGCGTAGGTGAGTGCTACTCCATCCCAGGAGCTATGCTGTTTTGTTACTCGAAGGTTAAGATGTGAACACTTTCGAATGGGTGAGCTCCGGTATATTCTCCCAGTACAGAAGGGTTTCCCTTGCTGTCCAAATGGAGATAATGTCCTTGGCGTTACTCTATTATTTGCTACAAGGTTATTTAATAAGATGTCAACTCTCAGTTTTTTGCTCCACACCCCGGCTCCCACTCCCAGTGGGGATTTAGAGCTATCCGTGTGTAGATCGAATTCGGACAGAGGGAAAGAGATTGCGCCTCTCTTTCATTCGTTTCCTGTGGCAAGCATGACTGATACAATTCCTAGGACTTGGTAACAATTGACTTGGCTTTGACCATTCTAGTCTCCTTCTCCAAAAATCCTTTAGACCACCACACCACTGAGCTGTTCGTGACCATTGGTTTTATCACTGTTTGATAAATCCAGCAAATCTGTTTGGGATTCATCCCCAACGATTTACCACAGACCCTTCTGAGATTCCAGAGGAATATCCTGGCTGTATTTATTATTCTTTTCAGATGGAAGTTCCAGGTAAGTTTGCTGTCTAGGATTACTCCCAAGTATTTTACCTTCTTCTCAACTGAAAAGAGTTCACCGTAAAGATTATCCAGCTTCCTCCTCACACACCTATATATAGTCCGTCTAGAAAGTATCCGGAAAAAAGAATGCACAATTATAATTTTGCAGTATATATTTTTATTATTTGAATTATAAAATAACCACAAACAATTCATCTCATTTACTTATACAACCTCTATTTAATTCTAAACACTTAAGTAAAGTCCAGGTGCACCAGAAACTAAGTCACTGCCATCATACTGCTCGGTGATGGTGGTCCAGGCCTGTAAAACCGAACGAATCAAACCTTCTTTATTTCGTGGGGCTGCTCGTTCCACTTCAATCTTCATTAATCCCCATATGTTTTCAATGGGACTAAGATCTGGTGAAGTTGCTGGGCATGGAATTGTTGTCAGTTGGTGTTGTTGCATCCAAGCTTGAGTAAAGGCAGAAGTATGGCATCTTGTATTATCCTACTGAAAACGCCACCCCTCTGAATATAAAGCATGAGCTGTTTACAGAAGAAAACCATTTAAAATATCACAATACTTTGCACTATTGACAGTACCATCAACTATACAGAGAGGCGTAACACTACGTTGAGATATTGATCCCCAAACCATTATTTTAGTGGGAAATTTGAACGGTAACATTTTCTCTTGACAGGATTTTAAGATGGTTTGCACCAATCTGGAAACAACTTTCGTCAGATATAAAAATATTGCTGAAATTATCTCCAATCTTCGTTGCTTTTGTAGAGGTGTTATTGCAGGGATATTTTTTGGTTTCCTTGATATGTAGCCTTGTCTTTTCAGTGCCATGCGGACAGTTTCTGGACACACATTTATTCTTCGTTGATTTCTAAATCTGCTGGCCAGTTTTCGAAACCATAGGCGAGGATTTTGTCGTCCTAAATTCACTAAAGCGTTTAAATTGTTTCCGCGAATCTTACGCGGTCTTCCCGAAACTAGTCTGTCATATCTGTACCAGTTTTTATCCTCTTAATTGTCTCACACACTGCACTTTTTCCGAGTTCAGTCAATTGCACTATTTTACAAAAACTCACGTCTGTTTACAATCAGTAATATTTGATTGATACTGTTGTCATGCGATTTTATCCATAGCCTAATATTGGCACAATCTACTTGACGAATTACTTTTGTCCTAGAATGTTACGAAAAGAAAATATATTAAAATTAGGAAAAATAAAAAACTCCGGATACTTTCTAGATGAATTATACTGTGTTTAGAGCCTTTTGAAGGATCTCTGAAATGACCGCTTCAAATTTACCTCTAATTATTAGAACCAGATCGTCCATATTGCATTGGAAATCCACCTTCTGTTGAAAGAGAGCATTCAGAAGAGTGACCTCAAGAGGGGCGATAGAACAACTCCTTGTTGGCACCCCCGAGCCAGTCTCTCCCTGCAGTTGCAGCATATTTTTTTATCCAGTTACAGATAATTCTGTCAACTCCTCTGCGCTGAAGGAAAGTGCAAAGTGACTGTAGTAGTTCGTTGTTAAATGCTCCCTCAATATCTAGGAAGGCTATTACCGCAATCTCTTTGTTCCCAAAAGAATGGCTGATTTTTTTCTACGAAATCAGGATATGAACCTGTTCTTGGAATAGTAAGTACACTTAAAAGAGTAGCCATCAGCAGAGGTGAAAGGACCTCGGGACACTTATGTTAGTCCTGTTATTGATTTGGTCCCTGGAGAGCTACCATCAGGGAAGCAGCCTAGTAGCCTTACTAGACATCTCGGGATGCTGGAGTAGAATTTCATGCCACAGTCTGTCGAACGCCTAGCTTACGTCCAGTAGAATAATACCAGGGATTTGGATTCTTTTCAAATGATGTATATTCCACTAGTTGCAGAACTTGTACAATTTATGGTCCGGCTACACACAACGTTTTGCCTGAGAGCATGCCTGCAGGATTGGCATGGATGTAGGATTACTAATTTTTGGTTAGATAGTATCAGTGCCCGATTTTTCTGGGGCAAAATTAAAACATACGAGTATTAGGGTTATTAAATTAAACATTTTTGTAGTTTTGATTAATTAATTTGGCAAATACTAAAACAGTAAAACAGTATTTTATTTATATCATTATAGTTATACAACAGATTGCTTATATCTTAATTTATTAAGGAAAAGGAAATAACTAATTATAGGGTATAAAAATTTCACTTTTGATTATCAACTTTTATGAATTTAATAATAACATTCATTACTTATTCATCACGAAACATTTTATCGCATTTTCTAGTTCTATTATATGTTATAGTTTTGATAATTTTATTAAAACCTGTTTAACTGCTATCTATTTTTAAATATCCTGCTAAAATTTAATTTTAAAATTATAAACGACGACATATTTGTTATTTTTAACCAGTACCTACCTATCAAGGTTCAATAAAATTACAAAATAGCCCCTTGTGCATTTGAGGATGTTCCTTACAAGATATGAAAAATGGAAAAACTTATTTCTTGCAGTTAAGTGTCCAAGCTTAACAGCTTCAAATTCAGGGTTACCAAGTTTACAGAGCGATTTTTTCACTTTGATGACGTGCAACCACATTTATAGTAAACGAGGTATAGAAGCCTATCTTCATTGTAAAGTTGATATTTTTAAAAAGCCGTCTATGAATCATTTTTTTTGTTCTGCTTTATAAACCCTTAGTGACGTTGTTTTAACGTGGATTTTCGACTGTTGGACTATAATTTACAAAGAATCAAATAATTTGCTTGTTGTTCGATATATCTTCGCGGAAATTTCAATGTCACATTTCGAAACATACCCTACAATACGAGGGTTGTCTGAAAAGTCTCCGACCTCAACATGAAGATGGCAGCACTCGTAAACAAAAGTTGGGGAATGTGTTTGCGCATGCTTTGAAAGGTAGCCACTAAAATTTCAGCCATTTTGGACGCGCAGTTGTTGTTTGACAATCATTTGAGTGAGTCGATGTGAGTGTTTTTATGAAAATGGAAATAATCGAGTGTCGAGCTGTCATTAAATATTTGTTTGTGAAAGGCAATACGCCTACGCAAATCAAAGACGAGTTGGACGCTGTGTACGGGGACTCTGTACCATCATTTACCACCGTGATATTTTGGGCTGCTGAATTTAAACGTGGCCGTACCAGCTTGGGTGACGATGAACGTTCGGGACGTCCAAAAACTGCAACCACTGACGATAATATCGCTTAAGTTCACCAAATGGTGCTAGACAACCGTCGAATTAAAATTAGAGAGATAGCAGAGGCTATAAACATGTCCAAAGAACGTGTTTGTCACATATTGAATCAAGATTTAGGCATGAGAAAGCTGTCCGCGCGTTGGATGCCGCCTTTGCTCACTTTGGACCAAAAACGTGTTCGAATAAACATTTCCAACTCTCTGTTGGCGCAGTTTAGGCGCAATAAATCAAAGTTTTGGCGCCGATTAGTTACTGTAGATGAAACTTGGATACACCATTATACTCCAGAAACAAAAACACAGTCAAAACAATGGACTGCGAATGGGGAATCGGCTCCAAAAAAAGCAAAGGTTGTTCCTTCGGCTGGGAAAGTGATGGCAACTGTTTTCTGGGATAGTCATGGAGTTATCTTAATCGATTATCTTCAAAAAGTAAAAAAAACCATTACAAGAGCATACTACGCATCATTACTTGACAAGCTGAAGGCAGAAATTGCTAAAAACGGCCACATTTGCAGAAAAAAAGAATTTTGTTTCACCAAGACAATGCGCCGTCTCACACCTCAGCGGTTGCCATGGCGAAAATCCACGAATTATGGTTTGAACTGCTTGACCACCCTCCTTACTCACCAGATCTAGCCCCAAGCGACATTTTTTTGTTCCCTAAGCTAAAAGTTGCGCTCGGAGGACAAGGATTTTCGTTGAATGAGGAGGCCATCACCTTCGTAAACAACTATTTTCCAGATAAAGACGCCGAGTACTATTTGGACGGGTTGAAGAGATGGGAGCATCGCTGGGAGAAGTGTATAGACTTACAAGGAGACTATGTAGAAAAATAAAAATTAATTTGAAGAAAAAAATGTCTAGTATCTTTGTTAGGTCGGAAATTTTTCAGACAACCCTCGTATACCGTGGTTAAAAAAAATTGTTACATTTATAATACCTAAAATAAAGTACAAATATCCTCTTTAGAATTTCCTCAAAGAAACGCCCTCCTAGCTAAACTACGACCTTGACCCTGGACGATCCTATCTATCTACATACAAACACTACCCACAACTTTATTCCTCACTGTTACTTTCCATCAACTATCACTGCCCGTTCAACCACTGTTAGTTATAATGTAAATCTAAAGTTAGTACCAAGCTGGTATAATCAGTTGGTATTATCAGCGCCCGTAGTTTTAATGAATAAGTAAAGTTTTCCCTTTCTCCATAAAGTAACCACCTCTTTTAACATTAGCGGCACATTTCAACCAAGAGCAGCACGCGTTCTAACCCATTTAAACGGTCAAGTTCCGCTTCAAAATACAACGACCGGTTTGGATGGCTCAGAGGCGTATCGCAATCACGCTGGTAGTATATTCTCCATTAAGAACACCTAACTAATTGCTAAATCTCAATCGATTTGACAGAATGTGAGGTAAATCCATTACCTAACCCTTGATGACAATCCCCAGGTACGGCCGGTGGTTCTTCTACACTGTTCATAGGTAATATAATACTTTTCAACTATATTTTCTAGATGAGATCTCCATGTTAATTTGCTGGTTCATCCCTGCAGAGATGTTTAATTCAGTTTCTAGGAGTTTTGCAGGTTTACAACAAGCCTCCTATCTCTTGTAAAAAGTAGGTATAATGTGTTCAACTATACGGTGCGGTCCATATGTATGGAATAAATTCATTTGTAGCGTTATTATGTACTATATGAAAAAAACCTGAAACAGGTCGATTTTTATTCTTAAATTGACAATTTACACTATGAAAATATTATCCCCCTCCAGCACCCCTTCGGAATTATAAGCACCCCCTCGAAAATTTTAAATTACAAAGGGGGTCGTGTGGCACCTCGTTGGAAAGGAATTTTAGTCCTCTGTTCAGCAATATAAAGTTTTTTAAGTTTGGTGCAATCATAACTGAGAAAATTGATTCTTAAGATGTAAAATTTTGATAATGTCTCTAACACAAAACTTTTCGTACAATGAAGATAATAATGTCACATAATTATTAGAATGTGTTTTTCAATGTATTTGACACTTAAATTAAATGTTCAAAATGACCACCATTCACTTCTTGACAATAACCGAGGCGATATTGTTTGGCCTATTAAAATAACTTATAATCAGGTATTTTCGTATCTGTTCTGCTAAATATTAGAAAAAAACTTTGAAGATATTAAAATAATAGTCAAAAAACTAAATAAACAATTGATATAAATCTAGTAGGCTGCTGTCATTTAGGTATTTAAAGTTACTAAAAGACGTCAGTATAATATTTGTGCGCGTATTAAATTTAATTATGGCTCATTTGTCCGAGACTCAAAGAATAGACATTTTAATTATGATTGGTTGTGGTAATAAAACCAGAACTTAAAAGGAGGTTTGTGAAATTTTTAATAATAAATACCCTGGTCAACACGTTTCGCAGTCTACAGTTAGCAAAATTTAAAAAAAGTTTCGTGAGACTGGACATGTAAAAAATATTAAAAAACCAGGTAGAAATGTTCAATTTACTGATGAAAAAAAGTTAGATGTACTTCTAGAGATTGAGGAAAATCCGTATAAGACAACTCGATAACTTGCCGCCGACAATGATGTAAGTAAATCATCTATTTTGAGAGTTCTGCATAAAGAAAAATACCACCCTTACAAAGTTCAGTTGGTTCAGGAGTTAAATGAAGATGATCCTGATAGAAGGCAAGAATTCTGTGAATTGATGATGGATAGAATGAACGCAGATTTGCAGTTCATAAACAAAATAGTTTTTTCTGATGAAGCGACGTTTCATTTAAACGGAACGGTTAACAAACAGAACTGTAGATATTGGAGCAGAGAAAATCCTCACTGGATGTGTGAGGCTCACACTCAATATCCTAAAAAAGTTAACGTTTGGGCTGGTATCATTAACAATAAAATTATTGGCCCTTATTTTTTTGAGGGCACAGTTACTGGTGAGGTTTATCTAGATTTTTTGATTAACTTGTTAGTGCCTACATTACAAAGAGTTTTTCCTGATTTACTACCAACAAGACGGAGCTCCACCGCATTTTGCACGTACTGTTAGAAATTATTTAAACGAGGTTTTTCCCAAAAGGTGGATTGGAAGACGTGGGGCGATCGAATGGCCGGCTAGATCCCCCGATTTGACTCCTCTCGATTACTTCTTATGGGGTTACTTAAAATCTAAAGTATATTTTAATAGACCAAACAATATTGCTGATTTAAAAGTTAGGATAACGGAAGAAATTAACAAAATAACCCCCGAGGTCATACAAAATGTTGTACGAGAATTCCAATATCGCATCGGTTATTGTCAAGAAGTGAATGGTGGTTCACATTTCTAGGTCAATTCTTCCGAGACGAAAACGAAACTATAGCGGTGTTTCCAGAACCATTGATAAAGATTTGATAAGAAGAACTATCTACTCTATGTACGAAGAAAACTTGGTGCCTACTATCAGATCATTGCAAACAAGACTAAGGAGCTCCACTGAGATAAGGATATCAATTGGAAACCTATGGACACTTTTATCCAAACTATGTTTCAAATACTGCAAAATTGACAAAAGGCAAGTTATTATTCCGGTATCCCTGTCAAATCGCTGGTTTCTCTTACAGCAGGAGTAAAAGCCCAACCCCTTTGGACCAGCTTCTGATGAACATGTCTGACGATTTCTTTGGCATCAAGGGATAAAACTCGTCGTCGAACAGGAACAGTAACACAGGGCATCGCTGATGCAGTTTTCCAAGGACGAAACATTTTTCACAAAAATTATTAAACAGCACAGACTAAAAATTATACAAATACAGGAACTGATCCTGTGTGCAAATTTTGACCATAAGCAATAAACCGTGACAGACGATTACAATAAAAGTGGTCTAATACCATCAGTCCCCTTTTATTGTAGGCACTACATTGTTGAACACATTTTACCTAATAAATTATTAAAATAATTGCCCTTTTGTTGGTAACTGAGTAACCCGTCGCCCACCTCTTGGCACACCACTGTTACCTTACCTACCTGTCCTGGTAAGAGTCAACTTGATTTCATACAACCTACCTGTTGAATATCATAGTTGGTTGAAAGGCATGAAAGTGCTGACTTCGCTATCGACTAGGTACACCGTGATCGCGTATCATCATCAACAACAACTGGCGATCAAACAAAATTTTCGTGCTGTTTTTAAACGCGTGAGAAACTAATAACAGAGACATTTTGTGATTTTTCGTAAATTAAGACAAAGACAACTTGTGCTGTATTTCTAACTGTGATAGGTGGCTAGTTTTGTGAATTTTTTTATTGGAAATTATTAATTGACGTTGGATATTAATAGACTCAAAGGTCGTGTACCCGGGTAAGTTGTAATTACTATGTGGATCATTAGTTACATTGGATACGTAAACAGAGTAATTAACTAGGTTCTAATTTGGTTAAAAACAATGTAGTTGATATTTTGTAAATAATTGTTAAGAAATTGACAAGACTTTTGTCAATCAGCAGGTCAAGTTTAAAAATATAATAAGAAAAATTGTCGTTATAAATTTCAATTGAAATTATCTATTGGATTCAAAATGTTTACAATTTGTCTTAAAAAAATTATCAATAATCAGTTTATAAATCAACAGTTGTTTTCTCAAAACCACAAGGGATAATGACCCGTACTATTAAATTATCCTTAATAGTCTTTTTCCCATTTAAAAAATAATTTTAATTGCATTTAGATTGGGACTCTTTTATGGCCAATCCATGGCGGTTGCGGTGCTCACGAATATTCATGATGCTAGCTTTATTGTATCAACCCTTACTTTCTGGAAGTACACCATATTAAGAACACTAAATAATTATTTCAATGACAGATGTTTTAAGTCATCAGATTTAAGTATATATCCAAGTTACATTCCAAGATATATTTGCTTATTGAAAAGTTCTTCAAGAACATCTGAAATCTAGTTTTTTATCACAAATGTGAAGTATTTCTTTTTTTGGGTTTGTGTGGGTGTCACATTGTAAAACTTACCTACTTGAACACAACGACAGACACAAAACACAAAACTACGCATTTATAATAGAAACAAAGTTTAGATTTTGTTAAGAACTTCAAATTAAAAGACACCTAGTGGATTGAGTTATTATTGAAATTATTTTAGTTTCAAGGATAATTCCTTAGGGCTAATAACATCTAGGCTTCAATGATCATTAAATACTCAATCTGATGATGAGTTGAAAAGCTTACGACAGCTGCCATTCAAAAAAAAGTTAATTTTTTAAATATACACTGAAAGTACCTTTGCTTTTTTCATAATCCTTGAACTACTATAAAATCCTCGATAAAATATTATGTTCTTTCATTAGACCAATTCCATTTCAAACTCTCACAACTTTTCAACTTTTATTGTTAATGTAGAATATTGTTCATCAAATGAAATATTGACATAGGAGCAGTGATGTTAAAATTCCTCGTCACTTGCTAGAAGTAGGTAGCGTGATATGCAGACGATTTCAAAACAGTTTCGACCTAATATATCAGAAAATAAAAGTACAGGAAATCTGTTCAAAAAGATGAGATATCATATAGATTAACTGGAAAATAGGTAGAACGTGAAATCTAATGTAAGATCAGGAAGAAAATGTATACAGAAGAACTCCAAACACTAGGAGTATATTTAGGAAGTTGCAACACTTAAACTCATTCTGAGCAGATCCCTGCTAGAAAATATTCCCAAGAAGTGGTTCGGCTACAAGTTAATGTTTCCTATAGTTCAGGTTGATTGGTTATAAAAGTTGAGGGCGCCACTATCTTTTTATTCGTTTGTGGAAAAACAAAATAAATATAAATAAAAAGATAAAAAAATAAATATAATGAATTAATCAGTAAATGTCAAACTTATCTAAATGAACTATTAAATCGAACACGATACCTAGGAAGTCCTAAACTTTTGATCAAGAAGTACTTTATCTTGGGCGTGTCAGATTTCCAGGGATCCTCTGGTTCCGTTTTAGGTCTCTAGGGCTTCCTAGGGCTTCTAAAGAAAAGTGACTGGGCTATACAAAGTTGACTCAACAGTACTTTTATGAAATTATAACCAAAGGGACTATTCTTAATTAAAATAGATAACGTAGGTATATTAATAGAAACTCTTAGTGGACATTACCAGCGAAAGACCCATCTAGGGGTTTTGGATATTATTTTCATATTTTATGAATTGAAAAATAGTTTCTATACCTGCGAGTCTAGATCTTCAGTTGTGCTTCAAAGAAACCAGAAACCATAATCTAAAAAAGTCTTTTAATCTAAGATGATTTAAGACAAAGTGGAAAATAGAAAAATAGGAAATACAATATACCAAAAGTTTGGAGTATAGTAATAACAGATCCCAAAAAATGACAAAATCTTCATTGTTCTCAATTATTTAAAATAAACAAGTAGTAGATTGTTAATAATTGTTAAATAAAAGTGAAAATTTAACTTTTAAGATTTCTATTATTCCAAATAATGACAAATAAAAAATATTTGTTAGTTCACTTATTAAAGGTTCCGTTTTGTTTGTAACGATTGATTGTTGATGTTATTTAACGCTGAGCCAGGATGTGGTTTACATAAATTACGAGACATTAAGAGATTATCGAGCAATTAATTAAGTACAAATGAATGGAATACTTAACTCTTTATTGTTTGGGTGATTTGACCGTAAAATTATAAAGTGAAAATACAAGTTTAAGGTTAAATTTAAAGTTTTAAATAAATAGTATTCATGATGCGGTAACAGGAATATGGTAGTTCTTATAATCTGTTTCAACAAGGTATAGA
The DNA here is from genome assembly GCA_035357415.1 of Ophraella communa. NCBI lineage: Eukaryota > Metazoa > Arthropoda > Insecta > Coleoptera > Chrysomelidae > Ophraella > Ophraella communa. The sequence goes on from CM068983.1 coordinate 21,188,623, forward strand.
ATAATGATATTCGACTGTTAAATGTCATTTTTAACTGCCATCTGTCATTTTTGTAACAGTCATCTGTCATTTTGAACTATAAAATGTCATTTTCAACCGCCATCTGTCAAATGTCATTTTTTAACTGCCACCTGTCATAAAACCACTGCGTGCCGAGCGAAGCGACGTTCGCAGGACAACATTTTTGAACTGTCTAAAATATCATTTACCACCGTCATCTGCCAAATGTCATTTTAACTGTCAAATGTTATTTTTCAACTGACATCTGTCATTTTTCGACAGTCAATCGTAACTTTTCAACTGTTAAATGTCCGTCATCTATAAAATGTCATTTTTTAACTGTCATCTGTCATTTTTGTGACTGTCATCTGTCATTTTTTAACTGTCCCCTGTCATAAAACCACTGCGTGCCGAGCGAAGCGAGGTTCGCAGCACAAAATTTTTGAACCGTCTAATATCATTTACTACTGTCATCTGTCAAATGTTATTTTTCAACTGACATCTGTCATTTTCGACTGTCAATCGTCACTTTTCAACTGTCAGATGTCATATTTTAACAGTCATCTGTCATTTTTGTGACTGTCACCTGTCATTTTTTAACTGTCAGCTGTCATAAAACCACTGCGTGCCGAGCGAAGCGAGGTTCGCAGCACAACATTTTTGAACTGTCAGTTGTCGTTTTCAACTGTCAAATGCCATTTTTCAAAAGTCAAATATCATTTTCCTACTGTCAAATGTCATTTTCCTACTGTCTAATATCATTTACTACTGTCATCTGTTAAATGTCAACGGTCAAATGCCATTTTAACTGTCAAATGTTATTTTTCAACTGACATCTGTCATTTTTAGACTGTCAAATATCATTTAGCACATTTAACATTTAGTACATTTAAAATTTAAAACCTTTGCTAATTGGGTCATTTGAAATTTAGGACATTTAGGGTATTTAACATTTGGGTATTAAAAATTTAGGATACTCGACATTTAATATTGGAAACATTTGGAACTTCCATAGTTTGCAGTGCAAAATTCTTTCGTTTCATAAATGGGAAGTATTATCACCCTGTTTTGGGTCAATATTATGAGTTTTTTGCATACATTGTCTCAGGTAGCTCAACTGCAGTCAACCAATTTTCTTGAAAAATAATAAATATATTTATTTACGTTACAACTAAATTATCCTACATCATACTTTTTAAAATTTTCTGAATTTCAAATGAATACCATCGTATGGGTATAGGTTCATCAATATCTTGAAAATTAATGAAAGCATAAAAATATGTTTAGTCCATTTTATCCTCCGTTTTCAATGAGTAAAAAATAATTATCTACATTATTTATTTACTTAATTATAATTCAAAGTCACCAGGACCATTACCAAATTTGACATTGCCATTGCAAATATTCAATAAAAAATAATTTATCATTAAGAAAAGCCTTATGAGGTGTAAATTATTGCATTTGCATTAAAATTTAATATGAATAGTTGAATTTTAATTCAGTTTTTTTTTCATTCTGTCTGCCTAAGAATGGACGTTTGCCTAATATCTATTATTAGAAAAAAGGAAAAGATGTTACCTAACCGATGCGATAAATGTCACGGTCGAAGATTGTCTCATCCCACAATCTTAAATAAATATAAATATTGCAATGAATTTTAATTTCTATCCAATGATTAGCTACCTAAATTTACAAAATTCTTCGGGTAACACCAAGGTGATGAGATTTGTAAGCAATAATTTGTCATTTTCAAATAAAAACGTAGTAACACCATCAGTATAAACCGATTTTATTAGGAACGAGGTCAGTCACCAGCACACATTGATAATTGATTGATGTTTTGGTAGAAAATAGGTTTTTTTCTTCTATAATACTAAATATTTCTATAGAAACAAATTTAAACAACAAACAAGACGTATTAATGAATTCTACAAAAATTTTTTTTTAAAATATGGCCTTTAGGCCATATAGCCCAGGAAGTAGTTGTTTTTTCATTAGAAAACTGTCAAACCTCTGAGAGACAAGTAGAAATATTTTTTTTTGTAATTATTTTTAACAGTAAATATTCCGATCTTTCTGAAATTATGTGTGGAGTCCCTCAAGGTTCAGTGTTGGATCCTCTTATCTTTTTATAATATTTTAACGTCCTAATTTACAATTTTTGCCACATCCTGACATAACAAAGATAAGTCTCAAGTCTGAAGAAAAGACAGATACATTGAGGAAAATAAAGTCTTACATAATGTTGTAACAATAGTTACACCTAATAGAATGGAAGAAATTCTCCAGTAAGTAGAAATTAAGTATTGGGATATTCCAATAAAGGAAAGGACGAATTGAATCCTTAACAGTATCCTGTGGTACTAGATAAAATAATAATCAACTACATCACCAATACAAACAGTATGATACTGATGTAGGAGACAAGCAAGAACAAGAAACGTTCGACAAATGACAGTAAAAAAAATTATGTTCTATGAGATTGAAGAATTTAATGCGCATGCCCCGCCTCCAACGGTTTGGGAACTATTTTCATGTTCTATGAATGCATTTCGTATTGCTGCTGAATAATAATGATTCTTTTTATTATGAAAATGTAGACAAAGAGACTAGGGTGCTATGATTTAATAAATGTTTATAATACAGGGTGTCCCACGACGTTTTGACAGTCCAATTTCTCGAGAACTGTTCATATGACATGTATGAAATTTGGCAGATATAAACAGTCGAAACTGATGCTTATATTCATTATAAAATGACTTCCGTTTTTCCTGTCATTTCGGCTCACGTGACCTCAACATAACTTTTTTAAATGGGACAACCGGTATAATATTACAATTTTGGATACATCATTTAAAAACAAATTCAACGATACCACACTTGTCATCATTGTATTGTGCAGTAATAATAATAGGGGCTCAGACAGATGACAATGTGATAAATATTTTGGCTTATCTGCAGGTGAATCCACACACCTCAATACGATTTCTTGAACAAGAATTACAAATAAGTAGAAGTTCAATACAAAGAGTATTGAAAAATCACAAATACCATCCTTTTGGAAATAACGAACAGTTGAATTCCGATTTTTATGTCATATTTGTCATTTTTCGCCGAGCCTATAAAAAGGCCTGCACAATACAATGATGACAAGTTTGGTATCGTTGAATTTGTTTTTAAATGATGTATCCAAAATTGTAATATTATACCGGTTGTCCCATTTAAAAAAGTTATGTTGAGGTCACGTGAGCCGAAATGACAGGAAAAACGGAAGTCATTTTATAATGAATATAAGCATCAGTTTCGACTGTTTATATCTGCCAAATTTCATACATGTCATATGAACAGTTCTCGAGAAATTGGACTGTCAAAACGTCGTGGGACACCCTGTATAGTTAATAGTTATTATTTATTTACATGATATTGATAGATTGACTTGTTACATATTTAAAAATCGGAGGAATCCGTCACCCACAATATTAGACAGCAATTTATTTAAATATTATTTATTATAAACAAGTGCGCATGGCTGTGATCAAAAGTTTAAAAAACAACTGTTCTAAACCAGTTTGCAACTACTTATTTTCATACTATGAACACCAAACTAATAATTGAAAACTGTTGGTGTTAATATTAGAATATTATCAATAATATAAAATCTAGAAATTACCTTAATGTTCCTAAAAAAAAATTATGTTCAAATTAAAACTTCAATCTTTTATCCCCAAAAAAAAATAACGAGAATAAGGCAAAACAAACCATAGATCGATTCATGGGATTGAGATCATGGGAGTGTAAAATAATAATCGAGAAAATTATTATTTTGACCGAGAATTTGACCTTAAAATTTCTTATTAAGGAAACTGCATTCAAGTAATAATTTTTTTTATAGCAAACTGGGTTTGTGAAATTTGTATTTAATTAAATCTTTCTTTAGATGTATGCGTATAACAAACACACCTACTTATGCATACCTACTTTATTCTCAGTGGCGTGCACCGCAACTCATAGACATAACCTCAAATTTGCTTTGTCACACCATTCTGTTAATGCAAAAGTTCTTAATTGTTTCCTTAATTTTTTGCAGTAAAGTATAGAAAGTAAATTTATTTCTGGTAGGGAGTTACTAATTTTAAGATTCTTCGTTAATTAGTTACAGCAGAATCTGTTGGACTCTGCAGATGTGAACGTAAATAATGTGTATAAATAGTTTTAAGTAGGTAGTAGCATGTATTTACATTGTTTTACATAAATTTTAAGTGTAAATAATGAGCTCTTGTTTTCCTTCTTCGACAAGTGAAAGTATTATGTAGAAAAACACAGTCTATGTACATAATAAATCAATTTTATATTTTCTTAGTAGTTGGTTAATAAAAAAAGTATAAATAATTAGTTTTTATCTACTCCTATTAAATTATACATGAATTATTCAACTGCTTTTGAGGAATTAATAGTATCCATAAACAAAAAGCGTGAGTTATAATAACTCTCTAGTGAGTTATCACACCATACTGTCACAGTAACTATATAGATACTGTCACGGAATCAATGGCGGTTCGATCCCCTATGCCTACCAAACCTTTTTTTAATTTGGTTCATTGTGTTCATTTTTACATAAATGTCTACTCAATCTATAGGATTAATTAAATTTTAATTCTATGACTTCATGACAATTTAAGAACCGAATACGAAAGGTGGCTGTAGAATCTACATTATAAAAAGCCGATTCGATGAAACGGAATAGTCCAATATTGTAATTGAGGGGAGTAATGTTTTAAAATCTGTTAAAAACTTTAAAGGTGTTAAGAAAGATGAATTCAGAGAGTGAAGATGAATTATTATGTACACCTCCAGAATTGAGGCAAGTAGCTAATGCTACAGTATAAAATTTATTACCCGAAAAGTCACAAAACAAAGCGGTCAACAAAAATTTTCAAAATTGATGTATCAGTAAGAATGTAAACTCTTTTACAGAAAATGTTGTTTAGGTAGGTATCTATATTTTAAAGAACTGAGCAGTAAGTGTAAAGCATCTCTGTGGACTTTCTACTCTATGCTGAGAAGCACACTCAATTTAAATATTGAAATTAATATAGAAAATTATTGGAAATTACTTGCGTTTCTTAAACGTCAATCAGAGAAGCATGTAGCTAAAAAGGCAAAAACATTTACACCAGAACTTAATAATTTCGTGAAAAATATCTGGCGACAAAGGTACCTATCTAATAGATTTCACAATAATTCTAACGTTTTAATTATCTATTTATTATTAAAGTCGTAGATAAAGTATAGTATTTAACTTGCGGTAATGGTCATAACTCGCTTGATGAATTACAGCTCTCGCCTGCGGCTCGTGCTGCAAACTTCATCTGCGTGAGTTATGACCTATATTACCGCTCGTTAAATAATATACTATTATGATAATATTAATAAGAACAAACTAGCTGATTTATGCAAAATTTAGCAAAATATCCTTTTTAATAGAAAATGAATAAATGTCTATAAAGAGATTAGGTTAGGAAACACCAATGTCAATGTCACAAACTTTTATTGTTATAATGATGTAAATAAGCTACTAGTTTCGGCCTACAACAAGGCCATCATCAGCCTAGGAAAGTTACAAATCGTAAAAAAGTTATAAAGTACCAAAATGATTGCAAAAATTGCAGCTGACATTAAATTTTTTTTTATTTGGTATTACTTCCTGCCATGGACAATGTTACCTATTTCTTATTTGACTATGGTTCTTAAAATTAAACTTTTTATTATTTTCTTTAACTTTGAGTTGCAATCATTTTGGTATTTTATAACTTTTTTACGATTTGTAATTTTCATAACCCGATGATGGCCTTATTGTAGGCCGGAACTAGTAGCTTATTTGCATCATTATAACAATACAAGTTTGTGACACTGACACAAGTCTTTCTTCATTTAAGAAGTCACATTTGAGATATGGATGAGTTGTTTCAATGGAAATAAATTTATTATTATTTTTTTTAATACATCTTATTCAAAAACAATCTTAGCAGTTATTAATAATTGATCAGCATTGATTTTTTGACATATTATTATATTTCTCTTTCGAACTACATAGTTAATTACCTTACCTTTTCTTGTTTTGACTTTCACTAATATTAGACATCAGATAGTTAACAAAAAAAATTAATCAATCGCAAGCACTATTAAAAAAGCGTTCATAAGAGTCAATGAACCTTGTATCAAGATCTACCAGTTCTTAGTTATTAAACAAGCTTGTTATTTTTACTGTTTTAACTTTTTTTTCTAGTTGCATCCAATATTTCTTGGTCTCAGTCCTCAACAATTGAAGTGAATATTGTAAAAATTGGTATTTTATTGTTTGATACTGATAAATAGGTAAATTGTTTTACCTTCGGTCTCTGAAGAAGATAATTTAGTTGCCGAAACGCGCGTTAGACATTTAAACACACTGGACATTTTCCTTTTCAGCAAATTGGTGTTCCACCGTCAAACTATGTCTTCTTCTGTTACCAAAATTCTTATGCCCTTACGATTCAGGACTATGTACCTTACACCATCATCATTAAGAGAGTAATAAAGAATTTTGGTGATAAGGTATCCCCTTGTCCAACTCCTCTTTCATCTGCTAATTGTTGTGTCCATCTGAACCTTCACCGTTGCATTTTTATAGATGTAATTATAACTTTGTATATTTTTCTATTCCATTCTAATACTGCTTGCAAGCTTAGCGAGTCAAAAGCTTTGTGAAAGTCTACAAATATTACGACTATTAGGTCTGTCACATTCAACTGGTTCTTTATTAGGATCTTGATGCATTGCAGATGATAATTTGTACCAAATACCTTGCTATAACCGATTTGTTGAGGTTAAGTTATCCTTCTAAATAATTTTAGAAGGTGGCTTAACAGGCGTATGTGTTTAAAATTTTCTAAATCTGCCATGTCTTACATCCTTCAAATTCCCAAAAAAACTGTTCCAATTACAGGGAGAAATTGACGATTTTATGACTTAAAGCAAATTTTCATGTAAAAAATTGACATAACTGATGCTCTGATGTAAAAAAAGATGAACGTTCCTCGTACAAAGTCTATTAGAATATTATGTGGATGGATAGCTAGAGTAGTTTGACGCTTAATTGGGTAGGGTATAAACCAAAAATGGTTTCGAGGCTTTTCAGAAACGAAGAACACTCCTTGCAAATTAGAAACTTTGATTTATATAATTTAAATTGTAAAGGATGTCAATTGGATGTTTATAAGGTATATGTTGTTGTTTTTTTATACATAGAAACCATAATTATTTCCGATAAAATCGTGAGAAAGGTTCTCTAGTTTATTTTCAAATTTTCTGACGTGCTATAATTTACCTTTCGCTCAAATTTTAATCAGTTACTAAAGTTTGTTTATACAGTGTGGAAACCACTAATGGAATAAAATTATTTGTGGGGTTGGTTTAGAAGATTATAAAAAACGCTTTCTGCTTCCAACTCTGCATCTTCTACATCTGATAGCAGGTTTTCTTTTTTTATGTCAATTATTTTCCGTCCATTTCATATTTATTCACTTTGTACAACATACAACAATATTTTCCGCAAAAACCAAAACCCAACATTTGTTTGACATTTGCTGACAGAGTAATTCATATCCCTAGCAACACAATTGCGATTTTCGTGTCCAAAATTACAATTTTCTTTGAAATTATATTTTTCACCTGAACTTGAAGTCTTGCTATAGAAAAAAATGTTGTACCTACTGCACACGACGATAAAATCGCATTATCTTATTATAAGACAATTTAGCCCCGTTTTTTATGTCTGCTATTTTAGTTGAGGCTTGGTGATGACCTATTCGCTGTTGAAAACCTCTCACAAATCTTTCCCATAACAGCACAATAGGTCAGGGTCTACGAGGATTTTTTTTATACGGCAGATATTGATTACCTCATCATCGAACATCCTTATTGTAATGAAAGATTTAATGTTTTTAACAATTACATGTTGTAATTTAAACATTTCTTGTGTCGGGTGACCTTTTAAGAGAGTGCGGTCGTTCTTCGAATCAGTCGAATAAATTTTTGTTCTTTACTTTGAATTTATTAGAACCCATGTTACTGAGGTCAAAAATCCGTAGTTTTATGTCATTATAGTACAAATGAAACGTATTTTTATCTAATATTCATTGAATAATCTTTTTTTCAACCTTTCCTTTTGTTCAAGTCGCTTCAAAAGCATTACAAATTCTTCTGTATGACGACTAATGGATGTCTATTGCTTACAAATTATGTTCTTCCGGATATGTAAAAAAGTGAGGTTATAGTAGTTTATATTGTAATATATAGTAAGCAAATAAATAAGTTCCTAAACTTTATAGTAAATCAGAATCAAGAAACCAAGATATATAGACAATAGTAGAAAAAAAGTAGTAGTACGATACTGGAAATTGAAGAGACAAGAAATCACAGAATTGCCCTATCCCGATGATATGGTAATAATGAAGATGAGGTAACCTTAAATGAAAATCTAAAGATATATGATGAAAAATCAAAAGAAATAAATATGAATATTAATATATTAACATTATCAATTGACTTTTGTGCAAGTACTAATAATAGACGATTCATCTACTATGTTCGCAAATTCTGGAGCTGATCTAGTAAAATTTAAATGTTTAGGCGGATGGAAATCGTCATCCGTTGCAGAATCTTACATTGAAGAGTCAATAAGCAATAAGATTAATGTATCCAAGTGTGTACTTGGCGGACCTGAAACTTTATGCAGCTTCAAATGGAACTACAAGCAAAACGTACGAAGTATTCAATTAAGAAATATAAGGCATTAAAGGCGAAATAACTTTTCTCAGGTTACTTTTGCCATTTCATTAAAAAGGTCACTCAAAGGTAAACTAATGCTACATTATAATGAGGAAACAATACAGAGTGTCCCGTTTAAAATATTAAAAACTTCTCCCTCCTCCTCTAGCACACTAAAATCTATTAGACAACCGTCATAAATAACCATAAACCAAAAAGAAATTGTAATTTTCCAATTTTTACTTAAAGTTGATTACTGCCAAAAGAATTTTTTTAATGCACTGCGTACATCTTTCTCTGTTTAATTAGTATTTAATATTCCTAGTCCCTAATATGTCTCGAGGTTTAGCGTCTGTAACTGTAATTATCCTCGCAACGTTATTAAAAATTTCCAGTCTCTAACGGTTCATACCAAATAGAAGAGCATTCATTATATATATATGTGTCTTCAAATTGTGTAATCACAGTGGTGTAGAAAATTAGACAAACGGTTTAAGCATAGAAGTAGATAGGATAGAATTTGGAACGTCACTGATGTATATAATCGTTAAAAACTTGGTTCTGAATTAAACTAGTCATAAATTGGGTATTAACTCTTGAATTTGTGGAAGTAGAACTAAGAATAATAGAAACTCTTCGTTTTAACAAAACTTCCACTATTTATTTAAAAAATTGCTTTTTTAACCTCAATGACAGCCGTTTCGCTAGAATTAGCATCGTCAGATTGACATATTGAAGTTACATTTTGTTTGTTTCTAGCTAGGTACCTGATGTTGATTAGGTAGTTATAAGGCTAGACCAAGTATGGAAGTAATAAGACATAACAATATTAAAGCCTAGATGATATTAGCCCTAAAGGATTATCTTGGATGTACTTCCCTCTAAGATCAGTAAAAAACTATATCATGCTGATCTTTACAATAACTTAATATATTTGTGTTTCAAATACTTCTTATCTATGTATAAAATGAAGTCTCAATCAAAGCAAACACTTTAAAAGTGGAGAACTTCCAAGATTTATTTGTTCATTAACAACTTTATATTGTGGATCTGTTAGATGTCGTTTTATTTCAAGTTCTTCAAGGAAATCTAAATTTTGTTTTTTATTACAAATGTGTAGTATTTGGATGTCATTGGTAAGTAAGGGTGAGGTTGGATGTTCAAGTACCTAGGTGTTTTGCATTTTAATCTATATGCTCTTAAATGTTCGTTAAATCTTACTTCAAAATTTCTTTGTGTTTGACTTATATATACAGCATTACACTTTGGACAATTAATTTTGTAAACACCAGATTTTTTAAATTTGTGTTTTAAATGATATTAATGCTGATGTTGCCGAAGATTTTATATTTGAAATTTTATTGGAAATACTTCCACAATATGTAATATTTTTATAACTTTTACTTTCTTTAGTTTGTTTAGGAAATATTAGTTGTAGTGACACTCTCTGTTCTTTCTTATTAATTAATGTATTTATCAAATGAATTAGGTAGCCATTAGATGTAGCTATTTGTTTTATATCAATTTCTTTATCAAAGTGAATTTTGTCCATTGGAATTGAAAATGCCCTATGTATCAAAGAATTATAAGCTGCTAATTTGTGTGTTATAGGATGATTTGAATTATACGGTATGGTTACATCTGTTTGTATTGGTTTTCTGTATATTGAATAATTTAGTAAATTATTAACTTTTTCAATTTTTAAATCTAGAAAATTAATTGAATTATTTTCTTCAACTTCTAAAGTAAAATTAATTTTAGGATGCAAGGTATTAATATAATTAAAAAATATATCTAGCTGTCGTTCGCTACCTACAAATCCTGCTAACACATCATCAACATATCTATACCAAAATACAATATTGTTTTTATAACTAGAATTAAAGATTATGTTTTCTAAATTATCCATAAAAATATTTGCTAAAATTGGAGAAATGGGACTTCCCATTGGAAGACTCTCATTTTGAATATATACTTTGTTATCAAAAGTAAAATAATTTTGACTAATGCATACATCAAATAAGTCAATTATATCTGATATTATTCCTGGATGGATATTTCTTTCATCTAATAGCTTTTTAACTATCTATACATTCTTTAGGAGGTATTTCAGAGAACATATTAGTTACATCAAATGATACTAATTTAGTATTATTTTGTAATTTACATTTATTTAATTTCTTTATCAAATCTAATGAATTTTGTACTGAATATTTAGATGTGTAACCATAATTATTTAGAATAGTAATTAATTTTTTAGCTACTTTAGTATTAGGAGTGTTTTGACTCTTTATGTAATTTAATAGTTCCATATAATTCTGGACATTGAGGATTTTTATTTACTAGGTATTTTTTATCATAGTCATTTAATAGATAATTTGAATCCTTTACATGTTCTCTTATTTGGTTAGAAAATTTTTGAGCGGAATCGTTCTTCAGAATTTTGACATTATGAAATCATTGGTCGCGTTCATCGGCACACTCGCTACCTGATCGATCAGGTAGCGATCCCGAGTTGCGTGCATAAACGGTTCATTTTGCTGATCGCTCACTGATCGGCGGCCATTTAAAAGATCACATTTATTTTACGATCCGCTACTGATCATGGAGCGCTACTTTCGGAGCGATCTTTGACTTGTGCCGATGAACGCGACCATTCACTTTAGATTTATAATCTTCTTTTTTTAAAATTACTGTTGAGTTACCTTTATCTAATTTTGTAATGATTAGGTTATTTTCATCTACTTTATTTTTGATTGATTTTAAAGCTAAAATGTCATTTTTAACAATTTCACTTTGACTTTTAAATTTATCTGGTTTTATGTCACTAATAAGATTTGCTATTTGCAATCTGACGATGCTAATTCTAGCGAAACGGCTGTCATTGAGGTTAAAAAAGCAATTTTTTAAATAAATAGTGGTAGTTTTGTTAGTAATATGGACTTCCAAAAAGTAAGGGTTAGTACAATCAATTTAATTGAAGTAGAAATTGATAAATATTGTAATAATGGAAAAATAACAAAGCCATTTCTAGGTAATACAACGCCCCCTATTTATAAAGTCAATAAAACATACTGCATTTTCTCCACGTTGGGCGCCAAATGTGAGAGACTTGTATGATAGGTATGCGCATAGTTATTTTTTCCATGTATTGTTTTTTAGTTTTTGATCTGAAAAATAGTTGACGAAGAAAAACAAAACGTCAATAAATATTTAAAGGCGAAATAGTATATCTACTCATTTATTGACCAGAAGAAAACAACAGGCTGAATATCTTAATATCAAGCAGAATGACTTTTGTCATTGCCCTCTAAAGAAAAAAAACTACAATAAATAATCTATAAAACTATCCAGCACCTCAAAGGACTTTTAAATTAACATAATGAGTAGTTCTATTCCGAAATTTTAAGGTGTGTTGCCTGTGTCACGTACCCACATATCTCATAGTACCACACACACTATTTTCAACAAATTTAAACCGAAAACAAATAAATAAAGATTCTTAATCTCGGTATTGTATTTTTAAATGGTTGAAGAGGTCAGGAAATCATTAGGAGTCTCAAGTAGGATTCGAGGTTAATGATTTTGTATTTTTTCCTCGTATTTGCATACGCGTCGAATAAAACTTTTACTATCTACGTCGTTTACGTGGTATGCGAATGCATAAAATCATATTATTAATACGAAAAATATTTCGATTGTTCCGTGTGCTCATTTGAGCGCACATCACGACGACACTCTGTTAAAAATCGCTAGAATAAATTCCTTTTTAAGTAAATTTCTATTGCTGGGTTCGCCTTTCCTTGCAAGAATGCGAGCGAAACTCTAATAAATTTCATCGTTGATTATGAATTTAATATCTTTTTTAATAAAAGGATTTTTAAATCCTTTCAAACAAAACAGGGACAATAATTATCCTGTAAGTCATCCCATAGTTCAGATGAACCAACCAAGGAAAAAATTGGTAACCGATGGTGGTAGAATTTATGGTTTACAAAAAAATGTTTGTTGAAGAATTAATATAGAATTGTCAATTTTGATATATGTGTCAATAATTTTGGTGTAAAAAAATAAAAATAGTTTATGTCTATTTTTGCACGATAGTTCGCCAGGCGGACAGTCAGTCATTACAATTTTAATCCAAAAACGAACCAGTAACCCGGACAACTAGCAGTTAGAACAACAGATGGCTTAGATACTAAGAATGTAAGAGGCAGGCTTATGATAATGGGGTAAATATGACTGAGGAAGTCGTATCTTTGTTCCTCGTTGGGACCATTTTTCCTGTGAGCACCTCTATACAAAATATCTACGACTTGTAATAGATTGGCTTATAAAGCTTTCAAATGTATCTGTAAAAGAGGGAAAGAATAATATAAACAATAAAAGGTCTTAGTTACAGAGGTAAAAATTTACCAGAGGAACATTGTTCCTTTATTCTTGGATAAACAGTGTGGAAACCTTTTATGGAATAAAATTATTTGTGGGGTTAGTCTAAAAGATTATAGATTAAACTAAATCGGTAAATAATGTCTGTCAGTTGTTGATGTGTTGTAATTTAAATATCGTAGTTGTCAATTCTTAATCAAAAACTAATATAATGAAATATTTAACTGAGACTCACCGGATTGAAATTTTAATAAGGCAGAAGTCAAAATGAAGTGGCAAACTTATTTAATCAGAGGTATCCTCAGTTGCCTAATATTTCACAAGGTACTGTGTCTAAAATTCATGCACAATTCAGAGAACTTGGACATGTCCAATCATTAAAGAGAAAACCGCACTTCGTTGAAGATGATGTGAAAGTGGATATTATGTTAAGTGTCATGGAGAAGCTTTTGGTACAACTCTTTTTCCCGATGAATCAACATTCACATTGAACGGGGAAGTAAACAGACAAAACTGTAGATATTGGCCAGAGGAGAATCCTCATTGGATGCGTGAGACACATTCTCAGTATCCTTAAAAGTTGAACGTTTGGGCAGGTATAGGTGATCATATTATTGGTCTCATTTTTGTAGATGAAAATTTGGCACCCGAAAAATATTTAGGCATGATTAGAGACGAATTTGTTCCTGAACTGGCCATCTTATATCCCAACGCAATAGATCCGAACCTACCGGATGAAAATATCTGGTTCCAGCAGGACGGAGCAACACCCCATTATGTTTTCATTGTAAGAAATTACTTGAATGAAACTTTTCCCAATAAATGGATTGGACGAAGAGGTACCATTGAGTGACTAGCTAGATCGCAGGACTTTACGCCCTTGAATTTTTTTTCTGTGGGGTTATCTCAAGAACAAAGTATATGCAACATAGCCAACTAGCTTGGCAGACCTCAAAGAAAGGATAACTAGAAGCAACGTATAGAATCTTAGATTTCAAATAAAGAGAAGATCGATAGAGTTCAAAGAGGTTTCTTAATAAAAATGACAAGGTACTTGTCTTAAAGAGCAGTCTTTTATGCGAACAAAGCAGTAAACTACCAAGACTGTAACAAATGAGTTGAAAAGGAGTTCTACATATTATGAAAGGATTTAAAAGAAGCTGGTAGATGTTGATATAGACTATTTGAAAGTTCAAAGCATGTTTGATTGCAACATAATAACGAAGTTGACTCAGCAGATAACAGATCTTTAATTAGAAAAAGAATGGAGATTAAAATAAAATTTTATCTATTTTGTAGAAATTTATCTGTGAGCAGCAGAAACACAGGAATAATTTTCTTGTACATAAACACAAAACATGTCTCGCATTTCCAGATTAGTAAAATTGTCGTGTCGAGGCATTCTCACTTAACTCAACTTAACTTTAAATTTTACAACAATCACAATTTCAAGTGACATAAGCAACAACTAATTAATAGCTTTGACAGCAATGACAGTACCCCACTATATCGAAGCAATTGATTCAGACTAGAGCCAACTAATATTGAAAAATTATCCATCAAATACCACTTATCTGATTGTAATTAAAAATAGAGATTAGTTTATTTGTTTGAAAATATTTTAAAATCATTTTTATATTATTTTAAGTTTTTTATCAATAATTTAATATATTTATCTAAGGATTAAAGTTTCATTTGCGTATTAAATGCAATTCACTGGTCCAAAACATCGACATAGTTATCACACATTAAAATTGGGCAGCTTCATGTTTAACTTAAAATATCTCGAGAAATATTGACTTTATCGTTATCAAAAAAGGAGTACTTTATTTACGTAAAAAGTATTGGAGAATCGAAAAATTGTGCTAAAGTTTCTATTCCTCCAGTGGCGTAGAATTTGGGAACGATTAACCTGTCACTTGCCCCTGTCGTACGCCTCTGGTGGTAGATAGAAACGTTTGTTTGTTTAATCTAATTTTGTAGGGTGTATAGTATCTACATTTTCTGCCAAATATGATGAAATGAATACGTAAAACAGTCTTAAAGTACTGAACCCAAATAGTTTTTAAATTTTTAAACTAAACACCCTGTAAATAAGTAAGCAGGTACATTTTATTTAGGTGTTTAATTTGAGGTCAGGATTTTAGTATTAAATTATTTCCAATTCGTAATGAATCACCCTGTAATATTAAGAAAATAACTTTACAACGAAACTTCGGAGGTTCATTTAAAAACTTTTTATCAAAATTATTTGTCCTCAAATCTTAATTTGTTGATATACGAAATGCTTTACCAATGTTTATTTTTTGACATTTAATTCGAAAGAAATGATTTTTTCAATAAAAACTATCCTCTGGATTATTCAATGATAACTAATTTAAATTTTGGCTCATTCTATTAGTTATAATTAATTGAATTTATTTATTTCATCAACCTATATACTATAACAATAAAAGGTAAGTACATACCTCTTATTTACCACTCCCGTGTATTACATATCAAGAAAAAAAATAATACAAAAGACCTTGTAACTCTCCAACCAATTAAATCATACGGATTAATAAATGTATTGTACACATTATATACATACATACAAATACACACCCAAAAATTTTGAAACCCTAATCATTTAAAACCATATATAATATATTTTAATTTTAGTAACAGTAAAGTTACTTATAAAGATGACAAGTTAGTTTATTTTTTTAAGAAAATGACTCCCAAATTGATAAACTTTCTTTTTAAGTGAAATTCTGTACACAGGTGCGATGAATTAGATTTTTATTTTAATTTCTCGTTTTCATATTTTATATTGACATATTTCCTCTATTCTTAAAATTTTTTGGCAACAAGTTCTTTTCAAATAATTTGTAACCAATTTCTAATAATGTTTAAAAAAGGCTCAATAATTCAAGGAAATTTTACCGATAGTTGGCGCTGCAGTATCTGTCAAATGTCAGTGGAAGAAGGAAAGCAATAATAACATCTGATTCAATGTTCATTTAATTATTTCTATTTTGAATTTTGAGTGATAAAAGTTTATTAATAAAATTACGATGCGTGTTGTTATCAGTAGTAATAACCCAAGGACATTGATAATTGTTCGAAAAAATTTTATAACAGATTTCCCAGCCCATGGGATCTGTTTTCAGTATAATGTCGGTTTTATTGGTTGTATTCAATCAGATGACCACAAATTAATTGATTTCATATTGATTTCATTGGATATCTAATTGAGCAAAACATTTTCAAGCAAATGGAAGCTGGTTTTGTTATCCTCATTCTGGAAGTTCATATTTTTGACGCTAGGCGGACTGACTGCAGTGTTTTATGGCTGAATCCCTACCTAGTACTATGCTGTCCTTCTATTTTGGTTTTAATATTAGGTGGTAAAAGTACTTTAATTTTACTTTTCTATTGTAATATTCTAAATAATACAAAGGCTTGCTCAAAATTTTTCTGATGTACCTACTATCTTCATCTTCTATCTACCTTAGCAATGTTTGCTCGATACTATCCATCTTAATACTTAATTTGAAACAGACCCAAGTGTTTGCTATCAACTACTATCACTAATAAAAGTGTCTATTGATTACCCTTATATTATTTCCACTTTTATTATATTATATAGACGCGTTTATTTTTTAAAGCATAAATGTTTAAAATTTAATCCCGGACTGTCAGAAATGTCTGTTCCAAGTTATTAATGACTCCTCGTAGATTTTTCTGCAGGTACCAGCAGCTATTTAAGTTATCCAAGGTGTAGCACAGCTGTTCGAGTAATTTCAATTTTCAATGCCAAATTCTCTTTGTAACGGTCAATA
Organism: Ophraella communa; assembly: GCA_035357415.1. Classification (NCBI taxonomy): domain Eukaryota; kingdom Metazoa; phylum Arthropoda; class Insecta; order Coleoptera; family Chrysomelidae; genus Ophraella; species Ophraella communa. The sequence continues at coordinate 21,205,644 of CM068983.1, forward strand.
TCATTAATAGTGGGTGTGCAAGGCTTGGTCGTACACAAATCTAAAAGCATATACCAGTAAACTATTGTTTACAATATTAATCATTGTCACAGAAGGTTAGATTTACTGTTAATACCTATACATTCTTTTATATTTATTATAAACTCGCCACAAAAAGTATTATTACAAAATTGCACCAATTATTTAAACAATTTCTGTTTCATCGATAACTTGATGTTCTAGTCTTAAAAGATAAGGTTATAAGTATCTTTCTGGTACAAGACTTACAAGTTTTAACTACATATTTTTATTTTTACCGCCAACGGCGTCCATCGTTTTTCTATTCTCCTTCTCCTCGACAAACACTCGAGAAATTCTTTGTTACGTCGCTAGCCACCAACCTATACGACGACAATGCCCAAGAGAATATCACGTACCATCTTTCCATTACCATGGGCGGACCACCAGTAATGGTAGGGTTAAGTTATTAGATAATATGGAGAAAAATAATGGATTTTCTTTACATGTATCCAGAAAAACGCAATACGTTTTATTTTACGGAATTTCTAAGCCAGTTCGAAGTTTTACTTCAACAGGAAAAATTTCCCATTTTTATTGCAAATTTAACAATTGTAACAACATTATTACAATCAAAGGGGACCTAACAACAAATATTTATACAGATATTGTTGCAATAAAACAATTAAATGCCAAATAATACCAAAGAATATAGTTTGTGTTTGATATGTCTATATTATTTCTACTTTTTATGTCCCGGGCTGCAAATCATTTAATCGGATCTTTCCGCCACTGTTACGTACCAAAAAAAATATCTTTGCGAACAATGCAACCCGAACAATATAATTTAACGTTCACTCAAGTGGTATTAAGGATTTTAAATGCCATTCTATTCCTTTTCCAACAACGACTGATGGGTGTTCATTTGATGGCATTTTAATTATAGGCCGCAACTTTTTTATTTGGAAATCTGTTTAATAATATCTAAAAATAATAATGTGGGTAGGTCTGTATTTAATACAATAAAATTTTCAGTGCCATTTAACATAAATACAATTATTTGTTATGGAGATAAAACTTAGATATACTGTTATTTAGGAAAAATCCAAAAACACGTCAATTTATGTTGGAAGGGGCAAGCATTATGGATTATTTAAACTTACTGGAAAAGCCACTCCCTCAACCCTAGCAGCATCCCTTTCTTTTTTTAAATTGCTTCTCAAATTTTTTATGTAAAATTTGGATACTCCTCTTTGAGCTGATTTCAAAAATGTTTAATACTTGTAGGTTAAAGTGGTTAGTTTATGAAATAAAAAATTTTTGTTTTAATAGAACAAATTTTACTTATTTTTAACTTTGAAGATGATTTTGATCGTCCTCTAGTTTTGCGAATCAATGACGCAATTTATCTGAAAAGCTGTGTATAAATTTTTTTCATTGCCCTTTGGTCAAACAGTGAATATCATCTTCGTTGGTAGCAATTTTCTATTGATTTAGTAGTAGGGGAATTATCTAAGATATTGATTTGACCTATTATGTGGCGAGAAGAACCATCGGCCGTACCTGGGGATGGTCCCCAAAGGTTAAGTAGTGAATCTACACTGCAATCATAAGACCTATGTTAACCTACGTCACGATTGCCAGAGGAATCAAAACAAACCAGCTGACAGTCGTCAGGAAACTGGACCATAGGCAAAGGACAGCATGCCTTAAGATAACAGGAGGCATGAGAACTACACCAACTACACCAACTAGAGCGATGGGGGTGATCCTTGTTCTCACCCCTCTTGAAGTATATATCAAGTAGGTGGTTTTGATGACCATGCTATGGCTCCGCTCCACTGGAACACAAGTAGAATCTGGTTAGACGAGGTGTGGTTTGTGGCGCGAAGCTATAAACGAGCTACAAGCACTGCTACAAGCAAATACAGAATCTATTTCACCAAGATCCTTTTACAGGTGACAACGTTCAAAATGCATTGGCGATAGGTACTATCTATCTGTATCTTCAACGATGGATCCGAAATAAAAGAAGGTTCAGGATGTGGAGTTTACTCCAGATCCCTAAACTTAAATATAAAATGGGTAATGGCTTGTAATGCCAGTGTAGCCCACTGCCGTCTCCATGGCCGCAAAGAGATCACCAAGAGAGAAATCACGGATAGTAGACAAGTACTATTAGCCTTGAATAGGCCACGGATCACATCAGGTCTAGTTTTAGAATGTTCCATGACCCTTACGGAAGCCTGCAACAACAATGTGGTTACTCTAGGCTGGATCAAAGGTCATGGAATTTCAAAAGGCAACTCGTTGACGAGGAAAGCTGCCTCCCAGAGGATTTTTGGGACCTGGGAGTCTTGTCAGCTTGCCGGCATCAGCGATGGTTGACCTAGTAAAGGAACGCTCCCTGAACAAATTCAAGGGAAGATGGGACTAAGGTTGTAAGCTGATTGCAGGTGATTGTCCGGCACTCTCTCTCTTATAAGGCTTTCTGTATTCGGCGAGAACTGGCTAACACATGCCAACTTGAAAGAGCTGCTTATTGGCGACGTTAGCACCTACTTTAAACAGGTAGGATGGTTGACTAGATAATAGGTAGGTGTTGGGGGCTAGACATTCAAATCAACCTCCACATCGGGTTAAGCCGCTAATCACTCTTCCCACCTTCGAATGGACTACTTAAGCTGGTTGAATCACTGATTGTTGGAATCGTAGAAATCAATCAAGACCACATTATAATTTTTCCATTTTGTTATAAATGTACAAGCAAACTCGTATTAACGAGTATACAAACGAAGATCAAAATATAAAAATAATAACTTAACATGAAACGAAGGACCACCGGCTTCAAATACCGGAAATATGTTTTATTGAAATTTTATATTATTTGAAAATTTTGTCATTCACTGAGACATTGCATAGATATCTATTATAACTTGAGAAGAACCTTCAGGATATATTTTGTAGTGCTTAAAAAGGAGAATTGACCGTTCTTGATTTTAAAAACGACTGAGAACAGTGACAGTTCTTTTTGACATTATATCTTTATTGTAAAAATACGTTTTGTCATGGATACTTGTGAAATGAAATTGAACAGGTAGGCTCAATCTCAGAAGGACGCACAATGGGTCAAATGTAGCCTAAGTACAGTAAATACAGATACAGATTATGTTGCAACACTTTTTTTCTTCCTCCCAAATTAAATAAATTATGATTATATGTAATGTCACTATCACATCTGATTTATCTGACCTCCATCTACTATATTTTACAGAAAAAAATTACCTTGAATGTCTTATTCCTGAACAACAACTCACGACGTTCCCAACAACCCAAAACCATTATTATTTCATATTATTAATTTTTTTTGCATAAAGCAAACTATTGTTTAATTACGAAGAAATAATTGTAGTGAATGAATAGGAATGGTTCAGTTGAACCAATGCTCGACCTATGGTACACATTTTTGACACCGATCTCAATATAATTCCGTATTTTATCTTGGTAAACTTCCTCTGCGAGGTCAAAAGGTGACCGCGCTTCATTAAAATCGGCATGCCAGATGACTCTATTTCAATACGAAGCGTGCTGTTGAAGACCTAAATATCAATATTATCTATTCTAGATAGTTTAAGTTTAAAATTAGTTATACTTTTTTAAAACTGTTAATTTTCTAGATGATTACACTGTTTTGAATTTGGGACACAGTCAAATTAAACACTGGAATAAATTAAAACAGTCTATATTTACAGACAAATTCCCAAACCCTTAAAAATGGTTAAAAACTCTTCTACATAGGGTATAGTCTATATAGAAAGGACAAGGAGTAATAAATCATTCATTTAAGTAGATTTCATAGACATACCAAAATATATTTTAAGAGGGTATACCGTTTTGATGCAAGTGTTGATGATATTGTGGAATTAACGGCTGCTATGTTGTGTGTTGCTAAATCAACAATTTATAGATTACTAAAAGAAAGCAAGAATGGAACTCTTCAACTCCCTAAAACTCCTTCAGGCCGAAAACCAATTGAGATCGATGAGTCATTAAAACAAAGACTAAGGCGTAAAGTCCATGGATTTTACTTACGAAAGGAAATTCCAACACTTGACAAAATTATGACATCAGTGCAAGAAGATACGGACTGTACAAAATTCTCCAGAATGACATTATGCAAACTTTTGAAAGATGTGGGTTTCAGATATACAAAACATAATGGAAAATCTCTCTTGATAGATAAACCGGAAATAGTTTTTTGGAGAAGAGACTATTTAAGAAGCATTCGACATGCCAGAGAACAAAATTTGAAAATCTTCTACTTAGACGAAACATGGATAAATGCTGGATATACAGTTTCCAAATCATGGCAAGATGAAAACATTAAAAGCGGAAGGCAGGCATTCGTGGAAGGTTTGTCGTTAGGTTTGCAGCCACCATCTGGAAAAGGAAAAAGACTTATCATTGTCCATGTTGGAAGTTCTGAAGGTTTTGTTGATGGAGGATTATTAACTTTTATTTCAAAACGCACGGGGGACTATCACGAAGATATGGGGATGTCTTCGAGGAATGGTTTGTTCAAATGTTGGATCTGATTTCAAAAGGGGCTGTTATTGTTATGGACAACGCAAGTTACCATTCACGGTTACGAGAAGCATTGCCCACAAGTCGTTGGCGTAAAGCAGAGCTTTTGGAGTGGCTTATTTCGAAAAATATTAAGTTTCCAAAAGATCCACCAACGAAAGAACTTTACAGAATTGCAAAAATAAACAAGAATAAATACAAAACCTACATTGTAGAAGAAATGGCTTCTTCTCGTGGTATATCAGTTCTTCGACTTCATTGTGAACTTAATCCCATAGAATTAATATGGGCTCAGGTAAAGGGGGAAGTTGGAAAAAAAATACTACTTTTAAAATAAACGATGTTGTGAAATTGTTTGAGAGTGCTGTAAGTCATGTTAGTAAGGAAAATTGGACAAACTGTATCGAGCATGTTTTCAAAGTAGAGGCAAATATGTGGAAAATTGACAATATTTGTGATGATTTAATCGACCCTATTATTATTAATGTCAACATCAACATTCTTCCTCTTCCGAGTCGGATATAGAATAAAATGTAAGTAATAAATGTATTCCAATAATTATTTCTTTTCATTTTTTATTATATTATAATTTAAAACGTATTTTTTCCCCAAAATACACACCACTGCATTGCGTTATTGCTTATCTGATAATCCTTTAACAATGAAGAAACCCTAAACTTTGCTACAACTGAAACAAATACGGGGTCGATCTACCTCGTTTTTAGATTTAAGGAAGAAATGTAATTTAAAGTAAGAGATTTATCAAAAATTTCATGGTGCTCCCTGTAAAGGTTTTGCATACTTAATTAGGGTTTATTACTCCTCGTACTTTTTGTACAGACTATAAGATTTATTTTATTTTTACCCGAAATTGGTTTTTTATTATTTTTTTTATCGACACGCCTATTATAGACGCATAACCATCTAAATTTTGATTTGCTTTGACCTTTGGTTTAATGTAAACTATAAAATTCTGGTTTATTGCTTCACCTGACCTTCAAATCAAATATTTTCTCACGAAAGAACTAGACATTTTCATAATTTCGACTGAAATATTGTCCATTGAATCGAAAGTCGATTCAAAACATCGATAAAATTCTTATCTTTAATTACTTTAACAATTAAAATAATTGCAAAGTAATTGTTTACAAGCCAAGAATGTGTGTATGTGAAAGTATAATTGCTATGTTCTATTATCCTATTTATATTTTTATAAAGAATATTTCAAAGAAAAAAATACTTGTTCTATTGAAACTTCAGCGATAGTAGTGGGAGTGCGAAACATAGCTTGATGATGGGCACCACAAGAATTTTCCATTAGTGGTCTCTTCTTACTATGCTTACCAAAAAGATATCAAGTGCTTTCAGTAGAAATTAAATAAAAGTAATTCCGGAATTGTACCATAAATACGGCAAAATAAACAGTACCGAAACAGAGAGTGCTGTGGAGTTGTTTATGTAATATGGATTTGTCATATTTGTCTTAATTATCATTAGTTGATATATTAATAGTACGCTGCAGTTAAATTTGATTTAAAAATGGTTCTAACAACGGAAGAAAAAGTGTTTTTGGTAGAGCATTATTTTCGTTCATACGGAAAAGTTCGTAATGATGGTCCAAGCTTAGAACAGGTGTCAATAAAATATCAACAAAAATTTAATAAAGCAGCTCCTAGTAAAAGTGTGATGTTAGCTGTTGTTGAAAAATTTCGTCGCACTGGTAGTGTATTGTGTCAACGTAAAGGTTCTTCAGGTCGTCGAAAAACAGTATGCACTAACGAAAATGAAGGACGTGTTTTTAACCAAGTTGTGCAATCACCTCAAAGAAGTCTTGTAAGAACTGCATGTAAACTCAACATTAGTAAAACGTCTTTACGTCGCATGTTCAAATCAATTTGTGGTTCAAGTTGGACAACAACTAAATGCTGCGGACAAACGTGCAAGAGAAATTTACTGTGGTCGCATATTGAGTTTAATTTACGAAGACCCCGAATTTTTGAAAAACATATGGTTTTCAGACGAGAGTCACGTTCATCTTAACGGCTATATTAATCAACAAACAACCAGATTCCTTGGATTTGAACGTCCTGATGTCATTGTAGAGAAACCACTCCACAGTCTTCGAGTTACCGTTTGGTGCGCGGTATCTGGTAATGGAATGATTGGTCCTTATTTCGTTGAAGATGATAATCAGAATCAACTTACTGTCAACCAAGAACGTTATAGAGAGAAAATTATTATACCTTTTGTGAGAGATCTAAATAACTTTTGCCGTGCACGAAATCTACAGTTTCGCACACAATGGTTCCAACAAGATGGTGCAACGAGCCATACAGCTGTGCACACCTTAGACTTACTCCGTCAGCATTTCGATAATAGAATAATTTCTCGGGGAACAGACTTCGAATATCCTTCTCATTCACCTGATCTGACGCCACCTGACGCATACATTTGGGGCATAATGAAGGAAAAAATATTTCATTCGGAAAATTCGCCGGCGAATATTGCCGAACTGCGGGAAAGAATACAAAATAGTTTTCGGCAGTTCCATCGACCACTTTTTATAAATATGTTTATTGACTTACAAAATCGATATGAAGCTTGTTTGCGTCGAAATGGTGAACATTTTGAACACTTACATTACAGAAATTGAAAATTAATTTTTATTTTTATTTTCGGTACTGTTTATTTTGGCGGTTACTGTACTATGAAAAATCAAAATTTTATAGTTGGAACTCTTCTCCAGATATATATATAAAAAAAAACAAAATCAATTATAATTAATAATTCAACAATTAAATAATACAGCCTCTTGAATATAGTAAATAATCAATCAAAAATGCTTTAAAAAAGGCGGTGTATTGTTTCTTCGTCAAGAACACCTTCATCTCTGAATAAATCTTCTTGTAAATCTGTCAAAAATTGACGTTGGTACCAAAAAACTCTTGAGCAAATTGAATTTGAGGTTTTGAGTTTTCCAGGTTTTAATATTGATTATAGTTAAAGTAAATTCATACTTATACCGTTCTGACTTAAATACTTCGATTATATTGCCTCCAATAAATCTTCCTACCGGCCGGCATACACCGTCCAGCTTCAAGCAGGGCCGGAGTGGACTTTTTACTTTTACATTGAGAACCCTTAGGTATGTAATAAAATATGTGATTATCAATGTCCGTTCAAATTTTATAGCAGGTAACACCTGGCTAAAGCGCCGGCCGACAATATGGGACAAAAGGGTCGTTTATATTGGCTTTAAGTGAAAACCAATATTAATTTAGTACCTGAGATTAATAGACCAGATTTGAAAAGTTCTTTGAAACCTACAGCGTAGGTACTATTATTATATATACAGAATAAAATATTTACAACTATCAACTTTACAAATAAACAAATAGTAACAAAAATAAATTAGCAATTTTTGATACAAAATTATAAAAACTTAGAAACCTTGGTAGGAAAAGGTCAATTAAAACAATTTGTTAATATAAAAAATAACAAACTGCTTAAAATACTTCAATAAAAATACGTCAATTTCTACAAACATACGTCTGGCTATAAAAAATCAAAGAGACAATTTCATTTTCTTTTCGTAGATGTACCACTTTCCAATCGAGCTACTTATATACAAATTTAATTAAATAATAGTATTCATTAACTTAACCTACATAGGATATTGAAAGCTTTGTGTGGTATATAAAAAATCACAAGCAAGTGAAGAACTACACTCGACTTTTATCTTATTTATCATTTAATTTTTTCTCATCCTCTATTAACAGTATTATTTGCCTCAATAATAACCTGGTTAAATTTGTATTGATTGCATTTTACCAACCCATTTTACCTTAAACAAACTATTAAGTGGACTATCTGGAACATTTTTACTAATAATTTCTATATCTTCAAACGAATCCAACAATTTTTTGTTTGTTATGTTTTTCAACAATTTTTTTCTCTTTTATGGCGTCGAAACTTGGACTCTGAAGTACAAGAATCTGGAAGCATTTTTCAGATGTGGCTGTATAGGCGAACACTAAGGATATCTTGGACTAACACAGTCACAAAAAAAAACAATCCTCGTAATTTTAAAAGTACACCAGTTCTTCGTAGTTTTAATTGTAGCAGCGGTTTCCAAATGAAAAAAACTTTCTTTAAAATCTGAGATTGATCGACATAAGACGACGATTCATTTGCTGCATTTCTCTTAAATAATATTTTCGTTAAGTTGAGATCAATAGCCGTCGCTAAGTTAAAACCAGATCTCATTTATGTGAAAGTCGAAGAAAAGAATCAGTTTTATGAATGTATACTTTTTACCGGTGCCTCGATCGTACAGAATACGTAGCCAACGTCATTTATCTTTTTAATAATTACCGATAGAAATAGTTTCTGTTTTAAACAGCTGTTGGATAGAATATCTCCGAATTAGCAAAAGGAATCTTCGAAGATATTTTTCATGGATGGACTCATCCTGTTAATTAACTACAAAATGCCTGCGGCCATATGTTCTAACTGTACTAGTTTAGATGTTTATGAGGATTTCGTAGTATCCTCTTCTAGATGACAGAATTTGCACTTGTCTGTCTGTCAACTCCATCAGTAATAGATGCTTATTCAGCTTCAAATGCCCTGTTATTAGAATTATTATAGTTTTGTGTTGTGCTTGCTAATTAAGTCTACTGTAAACTCTTTAGTTTGCTTCTGTCTTGGTGAATTCCTCCACTGTTCCATTTTAGTGTCAATCATTTTCGGGGACTGTTCCTTGCAATACAACATAAAGATTCTGGTCCAAAGAATGGTACTGAAGAGCCTAGTTTGGTCAATTCATCTGTCTTTCATTGCCTTAATGATTTTCAAGCACTGGTACCCAGGCTACCGTATCGGTAAGGACGAAAGGATAACGTCTTACCTTCATTTCTCTTAAAAATACTTCAGATAATTCTTGATAGGCATATTAAGGAAGGACCAACATCCTCCATCAGGAATAAAACCAACAGAAACGAAGTAGTTCACAAGATCAATGGGGAATGAACCCCAAACATTGGCTTATAGCAATTATAAGACCTATGATTACGGTCTGAGTTCTGGTGAGCTAAATGTCAGCAGAAGACTACCAGAGAAAAGCTGAATAAACTTCAAAGGTGGACCAGCTTCATCATTACGGAAGCTATGTCTACCACTACCCTCGCTGCCATAGAAGTTTTAATAGATCTTCATCCACTTCACATCTGGGATATGATGGCTGGTGCATACAGAAGGCTAGTGAAATGCTAGCTTTTTTCAACAGTTTGTTGGGAATATTATCCTCTAAGATTTTCCCAAAACAGTGGCTACAGAACTCCTACTTGTGGGCAACCTCCACTTGGTCTTGCTTTGGTAGTAGCTTACTCTAGAGAGGAAATTAGTGTCCTGTTCTAGAGAGCAGCCCCAAACCACCTGCATGTTACACCAGGCGCAGTATTGTTGACTAAGGGAGTGAAGCTTCCCGAGAACAGATATATTTTGTCTTTGCCACTACAATATGTCAAGAATATAGCACCAGGTGTGCTTCGCCATCTCATTACATCTTTCAATGAGTTACTACTAACTACAAGAGTATTTATTGATCTGTGTTGACCTTCAGATATTGAATGCACGTAAGCAATAGGAATGGACACTCAGTAAGAATGCAAAGGGACATTTCTTCTCTTCTTTTTACAGTCTAGGTAATCTTTTAAGTCCAGAGTGATCCTTAGCAATATGCAAAGATTGTTTTTACTTAGGACTACAGCTCTTGCAGCCTTGCCGTACAATTTACTACACTAAAACAAGTTTCTGCACCTTATTGTCAACAAAAATGTAACAATTCACTTTTTCCTGTACGAATAAAAATGCCAAATTCAAATTTTCCTGAAAAAACTTGGGCAAGACCGATCCTGTGCGAGCATTTAATAGTTAGCAATTTTTTTTATTTAATAAACGATCCCAGATTATAATTAGGGATGCATCGCTGTTAGGTATTAGACCATGTAAACCGATAGATAACATAATAATCTTTTTATAAATTTCGTTATACAATGATTTTTTTATACTTTCGTTAACCTTGAAGATACAAGACCGTGTAAAAACGTTCAAGTATGTAGGTTGCAAAAAGAAATCATGCAGAATTATTTTGCAACGCGTATATATATGTAGACAATAGTTCAATATTGTTACAGCGAGATGAAAGATGCAGACATTTAATACGTGTGCACAGTTACCAGTTACCGTTTGTACTCAAATGATTTTTACTTTATTAAATGGAATATTCAATAATAAGATATTTGAAAAAAAATCGTAAATTATTTAGGAAATAATTCAATAACTAATTGACTTAGGAAAACAGCACTGTACTTGTTAACATAACTATATCCGTAGACCTTTTTCTTCACTAACTTTGTATAAATCTATTTTTTGTGTTAATTCTTATTCAAAACACAATAAAACCAAAGATTTCAATGTTCTGTTCAGTAATGATTCTCTTTTAGATTTTTCACTTTTGAAACAATTGAAAAACTTCTTTCCACACTGTAGTCTGTCACTGACAACGACAGAAACAATTTAACAACAATTGATACATTGGAGAATGTGCAACTTAAGTTTTTGATTTTTTCAAGTGTAACAGTACCTATTAACATTTTAAGCCCCTGGTATCCTAAATATTAAATTAAATTAGTACCGCGAGCTCCATCTATCATAAAACATTTTTAATAATAAAATAATGAATACGGTCTCTATAATTATAATTGGAAGTTCAAAGTAGCTACGCTACGAGGTGTACTAATGAGTTGCCATTATCGGGTTCAAGAGGTTTTAATAATTATTCCCAGTCTCATTTTCTTGTATTGGTTTACTGTCATATACAGGTATGTTTTTTTCCAATTTTATAATTCCTTTTTGTTAAAATATTTATAATGAGAATTTCAACATATTTCATTATTATTCGAAGAATCTTTTTATGGTAATTAAAAGTATTGTAGGATAAGATTATTTTAGTATGTAAATATTAGCTCTTTTAGTTGTTAGTTCGATTTAAATAGTTTTAATACAAAACGGTTATTTTTGTTAATTGGACTGTCCCGTCTAAAAAATACCTTTGCTCTGTGTGCCGCCTAGATGCAAAACTGGATGTATGGGGTGTAAGGGGTGTCATAGACACGCGAACCTTTTCGGTTAGTCCGACTAACTTAGTCGTAATTGGGGAGTGGTAAGAGTAAGACGTAAGTGAGCAGTCGTATCGAGAGATTAAAAGACGTATTAAAGACGATCAAGACGTATTGAAGACGGTTAAGACGATAAGCAAGACGTATTTCAATATTATTCATCAAGACGGGGTGAATTATTATTTTGTATGATCACGATACGATTACTAACCGAATCATAGTAATTAAGACGATATCTAAAGTTGTACAAATCAAATCTGTAAACCATACTGACGCCACTTGAGGACTGTGTTCTGTTACAATCCCATGCAAATCTCTCTTCATTTATTTTAATTAAACATTGTTGATCATATTGGCATTTTTGTTCAACCGAACCCAGCAATACCTTTAGACATTAAGAAAAAACCTACAGTATTAATAATAATTTTTTATAAAAAGGCTAGTAAAAGTACATTTCTGGAATTTTGATTAGTGTGTAAGGTTGTTACAAATTAAATTTAATGTAAGAATGTATCTTTTGTAATCTGTAAAATACGTTAGCATCTAACTGTAGATTTCGGACTATGCTGATTTGTACTTTTTGTGCCAGAAAAGTAAATATAACTCGTGTTTGACACTGGTAATTTTCACAAAGTTGGAATATAGTACAGTAAACTAGAAGCATCTCTTTAAATTGAAGATTCAGTAAACTTGAACAGCTTGTAAACTTTAAGCTTTCGTATGCATGAACATTTTTAACTGGATCATCTCTACAACTTGGGCAGATCATCCCTCCACTCGTGATCTTCCATAGTCATTTGGAACCACCTAAACAGTGCCGTAGCGACCCCAAGGTGCGGCGAAGGATCGTCCACTATTGTTAACAGATAAGTTTATTGTGGTATATCAAGTTTACTGTTCCCATATTTTTTTCTCTTTTATCTTCGTTTATATCTATCTATATCGTCAACTGTATTAGAATAAGTATTTTTAAAGAACTGTTTGCGGATTATTTTTTTGTAACGTATTCTCAACTTCATTCATTTTAGCACCAAGGAAATCTATTTATCTTTTATCTGTTGGTACATTTTCATTTTTTTACTTCATAGACAGTTTTTTCTAACATCTTTCTGTCATCTTATGATACTTATTTAAATCACTCAGCTTAAAACAACTTTCTTCAGTAGTATCATAAAAAATAAAAAGATTTCAGTGGCGCCCTTATAATTTCTTAAAGAAACAAATATTGTACTATAGTCAGAGCTAATGAACTTACTCACCCCTAGCCGAGGTATTTAACTATCATAATTTTTGCTGTGATAAACATTTATAAATTTTGTTAATTATTGAAATATCTTTTACAACTAATTAAAGACGAAATTAAGATTAATGGTTGTTTTATTGTAAATTACATTTTTTCTTTTGGTATATTGTTATTTTTTTTTAAAAGTTAACTAAATATTTTTATAAAATCATGCTCAACATTTAAATCATATCACAAATCGACGCCCAACGTAACAATATGGTTACACAAGCTCAGCGAACAGTTAAAAATGAACAAACTCATTTAACAAGTCAGATGTAACATCTTACTATATTATACAAATTTTTGTAGCGGCTCATTTAATATATAATGAGTCAGAAGATAAATTTAGTACCTAACAACTTTGTTAGTTGCTTTATTACTGAATCAGTCAAGTCAGTCAAGGATTACACTGAAGTGTAATCGATTTAAACTGTGAATATTTTGGGCTTTTATACATCTAAAGGATACCATACACTCATATTAAAATATTCTGAAAAATGTGATATTTCTGCTTTTACTGTATTTGTTCTTGCAGAGCATATCTCGTCTCTGAGAAACGTACTGTGCATAACATTAATCGTGAATCATGAACTATGTATATAACGAATTATGCAAATATAATGACAGTTAATTGGGCATATTATAAGGAAAAAATATAAATAAAACTACACAGAAAGGTTTACTTTAAGAAGTGGTTGAAAAAAACGTAATTTTTTGGTTCAAATATGTAAGAAAATGTAAATTTTTTCCGTCAAAAGTGTCTCATCGTAACCATTCTCACGGAATGAATTTCTACAAGTAATAAGGTGTTGCAGAATCAGACTGAAACTTTACATAATTATAGAGTGTATTATATTATTATTATTATATATAAACTTTACATTCAAGTGTAAATAAATATAATGAATATGATTTGAATTGAATACTTCTCCATTTACCTATATTTGAATTTGTGTGTTCCATTTTATTGTTCCACATTTCAACCTCGTATTCAGTTCAGAGAAATAAATTAATAGATCAACATAAATTGACAAAGATTAAAGACTCTTTTTATTAATTTTAATATTTGTTTAATAAAAACAAAGTTAAAATTACAATTAAAATGTATGCTGACTTCCAAAGAAATCCAAAATTGATATTTTTAATAATATTTTTAATAAGAGTGTAACGAGGGCAGCAAATACCAGTTAAGGAGTACTAATCCATTTATGCACATGTGACACACATGGTATTTCTAAATGGAGTACTAAAATTGGACAATAACCAGTGTCTTTCAAAAGTTTTATTTTGGTACAGACTGATGCAGTGTGTTAGAAATAATAAGTTTAGTAAAAAAATTGTCATATTAAAATAGGGTGCTAATGCTATAGAATAAATATGTTGTTGTACAGTATTTTGTAGTTCTTTAGTGCATTTTGAAACAGTGCATTAATAGTTATTTTTGTATCTAGTGCGCGAAATGCTACTTTGGTAATCGAGAACAGATTTTTTTAACGAGGCGCAGCCGAGTTAAAAAAATAGTGGAGATCACCAAAATATTTCGCGCATGAGATGCAAACAAAACTTTTTCTACAAACGCTTAGCTTAATATGAAACAAAGTATTGAACAATTTTGAACTATTTTTCCAAATCAAGTAATTAGGTACTGTAACTATGGAAATAAAATGGCATTTGTTGACAATTATCACCGAATACGGAACTACGAATAGAAATGAAAGCAAATATACTCCCGCCAAAATTTATTAATATTTTTAACACAACTATAGGATGGCGCTGATCGTTGCGTCTACTGATTTTAATTCTTCTATTTTTCGAAAGAGGTATCTCTATTAATACTATTAACGACAATACTTTTTAATTTAACAGATCTGTATCAATCTGTATTTGGTGAGAAACAGTTTTAAGAAAATTAAGAAAAGAGACAGTATTTCTGAGAATCAGGAAAAGAGCAGGAGTTTTGTCTTCAATTTTTTTAGTTTTGTTGGTGTATATCATCTTTGGTTTTGTGCTTCCAAATAATTCTGTCCCTAAAATGGATTCAAACTATCAACCCCCCTTATCTAAAAGGAAATGTTGTGTACCTACATGTACAAATCGTGAAGGCAAAATCATCGTTTTCCAAAAAATGAACCAAGTGTGTTTAGTGAGTGGATTTTAAAGATACAGTCTTTAAATTATAAAGACTTGTCAGTTGAAGACATTTATAAAAAATATGTATTTTGTGAGGAACATTTTTCCAGTAACTGTAAAGTTTTAGGTACCAAAAGAGGTCTTATAAGAACAGCAGTTCCAACTTTAAATTTACCTGGTAAGTGAATAAATCAAATTGTAATTTATAAAGAAAGAAAACCTGTACTAGCAGATCATGCAAACGTTTTTATGCTGAAAGGACTGCATAAACAGTGGAAGCAACCATTAGCTTGTACATTTAGTGAAGGACCTCATAAATTCATGGTATTGAAAAATTTGCTGAAGGTTCTAATCTGCAAATTTCAAAGTATAGGTTTGAAGGTAGTATCGACAGTTTGTGACCAAAGTGAAAATAATGTCGGATCTATTAGACTGCTAATGAGTGAAACAAAGGAGGAATAATTAAAAAGAAAAGAAGAGAATAGCAATTTTGGTTTTGTGATCAATAACCAAGAAATTATTCCCATATTTGATGTCCCTCATATTTTCAAGTATTTGAGAAATAATCTTTTGAAACATGACTTGTATTTTAAGCAAAATAAATAAATAAATGATCATTTTTTGATTGTAAACATATATATTTACTTTAGTTTCGTTGAAATGTAGCTGTCTATTTTATCGCAGAGTACTTCTTATTGACAGATAGATGGCACTAGATATAAATTTAAGGAATCTGTATTATCGAGAATACTTTTTAACACAACCGCTGCTACTCGATGTCGCATACGGATCTAGACAGTAACTAGGTTCTTGCCATTCTATTCGTAGTTCTGTATTCGGTGACAATTATTTCGTGCGTGATATTTATAACTAAAATAATGGAAATTTCGAGCGACGATGAAGTAAGCAGTACCCCACTTAACTTGACAGATGCGGCCAATTAAGTAATTTCAAATCTCTTACCGGAGAAATCGAGGCGCCAGTATAAAAATGCATATTATCAGCAATTTAAAGAGTGGTGTGAAGCAAATAAAGCCAGAAAAATATCCGAAAATGTGCTGTTGGCATATTTTACAGAGAAATCTAAGAAGCTGAAGTCTTCCACGTTATGGGCAATATATTCTATGTTGAAAGCAACACTTAATGTTAAAGAAAACGTGGAGTTCAAGAAATTTACCAAGTTGGTTCGATATTTGAAAAAAATGTCAGTTGGAAACCATCCTAAGAAATTTAACGTGTTGACTAGAGAGGAAGTTGAAGAATTCATAAAAGAGACAGATAATGAAACCTATTTGTTGGTTAACAACAGTTTCAAATTTAGATTATATTGACCTTTACCGAAAATATGCGGCTCTTCGTCCAAGTTATGCTACCAGTCGCCGATTGTTTTTGAAGTATCAAAATAAGAGATGTTTTAACCACGTTGTTGAAATAAATATTATTGGAAAGATACTTAGCTTAATAGCAAAACACCTAAAATTACCAAATCCTGATGCCTACACTGGTCATTGTTTTCGGAGAACATCAGCCACACTCCTTGCTAATACGGGGGCCGATATATGTGTTCTGAAGCGACATGGAGGTTGGAAATCTTCGACTGTGGCCGAAGGATACGTGGAAGATTCTATCAACAATAAAATTCAGATATCAAATAAAATTTTAGACTGTGAAATTTCAGGATTAAGTGCTGTCACCTCTACGGCAGTGGATAGTCTTCCAACTCCCAAAACTAGGATATCACAGAATGAATCTGACTTATCTGGTTTGGGAATAAATATTGGTTCGTGCACTGGCTGCACCATTAATGTTAACATTGTAAATAATAAATAAAATTAGGTAGTGTTAAATTTTCTCACAATTTGAAAGCCTTAATAATTATTGTTATACATTAATAAATAAATGATTTCTTGGATTTTTGCTTGATTGAGGAACATAAAGGTTAAAATATAAAAATCCCATATAGTTTACATGCAGTGTGCGAAGTATTTCGCACACTACTTCGCGCACGGTGTCATAGTAACAAAGAAAAATGGAAAAAAAGGTCACTTCGTATATTCTGGCCAATGCTCGTCCTTTTTTGACGTTTGTAGAAAAAAATTATTTAAAAGTGTATTTTGGAACATTATAGTAATTATTTTTCATGTTTATATAGCGTCATTAGAAAAACCTTCAAAATTTTCGGTGCAAAGTTTTTATTATATTTTCTTGAGACTAAAAATTGCTCAAAATTAGTCAGTACAAGAACATAATTTTCAATAATATTGCGAGAAAATGTTCACAATAAATAAACCTTAACTAAAGATACTAGTAATAGTCCCAGCAGGATATTTTGGATTTAAAAGGAAACTTTTTTAAAGTCAAACAACTAAACAATCTAAACAAAATTGCAAAGTTTTAAGACCAATATAAAAAAGTCTACTGTTACAACAAATAAAACTTTTTTTGTTGGTTTCAATTAATTTTAACAATTCGATATACCTACTGTAAATCTTTTCCTTAAACGTTAAATTGCACTAACCTACATTTACGCTACGAATAACGCTATAAAATTAATTAACAAGTTTCTTGATAAAAAATACTTTCATCTCTTCAAATGTACACCCGTACACCGTGTTCTATACTCCACAAAAAAAGCAGTAAATATTAAATTTACACAATTAATGTTTGTTTACATGTTAAACAACTATTCTCACTTTTGTGTTACCTACTAAAAAAATATAACTGTTGTTTTTTTATTGCTACGATTGTTAAATAAATAGCTATAAAACTGTTGTGTGTAAAAAACAAATTTTTTACGGCAATTGTAACAAGAATGTCATTAATTCTAAATTGTACACCTCTACACATTCATGTAGTCGGTATATACAAAAGGAAGAACGTTTCAAAGAATTTTCATTGAAGGGAAACTTTAACAGATGCTCGCAGCTCCGGATTCTTCTATTAAAACATTTTCCAGCTCATCAAGGTTATCTGGAGCGATATTACGAGTTTTTATGCGCCTGTCCAGGTAGTCCCAAACATATTCAATTGGGTTTAGGTCTGGATTAACTGATGGCAAATCTAAAACTTGGATAACAACCTCTTGAAGGTTTTCCATTGTTATCGTGCATTAGAATAAAATTCTCTCCAACGATTGGAACAAATGGCACTACATTTTCCTCAAAAACCTCCCTTATATACCCATCTGCTGTCAGTGATACCCTAAGAAACACAATTAACTGCGTGTGGAGCTTTAGAAACAGCGTGTCCTTCATTCAACCATGTTTCATCTAAATAGTTCTTCTCTCAATCCGAAACTTTTTAACACTTCTTAAGTATTGTGTTCTCCAGCAAATAATTTCTTCTGCCTCATTAAAAATTTTTCGTTTTTTATGCGACTCATACTTAAAACCAATTTCTTTTAGTTTTCATAACGTATTTCGTCCAAATTTGGGAATCGTATCTACTTCTGCTATAACAGTCATTAACAGGTCGGCTGAAAAGTCCCCGGTCTACAATAGTAAAACACAATATTTTGACAAAATTCATTTTTTTTAATCAACATAATTGCCTTCAAGCGATACAGCGATTATAGCGACCTTCCAACTTTTCGATACCATTTTTGTAGTACTCCTTCGGTTTGTCCTCAAAATAGGCTTCAGTTTCGGCGATTATCTCAGTATCAGAGCCAAATTTTTTTCCCGCGAGCATTCTCTTCAGGTCAGAGAAAAGGAAAAAGTCGCTGGGGGCTAGATCTGGAGAATACGGAGGGTGAGGAAGCAATTCGAAGCCCAATTCATGCAATTTTGCCATCGTTTTCGATGATTTGTGACACGGTGCATTGTCTTGATGAAACAACACTTTTTTCTTCTTCATGTGGGGCCGTTTTTCGCGATTTCGGTCTTCAATCGCTCCAATAATGCACAGTATTAGTCGCTGTTGATTATTTTTCCCTTTTCCAAATAGTCCATGAACAATATACCGTGTGTATCCCAAAAAACTAAGGCCATAACTTTACCAGCTGACTGTTGAGTCTTTCCACGCTTTGGTGGCGGTTCACCGGCCGCAGTCCACTCAGCTGACTGTCGATTGGACTCAGGCGTGTAGTGATGGAGCCAAGTTTCATCCATAGTCACATATCGACGCAAAAAATCGGGTTTATTACGACTTAACAGCTGCAAACACTGCTCAGAATCATCAATTCGTTGCTGTTTTTGGTCGATTGTGAGCACGCGCGGCACCCATTTCGCACAGAGCTTCCGCATACCCAAATATTCTTGAACGATATGTCCAACACGTTCCTTAGATATCTTTAGAGTGTCAGCTATCTCGATCATATTCACTTTACGGTCACTCAAAATCATTTTGTGGATTTTTTTGATATTTTCGTCGGTATCCACCTCTTTTGGGCGTCCACTGCGTTCACCGTCTTCGGTGCTCATTTCACCACGCTTGAATTTTGCGTACCACTCAATGATTGTTGATTTTCCTGGCGCAGAGTCCGGAAACTCATTATCAAGCCAAGCTTTTGCTTCAACTGTATTTTTTCCTTTCAAATAACAATATTTAATAAGCACACGAAATTCTTTTTTTTCCATCTTTTTGAAAATAACAAAAGTTGCTTCACTAAAAATGCAATATCTCACAAACTAATAGTCCGACAGCTGTCAAATTTTTACACGAATCTTTTGAAGGTTGATACTATCTAAAAATGAAATGGATTTAATTCTAGTGTCGTCATCTATAGGTCAGACCGGGGACTTTTCAGCCGACCTGTTACGTTGTCCAGAACCACTGATGACGGTGATAAAGATTTGATAAGAAGAATTATCTACTCTATGTAAGAAGAAAACTTGGTGCCTACTATCAGATCATTGCAAACAAGACTAAGGAGCTCCACTGAGATAAGGATATCAATTGGAAACCTATGGACGCTTTTATCCAAACTAGGTTTCAAATACTGCAAATTGACAAAAGGCAAGTTATTATGGAATCCCAACGGATTAGGCAAAGGCGTTTTGAATATTTGACTGCCATAAGTGATTACAGGTCTTTACAAAGACCAATAATCTATTTGGATGAGACATGGTATGATACCCACGATACACCAGCAAAAGGATGGACTGATGGAACAGTGCGATGCCAATCAAAAGCTCCATCGAACAAAGGAAAACGGATCACGATTATTCATGCTGGATCAGAAGATGGTTGGCTTCCAAACAGTTTGGGACTTTCGATGAAGAACATTCAAGATTCGTCGTTGGATTACCACCAAGATACTACAGCCGAATTGTTCGAAGATTGGTTCGAAAACACTTTACTGCCAAATATTCCCCGCATGGTGTCATAGTTATGGACAATGCCAGTTACCATAGTCGCCAATTGAAGAAGGTTCCAAGCTCTTCAAAAACAAAAGCAGAAATCCAGGAATTTTTATGCTCCAAAACAACATGTACTTTGAAGAAGGATGTAAAAAAACACAGCTTATAGAGGTTCTAAGGAGATTTAACATACAGAAGACATTGAAGGGTACACGGAAAAGGCAGGAATGTCACATTACAGTAATTTTTGAATATTCGATATTTAAAAGTAATCACGTCCGATAATGATCACTAGGATCAGAATCGTTTTGAAAAAAATGAAACTTACAACATCAAGGTATTGGTTTATTATCTAGAGCACAACAAAAGCAAAAAAACTTTCTATGCATTCAACAAAAAACTAAAAACAAATTAATAGCAAACAAAAAAGGGAAAAAAGCAGATATGTCCATTTACAAATGGGGTAAGTTCGTAAAATAAGCAGCGGCATCCGGACTACAAAACTTTTTGAGAACCATTAGGTCATTATATTTGTCTGCCTTTATGGGCAGCAAACCTAAAACCTAAAAATAAAGAAAAAATAAAAATGTTGAAATCAAGTAAAACAAAACAGAAAATTACTTTGGTAAGCTTGGTTTGGCAAGCGAAACTGTTCTTCTGGAAGTTCATCTTCATGGAAGTTATTCTTGGATTTGGAGGGTTTTCTAATACTCTGCTCCCAGGATCCGTTATATGCGGATTTGTGAATCAGCATACGTGGGTGATCCTTGGTAGATTTTATCTCCTTTACTTTTTGTATTGGGAACGGACATTTTTTTACAAATCTTTGTAATAAAAAAGAATCCCACGATTTGACCATACCTTGTGTCACCTCGACAACATCAAAAGGGCAAGGAGCTTTTCTTGATATTCTAAGCAGATCATACCAGTCGTTTGGAACTTCCATTACATGTTTCAAATTGATGTTGCCCATATTCTTATCGCACTCTAAATAAGAGTGCCCCCGTTCTGGAAATGTTATTTGCATGGAATCGAACTTCTTAACTGTGTGAACAATATAGTTTAGGAATCGAAACATAACGTAATTTTTGTTTTGCCCTTCAGCCCCATCGCAGATTATGTGAATATGTTTTACTGTATTCGGCACGTAGTTAAAAATGAAATGAAACAAAAATGACACAACTTCATTGGGACCTTTTTTAGCAACGGTTTCGGGATACGTGTAAAAGACTGCTTGTCCTGTAGAAAGGATATGGATGTTGAATGAAAACATTGTAAGCTGTCTCTTGTAATACACGTCGTTGGTTGACACATTTGGTAGAGCAACATTTTTTTGGAAGTCCAATGCAACAGCCAAAACTTCTGGGCTTTTTCCAGCTTTCAAACGAGCAGTTCTTTTACGATGGTAAAACGTCTCTGCTTTTCTTTTATGCACTTCATTGAGGACTGTTAGACGTCTGCATTCTGCTTCATCTTGATCTGAACTTAGCATTTTTATTTTGGCTTGAAATTCGTCACATGTCGAACACGTATCCGTGCGAGGATAGCCAAACGACAAATTAAATTTGGTATTAAATATATTTTTATAAGTTTCACATGAAACTTTTGTATCTGGATGTAGTTCTATAATTATTGCATGCATTTTTTTGATATTTAAAGTCTCGGGCAAATATTTCTTTTTGGAATCATGCAGACTATAATGGGACTGTCTTCCTTTAAATGAATCTATATGCTGGTAAACTGCATCAAAAACTTGAGGTTTCAATTTTCTATGTTTGCTACTATGTTTTCCACGTTGATCTTCTGGAGCCGTTCCCGATAATTTCATTGATCTCTGCAAATATTCTAGTTTTCCTTTGGATATTCCGTGAACTGATTGAAAAGCCTTAGCACAAACCAAAATTTCCTCAGAACTTTCCCCTCGGGGTAACCTCAACTTATAAGAATAACTTGATTGGTGGAAGTTAGCTTCCTCCTCAGGTTTCCGACACCTACGCCGCTGCACAGGAATCAGAGTTATTAGCCCACATAAATAAGCATTTTGTGAATCACTGGAAGACAATCCATTGAAATGTTTTATCAGAAATTTCCTGTCGTCAACAGTCAGCTTCTCGTAGCATTTTAATCTTTTGCAATTGCATGGTTCACCTTCCTCGTGGCTTTGCAACCGTAATTTTTTCATCACACTGCTCATTCTACCAGTTGCTTTTCGTTTTTTAAACACATTTTTACACACATTACTGTCACTATCAGTCTCTGAAGTCATTTTGAGCGAACTTACATTAAACTTACTTAACCTCAAACGTCAGACGATTCACTTCAACCTTGTGCGTGGACATTCCTTGTTTTTACCAATTATAATATGGACTTTCCTACTTCTTTCCGAACGCACACTTTTTTAATTTCAATATAACTTTGGACACTGCACGTTCTTTCCCACCATTATTTAACTAGAGAAGTAGTCCATTAAATTCTACCAGATGGAGTAATAAACCACATTTTTTGATTTTGTGACATTCCTGCTTTTTTCCGTGTACCCTTCATATGTATGTGACACAATTGCAGTTCTTCGTCCTTACTACTGCGTATTCAACCCGATTGAGCATTTTATGTGGAGAAAACTGAAGAACAAAGTGCGGACCCAAAATAATATACCTACATTATATCCTTCTGTAATAGCGTTAATCCGGCAAAATTTAGATAACCCAGACGCTGATTGTTGGAAAAGAACAATAAACCATGTTATAAAAGTGGAGGATTCATACAGGGTATTTCATACTAACATAGAACCCCTTATAATTAATGTAGACGACGATAGTGATAGTGAAACTGAATTGATATATTAACATCTTTAAATTTTTATTAAATTTTATTTTGAATATCCTTTAATATGCGTTTCTATTAAAAAATTATTTTTGCAAATTTAATCCTTACTTGCAAACTTGGCAATACCTGAGATAAAAGTACCTAAGAAGCACTATATTATTGAACACACTTTGAGTTACTTATTTGGAATAATATTTTTGCCTTAATCATTGATAAAAAATGTTTTAAACAAAATTTTGGTGGTATTGTATGATAAGAAGTAACAGTAACCATAGACACATAAAACATTTAAACACAATTTTAGGAAACTAATGGTATAGATAATACACAAATATTGTTTATCTATGCATCTAAAATAATTGTTTTTGGAATAGGTCACCAGTTTTATGAAACACATAAGTAGATTTCTTAACCGTTACATACAAGAAAAGTATATTTCGTTATCATTAGTAGGTAATTGTTGAAGTATAAATCTAAAATAATAGTGAGAAATATTCACAACCTTCCTAATTACTTAACCAGAGCTGGAATTGGAATTAGTTAAATTATTCTTTGTTTTAAAAACGGTTGGCATTGTTAATAAGTAAGTTTTATTGCAGAAACGGTACATTGTTCTTGAGTTTTCTTACATGGAATTTCGTGTTTGATGTTTACATTGTTTCATTTTTTTTTAAATAAGTAAACAGTAGCGCATGCAACTTAGCAAAAAATTCATATTACAATATGCTACAGAATAGTAATTTAACCTCAGAACAAGCAGCCCTCAATTAACTCCAATTTTGGAGGGATATTCAACAGGATTAAATGCTCCTCGAGGAAAAGGACGCAGAGTAATAATCGCGCACATTGGCAGTAAACATTGTTTTGTAGAAAATGAGTTATTAAAAGATTACCACGAGGAAATAACCTCTGATGGTTTTGAAGATTATTTTTCCCAGCTATTGGACTTTTTGCCAAGTACTGCAGTGGTCTTAGATAACGCCAGTTATCATTCAAAATTGCTAGTAAAGTTACCAACGACGTCATGGAAAAAAGAAGATGTTAAAGAGTGGCTCCAGAGCAAGAATATTTTGGCGAGGGTCCCTTGATGAACTCTTTCGCCTGCCTAATTTTTCTCTATGCTGTTTATTATACCACAGAAAGTTTCAGGCTGAATGGGAATACAACGTTCCTCTTCTTGGGCTAGTAAGTCTGCCCTTCATTGCGCTTGCGATCCGAGTGATGGCCTGGTACCCAGGATAGGAACAATCTTTTATGGCTACCTATTTCCTGTAGCATTTCCAAGCAGTCCCAAACAAGTTTGGAATGTATCTGCATGAAACCGATTGCCTTTATAGCCTCTTGACTGCTGGAGCATATGGCATTGGTCCTTTCCTCAAATTCTTGCTGCAACTTCTCTCTGGAATATTGTCTTTGGCTTGGATATATATTCCTGCTCCTACATCTTCCTAGGTTTTTGAACCGTCTTCACCTTGTATGTAGACATGGAGTATGGATAGGTTCAGCAAGGCTTCTAGGTCAGCTGTTGGAGTTATTCTCATGGATCCTGTGACTGCCTGGCAAGCTTGCCTTTGGATGCTTTTGAATCCAGCCTGCCGGGTCTTATGTTATCATGAGTCTAATACTCTGGTATATAGATAGATAGATAGATGTTTAAGAGGTGGGCAGAAGCCTATTCCACTGCGACCTTTTCAGATCTATTGTGGTCCTCGAAGAACAAGATTACATCCCCCAGTCCGACTCTCTTAACGAAGTCTATAAGCTTTGAGACTGTAACCTTCATGTAGTCCCTTGCCAATGGATATTCTTCTCCTAAAGTCAGGAACCGCATATTTACCAATCCGTCGCACTGGCATAAGATGTGCTCTGGTGTTTCCTCTTCTAGGTGACAGAATCTGCACAGATCCGTCTCTGTCAACCCCATCAGCTTAAGGTGCCTGTTTAGCTTACAGTGACCCGTCAATAGACTTACTACAGTTTTGACCGTTTTCCTGTCTTTACTCAATAAGTCTGACGTAAACTTTGGCGAATGTTCCATTATGAACTGTTTCGCTTGCCTTTGTCCTGGTGAATTCCACCACCATTCCCCTGATTTTTGTGCCACCCATGTTTTCATGGCCGTCTTTATTATATTTTTTGCAATGCCGCAGAAAGGTTCCGGTCCAATAAAAGGCATTGATGAGCCTAGTTTAGCCATTTCATCTGCCTTTTCATTGCCTTTTAGACCCCTATGCCCTGGTACCCAAGCTACCGTAACCTTGCTACGATCCCCCAGAGTATTCAGAGCATGCACACAGTCCCATACTAGCCTAGAATTGACCTCTACAGAATCTAGTGCGTTAGCACCGCCTGACTGTCTGTGAAGATGGCTATTGAACGGTACGTCCTATCCAGCCTTTTAATTTCTTCTACACAGTAGTGAATTGCCGTGATTTCTGCTTGAAAAATCGTGGCATTTTGGGATAGACTTACTGGGAATGTTATCCCTTGTTTCCTTCCGACTACGCCGGCTCCCACGCCATACGGCGTCTTTGAGCCGTCCGTGTACCAGGTTGACTCCGCCTCTACGGGTACACCTTTTTCCCAGTCTTCCCTACCTGGTATAACTATTTTAAATTTATTGGCAAAGCTATATCTCGTGACTGTTGCGTCAATGGGTTGCCCCAAAATGTTATCCGCTTTTAGTTCCTTGATTAGCTTACCATTATCAGCCCCATGCGATTGGCTTATGTGCTGCTGATTATGTATTAATCTGTGCATGGCTGCTCTCGCTTCGCCCTGTATATATATGTGTAGTGGTGGAATGTTTAACAAGACTTCCAGTGCAGCTAAAGGAGTAGTTTTTATGGCCCCCGTAACGCACAGGCAAGCTAACCTTTGTATGTTACTTAATAGCCTTACTGCTCCTGTTTGCTGTGTCTTTGTCCACCATACCACTGACCCGTAGGTTATTATGGGTCTAATAAACCTTGTATATAACCATATGGTCATTTTGGGGTTAAGCCCCCAATTTTTTCCACACATTCGTCTACATCTGCCCAATAACAATATAGCTTTCTGCGTGGTTTTTTGTATATGTGTGTTCCATGAGAGTCTTTGATCCAGGAATACTCCTAGGTATTTTATTTCTTTGACTACTGGAATCACTGTTCCCCCCAATGTTAGTGGTTTTAGACCGGCCAATGTTGTCTTTTTTGTGAAGTTGATAATTTGTGTTTTTTGAGCATTGACTGTTAGTCTCTCTTGCTTACACCAATTTTCAACCGTGTTTAGGGCTATCTGCATTCTGTCAGATAATACCCCGGCAAATTTGCCTCTGATGACAATCGCTATGTCATCTGCATATCCTAGACACTGAAAGTCTTTTTCGGATAATTCGTTGAGGAGATCGTCTACTAGGGTTTCCCAAAGTAGTGGTGACAGAATTCCTCCTTGTGGACAACCTCCACCTGCTCTGGTATATAGCCACATGATCATTTTTGGTTGTAGACCGCCAAGTCTTTCCGCACAATCTTCTGAGAAGTATCATTATCATTTCATTTCTCAGTGACGGTAATTAGAAAAAGTGTATTTTGAAATATAAAAATTGATTTTTCAATTATTGCATTCATAATTACGCAGAAAATTAATTTCACTTTCTGAGTAGGTTTAAAAATTTGCTTTAAAAATTACCTGTCAGAAAAACAATGTCCATTAAAAACGGTAAATAATTTCTTGTATTGTTTATGTAATTTTAAATTCAGACTATTTTGTATTTCTTAAAATCGTGCCTCTCAAAGTTGATACCATGTTTTTGGAACCTCTAAAAACACTTTGCTACCGAGAAAAAGTATTGAAAGGCTTTGCATTATTTCTAATATAAAACAAAACTGATTTCTCGACGATAAATCGAAAGTAACTCCAGTTTTTTTTTAACTTGGGTAATTTCTATTTAGAAAAAAGACTGTACAAATCGATCTCCTGTAATAAAAGTTGTTAAAATGCACCAATAAACTATGGCATTAAGAGCGTCCACACAAATTACAAGTACAGCAACAAAGTGTACAACCAAAAATGGAAACCAGTCCAAAGATGAGATACGAGACACAGAACACGAACAATTTTTAATTTTCACCTCCTCGGGTATAATTTTATAGTTACCGACATAATACAAGCCTGTCTAATACTATGAAAGTTGATTAAAAAAATGTTATACTGATTTCTAGTCATTTAATCATATAACAGGTCGGCTGAAAAGTCCCCGGTCTGACCTATAGATGACGATACTAGAATTAAATCCATTTCATTTTTAGATAGTATCAACCTTCAAAAGATTCGTGTAAAAATTTGACAGCTGTCGGACTATTAGTTTGTGAGATATTGCATTTTTAGTGAAGCAACTTTTGTTATTTTCAAAAAGATGTGTTTGCAGCTGTTAAGTCGTAATAAACCCGATTTTTTGCGTCGATATGTGACTATGGATGAAACTTGGCTCCATCACTACACGCCTGACTCCAATCGACAGTCAGCTGAGTGGACTGCGGCCGGTGAACCGCCACCAAAGCGTGGAAAGACTCAACAGTCAGCTGGCAAAGTTATGGCCTCAGATTTTTGGGATACACACGGTATATTGTTCATCGACTATTTGGAAAAAGGGAAAAACAATCAACAGCGACTATTACTATGCATTATTGGAGCGATTGAAGACCGAAATCGCGAAAAAACGGCCCCATATGAAGAAGAAAAAAGTGTTGTTTCATCAAGACAATGCACCGTGTCACAAATCATCGAAAACGATGGCAAAATTGCATGAATTGGGCTTCGAATTGCTTCCTCACCCACCGTATTCTCCAGATGTAGCCCCCAGCGACTTTTTCCTTTTCTCTGACCTGAAAAGAATGCTTGCGGGAAAAAAATTTGGCTCTGATACTGAGGTAATCGCCGAAACTGAAGCCTATTTTGAGGACAAACCGAAGGAGTACTACAAAAATGGTATCGAAAAGTTGGAAGGTCGCTATAATCGCTGTATCGCCCTTGAAGGCAACTATGTTGAATAAAAAAAATGAATTTTGTCAAAATATTGTGTTTTACTATGGTAGACCGGGGACTTTTCAGCCGACCTGTTAGTTAAATCTGATGTAGTCAAAATACTTTAAAAAGTAATGCAAAAAGAAATTTACTGGAATTTGGGATGTAAAATGTCTTGATAATCACAACAAAAGCTTGAGTATTGAATACTTCCATAAAGTAAAGGTTACTACAATTAATTTGTTTAAAAACAACTTGTTTAAAATTTGTTAATCTGCTTATCTTGATCATAAATTTATGAAGGTCCTTCTTCACCTCCCATATCACTTTTTATCGGCTAATCCTAGAAAGAAGATCAAAAACGCGCATTTTCAACAGTTTTTTTACCGATCTTCGACAAAAAATCCAATTTCACGGATGAACAAAACCTGCATTTATTACTGCAAAAAATTTATTACAATATTAAAAATTATTTAAGAATCTGAAAGACGCGTGAAGCTTGAAATACAAATTACATCACCGTTAGTAGATTTTTTTAAACCTTGTTTTACAACTGAAGTGTAATCATCATAAAGATGATGTTAGCGGACAATGCGGATATAGAAGCACAAAAAGTGATGTCAGATGTTGTACCAATGCAAAATGGCAAAAGGCGATAAATAAATAAATTTCTATAGACATTTCTAATTAAATATACGCCATTAAAAACGTTTTGATGATCAAATTGCTTTGTCAGTTAATCGAACAAAGATTTTCATTTTTTGAATGTGAAACCGGTAGGTTTCTTGATTATCCTGAATTATTATTAAAAATTTAAACTAGTTCAAAAACAAAAGCAATCTCATTAAATTGGAAATTCTTCCATACTAAAATATATCCAGCCACTCGTCGACAAACCTACACTGAATAGTATAAGCAATCTCATAAGTTGAGCTATTAAGGCAAGAATTTGAGGAAAGGACCAATGCCATATACTACAACAGTCAAGAGGCTATAAAGGCAATCGGTTTCATGCAGATAAATTCCAAACTTGTTTGGGACTGCTTGGAAATGCGACAGGAAATAGGTAGCCATAAAAGATTGTCCCTAGCCTGGGTACTAGGCCACTAGCCACAATCAGGATTCTGGTTGGGCTCCTGACGGAATTGTAGACTTACTGACCAAGTAAACATTGCATCCAGCAATAAATTTGATCATAGTGCAGGGACTGTAACTGCAAAGTGAGGTAATTGTGCTTCCTTCTGAGGCTGCCTGTTTAGTACGTCGTCCAACTCACTGATTAGGTTTGAAGTATTTCAAGGGAGTCTCTTTTATATTAGTTAGTGTTGGTCAACATAAAAATCACCACAAGGTTATCAACCAGAATGAACTAATCATATCTACGATTTTTTGAACAAATTTTAAGAAGAATGAATAGGCTAGAAGAACTTATTGTGGAGGGAAAGACCAAGAGCAAGGTCTCCGACGCGTTGGATGGATCAAATAAAAGAAATATCTGGCACGGACTGCAAAAAGATTCTCTTG
The DNA here is from genome assembly GCA_035357415.1 of Ophraella communa. Taxonomy (NCBI): domain Eukaryota; kingdom Metazoa; phylum Arthropoda; class Insecta; order Coleoptera; family Chrysomelidae; genus Ophraella; species Ophraella communa. The sequence continues at coordinate 21,235,478 of CM068983.1, forward strand.
CAGAACATATACAACGCAATCAGTAGCCATAATGTCATGAAGGTATGACAGATAACAAGAAAAAAAACTGCAAAAGAGCAGATTTACTTGACATGATTAACCAATATACAGTTCAAAGATCTGATTTTTTTGTTCATACTGTATACTCAAAACATTTATACTGTGTTCAACAATATAGTGCCTACAATAAAAAGGGACTGATGGTAATAAACCACTTTTATTGCGATTGTCTATCACGGTTTATTTAAACAACAAAACTTAGGCTACTTGTTAGTAGCTGTTATTAAAAATATCTGAAACTTATGAGGGTAAATATTTGATATGTAACAGGTCGGCTGAAAAGTCCCCGGTCTACCATAGTAAAACACAATATTTTGACAAAATTCATTTTTTTTATTCAACATAGTTGCCTTCAAGGGCGATACAGCGATTATAGCGACCTTCCAATTTTTCGATACCATTTTTGTAGTACTCCTTCGGTTTGTCCTCAAAATAGGCTTCAGTTTCGGCGATTACCTCAGTATCAGAGCCAAATTTTTTTCCCGCGAGCATTCTCTTCAAGTCAGAAAAAGGGAAAAAGTCGCTGGGGGCTAGATCTGGAAAATACGGTGGGTGAGGAAGCAATTCGAAGCCCAATTCATGCAATTTTGCCATCGTTTTCGATGATTTGTGACACGGTGCATTGTCTTGATGAAACAACACTTTTTTCTTCTTCATATGGGGCCGTTTTTTGGCGATTTCGGTCTTCAATCGCTCCAATAATGCATATTAATAGTCGCTGTTGATTGTTTTTCCCTTTTCCAAATAGTCGATGAACAAATACCGTGTGTATCCCAAAAAACTGAGGCAATAACTTTGCCAGCTGACTGTTGAGTCTTTCCACGCTTTGGTGGCGGTTCACCGGCCGCAGTCCACTCAGCTGACTGTCGATTGGACTCAAGCGTGTAGTGATGGAGCCAAGTTTCATCCATAGTCAAATATCGACGCAAAAAATCGGGTTTATTACGACTTAACAGCTGCAAACACTGCTCAGAATCATCAATTCGTTGCTGTTTTTGGTCGATTGTGAGCACGCGCGGCACCCATTTCGCACAGAGCTTCCGCATACCCAAATATTCGTGAACGATATGTTCAACACGCTCCTTAGATATCTTTAGAGTGTCAGCTATCTCAATCATATTCACTTTACGGTCACTCAAAATCATTTTGTGGATTTTTTTGATATTTACGTCGGTAACCACCTCTTTTGGGCGTCCACTGCGTTCACCGTCTTCGGTGCTCATTTCACCAGTCAATGATTGTTGATTTTCCTGGCGCAGAGTCCGGAAACTCATTATCAAGCCAAGCTTTTGCTTCAACTGTATTTTTTCCTTTCAAATAACAATATTTAATAAGCACACGAAATTCTTTTTTTTTCCATCTTTTTGAAAATAACAAAAGTTGCTTCACTAAAAATGCAATATCTCACAAACTAATAGTCCGACAGCTGTCAAATTTTTACACGAATCTTTTGAAGGTTGATACTATCTAAAAATGAAATGGATTTAATTCTAGTGTCGTCATCTATAGGTCAGACCGGGGACTTTTCAGCCGACCTGTTAAAAGTCTACGGTCGGCATCATAATAAACGTAGTATTATATATTGATAAATAACTCGTGTGACAATGTTGATGACCACTTTCGTTCTCAAACGCAAGGTTATTAACTTGTTGTGTAACTTCAGTCATTTCAGTAAAAGAAACATTAAGACAAATCTTTGTTTGTTCTCTGTGTAAATGCGTACACCTGTAATGTATTTTTTTGATGACCGAATTATGTAAGTAAATATCTCAACAATAGTAAAAGTATAAATATTGTTAATGGTAGGTTTTAAGCCATCCAACTCGCTACCTGCTGTTTCTCCAGGAAGTAAACAAGAGATTAATTTGTTTTATTGTAGAGATTGGTTTCTTAAACGCGGCAGTAATTGCTATTATAAGTATAAGTACGAGGAAAGTTTTTGATTAAATATAGTTTTGTAATTTTTCGGGACCTACCCAAACAATACTTACGTAACTGTTTATAATTTTTGTAATGTTTGGATTACATTTGAGAGGTTGATCATCGATATATTGCGTAGATTTCTACGTATGCCAAACTATTAATGCATCTATACTAAGTGACATTAAGAATGTCAAGAACCAAAATCCGCAAAATGTGGCTCTTTACTACGGCTACAATATACATTTTTGGATTGTTAGTGGATTTCAAAAAAAGCAGTATAAAAACCGGAATCTTCAACTGATATTTTATTATATAAAATCATTTAAACTGGGTGCTCGGATTTTTATGTCACTTAGTATAGTATTTAACTGAAATTTGAAACCCTTCTTGTTAACAGATTGATATCAAATTTGAAACAAATCTTTAGTGACAATACAATTGCCCGGAAGGTTGTAGACTTTCAAAGAAGTTACTTAATAGCTACCCAAAGGAGTACACAGCCAAAAGACTCCTGAACAAGAAGAGGGAACCTTCAAGCACATCCTGTGTATGTATGTGTATATGAAGTTAGGGGTTATACGTTAAATTTCCTTGACTTTTCCCAAGTTTGATCAAATTGAAGTGATCGAGGTTTTTCTCTGATGATTCCTTCTGGATATTGTTTTCTTCCCTACCTTCTTCTTGAGTAACTGCTATCCAAAGTTGGTGGTTAGGTTCTGCTGGATTAACGGTAAAACTAGCAAGACAGTATTTCTTAAAAAAATGTGATCCAAAAAAATCTGCATTGGGTCCAGATGTGAGCCAAATTAATTATAACTCATATTTTGCGTGGGTAGCTGTTTTGTTACAGATATTTGCAGTATTTGGCATTGCGGGTGCATATCGCACAGACGAGTTACAGAAACTAACATTAGATGATATTAATGACATGGATTCTGTCATAACTGTGAAAATACCTGACAGCAAAACAAACAAACCTCGAGCATTTGTGATAGCAGGAAAAATTACAAGTTTTAATTTTGTTGAAATGTATCGTAAATATGCATCTCTTCGTCCTCAGTCTACCAATCAAAATAGATTTTTTATAAGATAGTATAACGGAAAATGTTCAGTACAAATACTTTTAGTAAAATTCCAAGTGATATTGGACACTGTTTTCGCAGATCTTCTGCAACCTTACTTGTAGAATCGGGGGCAAAAATACTAACATTAAAACGCCATGGAGGATGGAAATCTACATTGAGGAATCTATTTCTAAAAAAAATTATATAGCGAGTCAAATTCTGGACCAGTACGACAAACTTGACTTGAAAAAGAGTTATCAGTGAAGAAGACCAAACCGGATATGAAAATACAATTCAAAAAATAACCCCAAACGAAGATTGTCCATCAATTATTCTAGGAAACTGCTCAAACTACGATATCAAAATTGAAATTAGACAACTACTTTTATTTATAACATTAGTTGGTTTTCCATGTTCACTGTTATCGTTTATAATCAAATAATTTGTTTATTGTAATATAAATTACCAAATAATCTTCAATAAAATTTTAAACAAAAAAAATTATTCGATCGTAGAAAAAATATTGTGTGCAACATGTGCAAAAAGCATCTTCGTCTCGAGCTGCAGTAGTTACAAAAATAACTATTTAATCACGCGGTCATTAATTTATAATAAATTTTAGATTTTAAAAATAATTGAGTTAAAAAAAATTATTTTTAAATTAGTTTAGATTGATGTGGTGCTGCAAACCTCGCTTCGCTCGGCATGCAGTGTTTCTTTTATAATAATACTCTGGCCCAAATTGAGCCTATAATTATAGTTTGATTAATTTTTCGTACAAAAAGTACGAGGAGTAATAAACCCTAATTAAGTATGCAAAACCTTTACAGGGAGCACCATGAAATTTTTGATAAATCTCTTACTTTAAATTACATTTCTTCCGTAAATCTAAAAACCAGGTAGATCGACCCCGTATTTGTTTCAGTTGTAGCAAAGTTTAGGGTTTCTTCATTGTTAAAGGATTAGCAGGTAAGCAATAACGCAATGCAGTGGTGTGTATTTTGGGGAAAAAATACGTTTTAAATTATAATATAAGAAAAAATTAAAAGAAATAATTATTGAAATACATTTATTACTTACATTTTATTCTATATCCAACTCGGAAGAGGAAGAATCGTTGTTGACATTAATAATAATAGGGTCGATTAAATCATCACAAATATTGTCAATTTTCCACATATTTACCTCTACTTTGATAACATGCTCGATACAGTTTGTCCAATTTTCCTTACTAACATGACTTACAGCACTCTCAAACAATTTCACAACATCGTTTATTTTAAAAGTAGTATTTTTTTCCAACTTCCCCCTTTACCTGAGCCCATATTAATTCTATGGGATTAAGTTCACCATGATAAGGGGGAAGTCGAAGAACTGATATACCACGAGAAGAAGCCATTTCTTCTACAATGTAGGTTTTGTATTTATTCTTGTTCATTTTTGCAATTCTGTAAAGTTCTTTCCTTAGTGGATCTTTTGGAAACTTAATATTTTTCGAAATAAGCCACTCCAAAAGCTCTGCTTTACGCCAAAGACTTGTGGGCAATGCTTCTCGTAACCGTGAATGGTAACTTGCATTGTCCATAACAGTAACAGCCCCTTTTGGAATCACATCCAACATTTGAACAAACCATTCCTCGAAGACATCCCCATTCATATCTTCGTGATAGTCTCCCGTGCGTTTTGAAATAAAAGTTAATAATCCACCATCAACAAAACCTTCAGAACTTCCAACATAGACAATGATAAGTCTTTTTCCTTTTCCAGATGGTGGCTGCAAACCTAACGACAAACTTTCCACGAATGCCTGCCTTCGTCTATATTTCATTGTAATTTATTTGTGACAATATTCAAAGTTTGAATTAATCTTCTTACAAAAAGAACAAAAATATATTAAATAATTATTGTTACAGATTGGTTTGTTTTCTATTATGAATAAACTGTGTTGCCTTTCTTTATCAAACTTTCTAAAATTTATGTACCTCTATCACTTTTTTCATTAAAATTAGTACATCCCGTTACCTCTGACCTAAATCGTATATTCTTTAGCATAGCTGCAACTCATGCGTTCAATACAAAATGTACCTTACGGTATACCCTCTTAAAATATATTTTGATACGTCTTTGAAATCTAATAAATGAATGAATGAATTATTACTCCTTGTCCTTTCTATATAGACTATAGCAGCTTATACATTTCTTTTAAACTAATTTATCTTTCTCAGTTCCGCTTGAATATTATTTTCAAAATATTAACCTCCATATTATTAATTCATAAATAATGCATTAATATATTCGTAAACATTTATACGCTTAGGCGTAATAATTATTAATGGATTAAATTTTTTTACACTCCGGTTGTTTAATTTGACAAATGACTTTCGTGTAAATTCGAAAACGAAAGTGTGTATGTTTTGAAAGCATAAATAAATCAAATCTACCTTCTAGAAGTATTTGGGGTAATTAAAAACAACTCGATATAAATAAAAAACGTATTCTTGATTTTTAATTTCGTATTTTTTGTTACAGGTACCTCCGAACCAAATAAAAAGATGAATTAACCGATTCTGCTCAATATTTTAACAAACCAAGTGCCATATAAACATCATCTCTATTACTAAAATGCAAGAACAAACGGTCCAATGGCTCTAAAACTTCGAAAGGACATAAAAAAATCCAGTTACTATGTTTGGTTTCTCGGAGCGAAAGAATCCAAAGGTCTAAGAGGAACTCAATACATAGAACCGGTTATAAAACATCTAGAAGAACGCGAAAAGGACATAGAACCCTTTAAAGTTACCCTCCAGGTATCGCACAAAGGTCTGAAGATCATACAAAACGTAGTTTCTCAAAATCCAAAAAACTCCAAACCGAAAAATGAGACCATCAAACATTTTATCCCCCATAATACGATAACTTGCGTTTACCAACAAGAGGACATCATAGCCTGTATTTTATTGTTATTTAATCCGGTGACCAAATGTCCTCTGCACGTGCACGCGTACAGGTGTGATAGTTTAGAGACTGCCACGTTGTTAAAACACCAATTGCAAACTTTGATAGAACGACCAGAGAATCAGAAGAAATTCGCCGAGATAGAAAGTAGATTGAAGCCTCAGAAGGAACTCAAGAAGGTCGATAGCAGCATTGGAAGCGACACAGGAACCAGTACAAGGGAAAGTGAAAGCAGCGAAGAAAGGTATGTGAATCAGCTATTCCAATTTACGCTCTAAAGTCCTCAGTTGCTCTAGTATTTTTCACAGTAAATGGTAAACTGCAATAAACTTCTCGATTTAACCTCATTGTGTAGAAAATCATCAGGTAAAAGATGCAAATGTGCTACAGAGTCGAACTCTGGAGTTGGTGCCACATAAGCTCTATGGGATTAAACACGCAGTGGTAGGGAGGTAGTCGTAACACTGTATGTCCTAATTGTATCACAAAGATACGTTTTTTTTAAAGAAAATGACTGCAGCACTTGTAAAAGTTCTTTTTTTGTATAATTTTCCTCAAAATATATGTCATTTGCAGCCATGAAGTTTTGAATATCCAATTTCGTATTCTTTGACCTAGAAATTTTTTGCAATTGTCGACTATGATAGCTTGCGTTGTCCATTACTATAACGCTGTTTGGCGGAATGTTGGGTAGCAGACAATTTTTAAACCAATCTTCAAAAAGCTCTGCTGTCGTATCTTCGTGATAATCAACATAAGAGTCTTATTAAGGATAATAAAAAACTCTTCGTTTTAACAAAACTTCCAATATTTATTTAAAAATTGCTTTTTTAAAAGACTCAATGACAGCTGTTTCGCTATGAAGCATCGTCAGATTGACAGTTACATTTTGTTTGTTTGTAGCTAGGTACCTGATGTTTAGGTAGTATTAAGGCTAGACCAAGTATGGAAGTAATAAGACATAACAATATTAAAGCCTAGATGTTATTAGCCCTAAGGGATTATCCTGGATGTATCAATTTAACACAAGAGTCCTTAATATTTTTAGCAGAAAGCTCCATAGCGTTTGGGATCCAACCATTTTCTGATCCTGCGTGTAATATTGTGATTATCTTCCCTTTATTTGATGGTGTATTTGTTTTAAACTTATCAGAGGAATCAGACCATCCTTTGGAAGGGGTGTCATGCGTGTCAAACCACGTCTCGTCGAAGTAAGTATTGGCCGATTTTCAGACCGGTATTTTCTTATTGATGTTAACAGGTCGGCTGAAAAGTCCTCGGTCTACCATAGTAAAACACAATATTTTGACAAAATTCATTTTTTTTTTCAACATAGTTGCCTTCAAGGGCGATACAGCGATTATAGCGACCTTTCAACTTTTCGATACCATTTTTGTAGTACTCCTTCGGTTTGTCCTCAAAATAGGCTTCAGTTTCGGCGATTACCTCAGTATCAGAGCAAAATTTTTTTTCTCTTCAGGTCAAAGAAAAGGAAAAAGTCGCTGGGTGCTAGATATGGAGAATACGGTGGGTGAGGAAGCAATTAGAAGCCCAATTCATGCAATTTTGCCATCGTTTTCGATGATTTGCGACACGGTGCATTGTCTTGATAAAACAACACTTTTTTCTTCTTCATATGGGGCCGTTTTTTCGCGATTTCGGTTTTCAATCGCTCCAATAATGCACAGTAATAGTCGCTGTTGATTGTTTTTCCCTTTTCCAAATAGTCAATGAACAATATACCGTGTGTATCCCAAAAAACTGAGGCCATAACTTGGCCAGCTGACTGTTGAGTCTTTCCACGCTTTGGTGGTGGTTCACCGGCCGCAGTCCACTCAGATGACTGTCGATTGGACTCAGGCGTGTAGTGATGGAGCCAAGTTTCATCCATAGTTACATATCGACGGGTTTATTACGACTTAACAGCTGCAAACACTGCTCAGAATCATCAATTCGTTGCTATTTTTGGTCGATTGTGAGCACGCGCGGCACCCATTTCCGCATACCCAAATATTCGTGAACGATACGTCCAACACGTTCCTTAGATATCTTTAGAATGTCAGCTGTCTCGATCATATTCACTTTACGGTCACTCAAAATCATTTTGTGGATTTTTTTGATATTTTCGTCGGTAACCACCTCTTTTGGGCGTCCACTGCGTTCACCGTCTTCGGTGCTCATTTCACCACGCTTGAATTTTGCGTACCAGTCAATGATTGTTGATTTTCCTGGCGCAGAGTCCGGAAACTCATTATCAAGCCAAGCTTTTGCTTCAACTGTATTTTTTCCTTTCAAATAACAATATTTAATAAGCACACGAAATTCTTTTTTTTCCATCTTTTTGAAAATAACAAAAGTTGCTTCACTAAAAATGCAATATCTCACAAACTAATAGTCCGACAGCTGTCAAATTTTTACACGACTCTTTTGAAGGTTGATACTATCTAAAAATGAAATGGATTTAATTCTAGTGTCGTCATCAATAGGTCAGACCGGGAACTTTTCAGCCGACCTGTTATAAATATATTCAGAACGCCAGTTTATTAAACGTGTGGATTCCATTATTACTTGTCTATTGTCAATTTTGCGATATTTAAAGCCCATTGCAGACAGAGCTCGCCAAAGAGTAGTGAGGCCACAGTTGATGTGAGTTTTGTCATTGATGAGCCGCTGTTTCAGACTTTTGATTGTAGGGACACGCTGCTCATCGTACACAGTGTAGATTTTTCGCCTTATCAAATATTTTTCCCAGTCGTCTAAACTTTTTGTAACACCGGAATCTTTACGCTTTTTTCTTGATTCCATGGAATTTACAACAATTCTTCTAACTGAAGTAAAAGGCACCTTCGTCAAATTACTGGTTACTCTTGCTGCAGCATCCGCGTTATATCCTTGCTGAAGTAAGGAACTATACACATTTTTATAATGATTTTCGCGTCACAAGATAAGTGATTCTTCTTTAACGAACCACTGGAAGAAGCACTATAACCTACTTTTTATCCACGGACACCACATACTGCCTATTCTGTAGGTTGGGGTATAAAATCTTTGCTATTGTTACGATCTTCGTGGGTAGAAGTGAACGACGACTGGGTTTAAACTGATAACTGATTTATTTCAACGAACACTAACACTTTGACAGACTAATTTATAACAACTATTTATTTTTTTTGAGGTTATGAACGTAACGCAACTTCGTATTCGACTGACTTCTGCCATTAGCTGTCCCTGTATATATATCGTGTTTGAGTTGTTCTAGAACTTTCTGGAACTGTCATTCTCCTGTCATCTCTCTCGATCTGACAGCTTTCAGGATATTCCATCTTTCTCTGTTCATAATCCTTCACGAACAATTTAGAACCAACTGGAATGTCCAATACAGGAGGATATTTTGATATCGGCGAAACGTCTTCATGACTTTGCCGAATTCCATTACACTATTAATGTCTGTAATAACAGTTCAGAAACTTCTGGGACACCCGGTATTATGTAATTCAATTTCTATAACGTGTATAATTTACTTCTCCAAATAACACTAAAACGTATATCATAACCCACATTTTTGCATAACAAACTCGGGCACGTTCATTTTCTCACGCTTCTTATTAGATCGGTTTTGGGCGATTTGTTGCCAAAAATTGCCCAACAAAATAAATTTACTGCCACTTATCGATGAAGTTTATATAATCTAATGCTCTCCGTTATACAACTGATTTTCAGATATATATAATTATCAGTTAAGAGTAAGCAATGAAATAATGGAATCCGCAGGAATTTGTTTCCTATAAGAAAGAAACTTCTAACGATGTAGCGGTTTGGAGAAAACCTCACGAGAAGTTATTAGTAAATTAATAACTATACGAAATGTTGTTGCTAGAACATTAAAGTTGTTTTGTTGTAATTATGAGATGAAATTATACCGGAAATTTATGCGGAATTAAATTATTACATAATAATACCACACAGGACTACTGTAATAACGATAAATATATATATTTCCATTGTTTTTGCTGATTTATTTATTATAATTATTTTCTTATGATAAATATAAATATTGAACTGAAAAAAAAACCATAAACTTTTTTATTTGCATGCTATTTCCTAAGCTTTTTAATTAATTAAGTTCAATAATTAGGAAAAAAAATTTAAATTGTCAGATTAGGTGAATCCCTCTAGATAATCATCAGATTATGATACTGCAGCGTCTATAGAGCGGGTCACAGTTATTATGCAGCGTGGCCGGCATAGGCCAATGTAAATCTTATGGGCGAATATTCAACACTGTTGCCGCTTTGGTTACGGCTAGAACCACAATTAACTCAGCCAATTTATTTTCGTAGAAACGTTTTATTATGAATTTTGCAAAACAGATGTATTCTATATAATAAATATTATTAAAAAATGGAATTCAAATCTATTTATGTAGATTGTAATCAGTATATACCTGATCACTTGATGAATTATTTAGGTCTCTACTAAATCTTTCAGACAAATCCTAATCCTATTGCCAGTGAAAATATTATTTAATTACAAAGATGCTAATTATTTTTACTTGTATGATCCCTTGATCCTCGTAAACCGTTATGTAATATTCCTGGAATGTAGAGGTAAGTAAATGTACAGGTAAGTAATAACATAGGCAGGTACCTATCTGTTTCTGCTGATAAACGAAAGGGCATTATTGAAACAACAGCCATGCAGTTAGCAGCACTGTTTGAAAAATTTAAACAAGGTGAAAATCTTCATCGTCAAACCAAGAGGCTTTTATTGAATATTTTAACGTATACGTTGAATACAAAAGATGACAAAAGTGTGACAGCGAAAATAGAACTGATTTCTGAAATGACTGGCCTTAGTGTGAGAACAGTGTATAATCTGAAAAGCGAAGCCGCTACTGGACCTTTAACATCGCCAAAAATACGAAGACGGAACAGCAGCCAGTCGAATTCAAGACTGATCACCTACGATGAAGGTATCCAATCGCAAATACGAAAAGCTGTGCATGAATTCTACTCCGAAAATATTCCACCAACACTGGCAAATTTTTCTAAAAGTACGCTAAGACGCTTGCTTAATGATATGGGGTATGTTTATGGAAAGAGAGAAAGAGACTCGATTCTAATAGAAAGAGCTGATATAATCGCCTGGAGGCACAAATATTTAAGATCAGTGAAGAAGTTCCGCGAAGAAGGATATAACGTAATATATCTGGACGAGTCATGGATTAATGTGGGCCACAGTGTAAATTTTGAATGGAAAGGAACAAATAAAGTACTGGCTACAGGAAAAAGAGATTTACTTCGAGGATGATTATTTAAAAACAGAATTATTGGCTACTGCAAACGCGTTTAGAGAGCAGTACCACCTAAGAAAAATAGACGACATTGCCACGGAACATAATATAACAGTTCTACGATTACCACCTTATCATTGCGAATTAAATCCTATCGAAATGGTGTGGACCCAAGTGAAAGGATATGTGGCTCGTAATAATAGTACTTTTAAAAAAGAGGATGTGGAAAAACTTATAAAAACAGCGTATTCGTAAGTAACCCCAATGCAGTGGTCTAATTATGAAAAAAAGGTAGAGAAGACAGAGGAAAAGATGTGGCAAACAGATCATTTAATGGACGACATTGAGCCAATAATAATAAATCTAAATGAAGACGATGAAGATGAAGACTTGGATGACGATGAAGATCAGTAATATATTTCTTAACCCTCAAATGTTCCATTCAATTTTCATTTATTTTAGTTATTACCTGCTAATCATTGTCATTTTTAAAGTTTAATTTTAATTCGAGTTAAAATACATAATTATTAATTCATTTATTTATTCTATATTTTGTTTGTTACAACAACCCACCAGAAGAAGAAAAATCCTCGGAAAAATCATCGAAACGTCGGCAAGATTTCATTAGCCTTTCTCTGTTAATCGTTCTCCCTTAAAATTTAGATGACAGCTACTTTTTTACCACTCGTCTTGTAATTTATATATATATTATTATTATTGACATATTTTTATTATTATAATTATATTATTATTTCATAATTTGACAAAGGTCTTTTGTAAGGCCGCTGTATTTATTTATTTCTTTATACGTGATAATTAAACGTATAAAATTTGAATATTTTAGCGGATTTACAATATTTTCCTTTAAACGCGTAAAATTTATCTAAAAGCATAATTATAAATATTCTTAATTACTAACTAAACGATTTTCAAATGAATAATTTAGTCAACATATAAATCATAATAGTAACACAATGGCAAGTTATATTCCCGTGCCAGTTGGAACCAAATTCGAAGAACATGCCGATATGGCAACGCCGTCGTCCATAAACGCAATGCTGCATAATAATTGTGACCCGCTCTATAGGGCATAAAGATGAGCCATATATATCTTAATCTGACCTGCTTGAGTATTTCAAAATGGCGATTTTTTTTTGCAAATTTTAATAACGGTCGCGAGTCTGCGTCACATCCAAACCGTCAGATTATTATGTAACAGCTAACCTAACCTCCCCTCAAAAAATCTGACGCGCTTGAAAAAATTTATTTTTTTCCATTTTCAACCCTTACGTACGACCACCCTCATCATGGAAACCGTCAGATTAACACACGTACATTTTTAAATATATGCAGGACATACGTGATATCAATATCTGACGCGCTGGAGTATGTCCATGTTACAGTTTTTTTTACATTTTTGAAAATCTGTAGCCGCTCTCCCCATCGATGAAAAGGTGTACAAAACATTTTTTGCTGTAGCACATTTGCATCTTTTACCTGATGATTTTCAACACAATGAGATTAAATCGGGTAGTTTATTGCAGTTAATACCATTTACTGTGAAAAATACCATAGAAAAGTCTTACGATGCAGCTCATTTAAAACCGCCTCCATTTATGTTTTATTGGAAAATATATCTTTTTGAGTTATCATACCTGTCCATTGTTTCTATTTTATTAAACTTTTGCCAGTAATTATTTTTTAAATACTTATTTCCATTACATATCAGATGCTGGGAATTGGACATCAGCATACTTATGGTGTCATGACATGCCGTGTCTTGATTGGCTAAAAGTTTGTTTCTGTTAACTGTAACTACTTTATGACATAACCTCAAAATTTCCAAAGAAATTGCAATAACAATTTTTTTTTTTCAATTTCTTCGGAATGAAAACACCGATTTTACGAAAACTCGGTGAAAATATACTTTTCACTGTCTATGATAACTTCAATTTTTTTCGAATAGAAATTTTAAAAATTTTCCGGGAAAATAAATGTTTTCTCTCCTTCCTTACAGTTTTTGCACAATTAGCCTCCACAACAGACATACAGAGTCTCTCTTTGAGTTTTTACTTTTTACAAATGTTTTTTCATTGAAAAATAATCTCAGTTTTCCGCTGATCACTTTTGTAAAATTTAGTGATTCCCAAGAGACCAACGAGACGAGGCTTTCATAAAGTCTCGCCTCGTCTCGCAACCGAAATATAATGTCTCGTCTCGCAGCCCGCAGTCTCGTCTCGCGTCTAGCACGAGAGTCTCGTCGTATGTACAAGGTGTTTATTTATAATTTGAATCCTTTTTAAGTTCTTTGTTTTGCGCAATTGTTAGAAAAAATGTTATATACAAAAGCTGTAGGGTTAAAATTTAAATAAAAAATTCATATTTAATATGAACTACTCACTACAGCATCTATTTTTTCACATACAGATCGAAATTATATATTTTTAAATGGAACATATATTATGTATTTTTAGATTCTAAGTAGATTTCGTGTCTCGAAAACGAGACGAGACCATGCGAGACTCTCGCAGACGAGAGGTCTCGTAGGAATCACTAGTAAAATTTTTATTTTGTTTCTTTTTTCCAGATTTGCTGTCGAAACGACACGCGTAACAACCTTATACGATTCCGTGGCAGCGGAACTTCGAGCTAAATTAGGTAAAAAAAATTCTCCAATTCTGTTACCACCTCGCGATTACGATACGGTGCATAGAACTAAAGGCAATTTGACCGGCATAGAACTAAGAAGATGTCTCAATGCCAATATTGTTGGACAGAACGTGAAAGGCAGAAGAATCGAAAGCAGCGGCGGCAGTTCCGGTATCGGCTCAGACCATCCGCCGAGTCCAGAAAGTCCAGACGCTCCCGATTCCAGATTTAATACTCTGGATAATCAGAGCACAAGCGGTAAGTTTTTTAATTTATATTTAGGAATTACAGCAAATTAAATTATATTAGATTAAGTAAGGACTGTGTAGCTGCACCTTTTTTCTGATCTTTACCTTTCCAGATCTATTGTAGCAGTCCTTTTACTCTATAGAATGTGATCCAGACTGGACTTTTTGATAAGATTCATTAAGCTGTACAGTAACTACTAGCTGTCGGCTTTTATAGTTAGAAATCCGGGTTGAAAGACCTTCACATTCACAAATAATGTGTTTAGAGGTTTCCTCTGACCCTGGCAGAATCTGCATAAAGGACTGTCTGTCATTTTTAGCGCATGAGCCTCTTACGAGTTTTCAGGTATTGTGCTTTTTGTGATTTAACAGGTACTCGGCTACTTTTGACGTCGCACCTGTTGGGTATTCCTTCACCTGTTTTATTCCTGATGACCACTATTCCTAAGACTTTGTGGTTGCCCATTTATTCCAATGCAACTGCTTGATTTTAACTAAAATGTTGAATCTGGAACCGTTGGCGAAACTGATACCGAAACCGTTTACACTACCACTACACCAACACACACTTCTAACTGCCTGACGCGCGTTTCGATAACCAAGTTACCTTCTTCAGAGACCCAGTTTACCTTCGGTTTCTGAAGAAGATAACTTGGTTATCGAAACGCGCGTCAGGCAGTTAAAGTCAAAGTAGTTAAATCAAAGAAGGGTTCTGGTCCGTTAAGAGGCTTTGTGCCCACTATGATTAGGCACCCACGTAATTGGAAGCATATTAAATAAAACTTAAAAAGTGTTAGTAGAATGTTTATTGTTATATTGTTATTTGGAGCAAAGAATACGACTTGTGCATATTGAATCATTGTCGTCGACGTTGATTGAGGTAATTGCAGACGTAGGTAACATTTATGGCGGAAGTAATTTAGCCATCCACTTATATAACTGTTTTTGATAATGATTATGCATACACATTGTGCACATCATCACAATAATGGACGTATTATTATAAACTAATAGTAAAAGTTATTTATGTTATGTCAATTTATTAGGGACGCCACTGTGCTTGAGATAGGTCATAGCAAATATAGGTAGTTGTAGTTCGCATTGAAGATTTTCATATTGTGTATTTTCTTGTTGTTAAGCAGTTTTTAAGACATTATAGTGCTATGTAGAGACGAGTTCGCAAAGTCTGAATTCTTAAATAAGGGTTATCTACAGGATTAGTACATCTGGGACGTCCTGGAACTGGTCTTTTATTATAATTTCCAGTTTCTCTAAACCTTCTTAAGACTTTAAAAACGCTAGATTGGTTGATTCCCATGAATTCAGCAACATATTGCTGAGATCGTCCATCTTCAACTAAAGCCACGATTTGAGCTGCTTCTTCTGGGGTTAAATTACTAATTTTTAATCAAAAACAATGAAAAATTAAACAAACGTACTGCACACAAGAAATTTAAAAATGTAAATAATACAAATAGGATTTATCAAAATTTATTCATTTTTTGTTTTTCAATAAAAATACGATTTAAACTTTGAATTTTTTGGGCTTTTATACTCTAAAGTATACCATACACTCATATAAAAATATTCTGAATGTGATATTATATTTTACACCATAATTCAATTTTTAAAATTACGCCATACTTTTTGTGAATAGATAGATAGTTCAAACCAGCATCAAGGGTAATTCCCAAAAGTTTTACTGGGTCAGATTTAGCGGAAAGTTAAGCTGCCGTGAAAGTAATCTTTTGAGTTTTTTGTTCATTTAGTTTTAATTCATTGGAAGCAAACCATTGTTCAGCTGTTTTTTTGCATGATGTGCTCGAAACATCACCATGAGTGAGTATAATAGTATCATCAGCGAACAGGATGCAAGTACCTTGAAAGTGTTGCGACAAATGATTGATATAAATTAAGAATAATACAGGGCCCAAAACTGAGCCCTGTGGAACACCCCTAGACACAGGCGCTATATAAGAACTAACATTATTATAATATACATACTGCCTCCTGTCCGCCAGATAGGACACAAGCAAATTTAATGTATTACCCCTGATTCCGTAATATTCCAACGTATGTATTAAAATATTCACATTAACACAGTCGAAGGCCTTGGTGAGGTCACACAACGTAGCAAAAGTGCTTATACCTCTATCAAGACCCTCAACTGTGCAATCCACAACATCAATCATGGCCTGCACAGTAGATTTGTGGTTCCTAAAACCAAATTGTGATGCCGAAAATAATTTATTACTTTCAAAGTAAGAGATAATTTTTTCTTTAAGTAAAATTTGAAAGAATTCAAATAATAGTGTATTTTAAGACGTTATTTCTGCCCATAGGGAGCTGTACAATTTATTTATTATTACATAAGAGTAACTTAAAAGCTTATTATTAAATACCACCTGAATATTAAATGAATCTCATTAAATATTTCACGCAGCACAACTTATTCTGCAATTGACCGATTACCGTTTTTCTGGTATATACTTTCAGTGCGACTCAATAGCCTGCGGAAATATCCTGTTATTTTCTACCGACACACCGGAAATTTAACTATAGCTTTCGTGAATCGATTATAAACAATTAAACACCTCTATGAGAATATAATAATGAATGTATGCGCTGCTGTTAGCTAAATTTACGTTTAGAAACTCATTTAGAATGTTTTATTCGGAGTGGATTGTTGTTTACCTCTGAGCAGATTAAAAAAATAGAAAGGTTAGTATAGCATAATGTTGGAATGAATACTAATTAATCTAAGCCCTGGTCTAAGTATTGTTTTGGAAGTAATAACTATTGAAATAGTTAACTACATAAAAACTAGGCCATTAATATCAAAGATTTTTTCTCTACAAATGAATGAATAAATGTCTTGATCTAACAAACGTGTAAATACAACACATAGATATTTTTTTGCAGAAGATATAAAATTGTCCAATTGGAACTGGTTTGTAATCTATTTGACAGTAAACCTAATGGCCTATCACTGAAATAAAAAGAAGAACTGGTAGACGTATCATTCAGCACTTCACTGGAAATTAATTTCAGTACCAAACTTTTAAGGCATTTCTTGATAGAACTTTCAAATGACTTCTCTGTAATAAAAGAAAATATTGATAATACGGATTTTGTTAAATTTCCCCACGTAATGCCTTTTTAAAACAGGATTTTCTGCTGTTGCTTTAGAAATTTTAGTTTAGAAATTTTGATCCACTGTGGGCTCTCAGAAAAAGGCTAAAAATGAAGAATCAAACAAACGATCCCCTTCAGGGAACTTCAGACCTGGTTTACACAGACCAAGACAAAGCCTTCACCTTTATAGAATCCCTAAAATTTCAGTCCTCGCCAAACAGGGACCCAGATGACGACATCGAATAGGAAACTGAAGTCGAAAATGCAGTAGAACGCGACATTAAAACACTGCCATTTAAGGCAATTCACCTGACCACAAAAACATAAATAGAAAACACTATATTTACACTAAAAATGAAAAAAATCCTAGGAGAAGACAATATTGTAAAACTCCAGTTTAAACAGCTACCTCACAGCGCTACAGCCAAATTTTTGACCAACATCAAAAACACAATTTTAAACTTTCCCAACAGATGGAAGAACGCCATCGTCATTTTAATTGAAAAACCCTGGGAAAAATCCACTTTTTCCTCAAAACCATAGACCTCCCCGAATGTATCGGACTTACCAAGGTCTTTACATTTGAGGATGATACCGCGGAGTTTATCAGGCTGTGAAAAATTTCTCAAGATTTTCCAGGCTCTGGAAAATGTCTATAGAATATCTTCGAAAAACGACCGATGCCTATATAGAATGGGCGGAAAATTGAAAGATTAAAATTAATGCGGAAAAATTGCAATTAATCAACTTTAGTCGACCAAATGTCGACTTAATGTTTAAGGCATTGATTATAAGATGGAAAACGTCCGATGGCTAAGAGGCCCATTGGTTCTCATGAACCCACCGTAGTTTAGTGAGATTTTCTTGCAATCCATATTCCAAATTTATAAAAATTCTACCTACATAGCACAATTTCAAAAAAAAAGAAAAAAAGTTTATTCTAAACTAGCCCAATCAAAATTACCAACGATCCCAGAGATAGGGTATAAAGTAACTGCCAGTGAAACTAGGAATTGATTTGGTTTCACTGATATAAATTCATTTTCTAAATTACCGTCTTTTGTTTTAAGCTACAATGTTATTATCAAGCTATTGTTGTGAATTAATTTGCTGACAGTCAACAATTCCGCATTCTATATAATATATACTTAATGATTTCTCACGCGAAAAATGTTATAGTGTTGTATAATAATATGCGGAAATCCAGTAAAAATAGCAATTAATTTCAAATTAATGTGTGTTTTTGATAAAACTGATTTCAACCATAATAAGAAAATCCCCTGTAACAGTGTTAATTTTGATCAAAACGATTTAAAAATATTGAAATTTTACTTAATTATTACCAATTTCGATATTATTTTGGTATAAAGCAGTTTAAAACATACACAATCTTAAAATTAACAATTGTTATTATTTATTTATTTATCGCCAGTACATTTTAACACACTCTTATTCTAAATGAATCAATAATAAATATAAACACGGGTTTGTTATCTAAGCTATTTAAACAACTAACCATTTTTTATTAGGTAGGACTTTTGTTATATCGAGTACTCAACGCTAAGCAAACGACATTAAGTCACGTTTTACTTTCATAATAGTTTCAACAGAAGTTGCGATAATGCCTGAAACCAAAATATGTTTATCCGTTTTGTGAGAAAATAAACAATAAATTGTTTATGATGTTTAAATAAATTTATTTTTATTTATTAAAATGTTTGAAAACAGTTTGAATACTTTTCAATTTGTAAAAATTATAGAACTAGCAGTATTGTTTCTTACTAAATATATTTTTTCTACGATCAACACGGAAAATTTCATAGTTCGTATTATATTTTCAATCAGTATATATTCACCAAACTGTGTGGAATTTATTTCACATTGCCATTCCCACACTGTAATATCAAATTGAAAATAAACAAACCCCGGACCTCGTGGTTAACAGACTTCTATAAGTTCCACTAAACCATCACACCATTAATATGTTGACAAAAATGAGGCTTTATATGTAAACATGAATGCTTATGTTTTTTCATATCAAGTTACATGGGATATTAAGTGGAATCTCTATTAGTTGCGCATGTTGACACGATCGTCGCCTCTGATCATTTTTTTCATATGGTTCGAGTGAGTGTCTTTTTGTTCAAGTAGGTGTTTTGTATAATTTGACTTATCCTGCTGTTGCAATAGACTTCTTTCCACATAATGATATCACATTATTACCTTGGCCACCAAGATATCCCGACTTATCCCCAATTGAGCACGTGTGGGATATGATGGGTAGGAGATTGCTCAATTTGCAACGTCCTCCTCAGACTCTAGAAGAACTTCGAGAGGAGTTGGTGGTTGCCTGGAACGAGATACCACAGGAGGACATTGACCACCTGATCAGAAGCATGCCTAGGCGCGTTGGAGAATGCGTTACACATCGGGGTGCATCCACACATTATTAAAGGTAAAACGGCTCTAAAGCCATGCAATCATTTTGAAATTTTAATCATTTACTTATTATGCTTCAGTAAGTAGGTACTCATATAAAATTTTATAAAAATAAAATCATTTAAACTGGATTTTGGATTTTTATGCCACTTAGTATAGTTTTATAATAAAGATATCCAATATATTGAATCTCTGCAAGAGTTTCTCATGTAACTTCTTGTATAATCGGGTTAATTCTTCTCTCGAAGATGATTTAATGAAATTGATTGTGTTAACCTTTACTTTTTGGAAGTTCATCTTACTAAGAACAATAAATAACTGCACAGTTAAACTGACGATGCTAGTTATAGCGAAACAGCTGTAATTGAATTTTAAAGCGAATTTTTCGAATAAAAAGTGGAAGTTTAGTTTAACTGTGCAGTTATTTATTGTTCTTAGTAAGATGAACTTCCAAAAAGTAAAGGTTAACACAATCAATTTCTGCAAGAGTTGGTAGTGAGTAACAATATCAAAACCCTTTGATACATCTAAAAATATACATAGTGATGATTTTCCCTTAGGTATTTGGAGGAACTGTACCTTCGTTAAAGATATAATATTGTCACGAGTCGAAATATCTTTTCTGAATTCAAATTATCTGTCAGATGTTTTATTTAAGAATGAAATAATAAAACAAATTATTTTATAGAACGGTAACTAAGGATATTGATGGGTAGATTTTAATTTTTAAAGTATTTTTATATTCTGATTCTAATTTTTACTTTAGTTCACATGCTTTATTTTATAATCTGTTATTTATTAACAAAATTATACCAGCTAAGCTTCCGATAATCATTTTATAAAGAAAATAACAATCCAAGTAAGTTGCAAAGGTGAATGTCACAAAAGATACGCTGCCCGTATCTAATTTCACGCCTCGAATCTCACTGTGTATATTTGTTAATTAGACACAGTGTAAGCTTAACTAATCATCTTGGTCTCGTTAATTATTTATTTAATTTTTATAAATTTAAGCATGAGATTAATTGATTACACCTAAACGTAACACTAATTTTCACTAATATAATAAGATAAATTTAACTGACCAGATAAATATTCATACACATCAACAAGTAGGAGGGTTCCCGTTTCCAATTTGGTGTGGCTTTTTGTAAGACCACAAAAATGCACCTCCCACCCACATCCAGGTGACCTTGTTGCCATTTTCTTAACAAATTGTTTACTTACAACCTTAAAACATGCCAGACTGTCTGCAAGAATATAGATGATTGTCCTTCGAGTGCTTCTATGAAGGCCATCTTTGGCACCATCTTTCTACTCACTTCCATTTCAGCGCTTTTATCCACCTTGGACCCATAAGTATACCACAAGAGTACTGAGCCATCTTCAGGCTTTGGTTTAACCTATCCAACCACCTATTTGGTTTTCAATAACCACTTCAAACTGTTTGTCAAATCAAACTTCACTGGCTAAGTGTCAAGGACTCTAGTAACATATTTTCTAAAATCGTAAGATGACCTATGTACAAGTAGTATTATAGTTCATTTATTTGGAGTTGGTAGGACAGTGAATTCATTATAAATGCAAATCCTTCAAAGCCCAAGCAAGGGTGGTTCATAAAAAATAACTAAATATAGGCATAGTTGTTATTTTTCAAAGAGTCCACCCTGTAATTAGGGATTAACTAACCCAAACACAATAGAAACCCTAGATAATATTGTCACAACAGGTAGCTGACTAGATCCCATGACTGGCACAATTCAAATTAAAATAAAAATATGCTACATATCGTGGGTATTCTGCAAAAAGTGACCAAGTCAAAAACAGTTTATTTTAAATTGCAGTAAAGAAATCATTGCCTTTATTAAATCGTATTTATGTAATTTTCATATTATAATTATTCTAATGTTTTTTTTAATGTATTCTTATGTTTAACAAAGATAAATTTATTACAAAATTTTTTGGCTAAAGTCAATATTAATTAAAAAAAGTTTCCTTTGGTCACATATTTTATTTATTAAAATATTACATAATTTTTATTCAGAGTCCGATTTTGACAAAGTAGACTCTGGAGCTCTATTCTTCTTTTTTTTGTCAACAAGTAGAGATCTGTACCAATCGTGATATTCAACAGGAATTTCGTTACTAGCTACCAATTCCATAAGATTGGCCTTCTTTTTCTCTGAAATTGGGAGAAGTTTTTTGTATAAAGTTGTTAATTTTTTGGGCATATCTGCTTGCCTTCTACGACCAAATATGCAGAGAGTGCGATATTCAAGAACACTATAATTGTATTAAAAAGGATCTGTCCAGGTTTAGCATTTTCGTAACGCATGATTTTAATTTTCAACCAATGCACTGGCCTTTTTTAGGCTTAAAAAATGATAGGTCGAAATTCGTGCCAAAGATTCGTCTATAGGTTATTTGTAAAACGTATTTTTCATTGTTTTCGGAACATTGAATGACAAAGAGCTCATACATTTTGACATTGAAAGGGATGGATCTAGATATTCACGTTTCGTTGACTTACGGGTCAATATGGGCACTTTTAGTTGAAATATAAATTCTCTGCTTTGACTTAGTCATATTAAATATGTCTAGCATAACCTAATATGTATTAAAATTTGCCATGGTCAATTTTTCTTGATAAAGATATGATCTTTTGGTAACAATATCAGGTCGGCTGATAAGTCCCCGGTCTACCATAGTAAAACAAAATATTTTGACAAAATTCATTTTTTTTATTCAACATAGTTGCCTTCAAGGGCGATACAGCGATTATAGCGACCTTCCAACTTTTCGATACCATTTTTGTAGTACTCCTTCGGTTTGTCCTCAAAATAGGCTTCAGTTTCGACGCTTACCTCAGTATCAGAGCCAAATTTTTTTCCCGCGAGCATTCTCTTCAGGTCAGAGAAAAGGAAAAAGTCGCTTGGGGCTAGATTTGGAGAATACGGTGGGTGAGGAAGATATTCGAAGCCCAATTCATGCAATTTTGCCATCGTTTTCGATGATTTGTGACACGGTGCATTGTCTTGATGAAACAACACTTTTTTCTTATGGGGCCGTTTTTTCGCGATCTTCAATCGCTCCAATAATGCACAGTAATAGTCTCTGTTGATTGTTTTTCCCTTTTCCAAATAGTCGATGAACAATATACCGTGTGTATCCCAAAAAATTGAGGCCACAACTTTGCCAGCTGACTGTTGGGTCTTTCCACGCTTTGGTGGCGGTTCACCGGCCGCAGTCCACTCAGCTGACTGTCGATTGGACTCAGGCGTGTAGTGATGGAGCCAAGTTTCATCCATAGTCACATATCGACGAAAAAAATCGGGTTTATTACGACTTAACAGCTGCAAACACTGCTCAGAATCATCAATTCGTTGCTGTTTTTGGTCGATTGTGAGCACGCGCGGCACCCATTTCGCACAGAGCTTCCGCATACCCAAATATTCGTGAACGATATGTCCAACACGTTCCTTAGATATCTTTAGAGTGTCAGCTATCTCGATCATATTCACTTTACGGTCACTCAAAATTATTTTGTGGATTTTTTTGATATTTTCGTCGGTAACCACCTCTTTTGGGCGTCCACTGCGTTCACCGTCTTCGGTGCTCATTTCACCACGCTTGAATTTTGCGTACCAGTCAATGATTGTTGATTTGTGGCGCTTTGCAATTTGCAGTAGTTCCGTTTTCAGCACCCCTAACGAACACAATTATTCTCGTTAATATCGAAAAACAAAATATTCGAAATATCGTATTATGACTACTTATCCCTTACCTAAAAAGATTAAAATATGATGATTAAAAGAAATTCCTTAAACAAGTACGTGCGCTACTGATTTAGGGTCTTGTTTACAATATTTTACGATTTAATAACTTTTATTACCTGCTAACTCCAAACAAATGAACTATAAGATATGATTGATCATTGAACCAGGTTTAATTTCAAATCTGGACTATTAAAATTTATTAACAAACAAAAAAGTTATTGCAAAATTAAATGGAAAAAGACACTTTTAATTGTTAATAACTTCTAAAACGGGTTACAGAACTACTACATCTCGAATTAATATTAACGACACGCTAATGTAGGCATTTGATACAATTTAATTTCAACCAGCAGATTACACAGACAATTTTTCTAGGACATCTGTTCGGAATTAAAACTGGTTTGGACTATGGCTGAATCGTTTACGAGTTACAAATTAGTGGGATAATCATCTAAAGATAAATAATACATTAGGATTTCGATGAAAAAGTGTAAGTTAATTTAATCCGATAAATTAGTATTAATTTTCAAGCATTAACAGTAAAAAATTTTGGTTACACCGGTTATCTCCACCTACCGAAAAAAGATTAAAAAAAAGAAGAAGATGAAGAGGAAGGTGAATTCATCGCTTCTTCCGCATTCCTTAAACGACCCATAGCCCGAAGCCGTCACCTGTGCCCATATTCTTTGCGGCCTCGCCCATTATTGAACGAGTACCACCAATACATGGATCGTACATCAAATCTCGAAAAATATTTAATAAGTAGGGTCTAAGAGTACTAAATTTTTAGGGTAATCCGAGAACTATTGCAGAATAGCTATTTATATAACTAGTAGCAAAATGAACGTGTTTTTTTACTAGATGTGAAGTTTATTTTACTTGGTTATTTCTGCTAGATAGTATCAAATCCTTCTTTGTTTGTTTCTATGGAGATAACCATTACAACAAAGCTCAAATGTCAAAATATATTTGTCACAATAATCTGTTGTTAAAAATAAACGAATTTGAGTCTGATTCTTTACCTTCAGACGTTGAAGAAGCTGCAAAAGCTGCACCAACCTAACCTAACCTAACCTAACCTAACCTAACCATGGAATCAAGAAAAAAGCATAAAGATTCCGGTGTTACAAAAAGTCTAGACGACTGGGAAAAAGATTTGATAAGGCGAAAAATCTACACTATGTACGATGAGCAGCGTGTCCCTACAATCAAAACTCTGAAACAGCGGCTCATCAATGACGAAACTAACATCAACTGTGGCATCACTACTCTTTGGCGAGCTCTGTCTGCAATGGGCTTTAAATATCGCAAAATTGACAAGAGACAAGTAATAATGGAATCCACACGTTTAATATACTGGTGTTCTGAATATATAACGTCAATAAGAAAATACCGGCCTGAAAATCGGCCAATACTCTACCTCGACGAGACGTGGTTTGACACGCATAACACCCGTTCCAAAGGATGGTCTGATTCCTCTGATAAGTGTAAAAAAAGCACCATCAAATGAAGGGAAGATAATCACAATATTACACGCAGGATCAGAAAATGGTTGGATCCCAAACGCTATGTGGCTTTCTGCCAAAAATATTAAGGACTCTTGTGTTGATTATCACGAAGATACGACAGCAGAGCTTTTTGAAGATTGGTTTAAAAATTGTCTGTTATCCAACATTCCGCCAAACAGCGTTAAAGTAATGGACAACGCAAGCTATCACAGTCGACAATTGCAAAAAATTCCTGGCTCAAAGAATACGAAATTGGAGACTCAAAACTTCTTGGCTGCAAATGACATATATTTTGAGGAAAATTATACAAAAAAAGAACTTTTACAAGTGCTGCAGTCGATTTCTTAAAAAAAAACCTATGTTTGTGATACAATTGCAGAAGAATTGGGACATACAGTGTTACGACCACCTCCCTACTACGGCGTGTTCAATCCCATAGAGCTTATGTGGCACAGAATAATTCTTTACCTTAGCAACGGAGCAACAAAATTGCTATTTTTGTGCCCAAAATTAGAATTTTCTTGGAAATTCTATTTTTCACCTGAACTTGAAGTCTTGCTATAGAAAAAAATATTGTATTGCACACGACGATAAAGTACAATTTCATTGTCTTGTTCAATAAATAACTATTAAAATCAATAATGTTTGACAGGTCAACATTCACTCCTGTCTTTGTACACAAAGACATATCCAATAATTTTTTTTTGATTAGATTATTTATTTCACCGATCAAAATATCACAGTTTTGTGATTTCGTCCAATGAAAATGCTTAATATTTCAATTTGTTTTTACATCAGATAACTTCACATTCTGTCAAATCAATTGAGATTCACTTCTAATTAAATATACTCTGTATTTTTCTACCTTGGTTAATAATGAACTTTACTACCTTAACAAGAGTCAATAAAGTTATGTTCTACAGCTAATAGTGAAAAAAGATAATTATCTAATTATTTTAATTACAGATTATTTTTTCAATTTTTTCATTTCCTCATAGTAAACCTTGAAAACTTTCAATAACCCACAAATATCTATCTTTTGTTACAAGACCCGTGTGGTTGGTGTAGATATATAAAAAAAATCCAATCATAGGATACAGTGACATTAAAATTGTGACCTTTCTTTATAACAGCATAAATCAAGAAATCTATTATTATGTAACGTCAATCCTATCTGCCGATCTATATAGTTAATAATAGGTATGGCGCGTACTGTTTTCCTTATCTCTGCATCAAAAGGATTGAAACATTCTTAAGCGATGATTATATTCGAAAATTATTCAAAACGAGCGAGTTTTTATCGAACCTTGCCGCATAAATTTCGATTTTTTTCCATCACAAAGCGATTACTGTTGCAGATCGAACCTAGAACAGTGAAAGGGGCTGAAATTTATCATTCGTATTCATCTAAAATAAAGAGATTGTTTATAAATCTCTTCACGGATTGGTGAATCAGAAGAAATCTCTCGTATACCCATGTTTTCTGTCAAAATACACTGCAAATTAAAAGCCGGTACTTATTATAATGTCATCATTTTTTGAGAGGTTGACTAACAGGTTGGCAACTCGTTTTGATAAAGTCGTGTATGGATCGAGATTGTCGAGTCCCACATTTTCAACTGCTTAACCCACATTCCTTGTTAAGAGATTACCGTTGAACATCTCGGTTTTATTTATATATATATATATATTTTATATATGTTTGTTTCTGCATTTTACTTAACCAAAATGACAAATAAAATTAGCATATAGGATGTAGGTACAGGTGAATCGATGCATCATCGCGTACACACCTCAGAAACTTTCTACTCCGTTACAGATTAACAATAAATTTTCAATGTTGTCTCCTTCGATGTACGCATCTCGATACTGGTTGTTTAATTGGCAAACTAATCGTACTTATATACAGAGTGAGTCATAAACTATTGGGACATAGACTAAGGACAGGTTATTTGGACCAAAATAAGGCTATTGGGCCAAATATGCCTTAATATAATGTTGCTAAGAAAAAAGATACAGGGTGTTAAAATTAATTTTTGTTTTTCGTTTTTTGCTAATAGTTTCCCTGTATATTTATAAATTGATATCAAAATTGGCACAGAGGCATAATCTTAGACAAGAAATAGTATTTTATTTACAATTCCACTATCAAATACCAAACTAATAAACAAAGTTGCAACTAACGTAAGTTTTCCGTTTTGACGATAAATCAAAACTAAACACACTTTAACTTAAAAGAACTCACAAAAACTCAAACTAAATGTTCTACATGGTCTCCTCCGATTTCTATGCCTTTTCTAATTCTTTTTATAAAGGATTTTCGGACGTTAAAAAAATGTTATTCTGTCCCCTTATAAGATTAGCTGCATTTTGAATGTATCTCCAAAGTTCGTCTCGTGTATTAATTTCATTGGCATAAACTAAGGACTTCATATGTCCCCAAAAATAAAAATCTAGTGGGTTGTACTCAGGACTTCTTGGTGGCCATTGAAAATCACTGCCAATCCATCTGCCAATCCATCGTTGAGGAAATACGTCATTAAGATGATTTCTAACAGCTAATGAAAAATGAGGTGGCGCTCCATCCTGCATAAACCACATTTTTCTTCTTACATCCAGTGATAGATCATCTAAAATATCACTAAAAGTATTTTCCAAAAAGAATAAATAAGAATCTCCATTTAAATTCGGAGGAAGAACATAAGGCCCTAGTAGTTGGTCGCCTATAATGCCACACCAAATATTCAATTTAAACTCATGCTGAAAATGTCTCGCTTTAATAGCATGCGGGTTTTCTTCTTCCCAATAATGACTATTTCGCCAATTAAAAACCCCTCGTCTGGTAAAAGTTGCTTCGTCGGTGAACATAATATTCTTAATAAAGTGTCTGTCATTGCGATGTTTATTCAGAATACGTTGGCAAAACTGTAACCGTCGTGGAAGATCTGTCGGAAGTAAATTTTGAACAGGAGTGAAGTGATAAGGATGGAGGTTCTATTTTTTTGGAATTCTAATTATAGACGACTGACTTATTCCTGTTGCTGCTGATAGATGTCGTTAACTTATTTCAGGATTTTCATCTACTCGAACCAAAAGTTCATCTTCTTGATTAGGTGTGATTTGTTTCGGTGGACCACCCCGATTTTTAGTGTGAAATGACCCAGTTTCACCTAAACTACGATATAATCTTGCAAAAGTTTTGTGATTTGGTTGCCTTCTGTTTGCGTATAACATTCCATACCTTCTGGCTGCCGAGCGACCGCAAACATTATTTCTTAAAATCTTCCTGACAAGGACTAAGTCAGGAAGGATAGTATATAATATCCTTCAAAAGACGTTGGATGATGTCTACAATTGGTACTAGAGGAAGCAGATATCTGGCTGTGTTAAGAAGCTGAATTTGTTTGGTAAAATCTGAATAGGTGGCCTTATAGACCCACTTACCACAAACCCAACCTAACCTATATATCGATATTTTAATGCAAACAATCTGGTTTCAACTTATGTCCCAATATTTATGAATCCCCCAGTGTTGCCAACCAGTGTTTCATATCGTAAATATTTTAGTGTTGCACCAAGAAACATTTTGCTATAATTGCAAATAACTCGGTAAAAGTTTAAAAGATACTGACTGCTCAACATATTTAAGAAAAGGTTGAAAAATGCAAGCAAAAACAACACAAATTACAATGTCATAACTAATCGGTTTAGGAAATTAATGTTTGCGGTAAATTGGTCACAGCGAATAAAACAACACATAATGTTTATTACGTTTATTGCAGCATTTACTTCGCACTTTTTGTTTCTATCGTGCTATTTTAATCGTTAGATGTTATTGAACTTTGTTACGATCCATTGGACCAGGAACTGGAAGTGTACAGTTTGATCTTTTTTTTGGGATATTTTTTTTTTGAGACTCGATTGAAGTTAAATTGCGGTTACCTTTAATGTTTATTTTGTAATTTATACTTAGGGTAAAATAAAACTACAGTCTCTTTTGCGGAAACGAAAGAATGTTAGCAATTTATGAACAACATACTCTGTGGTCGGAGTATTTTACGTTCAAGTATAAGGACATATAAGATGGGACGCAAACAAATTCTGAAATATTAATATGTGTAAACCCACTTTAATCCTGTCTGTTGATTATTAATGTTTTAATAAATTATATCAAAAGTAGGCAACATAAAATACACACAATTTGAATTTTAATCTCCTGTCATTGTTGAATCTTTACTTTTTATAATTAAAAAAGGATTATCATTCATTCAAGTAGATTTCATAGACGTACCAAAATATATTTTAAGAGGGTATACCGTAAGGGACATTTTGTATTGAAAGAATGAGTTGCAGCTATGCTAAAGAATATACGATTTAGGTCAGAGGTAACGGGATGTACTAATTTTAATAAAAAAAATTAATAGAGGTAGGTACATAAATTTTAGGAAGTTTGATAAAGAAAGGCAACACAGTTTATTCATAATAGAAAACAAACCAATCTGTAACAATAATTATTTTATATATTTTTGTTCTTTTTGTAAGAAGATTAATTCAAACTTTTAATATTGTCACTAATAAATTACAATGAAATATATTTTTAAAAAATTAATTAAAGTCAAGATAGCAAGATATCGTTACAATTTTTATTAAATTCAAAGAAGCAAAATGAATATTTTTTATTTGTATTACTCCTATATTTAGTGTTTGGGGAATTTTTCTCAGAAAATTTAAATGGCAAGTGACCTACTGTAATCGGCTTAATACGATTACACCTATTTACAGATTATTCGATTATTGAGAGGGATTTTCCAAACAACCCAGTTTTCTTAGAAACATTATCGGGAATATTATTTCAAAAGAAATTAGGTACATTAAATCAGTACTTAGTATTAGTTCTTTGAGTAAAGTTGTATGAAGTTGTATGGTTTTTATAATATTGTAAACAGTTGGAATATATTTAAAACATTTGTTGAAGGACCATCTAAACTACCAAAAACAGGTCCATTATCTTTAAATGAAAAAACTCTGATATTGAATTGTTATATATCATTGAAAAACAAGGATCCAAGTGCAAAGTGTTGATGATATTGTGGAATTAACGGCTGCTATGTTGTGTGTTGCTAAATCAACAATTTATAGATTACTAAAAGAAAGCAAGAATGGAACTCTTCAACCCCCTAAAACTCCTTCAGGCCGAAAATCAATTGAGATCGATGAGTCATTAAAACAAAGACTAAAGCGTAAAGTCCATGGATTTTACTTACAAAAGGAAATTCTGCCACTTGACAAAATTATGACATCAGTGCAAGAAGATACGGACTATACAAAATTCTCCAGAATAACATTATGCAAACTTTTGAAAGATGTGGGTTTCAGATATACAAAACATAATAGAAAATCTCTCTTGATAAATAAACCGGAAATAGTTTTTTTGGAGAAGAGACTATTTAAGAAGCATTCGACATGCCAGAGAACAAAATTTGAAAATCTTCTACTTAGACGAAACATGGATAAATGCTCGATATACAGTTTCCAAATCTTGGCAAGATGAAAAAATTAAAAGCGGAAGGCAAGCATTCGTGGAAGGTTTGTCGTTAGGTTTGCAGCCACCATCTGGAAAAGGAAAAGACTTATCATTGTCCATGTTGGAAGTTCTGAAGGTTTTGTTGATGGTGGATTATTAACTTTTATTTCAAAACGCACGGGGGACTATCACGAAGATATGAATGGGGATGTCTTCGAGGAATGGTTTGTTCAAATGTTGGATCTGATTCCAAAAGGGGCTGTTATTGTTATGGATAACGCAAGTTACCATTCACGATTACGAGAAGCATTGCCCACAAGTCGTTGGCGTAAAGCAGAGCTTTTGGAGTGGCTTATTTCGAAAAATATTAAGTTTCCAAAAGATCCACTAAGGAAAGAACTTTACAGAATTGCAAAAATGAACAAGAATAAATACAAAACCTACATTGTAGAAGAAATGGCTTCTTCTCGTGGTATATCAGTTCTTCGACTTCCCCCTTATCATTGTGAACTTAATCCCATAGAATTAATATGGGCTCAGGTAAAGGGGGAAGTTGAAAAAAATACTACTTTTAAAATAAACGATGTTGTGAAATTGTTTGAGAGTGCTGTAAGTCATGTTAGTAAGGAAAATTGGACAAACTGTATCGAGCATGTTATCAAAGTAGAGGCAAATATGTGGAAAATTGACAATATTTGTGATGATTTAATCGACCCTATTATTATTAATGTCAACAACGATTCTTCCTCTTCCGAGTCGGATATAGAATAAAATGTAAGTAATAAATGTATTCCAATAATTATTTCTTTTCATTTTTTTTAATATTATAATTTAAAACGTATTTTTTTCCCAAAATACACACCACTGCATTGCGTTTAAAGTAAGAGATTTATCAAAAATTTCATGGTGCTCCCTGTAAAGGTTTTGCATACTTAATTAGGGTTTATTACTCCTCGTACTTTTTGTACAGACTATAACAGCGAAAATTGATTTAGTGAAAAGAAACACACTTTTCTGATACACTTCAGGTTACTACAACAGATTACGTAAATAGAAATGCTTTTTTTGTGAAATTTAGTACCTGGGTAATTTAATAAATAATTCTATAAAATCTATTAAGTTACTCAGCTAGTCAATGCTACCTACCCAAAAATTAACAACTTTCTAGCCAACAGTGATACTGTTACACAACGAAAAACACTATATCATTACAGCCATTGATTTGAATACCTAATTAATGGAATTTGAGAAATGGGTTCGACACAATATTTTGACAACGGCTATTTATTCTGTTATTATACACAAGCTGTTCGTAATTATATACTGATTGTTAATTGAGTTACCTAATGGTAGATTTTAATGGACATAAATAAGCTTTAAAAGAAATTTATTCATTCATGTACGAGTATTTGGAAATCGAGTCTTGGTATAATTGAATGAAGCTATTTTTGGCATTATATTAGATACTTTTAAAAATGTATAAAAATAAATACAAAAATATTTTAAAATAACTTTTTCTACTTTTATTGAAACAAATTCTGACACAGTCTGATTCTTAAGTGAGGTTTCTTTTACAAATTTCCCAGATATGTACAAAACACTAAACACCTTTTATTTTTTATTAAATTGTTTATAATTTGTTCAATGTTTTAAAAAGTTGCTATAGTAAGTTTGAAAAATAAGGCAGAGTACATTCTCAGAATACTAATCTCCGAAATCTCCTCAATGACATATTTTCTTACTAAACTATCAAAACACCATTAACTAAATACCTATTCATTTTGACAGTTTCTTTATTTCTTGTTATTTAATGGGTCATTATTATAACGACAAAAATAACCATAAATAAGGTTACTATTCATAGACAGATTTATATAAATATAAAATGCTTTGAAAATGGTTTATTTATAAATATCTAATAAACCGAAACAAATAATATAATTTCCTTAAAGCTAAAATATTGACGTTGTAAGAAAAGCACACAAAGCATAACAAATTAGTTTTTTTTTCTGATAATTTACTCCGGCTTATCATTCAAACGTACTATAGTTCCCATTCTGCATCGAATAATCTCTAGATCATCAATACCCTTGGACAGACTTTGACCAAAAAGACTCTTGTGAACCTGACTATATCTTCATTTAAAAATTCTATCGACCCTGTGAATCCTCAATTTTAAACTTTAAAAACAAATAATAAACCATTTTGTATAAGTACTTTTTAATGATGGGTCGTGAATAAAAAATATTCTTTTTGAATATATAATTGCCTTGAACAGGTTGTTATTGCTTGAAGATAAACTGTTATTTGAAAACAATTTGGAATGTGTTTAATAGTATGGAGCAATAGGTTCATCAACTATTAATGCTAGTATGTTAAATTTAAACATATATAAAAATAAATAAACGTATCAGTTTTCGTCAAGTAGCACGCATTTAATGGTTAAACTGGGCTGCTAATTTTGGTCTTGAACAATATTAGAACTAATTGTTCCATAAACAGAAACATCAATACAAATGGTTGTAAAGACACTAGATAGTTTCTTAATTAATTTTGCGTAGTTATCAATGATATCAATGATGTATAAGTCAAAATGACATTCAGGGTTTTTCAATAAAGTCAAAGTTTTGAGGAGAACTCTTAAAAGAATAATTAGAAAAAGGCACATGAAGAATTTGGCCACATTGGAATGGGACAGTTACAAAAAACTGTCAGCCAATACTACACAGCTAAAAACCTAATAGAAAATATGAAAAAAATATGCAAAAACTGCCAAACTTGTATAAAAAATAAAACTAGAGGTCAAAACAAATATGGATTTATGTCTTATCTAGGTCCCGCAAAAAAACCATTTAAAATAGTTTCATTGGATACAATTGGAGGGTTTGGAGGTTCGAGGTCAACTAAGAAATATCTACATCTCTTAGTTGATCATTTCACGAGATACGCTTATATCCTCACCTCAAAGACTCAGAATGCAAATGATTTTATAAAATTAATTAATAATGTTACAGCGACAAACAACATTGAAACATTGCTTACTGACCAATACCCTGGAATAAATTCAAAAGAATTCAAGGATTGTCTAGAAAAAAATCAAATACGAATGATATTTACGGCAGTGAATGCAGCATTTTCAAATGGATTAAACGAAAGATTGAATCAAACATTAGTAAATAAAATCAGATGTAAAATGAATGAAAATGGAAAAAATAAAATGGCGTGGACAACAATAGCTCACAAATGCGTGGAAATATACAATAAAACAAATCATACAGTAACTGGGTTTTCACCATGTTATCTTTTATATGGATCAGATGTTAACATTTTACCAAACGAATTAAAACAAGGAAAGTCAAACAAGGATTGGATTAAAGACAGAGAAACTGCACTAAAGAATACAATTAAATCACATAATTATAATAAAACATGTTTTGATAGAAATAGAAAATATTATGAGTTCAATGAAGAAGATTTGGTGTTTGTGGAAAATGGAAATAGACTTAATAGAAAGAAGTTAGATGAATTAAGAATTGGACCTTATAAAATATTGGAGAAAATATCAAATTCAATTTACAGAATTGATACCGGTCACAGGAAAACGGAATCAAACCTTTTCCATATTACGAAACTAGTCCCAGCCTTTACCATGGAAGAATTGAAAGAAGAGGAAGCTACAGATTAGAAAATTTCATGGAAAATTTTCCTTTCCAAGAGGGGGAGATGTAAAGACACTAGATAGTTTCTTAATTAATTTTGCGTAGTTATCAATGATATCAATGATGTATAAGTCAAAATGACATTCAGGGTTTTTCAATAAAGTCAAACTTTTGAGGAGAACTCTTAAAAGAATAATTAGAAAAAGGCACTTCTCTAGAATTTGTTCTAGAGTCTATGAAGGACGTTGCAAATTGAGCAATCTCCCATCATATCCCTCACGTGCTCAATTAGGGATAAGTCGGGAAATCTTGGTGGCCAAGGAAACAATGTGACATCATTATGTTGAAAGAAGTCTATTGTGACTCTTGCGACATGTGGTCGGGCATTACCTTGTTGGAAAGTTGGATTTGCCAGGGTGTCAAGATAGGGTAAAAGATGGGGTTCTACAGCTTCTTGGATACAACGCTGCGCGTTCATGGTACCTCTGATGAATATTAAAGGTGATCTCGAACCATAAGCTATAGTATCCCAAGCCATAACTAAAACAGTTTGATGAACATTCCTTTCAACAAAAAACCGTGGATTTCTCCTTTCACCAGGTCGTCTTCTAACCTTTGCTCGACCATCTTGCATGCCTAAACAAAATCGAGACTCGTCACTAAAGACAATACTGTTCCATTCCTGATCCCAGAGTGACCGATCTCTGCACCACTCAAGGTGATTACGTCGGTGTTCTGGAGTTAAAGGGAGGACCCATTGTGGTCGGTATGAAAACAGGCCGAAACGTCTTATTCGTCAGTAAACACTTCGCATGCCAGTAGGTCTTCCGTGTTCTGCAAACCATTCATTTGCAATGGACCTGGTAGTGAAGAAACGGTCCCCTAAGGCCATTAATCTTAGGCTGAGATTTTCACGGTCTGTAGTTCTACGGGGGCGTCCAGACCCCCTTGCTCTTTAAGTACGGCCTTCTCGAAGCCATGCCTGACAACACCTAAACTCGGTGTCAACACTTCTTTGCACTCTAACTGCAATTTCCCGAAAAGAAAATCTAGCTTCCCGAAGTCCCACTATACGACGCCTATTGACGAAATTGTACAGATCTCCGTACCCTAGGCATCGTAACCATTCGTAAAGAATGTCAAGAACCAAAATCCGCAAAATTTGGATCTTTACTACGGCTACAATATTCATTTTTGGATTGTTAGTAGATTTTAAGAAAAACAGTCTAAAACCGGAATCTTCAACTGATAAGGCTGAAAATTTTATTAATTGTTTATTTCAGTAAATTTTATAAAAATAAAATCACTTAGTATAGTATTTAACTGAGTATACCTACAGTAGAAAAGTTGAAAGACTCAATTAATTTATCCCAGTTCAAATATTGGAGAAGAAAATTCGAAAATTATCTGATTTTTCAAGGATTTAGAATTTACAGTACAAGCAACAGCATTATCGTCTTCAGATATTGCAGATGTAATACGTTTTATAATTAAAATTGGTGATATTAGAACTTCGGAAAAGGAGAGATGTGGTATCAGAATTGGATATTTGGATTGACATATTTTGAATGTTAATGTCAGTTGATTTTAAATAAAAAAAGTAAAAAGTAAAATCTACTTTAGGTCATAATAGAGCACTGTGTAGAAATTTTTCTGGAATGGCATCGGTACGTGCAAACCGAAGTAATCGATTTGTTGGAACTCTAATGAGCACTTCTTTCTTTGGTAAAAAAAGCCATAATGTGAAGATACCTACTTAGTTTCGAAAAAACCATTTCTAATCGCATGAAATAACAGTGGTCAAAATAGATATCAACACTAAGATTTTTCTGCTATTAAAAAATTGAAAGTACTGACTAATTTTTTAATTTACATTATAAAACAGGGTGAGTCAATTCTATACTATACATGTCTTTTTATTCATATCTCGATTTCAACAAAAGCTATCAACATGCGGTTTGCGCCATTTTGTTACGAATTTAATCCAATTCCATTATATTTTATATTTTTAAGTTTTAATTTTTTATATTTGTAAGTACCCTCTACCTCTACGACAATTAAAACTAAATGTAATTGTTTTATAGTAAATTTAATTAATTCATCCATTTTCTTTCTAATGACACTAATTTCGTTAAAATCGGTTGATCCAAACCTAAGTTATAAATTTTTATCCACAAATACTTTCCCCCAACCTTTATTTAAAAAAATACAAAAAAAGTGGATACTTGAACAACTTTGTGAGGAATTTAGATCCCTATCTAGTTTACTTATTTAACACTTAATATTATTGGGCTTATTTCACAAAAAAATAGTTTTCATATTTTTCTTCACATGTTACGCCTCCTAGCGGTTAATCTAGAAACTTGAAAGTTATTTCCAGCGATTTCTCTTGGCCACTCTTACCAAGGAATCTTTTCTCCTAAAGTTGAAACATGAATAGTCTCTGATATACAGGGTGTTTCAAAAAAAGGTAACACCGTCTCTAGGATAGGTAAAAGACTGAAAAATAATTGGGGTTGGCTTAGTGAAATTTTTTTCTAACGCCATCCGTTTTCAAGATAAAGGGTGTTGAAGAAAATGAAAAATTACACATTTCTTACGATTTTGCCGAAACTACTGGCACCATTGCAATGAAATTTTATACGAATATGTTTTGGAAGCTAATATATCCCATGAATTTGTTTTTATAACTAACTCTCATAGAGGGCGCTAGTTACACGATTCATACAACGTATTATTGAACATAACTTTTTTTAGGGTAGAATTATTAGTCAAAACTCCAAGTGAACATAAACATCGTTTAATTCTACACCAAAAAGGTACTCTTGGTAAAACTCGATATTATGTACCGTTTTCGGAATACTTTGATTTGAAAATTATGAAATAATAATCGCTCCTGGTATAAACTAATGATAAAGTTCGCTTTTCTCTAAGTTTGCCATGTAAAATTGACATTTATTGATTGTTATGACAATAAGTCAACAAAATATTCCGAAAACGGTACATAATATCGAGTTTTACCAAGAGTACCTTTTTGGTGTAGAATTAAACGATGTTTATGTTCACTTGGAGTTTTGACTAATAATTCTACCCTAAAAAAAGTTATGTTGAATAATACGTTGTATGAATCGTGTAACTAGCGCCCTCTATGAGAGTTAGTTATAAAAACAAATTCATGGGATATATTAGCTTCCAAAACATATTCGTATAAAATTTCATTGCAATGGTGCCAGTAGTTTCGGCAAAATCGTAAGAAATGTGTAATTTTTCATTTTCTTCAACACCCTTTATCTTGAAAACGGATGGCGTTAGAAAAAAATTTCACTAACCAACCCCAATTATTTTTACCTATCCTAGAGACGGTGTTACCTTTTTTTGAAACACCTTGTATATTGGACCACCCGGTGCACTAACCGAAATAATGAATTTATTCCTTTCGGCTTTTCCACACTGTACAACAACATTAGTTTTACTGTATACATTGTCCTATTAAGTTTTTCAATAAGTATTTGTAACGGTTCTAGCAAATATCAAGGTTTTATGATAATTTAGTTGAATAATAATAATAAAAAAGATATATAATATGATGATTGTGTAGTGGCAACAATTTAACATTGAATAATATATGCTACCGTTAATAAACAAATTAAGGTAAATGTTTGTTGATTATTTTGAGTTACTTCTAACTGGCAATCGTTTCCTAGAATGCATTTCGTTTTACAAAAAAAACTAAACAAAACAATATGCAATATTATAATGCAGAAATATATGATATTGTTTGTTACAGATGAGGATTGGAATGGAGATCCAGCCGAATCCACGATATATTTGATGCATCAATCAACTCAAATTGCCAGCTCAAAACAAAATAGAGATAAATCACCCGAGCACAATCAAAGGTTTTCCAGATATAATGAACCGCAGTCTCCCAAATACGAAAAATTGAATTTCAGAACAACTAAAAACATCAGGTTTGTCTTAATATTAAACTTATCATTACATAATTTATTAAAGTTATTAAAATTGAAGCAGGTTCTTATCCCCTGCATACTGTAATGCCTAGATCTTTAACATTTTGGTTATTCAGATCCACAGATATATTTTTTGGTCCTTTGCTTCTCATTCATATACTCTAAAAGTCCTAACCAGCTTAACAATTTGCTTCTGGTAACTGTCATAACTGTGGAGCTATGGATCCGTGGGCCATACTAGGTGTGGCTATTAAATAACGAGACTGCGCGCGCAGAAGGCGTCCTATAGGGGTAGGGTGGGAAACGAATGCAGCGTTAGATAGCTGGAAGTGTCTACTATTCCAGTGGTACGAAAACAATGTGTGACGAAAAACACGAGCAACGGATTAATGTGAAATTTCTCGTTAAATAAAAAAAAAAACTTTGACTCAGCGCTATAAGTTGTTGAAAGAGGCCTATGCGCGTGTTTTCGAATGGTATAAAAGGTTTTCTGAAGGTCGAGAGAGCACCGAAGATGACCAACGTCCAGTTCGACCTGTCTCTGTTTCAACTCTGCACACAGTGACCAAAATAAATGAACTTGTGCGCGGAGATCGTCGTATGAGCATTCCAGTGCTCGAACAAGCACCGTCCTCGCCTGATTTAGCACCCTGTGACTTTTTCCTATTTCCAAAGATCAAATCTGCCTTAAAAGGAACCCGGTTCGAGGCGATGGAAGAGGTAAAGCAAAAATCGGTGGAGCAGAGATGGTCATTTTCACAAGGAAATGGAAGATTGTGAACCTTTTGACTCCAAGGCATTATTAGGTTGTAGAATATTTTTTTTTCGTAAGCAGTCTCGTTATTTAATAGCCAGACCTCGTATATTTTCCTCAAAACCGTCCTTTTGCATGTTACAGAGACGAAACTCAAAAATATTTGGAGAAACCCATCTGTAAATACGCAGACAACAAATTCTTAGAGCGACAGAAGAGCGTGGAAAAAGAAACTTTCGCCGAAAAGAAATTCGTAGATAGACAAAGAAGTTTGGAGAAAAACGATCAATACGGCGCGGAAAACAGATACTACTATCAAGGAGAAGACAACAAGGATAAATTTGACAGATACTTCGATTCAGACAGATGCAGACCGACAAAAGAGAAACCTAAACCACAGAAGTACTTCGAAGACGATGGTTTCGATGAAAATATTAGGTCTGCGGATAATTTTCAACGATATAATTCCACTAATTAATTGAAATTATTGTTTTTAGGTATAGGAACAAATCCACGGAGTTTGAGCGGGATCGACCGCGTTTTACTTACGATGAAGAAGAGTATTTCGATAATAGGCCGTTCAAAGATCAACCAGTAACTAAAATTCGGCAGAGATATCCTTCGGACGATTCTAAATTTTACAAAGGAACTTTCAGGTCAGATGGGAGCGATCCGAAAAGCCCAACGAGAAGCTCTCCCGACGATTCTAGGTTAGTTTATTAAATACTGTCATTTTTTATCATAAATTATGGTCAATTTGGGAAGAAACAATCGAGGACGACTTAAAAATAAATTGAAATTACAGTCGGTACACTCCAGTGGGTTAATGTACGAGGGTTGTCTGAAAAGTTTCCGACCTAACAAAGACATTTTTTCTTCAAATTAATTTTTATTTTTCTACATAGTCTTCTTGTAAGTCTATACACTTCTCCCAGCGATGCTCCCATCTCTTCAACCCGTCCAAATAGTACTCGGCGTCTTTCTCTGCAAAATAGTTGTTTACGAAGGTGATGGCCTCCTCATTCGACGAAAATCTTTGTCCTCCGAGCGCAACTTTTATCTTAGGGAACAAAAAAAAGTCGCTTGGGACTAGATCTGGTGAGTAAGGAGGGTGGTCAAGCAGTTCAAACCGTAATTCGTGGGTTTTCGCCATGGAAACCGCTGAGGTGTGAGACAAAATTCTTTTTTGCTGCAAATGTGGCCGTTTTTCCGCAACTGCTGCCTTCAGCTTGTCACGTAATGATGCGTAGTATGCTCCTGTAATGATTTTTCCTTTTTGAAGATAATCGATTAAGATAACTCCATGATTACCCCAGAAAACAGTTGCCATCACTTTACCAGCCGAAGTAACAACCTTTGCTTTTTTTGGAGCCGATTCCCCCTTCGCAGTCCATTGTTTTGACTGTGTTTTTGTTTCTGGAGTACAATGGTGTATCCAAGTTTCATCTACAGTAATTAATCGGCGCCAAAACTCTGATTTATTGCGCCTAAACTGCGCCAACAGAGAGTTGGAAATGTTCATTCGAACACGTTTTTGGTCCAAAGTGTGCAAACGCGGCACCCAACGCGCGGACAGCTTTCTCAAGCCTAAATCTTGATTCAATATGTGACAAACACGTTCTTTGGACATGTTTATAGCCTCTGCTATCTCTCTTAATTTTAATTCGACGGTTGTCTAGCACCATTTGGTGAACTTGAGCGATATTATCATCAGTGGTTGCAGTTTTTGGACGTCCCGAACGTTCATCGTCACCCAAGCTGGTATGGCCACGTTTAAATTCAGCAGCCCAAAATTTCACGGTGGTAAATGATGGTGCAGAGTCCCCGTACACAGCGTCCAACTTGTCTTTGATTTGCGTAGGCGTATTGCCTTTCAAAAACAAATATTTAATGACAGCTCGATACTCGATTTTTTCCATTTTCATAAAAACACTCACATCGACTCAATCAAATGATTGTCAAACAACAACTGCGCGTCCAAAATGACTGAAATTTTAGTGGGTACCTTTCAAAGCATGCGCAAACACATTCCCCAACTTTTATTTACGAGTGCTGCCATCTTCATGTTGAGGTTGGAAACTTTTCAGACAACCCTCTTATCACAAAAACAAGTTGTAGTAAAATATTTTTTAGTGTTTTCAAAGAGTGTCTCCTATATAAATCACGTGAATACTTTATTTTAGTAACTTTTTTACATAGTTAATTTACATAGTTAAAAAATGATACTCGAGTATTTATTTTCTAAAACGCCGAGTTCGTTTTTCAAAAATTGGCAACAGCGCATTTATTATTTACTTTATGAAAAAAACAACAATAAAATCAACTCATACTTTTACTAATACTACATTTGTATTATAATGTAAAACACTTTCCGTCTTTAATATTAATAAATCTGCTTTGCTGAAAATCAGACGGCCTCCTCTAAAGATAATAAACTTGGCCAGATAGCCCTGACAGCTCAGGCCACCAATTTTACAGAAGAAAAGGAAGTAGATCAGAATTGGTTTGTTAACGTTTGATTCCATTTTTTTGTTTGTGTTTTGAATTTTGTAG
This sequence comes from Ophraella communa, assembly GCA_035357415.1. Taxonomy (NCBI): domain Eukaryota; kingdom Metazoa; phylum Arthropoda; class Insecta; order Coleoptera; family Chrysomelidae; genus Ophraella; species Ophraella communa. The sequence continues at coordinate 21,276,989 of CM068983.1, forward strand.
TTTTTTTTTATTAAATTATAGTACTTCATTTCAAAACTAGGAGGAATAATTTCAAAACTTTTGTTGTGTTTTAGAGATTTTCTCAAGCATGCGCAGTATGTGATGTTCTTTGCCGTATCAACTGTCCATATAGGAGTATTAAATATATGTAACAAATACCTTACATATGCCAGTATCAAAACTGTCAATTATTATGAGACGTCAAGCTAACAACTGCTTTTCGAAACTGGCGCTATCTGACCAATAAGAGATCTACAGAATTGCCAACTTAAATTTAAATTACTCCTCCTAGTTTGTAAATATTATTGTAGATAGAAGATCAAAAATACAAAAATTCCAAAACAAAGCTCTAAAAACGGAAACAAAAAAAACCCTGCGCAAGCGTGTTTATGCGTTGTTGCCAATTCGTAAAATGCGAACAGAACTAAACATTTTTGTTTCCTGTATTGGCACCTCTGGCTCTAATAACATCTCTAATTATCCATAGAGGGCTTCTTATCAGGTCACTTATGTAATCCAAATCCAAATTTTCCCATTCTTTTATTAAAACATTTTCCAGCCCATCAAGGTTGTCTGGAGCGATATTACGAGTTCTTATGCGTCTGTCCAGGTAGTCCCATCCACGTTCTCAATTGGGTTTATGTCTGGATACCAACCTCTTGAAGGTATACCATTGTTATTATTTTCTGGCAATGTACGGGCGGGCATTATTCTATTCTCTTCAATGATTGGAACCAAAGGCACTACATTTTTCTTAAGAACCTCCCTTATATACCGATCAGCTGTCAGTGATCCCCTACGAAACACAATTAACTCCGTGTGGCTTTCAAAACAGATGCCTTCCTATACTATAATCGAGCCACCTCCATAATTTCTGGCTGCTCTTTTACACTGAGCAAATCGCTCACCTGGAATACGTCTATCGGATCCAAAAAGTGAAAATCTTGGAATATTAGCTCAATCGTTAATATCCCAATTAACATGTTCTCTTGCGAACATTAAACGTGCTACACGGTGTGCCCTGGTTAACAATGGAGCAGTAACAGGCAATCTGGGTCTGATTCCAAAATTCCTTAATCTGTTTCTAACCGTATTGTCAGATATTCTAACATTACGGACTCCAGAGAGAACATTTTGCAGTTGCCTAGCTATGACATGAGTTCGCAAAGTCTGAATTCTTAAACAACGGTCATCTGCAGGATTAGTACACCTGGGACGTCCTGGAACTGGTCTTCTATTATAACTTCCAGTTTCTCTAAACCTTTTTAAGACTCTAGTAACGCTGGATTGGTTGATTCCCATGACTTCAGCAACATATTGCTGAGATCGTACATCTTCAACTAAAGCCATGATTTGAGCTGCTTGTTCTAGGGTTAAATTACTCATTTTTACTCAAAATGTTTCTAGACACTTCCAAATGAAAAATTAAACAAAAGTACTGCACACAATGTAAATAAAGGCGATTTAAATTGTAAATATTTAGGGCTTTTATACAATGATAATTTATTTTATACCATAATTCAATTTTTAAAATTATACTATACTTTTCGTGACGAATTTATTACCATTATTAATACCTTTTCAAAGAGAAACTCACTAATCCCTATCATTTTTATCTCAGATATTACACAGAACCAGAGATCAAACCCAGATCAATATCTCGACCGTCTCAAAAAGAGTCGTATTCCAAGCCGCGGATTGACCGAGAAGAAAAATCCATCAGATCGCAAGAACATTACGAAGATAATAGAAAATTCAGATCGCCCACACCGAGCTCCGATGACATAAAAGCCCCCAGCGATAGATTTAAGAATGCGAAGGAAAAATTCATGTTGATGGAACGAGAACGTTTAGAAAATGAAAGAAGAAGGCCGGAACCGCCGATTTCTCCAACCAATGTTAAAGAAAAACCTTTCGCCAAGAGATACAACGATTCTGGGTATACCAACGAGCGAGACAGGTTAGTTGCTACAATAAATATTAGTGGATTTAGGTCTTGTGGTGTCATGTACGATGATCGTGAGGCTCTGAACAGTTTCACGATTGATATCTGATACCATTCTCTCAGGTTTCCCAATTACAATGTTCTTATTCTTCCTCTTCATCTTCTTCCAACTGTAAACGTCCATATTTTCTTTCATGATGGATTATATGATCAAAATATTCTTGACTTGATGGTTTCTACAACTTCTACATTCTTACCGTGACTTCAGTATCTTTAACTGCCCACATATATTCACATGTCGATAGCTTGTATTTTCTTGAAGTTTCTGCTATTGTCCAAGCCTCCATACCATAAAGTAATACTGAGAACATATAACATCTTCTGTATGTTCCTGACTCATACCTTTACATCTTTGAATTTAAATTTGTAGTGTTGTGCTGAGACCTTCACGAAATCCAAATTGTGTCACACTTATGTTTTCTTCAATTCTATTATATTTACATATGTCCAAGAGTTTTGAATATTTAGAAATAATATAGCTACGCCTATGGTTTTTTAAAAACTCTTGTTGATATTTATTTTAAAGCGTTTTTAAATCAAAATAATACTAAATTTGATTCGTTTTTGTATAAATTTGGTCATATTTAATTGATTTGGGTGCTTTCACATTATTCCAATTCTTGTTTAAATTTCATTTGAGCTGTTTAAAAATGCCTAGAGATATGATATCATATTTTAATAGGTCTAGAGTAATTGCTTTGTTACAACAGGGCTTTAGTCAAAGTAATATCGCAAATATTGTTGGTGTTACTCAGGGTGCTGTATCAAAAATTAAAAGAAAATCCAAGACACACATGATGTGAAGGATCGTCCCAGAAGTGGCCGAAGTCGATGTACCGGGTGTCCGAATAAGAACGGCTCTCGGCCATATATCAGTAACCATTGATAGTACAGTTTCGGGAAAAAAAAATTTATAATAAAAATGGCCTCGAGAAACACCTGGAAATTATTTACAGACTCGTATGTCTACCGCCAGAGGGCGTAATTTAATACTAAGAATTAAGAAATCAAAATTTTACAAAAATTGCCTTATTAAAGGGCATTTTTAATGCGATAATCAAATTCTACGAACAATTCTGCGTATTTTTGGTTTCAAAAGTTTTACTCTATCTTTTCAAATATAAGGTGGGGGGGAGTGGGAACATTATTTTAGAAAAAGGTCTGTAAGTCCGGTCCTGTTTAACCGATCTTTGCAAACTTGGCCTTGTTGATAAAAGCTTTCTTCCACCAATATTATAGTTATCATTTCCAAACAACCTAATAAGTGACGTGCCCGCTAGAGGGCACGGCTAGAGGGTTTCCACCTGGGTGCAGGTGGAAACAATTTTCTACTTTTTCAGTTGCTTACTTTTTGTTTAATTTTAGATACTTTAACGAGCACAGAGGTCACCATATAGACGAACCCAAACCGACTCCAGCGCCTCGACACGTACCAGACGAAATCCGCTACAGAGAACGCAACCGAGACTCCCAAATGGAGAGATACCGTCAAACCGACAAGTTCGACCCGAAAAGACGGTCGATGTTTTCCCTTATAGAAGAGGAGCACCGTAAAAACTCCAACGAAATAGCTAAAGAGCTGAAGAGGCGGTCTTACATGGAAGGAGGCGGTTACGAAGAAGAAATCGATCGTTTCAATAACCGGGATCGACATTTTCAAGACCTACCGGAATCTGATAGATTCATAGACGGTTATTCCAAAAGCAATATAGAAGTAGACAAAGTCGGCGATATGAAATTCATCAAAAACCAAAAACCCGGTAAGAATTCGGCTGGGTATAGACATAGTTACGTCGAGCCGAAAATGAGGATTGAAAAAAGTACTAAGAAACATATATCGGAAATGCTCCATAGAACGAACAGTTCTGTAGGCAATAACGGAAGAGTAGGTATAGCCAGTGTTCATCCCTACTAGTGTTTATGTTTTTAGAAAAGTCCATAGTCTCGAAAATATTTCGAGCGTAAAAGTAACATGCAATGTTTATTCTTGTTATTATTTTTAGCAATCGATTATAAGAATTGTCTAATTGAAAGGAAAACCATTCACAGCAATAATCGTTTTAGGTTTCTTGACTACCGATCTTCCAAATATTTGAAATTTAGGTCAACACTTATCATTAATATTTTCCTAAGAAATTCCCTAGAAATTCTAAAAGGAAATAAATTGGAAGTTTTTTTTGAATTGATACTGACACTTTTAACATTAATTCTTTCTTTGAAGTAGATGTGTTTATATTAAATTTTCATATTTAATCCAATATTGTCTAAAATATGGTTATATATAAAACCGCTTCTATTAAAACTATTCTCATGTTATATTGGCCCAATGTTGCTTTAACAACCTAAAATAATATTGTGTCATTTGAAAGAAGAACCATTCACAGCAATATTCGTTTTAGGTTTCTTCCAAATCTTTGAAATTTAGGTCAACACTTCTTGTCATTAATATTTTCTAAGAAATTCCCTAGAAATTCTAAAAGGAAATAAATTGGAAGTTTTTTTTGAATTGATACTGACACTTTTGATACTAATTCTTTCTTTGAAATAGATATGTTGATATTAAATTTCCATATTTAATTCAATATTGTTTAAAAAATATATAAAATCGCTTCTATTAAAACTATTCCCATGTTATATTGGCCCAATGTTGCTTTAACAACCTAAAATAATATTGTGTCATTTGAAAGGAGAACTATTCACAGCAAAATTCATTTTAGGTTTCTTGATTACCGATCTTCCAAATAGTTGAAATTAAGTTTTTTTTTAATTGATACTGACACTTTTAATATTAATTCTTTCTTTGAAGTAGATGTGTTGATATTAAATTTCCATATTTAATCCAATATTGTCTAAAATATGGTTATATATAAAACCGCTTCTATTAAAGCTATTCTCATGTTATATTGGCCCAACGTTGCTTTGCCAACCTAAAATAATATTGTCTTACAATATTGGATTTATATTAATCGATAGATAATTATAGAATAGAAAATTGGTTCATAAATATTTTGTTTAGCAAATATTCAGTCAACATACTACCAATATTTAATGCCAGTGTAAAGGCTACATTAAAAAGCCTTTGTATATCCAATATTGGTGGTATATTGGCAATTTTGCTCAATATTGCGTCAATGTCTGGCCAATATTTATAACCAAATTTTGTGGATATATTGGGAATTAACCTGAGGTCAATATTGGCTAAATATTTAAATCTTGCCGTAATATTTTCAATATTGGTTAAGGTGATTGGTGATGCTGTGCCGACATATAACCAACATTCTCTTCTACTAGGGTAGAAGCTCACAATTTGAAGTAAAATAAATAAAATAAACCATAAGCCGCAATAAGAATGTATACGCCAGACAATTTAAAGGATGACTGCAATGTGCAATCCAAGTACGCAAAATAGGAAGCTGTGATTAATATTGACAAATATACAGTGTGCAATTAGCTTCTGATTTTCGCTCTCTTAGTAACCAAAAATGTTACTGTTGAATTTTGATGTTTTGTTCTTTATTACACAAGATAGTGTTACATATGTAGTTTATTATTAAATTTACTAAGCTATCTCAAATAATTTTATTTGTTAAATAAAATTCAATTTGATGATATGAATTACGCTATTCACTTATTTTTAGAAAATAGTTACTTATTATTTTTAGATCAAGTAACAAGAACAAAAAAAGTTTGGTTTTGGACTTAGGGAGATAGAAATCCCATCGTCAAACTTGATCCTTATTTAATTTTGGTCCAATTCTTTCCATATTTAAATTAACATTACTCTCACAGCTTCCAGGTTATTGAATTAAATTTGTTTTATTATTAACTCCAACTTCTTCCAACCTGTTATGTGTTTTAAGTGGAATTCATTTAAAACAGCAAATTTATCAAGATAGTTTTACTGTTTAAAATAGCTGAAACATTGTTTTCTTTACAGTTTTTAATATTCAATTGTAAAATTTTATAATAATTGCTAAAGATAATTAGAAGAATTGTACCAATAGATAATACAGATATATCTATCTCAGATTACCTTGATGTTATTGCATTTATTTAACAACAAATATCTTAGTAATAATATTATAGTTATGTAAGAATTGCTCACGCCTTAAAAATGATAGGGTACCTACTTTAAAATAAAATTATATTATATGGGTAGCTATAAAATAGTCTATGCGGGTGATCAAAATTATTTATGTATTTTTGATGTTTTTATGTGGAAAATTTGTTGAGAATTTAAAAAAATTTATAACGTTGGAATTGTTTTTATAAGAAATTTTAGTAATTTAAAAATGTATAACGTGTTTATAAAAACGTATCAAGTGATTATTTTATTTTCTACTCGCACTGTATATTTTATAACACGTCTAATGTATTACTAACTTAATGTAGTAATTTTTCTACGAATATTTAGTTATTTTTTTCAAATTATTTATTTTTCCTGTGTGCCTTTATATTTCATAGATATATATATTTTATATTTTAAATGTGTATTATTTCTGTTTTCATATTGTTGTTTTCTATTATTTTTTAAAATAAAAATATATTTCTTCACTATGCTCTACGTTTTTTATTTTCTAATTAGTTAAACACCTCTCTGCAATAGCCTTTTTGCTGAAGGCTCTTATGGGGGCCTTAGAACTTTTTAGACCAGGAATATTTGTCCACAATCGAATAACTGCATTAATGCAGTACATATTTTTGGGGTATCCTGGGTTAGACCTTTAGGTACTTCAATCAACAATTGTGTCTTAACAAGGGAGTCCTTAGCAACAAATTTTGCCAGTCCCTCTGCCTGCTTGTGTCTATCTTGCCCAAAAATCCAAAGCAGAACTGCTTTGTTGTTATTGCCGTTGCCTAGAGTATTCAGGACTTGTATAAAGCTCTGGTATGTTCCCCAGACCTATCTTGATCAGACAGTAGGTACAGGTCCAGGACCTGAGAGAAGGTACTACCTTAATGCCCGACTAGGTGTTTCATCTTGCATGTGCAGTCCAAAACTTTGGCCTGACATGCAGGTATTTGTAAAAGATGAAACTGAATTTCTTCTATCAGTAACTCTTCATTTTATCTCTGTGTTGTTCTTTTCCTTCCTCTTCCCATAGTATTTCTTCTGTTAAATTCTTCCTGCTGAGTCCTTGTATATTATCTCTGAGTAAATTTATATTTTTAACATCTTCTTCTACGAGGGCTGCCTTTCGACGGTTTTTCAAAATATTCCCCATGAAGATCTATACACTTTTGCATGCGTTTGAACCAATTGTCGAAGCACTTTTGCCACTCTGATTGAGGTATGTCCAAAACATGCATTCTGAATGTAGCAACCGCTTCTTCAGGTGTCCAAAAACGTTGGTCTCTCAGTTTGTTTTTTACGTACGGGAATAAAAAGAAGTCATTCGGTGCCAAGTCAGGACTATACGGCGGATGACCCATCAAATCGATGTTTTGGGTGCTCAAAAATGCAGTTGTGTGGGATGTGTGGGAGCTTGCATTGTCGTGGTACTTGATGGAGCTTCATCGGCAAACATTGAATTAAGTTTATTCATACACTGTGGATGAGTTAATCCACGTCGAAAGTTGTAAGATGAATCTTTTAAGTTACTGTAAACAACACAAATAACGCTCGTATGTCAAAACGTTTTGAGTACGTATAACCTCAAAAATGTCCAACTTTTCCAACTTTACGATAGAGCTGTCAGTTGCCAGATTTCAATACCAGGGTTGCCAAATCCCGAAATATAAAAGACAACCTTCGTATAATGTGTTCCTTAAATCAAATGATTTGTGTTTTGTTGTTTATAATAAAGGAATTTGAATATTTTATTTGTTAGTCACCTTTTAATATTTTCAAAAATCAATAAAAACTGACTTTTCTTTTTCTCATTGTATTTACAATTTTCTCAACTTTTTCATAGACTTCCTTGATACTTCTTGTTTCCAAAATCCATTTTCAAACATAGGCTCAAGTATTTTTTTGACATTTTTTCTTTCTCTCTTTGCTATGATCTTTATTTCTTTGTTAATATTGATTGTCACAAATTCAGAAGCACTCAGACACCTAGGTTTAATTACTACTATAAAGTGTCTAATTTTGAAACTTGTAGATAGAGATTTTTTATTACTAATATCATTTATTATGTTGATTGCCATTTCCATTTTCCTTATTGTTGCTTTGTTTATTTCTTTCTCTAAGGCAAATATTTGAATTTTTTAAATGTACTTATACTATAGTGTATACTTATATCATTGTATAAAAAGACATAGTAGGACAATCCTTATGGTAGATAATTTTGAAGCTCTGTACGCCCGTAACGTGGTGGTACCTGGTGACGAATAGAGTAAATATACAAAATAAATTACAGTTTTTGATCGCAAAGAAAATAGGGGTTGTTCGATAAATTTATTATTTAGCCGAATTTCTTCATGGAGATGTAGGCGTAAAACTTTTAGCCAATACATTTTAAATAGAATGATTTTTTTTAATACTAAAAAAGTGAGTAAGTATTTTTAAAAAAATTAAACATAGAAAGAAATATTCTGTTGGTACTGAGAGCAGAAAGTCAGTATAAATTATCTGTAAAAATTGATTTTCATTAATTACAGGGTTGTAAAGATAAAGTAAATTAAATTTAATTTTTTAATACATAGCTAATTAAAATAAAAAGTATTGTTATTCTAAAGTACCTTCGGACCTCGGTACTATTTTATGACCTTTCTTTGTACGTTTCAATTTTTCAAAAATTTTACCCTTTTTTGGGATTTGAAAAAAATTGATTATCCCGGAAATGTTTTCATCTAAGATCAGCGCTGTGCAATGATATAGAAAAAACAGTTGAAAACTATATCGTACTGATGCTTAGAATAGCTTATTATTTTATTGTATTATCTATTTATAAAATTAAGCTTAATCAAAACAAACAGTTTATATATTGATAAAACATAAAGTTATAGTAAAAATCAGGATTATTCCTTAGGGCTAATAATATATCTTTAAAATTGTTATCTTTCATTTAGTCGAAAAAGCTGTCATTTACTATAAAAAGGATTGTTAGAATACATAGTGGGAATTTTTACTAAAAATGTATTTGTTTAATTTTCATATTACGGATTTCCAAAAGTAAAGATTTCTACAATAAATAAAAAAATACTACAAAAAATATTTATTCATAAATAATTACATCATCATAAATACCAAAAAAAAATTAATGTTTAAAGAATATTTCAACGATTTATTAAAAAAATTCAATAATTCAATGAGAGCTGTTTGGATAATAATTACCATCGTCAGATTCTAAGCAACTGTGATTGATTTATAAAAAGAAATGTTTTAATAAATCGTGGAAATATTCGTTAAACATTTTTGTGTGTGGTTTATAATAACATGGATTTTTACAAAGAGTTTCTACAATAATAATCTAATTACATTTTTGTTCTGAGCAACTAAAAACATTTATTAAAGTAAAAATCATACATAAAGTAAATGTAAATTAAAAGAATAGTTGGATTTTGTACTTAACAATGCAGAAATATGTTAGTAATTGTTGTCCGTTACATCTTTAAAATTGTTTCAAACCTTTTTTCTACCTGCGGTTTATTGCCTAAAATTATGATAGGAATGAAATATTCCGTTAAAATTAAATACACAAGGATTTTATGTAAAAATTTTATATCACTTAAAATTATATTTTAGGATGGATAAATAGATAACATTATTTGTTTTGTAGTATTGCTAACTTAGAGTTTTTTTTACTTCTTGAGAATTTTTACTTTTTTTATGTTAGTTTGTTAATCTGTTAATTTTTTTGAAACGTCTGTAAACGCTTTTTAAGAGTCGTTATTTCTTTATGATCTTTTTCCAAAAGAAGAGGAGATGAGGGCATATCAATCAACTGGAGTATAAATGGATCGATGGTTTTTGTACTCGTTTCGCTCAAACTCTCACTTTCGTCACAATCAAAAGTATTTTTATTGGTTGATGGTACTGTCGCAAACCTGCTGCTACAGATAACTCAGAAAACGGCATTTGATCATCATATTTTTGTGGAACAGCAGTCTTTGGTAAACGTTTGGAATTCAGAAGTACAGGATCGAAATGCTTGCTACATATAAATTTTCCCTTCAGAATATTCGAACTCAGGGTCGCCAAAGAAGTATTTCCTACAATGTAAATAATTACTATTAATAAAAAAATGCCAATAACTAATCTAATTTAATTAAAACTTATAAATATGATTTATTAAACTATGTTGTAATAATGAAATATATGTAACCAAACCGTTGCTGTAATTTTTTTTTAGAAACATTAAAGATTATTAGTATTCTATCATTATTATTGTTAAGCGCGACAAATTCAAAGCACTAATTCGATTTCTTTTTATTATTTTTTTCACGCTAGTACATGGTGAAAATAGTATAGAGTTACAATTCCGTGAAATGAGAATTTTTGTTGAAATTTACCGCACTTTCAGAATTTTTTTTATTATTTAAACAATCGCAGTTATACTTTTTTGGAGGTATTGGGAAGAAGCTGGTGGGCTTTTTTTCCAACAGTTTTTTGCTAATAACATTTGTAATTTTTTAACCGAAAAAAATAAAAATACTTCTTTTTCTAAAACTATTTCGAATCGTTTAAGCCATTAACTACATTTTTAGGAATTTTATCTTGTACACTGTTGTACAATGTTGAGTGACCAAATTTTTATATTCATAAATTATTGGTTTATTTAGAATTATCGAGATTATCGATATTACCGGAAGTACGGTAAAATTGTTGTGGAGAAAACGGTACCTATTGTTATATTAAAGTAGAGGTTGAATCATGGGGTTTAACATAACGGCTTGTTTATAGCAACAAAAATTTAGTGTCTAAGCTAATAAATTATCAAAATAATTTTTTGCAAGAAAAAATATGAAAATGTTTATTAAGCCAGTCCAAAATTGAATTACATTTTCATATTTATTTAATATTTTTCAATTATAAAACTTTTAAAGCAGAAAATATTTTAATTTTTTAAAAAAGTAGCCAAGTGAAGAGAATTCAAGTCGTTTTTTTAATTATAAGTACACATATAAAATTTAATAATGTTACAATGGTAATAACCATAGATACATAAAAAAGAATAACAACGTTGCGATTTATTATGAAGTGACAGTTGATTTTTTGTTTGATGTTTGTCGAACAAAATTAAAAATTAAGTTTACATCAAATTGTTGCTTTTAGAAAAATGTTTAAAAATTTTAGTTTTTTAAGTCTACTACTTGTCTTTACCAGGATGCTCCATTTTTAAAAATATATCAACAAATTTTATTTCCGTAATACAGAAAACTTTATGCAAGTCAGCTGATTTCAAATTAACAAAATTCCAGTGTCATAGTCTTAATGTACATATTATAGTTTTATAAGAACTGTGTCAATGACCACGGTATTTCAATAAAAAAAATTAATTTAATGTTTTCAAATGTTATGTTTTATTTCTTTATTGTAATGAAAAAACATTTTAAAAATCACCGGTTTAAGACTTTTATATTAAACATAGTTTAACATAAAACATTTTTAACAACTATTAAGTTAAAAATAGACATTGATTATATTATATATATTTCAAAATGTTTTTAATTTGATTTTTGATTAAAAACAATTAATCCGTCTTAGTGTCATTTAAAATTTTAATATAATTCAATTATTTTAAGGGTATAAATTTATTATTTTTTATTTGAAAAAATATTAGTCTTACCTGAGTTTATTATCCATTGTTGACATACTGCTGCGTATGGGAATAGAAACATTCTGATAGTTGAATCTTTGTATGTGGAATTACCGAATTGGTAGTAAACATACTAATGTCCTGACATCTGTAAAATTTATATATGTATTATTTACCGGATATAAATGTATGTCTAATGAATAGCAATAATTTTTGATTTATGCTTACCTCAAAATAAAAAATCAATCACAACACTATTCAGTTTTTCTGACACTAAGTAAAGTTTTTTAATAATAAATAAACTATAACTATAATACAAACACTCCAAAAACAAAACAACCGCAAACCACAAAATATAACAACGTATCAGTTGATACTAAGATCGTCAACAATAAACTTTGCAACAAGAGCACAACAAATGCAACTACCCCTATAGAAAATAGTGAGAATTTAGTTTCTGACGCACCGCCATCTACCAAATATTAGTAAAATTAGTATTTATTTTTAAAATTGGGACCAAGTCTTTACCGACATCTGGTGGTCGTCCCAAATTGTGTCAAAGAAAATAAAGCATTGGGTTGTCCTACTATGTCTTTTTATACAATGCTTATATTATAGTGCATTTATTAAAGTGATTGATTTATAGTTTATTAATAAAAAACACTAATTAAATAAATTAAATAGGATATAGCATTTAGAAGATCCCTAAAAAGAACCCTACAATTATAAAAGAGCTACTGTTATACATCATTCTAAGACCCAGAACCGGACGAACATTAAACCATATCAAGAGGTAAAGAATATACGAGTATAATGGGTTGCATATCAAGTAGATCCAACAATGACAAATATCTTGATGGATCGTAAACGTCGGTAGGTAACTAAAATATGTATACAGGGTGTTTCATTAAGAATTATCCATATAGTAACTGGAGAAACCTTAGCACTAAATATGAAGATTTAAGCCAAAACACTTAAATAAAATATTCCTTCTAACCGAGATATAGGGTGTTTTATTTTAACTATTCTAAATGATTGTATCCCATATTTTTGACACCTTCCAATATTTTTTCTTCATACTTGGCAAAAAGTTTACACATATTAGGTTACTTTAAACAGTGGCAAAGGATATTTTTTCTCGATTACCAGAGGCGTGCGGTAAGGATAGATACTTTCTTTTATCCCCCTAAAATTTACGCCACTGTCGTAATAATTGTTTCTGCATGTTTTTTTTGATTCTCCGTCACTTTCTACGTAAATATCATCCTCTTGTCTCAATACGATAGAGTGAGTAGTTTTCGAGTTATTTGTATTTAAAGGTAACGTTTAAAATATCCATTTTTGTTTTATTGCTTATTAAACATGAGTTTCCTTAATAATCTAACCACCTTGATAATAAAATTTGTTAATTCTAATCGTAAATTCACATAAGTCAATAACTCTTTCACTAAATAAATAAAGTTTATTAGTTTCAGTAAATTTCATTTCAAAAGATTTTTTTCATATTAATGTTTTTCAATTTTAAATTTATGAAAATCCAGAAATATGATTTTTATTATCAGATACTAATAAATAAGATTAAATTCGCAGCATTTTCATTTTGTTACCATAATTCTTGTTGGGTATTATCAATATTACAATGTAGGGCTTATTTATTTACAAAGGTTTACAAGTAGGCTGATGCAGAAATGCGTGACATGGTTTGTGTTTATGCGCAAGCAAATTATACAGGGCGAGTTGCTGCTCAAAGATATTTACAATTATATCCCAACAGAAGACAACCCCATTACAAGACTTTCAAAAATATTTACGACCGATTAGCGGAAACTGGTCAATTCCGTCCAAAGCGAGATCTAGGACGTCCAAAAATAATTACAGTAGATCAGGAGGATGATGTGTTAGTAAGAATTGCTAATGATCCTGAATTAAGTACTAGACGTTTGTCAGCAATAACTGGAATAAGCCATGCTTCAGTTTTCAGAATATTAAAAAAGAAGATTTAAGACCTTACCATTTCACTCCAGTGCAGAACTTGCTACCCACAGATCTTCCTCGACGGATGGAGTTTGCACAATTTATTATGGATAGGACAAATGTAAATAACAATTTTGTTAGCAATATCCTTTTTAGTGATGAAGCTACTTTCACACGTAGAGGCGTTTTTAACTGGAGAAATTGCCATATTTGGGATAATGAAAATCCACACTCCGTCAAAGAGGCACATTATCAACATGAACTGAGAATAAATGTTTGGTGCGGAATTTTTAGAGATAATTTAATAGGTCCTTTTAAATTACCTGCAAATTTAAATGGCCGTTCATATTTGGAATTTCTTCAAAATCCACTTTTTGATGAGCTGGAAAACTTACCATTAAACCAAAGAAGAAGTATGTGGTTTATGCAAGCGGTTCGAAATTATCTAAGCAATACATTTCCTCATAGATGGATAGGGCGTGGGAGTGAATTTCCATGGCCTGCTCGGAGTCCCGATTTTAATCCCCTAGACTTTTATTTTTGGGGACATATGAAGACACTTGTGTACGCTCAAGAAATTAATACCCGACAGGAATTATGGCAACAAATAGAAAATGCTGCAAATTTTATTAGGAATCAACCCAACATATTTCTAAAGGTTAGGAGAAATTTTTCCAAAAGGATTAATAAATGTATTGAAGTCAATGGAGGCCACTTCGAAAATTTACTATAATGTTAACTAACTAGAATTTTTTGTTACAGTAGTCTAAATAAATGATTGTTTCAGTACGTTTATTTTATGTATTCATCATGTTATTTCATAATAAAAATCATAGTTCTATTTAAAACTGTAGTTTTGATAGTTATTAATATGAAAGAATCATTTGAAACTAATAAATTTTATTTATTTACTGAAATAATTATTGACTCATCTGAATTTACGATTAGAATTAACAAATTTTATTATCAAGGTGGTTAAATAATTAAGGAAACTCATGTTAAATAATCAATAAAACAAAAATAGATATTTTAAACATTAGCTTTAAATGCAAATAACTCGAAAACTACTCACTCTATCGTATTGAGACAAGAGGATGATATTTACGTAGAAAGTGACGGAGAATCAAAAAAACAGGCAGAAACAATTATTACGACAGTGGCGTAAATTTTAAGGGGATAAAAGAAAGTATCCATCCCTACCGCACGCCTCTGGTAATCGAGAAAAAATATCCTTTGCCACTGTTTAAAGTAACCTAATATGTGTAAACTCTTTGCCAAGTATGAACAAAAAATATTGGAAGGTGTCAAAAATATGGGATACAATCATTTAGAATAGTTAAAATAAAACACCCTATATCTCGGTTAGGAGGAATATTTTATTTAAGTGTTTTGGCTTAAATCTTCATATTTAGTGCTAAGGTTTCTCCAGTTACTATATGGATAATTCTTAATAAAACACCCTGTATTTGTTCGGAATTAGATATTAAATCTTTTATTTAATAACTGAATCACCTTTATGCAAAGGTTTTTTTAGTCTTGATAAATATTCGAATTTAAACCTAGACCACTATTATAGTAGAATAAAAGAGGTTTCAAGAAAAATCAACAAATTCGTACTATCAAACAAACGATAAAATATTAGAATTGTGTAGATTTTAAGCAAGCCTAAGAATCAATTGGTAGAAATCAATTCGGGTTATAAATTGCAAAGGAAAAGACAGATAGATTACAGATTTGAACATGAACACCTACATCAAAAGGAAGCTCGAGTCTTCGGTTAGGACGTTTAGGTAAATATTTATTTAAAAAGTGACAATGCTACGCTCTATTGAACGAGAAGAGTACAAAAGGCACTGAAGATTGGGAATATTCAAAGATTACCGTAGCCAGCAACATCCCACATTTCGCTATGAAGGTTTTTTTTCATATTTCAAATTCTGATAATCATTTTTCTTGTTCAGTTAAAATTTAATTTAGACAATTTGCATAGAATGCATGAACAAATTACGAAGATCAGTGAAATGCATTTATAAATTAAACGTTAAGTTTGTGTATTATTTGAATTTGTAGCTTTTATTGCATTGCATGTACTTTTAAGTTTTTGATAAAAATCACGAAACGTAAGCTTTGGAAAAATATTACAATTAAAAATCTAGCCAATTTATAGTGGCTTTCACAATAAATGGTATTGACTGAAGGATTATAATAAAACCAATTAGACCCTTAAGTTGTAAAATCCGAGATGCACATCATAAATGTAAAAGGACCTGATTCAGGTAATTTTGTTTCTCAGAGAGGGATTCTAGAGGATTACAGCTTACACTTCTTGTTCATTTTAGTCTCTGTATTTCATTGGAAGTGTTCACTTGTGTTATTACAGATATTAATGGCAAATATTTTATACCCCAATGTACAGAATAGGCAGTATGTGGCGTCTGTGAATAAAAAGTAATAGTGCTTCTTCCAGTGGTTCGTTAAAAAAGAATCACTTATCTTGTGACGCGAAAATCATTATAAAAAATGTGTATAGTTCCTTACTTCAGCAAGGATATAACGCGGGTGCTGCAGCAAGAGTAACCGGTAATTTGACGAAGGTGCCTCTTACTTCAGTTAGACGAATTGTTGAAAATTCCATGGAATCAAGAAAAAAGCGTAGAGATTCCGATGTCACAAAAAGTCTAGACGACTGGGAAAAAGATTTGATAAGGCGAATAATCTACACTATGTACGATGAGCAGCAGGATTCTACAATTAAAAGTCTGAAACAGCGGCTCATCTTGGACGAAACTCACATCAACTGTGGCCTCACTACTCTTTGGCGAGCTCTGCCTGCAATGGGCTTTAAATATCGCAAAATTGACAAGAGACAAGTAATAATGGAATCCACATGTTTAATAAACTGGTGTTCTGAATATATAACGTCAATAAGAAAATACCAGTCTGAAAATGGGCCAATACTCTACCTCGACGAGACGTGGTTTGACACACATGACACCCCTTCCAAAAGATGGTCTGATTCCTCTGATAAGTATAAAATTAAAAGCACCATCAAATAAAGGGAAGAGAGTCACAATATTACACGCAGGATCAGAAAATGATTGGATCCCAAACGCTATGTGGTGTAACACTAATTACTTCCTCGAGAGCTGTCCCGGCTTATGAGACCTTTTAACTCAGGAGTGGGTACGCTCCAGCTTAGCGACACTCTGTATATAGGATATGATTGATGGGTGAGGGCGCCACTGCTTTAAATTCGACAAAATTTAATAACTAGGTGTAAAGCAGAACACCTTATTTAATTTAAAGTTTAACTAGAAAGAAAAAAGGAATATTAAAAATATTTTGACTACTTTAACACAACAATAAAAAACTAAAATACTGATACCGATAGGCAACCACACACAGCAAATCTGTGGGTTTAAAACAAACACTCAAGTAAGAAATTCAAATTTATTTTGCCACAAAAGGTTAGGTACTTAGCTTAGGGTTTCGGATTTCTCCCACAGCGGTATGTGTACGGCTTCGGTTGGTTACAGATGTTGACGACTTCTACAGGAAGGCAGACCTGGGGGACTTCTCCGGAGAGTTCGAACTTCAGGTGTAGTCAGCTGGATTGGTGCTTTATCGGTAACTTGCTAATAATATGCGATATTTTCACCGGTAACTTGGAGGTACTTTTGAGGGAACTTGGAGGTACATTGGACGGTAACTTCAACGGCAACCTGCCGGTAACTTGGAGCTAATAATTTGCGATATTTTCAACGGTAACTTGGAGCCGTATAAATAACGGCTAAGGTAAAAATTCGTTAATACGCAAAATGATGCTCGTTCTTTGAAGGTTGAAGGCAAAAGGGAAGAGTTCTCTCCGCGCTACGATGATCTTAACGGTTCATTTCCGTTAGGGGAGGAATTCGAGCGTACTGATTGGTTAGTTTTTAACGGGTTCTCAACGTTTAAAAACGGTTGTGTCTATTGGTCGTCCGAAAGGTATTTTTTAATGGTTTGAAGTCGTGAGATAGTGAAAAATGTTTATCATTTATGATTAAGTGCAGGATTTAATTATACGTGTGATTAAATTAATTTTACGCTCGGAACATGTCAATGAACATGTTACAGTGGCTTTCTGCCAAAAATATTAAGGAGTCTTGTGTTGATTATCACGAAGATACGACAGCAGAGCTTTTTGAAGATTGGTTTAAAAATTGTCTGTTACCCGACAGTCCGTCAAACAGCGTTATAGTAATGGACAACGCAAGCTATCATAGTCGATAATTGCAAAAAATTCCTGGCTCAAAGAATACGAAATTGGAGATTCAAAACTTCATGACTGCAAATGACAAATATTTTGAGGAAAATTATTCCAAATAAGAACTTTTATAAGTGCAGCAGTCATTTTCTTTAAAAAACGTATGTTTGTGATACAATTGCAGAAGAATTGGGACATAAAGTGTTACGACTACCTCCCGATATACTACTGCGTGTTCAATCCCATAGAGCTTATGTGGTACCAACTTAAATCGAGTGTGCGCGGAAAAAATACTTCTCCGACTTTAAGTGGTAGTGTGGTAGAATTAATTAGGAACTGTATGAATGACATTCCTACCGAGAGTTGGAAAAGTTCTGTTAGTCATGTTATAAATGTTGAAAACTCGTACCTTTCTGTAAAATCAATTGCGCCAATTATAATTAATTTAGATGAGGATAGCGATAGCGACACTGAACTAAATATAGAATAAAATTGTAACATTCAAATAAATTACTTGTATATCTCCTGTATTATGCAAAATTAAAATTTCTTAACTTCGACCCTGTAGGACATTTGCATCTTTTACCTGATGATTTTCAACACAATGAGATTAAATCGGGTAGTTTATTGCAGTTAATACTATACCCTACATGTATTTTAATAATCACATTATTACAGCAAACCATCATAGAAAAAAGAATAAATTGATGCCAGCGTAATTGCAATCCTTTTACATGTTACACTTTTTAAAATATAAGTCTGACTTGTAATTTTAAAGTTACTTTAAAAAGTATAGCGAAATCAGGAGAAACAAAAAAAAAATAATAATAATAAAAGAATTCTCAGCGTATATCGATTGAAGGCTACAATTGTCGAGTGCATTATTTTTAACAAACTTCGTAATATTACTGTAATAATGCCTTTGCGCGATGAGCTTATATCGCTATGCCTAATGGGTGGATATCGGCTTGATTGCGGTATTTTTTGTAAGGATGAATAGTATAGGGTAACTGGGGTGTTGGAACGTATTGAAAAATGGTTAATTGTAGATATGGAACTCGGTATTACAACGATCTATTAATTCGTAATGGTTTAAAATGCATTTACTTGTTTTATTTTTTTTATATATATAATCTATAATACCGGTGAGAAATTTAAAAATCTCTCGGTAACATGAATAGGTTTTACTTTTATATTATTTATTAAATAACTCTTTGGTATGATGATTATTTCAAACCAGCAGCCATTTTGTGTTTGTATTTTATTAGCAAGTAAGTTAAGATAAGTTTAAACGTATAGTTGTTTATTATTGTTAATTATACATAGTGGAAAGTTTAACTGGAACAAATTCTGTAATTTAATAAATAAAGGTTTGTCGCAAAATTCCTGAAATTCTATGGGGCATAGAATTTATGTAACATTTACAGGTAAGATTGATGTACTTACTATCCTGTCAAGTCTAATCGTTTCCATTTGTACTCTTAATTTTAGCCTGATGATGGTCTTTAACTAGATTGAAACTAGTAGCTTTGTAACAGCAGTTTAAAACTTTTATATCAATAAATACTTGTGTGACATTGACATTGGTCTTTCCTTTCTTCATCTACTAAGTCACATTTGAGAAATGGATGATTTACTTCGTATAAAATAAAGAGGTTTGTTTATTTTCTCAATCATATTAAGGGTTGTAGCGAGCCCCAAATTTTTGTTTAAATGAAAGGGTAGGTTGATCTTTTTTTTATTTTAAAGCTTTTTCAATTGCAAATACAAGTAGGTATTTTTTTTACAAGCAATGTGTTAGAAAAAAATAAAATACCGAAATGTTTTTTAATACTACTTTAATGCAATAAATGTTCAAAATGCCGTCCATTTTGTTGCTAACAATATCCTAATCGAATATAAAAATTATCCCGAATATTTTCCAATTATACTACGTCCATGTACTTACACTTTGTTTTTACTACTTGATAAGCCACAATAAGAAATCCTTCCTTTTTCTAACCTGCTATCAGGTATTTCACTAATTAAAACCTAATGTGATTGAGTTGTCTTCAGGTATTTGTTTTAAATTTCTACTACAAATTTATAAGCCAATAAAATAAGAAAATGTCTTATTTAACCGAAACGCACCGTATCGAAATTTTACAGATGATCAGATATGGGAACAGAAGTCGAACACAGGCTGAAGTTGCTCGTTTGTTTGCTGAAGTTCATCCAGAATTGCCTCCAATTAATCGAAGTACGATTAGCAAAATTGAAAGTCGATATCGAGAGTTGGGCCATGTAAGATATATTTCTCGAAAAAGGCCTTTACAAATCGACGAAAAAACCCGGTTGAACATGTTGTTGGAAGTTGAAGAAAATCCTGTTACTCCAGCTAGGGAAGTAGCTCGCGTTCATGGTGTCAGTCACACAAGCGTTTTAAAAGTTTTCAAAGATGCCAAAAAGTACCAATATAAGATGCAAAACCTTCACGAGCTTAACGAAGACGATCCTGATCGTAGACTTGATTTTTGCGAACGATTTATGGCATTTATCGATGGTAAATTCCTTTGGAATGGGTGCTGTTTTCTGTTTTCACATTACATGGACACGTAAATCGGCACAACTGCCGTTATTGGGCTGACGAAAATCCCCATTGGATGCGTGAATCCCATACCCAAAGGCCTCAAAAAACAAACGTCTGGGCTGGAATTATTGGGAATCGCATAGTGGGTCCTTTTTTCTTCGATGAAAATGTAACTGGAGAAACATACCTAACTATGCTTCAAAATGAATTGGTTCCTACTTTAAGGATTTTATTCCCCGATAATTTGGATCCCAATTTATTTGACCAACAGATGTGGTTTCGACGGGGCACCACCACATTTTGCTCAAATTGTATGGACCTATCTCAACGAAGTGTTTCCGATTAGGTGGATTGGAAGAAGGGGCCCAATTGAGTGGCCAGCAAGATCACCCGATCTCACCGCTTTAGATTTTTTTATGGGGATATTTAAAAAGTAAGATTTATACTACTAAACCTAACGACATAGCCGAGCTTCAGCAAAGAATCAGAAATTATTCAAATAACGCCGGAAATATTACAAAATGTTAGGAATAGTTTTTATGATCGATTGGGATATTGTCAGCAACAAAATGGACGGCATTTTGAACATTTATTGCAATAAAGTAGTATTAAAAAACATTTCCGTATTTTATTTTTTTCTAACACATTGTTTGTAAAAAAAAATACCTACTTGTATTTGCAATTGAAAAAGCTTTAAAATAAAAAAAAAAGATCAACCTACCCTTTCATTAAAAAAATAAGTTGGGGTCGCTACAACCCTTAATATAATTAAGAAAATAAACAAACCTCTTTATTTTATGCCCCATAGAAAATAAAAGTTGACGTGTTTCAGGAATTTTGCGACAAACCTTTATTTATTAAATTACAGAATTTGTTCCAGTTAAACTTTCCACTCTGCATCTATAGTTCATTTGTTTGGAGTATACAGCACAGTGAATTCATTATAAATGCAAATCCTTCAAAGCCCAAGCAAGGGTGATTTATGAAAAATAACTAAAAGTAGTTTACATTTCTATTAAAATATAGTTGTTATTTTTAAAGAGTCCACTCTGTAATTAGGGGTTAACTAACCCAAACACAAACCCTTAGATAATATTGTCACAACAGGTAGCTGAACAGATCCTATTAAAAATTATTGTATCAACTCTTTTACATATATTTTTTAGTCTTACAAATAAATAGATACCCAGAGTACAAGTTCTTTAATTCATGAATGGCTTGTAAAAATTTTTAGTCCGTCCAAAATGTAGAACACGCCCATATATAAAAGTTTCGGTGCTAATAAATTTCAGTGTGGATGGCGCCACATTCTGGATCGAAAAATACATCGTGCAGAGAAAAACTTGGAAAATAGTTAAAGGACGATACTAGAGATGTATAGAATTAGATTTTTCAAATTTTTTCCGATAACGGCGTGAACTGCATCTCAAAATACCTAATTTTTAACATTTTCCCCCTCAATAACAGCAATGTTAAAAAAAATTCATTATTTTGTTTCTATAAATCCCTAGCAACACCTTTTCTCTTGTAGCCTCAACAAGCAGTTTTAAATAATTTAAAAAAATAAAGGTACAATTACCCACGAGCAAAACCTCTGATTTTGCTTAAATATTCAGCCGTAGGAATGCCCTTAAGAATAAAAAATGCTAGAAATATCTCAGTCTTTTGGAGATTGTTTTTATTACAGATGAAATCTATGATTAAAAATAATTGGGACATGTTATATAAACTACTTTAAGTTTTAGGTATCCACCCACCTCGTTGTTTGAGAAATCCATCGAATTTGACTGTAGGCACTAGAGCTAACTGTACCTACAGTATAAAATTTACGACATTTCTCTCAAAATAATTTATTAAATAGTGCACAAATGTATCGATATTGAATGCATATGTACCGATGTCATACCACATAGTATGATTTTATTTAAAAACAGTAGGTACACGTTTTGCTACTTTCATTTTTTGCTGTTAAAAATGGTTTATGTGAAATAGCAGCACACAAAGAAAATCTACCTGTTTGTGTTCAATTAATATCGGGAGTCATACGAAGAGTTATTTCAGTTATTGCCATAGACGTAGTCGAAACATGGATGATTATAATATCATCTTTAATATTAAGCATCCCAATAGCAATGTGAATCGTATAAATTTAAAGAAACGGGTGGTATTAATAACAACTTCAAAAAGCCTCACGTGAATGCTAAGGTTTCTACAGATACAGAAGGGAAAGTGTGTTTTAAGGTAGTATATGATAAGACATCAATTAAACAGATATCAACAACAATGTGTTCAACAATATAGTGCCTAAAATAAAAGGAGACTGATGGTAATAAACCACTTTTATTGCGATCGTCTGTCACGGTTTATTGCTTATGGTCAAAACTTGCACACAGGATTGTATAATTTTTAGTCTGTGCTGTTTAATAATTTTTGTGAAAAATGTTTGGTCCTTGGGAAACTGCATCAGCAGCGCCCTGTGTTACTGTTCCTGTTCGACGACGAGTTTTACCCCTTGATGCCAAAGAAATCGTCAGACATGTTCATCAGAAGCTGGTCCAAAGGGGTTGGGCTTTTACTCCTGCTGTAAGAGAAACCAGCGATTTGACAGGGATACCGGAATCATCAGTGAGAGTTCACATTTCGAGGTCAATTCTTCCGAGACGAAAACGAAAACAAAACGATAGTGGTGTTTCCAGAACCACTGATGACGGTGATAAAGATTTGATAAGAAGAACTATCTACTCTATGTACGAAGAAAACTTGGTGCCTACTATCAGATCATTGCAAACAAGACTAAGGAGCTCCACCGAGATAATAATAATAATAATAATATTCTTTATTTCATATAAACATTTATATATACAACATAATATATATGGTACATACAAACATTGAAAGAAAAGATGTCAAACCAAAAAAACAATACTTTTACTGATTCACTTCAAAGTACTCATTCAAATCATATGGTTCCAGATTTAACAGTAATTGTTTCACTTTCTTTTTGAAGATCCTATGCGTTGTGATAACCTTGAGACTATTACATATTGTGGAAGTATTTCCAATAAAATATCAAAAATAATATCTTCGGCAACATCAGCAATAATATCATTTAAAACACAAAATAATGTTGGTACAAAATTGTTAAATGTAAAAACAAAATTACCTAAATTAAAAAAATCTGGTGTTTACAAAATTAATTGTCCAAAGTGTAATGCTGTATATATAGGTCAAACACAAAGAAATTTTGAAGTAAGATTTAACGAACATTTAAGAGCATATAGATTAAAAACAACCAGATAAGTCAAATTATGCAAAACACCTACTTGAACATCCAACCTCACTCTTTCACACCAATGACATCCAAATACTGCACATTTGTAATAAAAAACAAAATTTAGATTTCCTTGAAGAACTTGAAATAAAAAGACATCTAGCAGATCCACAATTTAAAGTTGTTAATGAACAAATAAATCTGGGAAGTTCTCCACTTTTAAAGTGTTTGCTTTGATTGAGTCTTCATTTTATACATAGATAAGACGTAATTGTAACACAAATATATTAAGTTATTGTAAAGATCAGCATGATATAGTTTTTTCCTGGTTTTTCTATATCATTGCACAGTTATACTGATCTTAGAGGGAAGTACATCCAGGATAATCCCTTAGGGCTAATAACATCTAGGCTTTAATATTGTTATGTCTTATTACTTCCATACTTGGTCTAGCCTTATAACTACCTAATAAACATCAGGTACCTAGCTACAAACAAACAAAAAATGTAACTTAAATGTCAATCTGACGATGCTTAATAGCGAAACGGCTGTCATTGAGTCTTTTTAAAAAAGCAATTTTTAAATAAATATTGGAATTTTTGTTAAAACGAAGAGTTTTTTATTATCCTTAATTCTAATACATATAGTGCAGTTACTGTTAAAATTTGTTTTTCTTTAAATAAACCTCTGCAGGATTGTCTGAAAGGCATTTTATAAATAGTTCTCAAAACTCTTTTTTGTATAATGAACATTCTTTGTAGATTTTGCTCTGTTCCCCAGAACATAATTCCATATCTCAAAACTGACTCAAAATTTGCATGGTACATAATCTATACAGTTTGTTCATTCATGTATTTTGATGTTGTTCTGATTGCATAAATGACCTTGTTCAATTTTTGATAAACGGAATCAGTCTGCCTATTCCATTTCAGGAAATTATCAATATATACTCCTAAAAATTTTGTATATTCTGTGATTTTTGTTTCATCACCCTGCCAACTTATACTCAATGGTTTCTCTTTTCTACACCTGTCAGTACTAAATACCATTAAATTTGTTTTATTTTCATTCAAAAGTAATTTATTTTTATCGAACCAATTCTTCGCTCTTGAGAAAAAAACATTTCCCTGATTTATGAGTTCCTCGCTATCATCTACATCAAGATAAGGATATCAATTGGAAACCTAAGGACAATTTTATCCAAACTAGGTTTCAAATACTGCAAAATTGACAAAAGGCAAGTTATTATGGAATCCCAACGGATTAGGCGATGGCGTTTTGAATATTTGACTGCCTTAAGTGATTACAGGTCTTTACAAAGACCAATAATCTATTTGTATGAGACCTGGTATGATATCCACGATACGTTGGCAAAAGGATGGACCGATGGAACAGTGCGATGCCAATCAAAAGCTCCATCGAACAAAAAAAACGGATCACGATTATTTATGCTGGATCAGAAGATGGTTGGATTCCAAACAGTTTGGGATTTTCGGCGAAGAATATTCAAGATTCGTCGTTGGATTACCACAAAGATACTACAGCCGAATTGTTCGAAGATTGGTTCGAAAACACTTTACTGCCAAATATTCCCCCGCATAGTGTCATAGTTATGGACAATACCAGTTACCATAGTCGTTAACTGAAGAAGATTCCAGGCTGTTCAAATACAAAAGCGGAAATCGAGGAATTTATGCTCCAAAACAACATGTACTTTGAAGAAGGATATAAAAAAACACAGCTTTTAAAGGTTCTAAGTACATCTAAAATACAGAGGACATATGTATGACACAATTGCAGCATCCAAAGGACATATAGTTCTTCGCCTTCCTCCTTACTACTGCGTATTCAACCCGATGAAGTAGCTTGGCTTGAAAATACAAAGCTTGGCTAGGCTAAAGAAAAAGCTTTTTAAAAAAGAGAAAGCTTGGCTTAGCTTGTTTATCGAGCTTTTTCAAACTTTACCAAGCTTTCAAGCTCTATCTCCCATCTTGTCGATCACGCAATCTTAGTCCTTTTGGTATGACTGAATGTCCTTATTTTTTTACTTGCTCCATAATAATTGTTGTATTTCATTATCAGTTTGAAATACTTATAAAACTTATAGTTTCAATTTCCAATCTTTCATCATGCTAAACAAGTTCCACCGCAGTATAAGTGTACCTACAGTAGAAATTATATACGAGTTCTGGCTATTAAATAACGAGACTGCGCGCGCAGTAGCCGTCCTAGAGAGGTAGGGTAGGAAACGAATGCAGCGTTAGATATCTGGAAGTGTTTTTTTCTCGTGCCGATAACAATGTGTGACTAAAAAGACGAGCAACGGATCAATGTGAAATTTTTCGTTAAATTAAAAAAAAACTCCAACTGAGTAATATAAGTTATTGAAAGAGGCCTATGGTGAGAATTCTCTATCTTGTGCGCGTGGTTTCGAATGGTATAGAAGGTTTTCTGAAGGTCGAGAGAGCACCGAAGATTACCAACGTTCAGGTCGACCTGTCTCTTTTTCAACTCTGTAAACAGTGACCAAAATAAATGGAATTGCGCGCGGAGATCGTCGTATGAGCATTCGGATGATTGCTGCTGACTATTTGAAAGTTTTGGCAACGCTGCAAGAGCGAGTTCGTAAGAAACGGCCAAAGTGGAAAAAGAAATCTTGGATCTTGCACCAGGACAACGCACCTGCCCATAACGCGCTGTCTGTAAAGCTTTATTTACCAAGCTAGACGAGGGAACCGGGATAGGAGTTTTTGGACCGAGAGCCAAATACTCAGAAAGCTTGGGCACATACCCGAGCATCTTTCAAGCAGAAGTCCGCGCCATCGAAAGATGTGTGGAATTCAATATTGGAAGGAACTACCGCAGACAAGAGATTGTGATCATGTCGGATAGTCAAGCAGCCATCAAAGCACTGAGCTCAAATATAATCAGTTCCAAGATGGTGTGGGAATGCCTAGGCAAACTAAATGAACTAGGCCAGAAGAAAACTGTCACCCTCCTGTGGGTCCAGGGTCACGAGGGGAATGAAACAGCAGATAAGCTGGCAAAAAAAGGAGCTGAAACCCCACATTTGGGACCAGAACCATCTTGTGGGATCAGCAGTAGAGTAATCTTAGGAAAACTAAGGGAGGAAATGGAGAAAGAAAAATCCGAGTACTGGAATCAGCTGGAAGGATTGAGGCAATCTAAGATACTACTGGGGAACTATGACCAGAAGAGATCTCTTAGCTGCCTCAACCTCAGTAAAAAAAGGCTCCGTATTCTAACGGGAATATTAACCGGGCATTGCCGGTTAAGAAGCCACATGAAGAAACTAGGGTTAGCAGATGAAGCAAAGTGCAGATTCTGTGAGGAAGAGGATGAAACCTCAATATATATACTCTCAGAATGTCCTGCCTTGCAAAATTCTAGGGCTAGATACCTAGGAGCACATGAAATAGAGGAGGGGGATCTACCTGATTTGAAGCCCGACGATGTCCTAAACTTCCTCAGGAAAATAGGACTCGAAGAGCTGCTATAGGTCTGAGAGAATATCAGAACATGGCAAGTAAGGGGGACACAATAGATCCTATGGGTCGCAGTGTGATTATCACCCCTGACACATACATACATACATACATACATACAAAGCTTTATTTAGCCGCTAGACGCATTCCAGTGCTCGAACACGCGCCGTTCTCGCCTGATTTAGCACCCTGTGACTTTTGCCTGTTTCCCAAAAAACGAATGGAACGGTTGTGGCGAGGGAAGGGGAGTATATTGAAGAGGAGCAATCGATTGTACAATAATTTTTAAAATGAAACTCTTCTTCATAAGCAGTCTCGTTATTTAATAGCCAGACCTCGTATTCTGACTCTTCCATTCCACTAACACTACCCGATTTATAAAAACTATTTATTGTATTTTTATCCCCTTTTGTTTGTTTCCGTTCTCCGCCCATGTGTGTTCAGATTGGAGTCACTGGACCCAATATCAAGACGGGAAAGTTGGTTTAATGCCTCCGGCCATTTTATCTACCTACTTAACTTAAAGACACCGAAGAAATACCAGATTTCAAACTTATTGCAGAGGGACAAATTATTACCATTGCATTTACACAACTCGCGATATTTTTATACTTCAAATATATCGTTATTACGTTTTGATCACCGTGTCTTGGGCTTTGGTTCTTTTTTTTTCAATCTAGCGCATCAAGCGTAATAGAATTTATACAGTTAATGTTGCAATTTGTTTGTTTATTTTAATAGTTTGTTGATTTTAATTACGATATATTTCAATGGATCGGTCGGTTTAATGTTGTAGCATCAACAGACGTGAAAATATTTTTGCTAGAATTGTTTCAAGTGAGGCAGTGAACCTATTAACTTTGTTAATGGACTTATACTTTGAATGTTTAAATACACGGTCCATATGTATGGAATAAAATCATTTGTAGCGTTATTATGTACTATATGAAAAAAAACCTGAAACAGGTCGATTTTTATTCCTAAATTGACAATTTACAGTATGAAAATATTATCCCCCTCCAGCACCCCTTCGGAATTATAAGCAACCCCTCGAAAATTTTAAATTACAAAGGGGGTCGTGTAGCACCTCGTTGGAAAGGGATATTAGTCCTCTGTTCAGCAATATAAAGTTTTTTAAGTTTGGTGCAATCATAACTGAGAAAATTGATTTTTAAGATGTAAAATTTTGATAATGTCTCTAACACAAAAATTTACGTAGAATGAAGATAATAATGTCACATAATGATTAGAATGTGTTTTTCAATGTATTTGACACTTAAATTATATGTTCAAAATGACCACCATTCACTTCTTGACAATAACCGAGGCGATATTGTTCGGTCTATTAAAATAACTTTAGAAATAATCAGGTATTTTCGTATCTGTTCTGCTAAATATTAGGAAAAAACTTTGAAGATATTAAAATAATAGTCAAAAAACTAAATAAACAATTGATATAAATCTAGTAGGCTGCTGTCATTTAGGTATTTAAAGTTACTAAAAGACGTCAGTATAATATTTGTGCGCGTATTAAATTTAATTATGGCTCATTTGTCCGAGACTCAAAGAATAGACATTTTAATTATGATTGGTTGTGGTAATAAAACCAGAACTCAAAAGGAGGTTTGTGAAATTTTTAATAATAAATACCCTGGTCAACACGTTTTTCGCAGTCTACAGTTAGCAAAATTGAAAAAAAGTTTCGTGAAACTGGACATGTAAAAAATATTGAAAAACCAGGTAGAAATGTTCAATTTACTGATGAAAAAAAGTTAGATGTACTTCTAGAGATTGAGGAAAATCCGCATAAGACAACTCGAGAACTTGCCGCCGACAATGATGTAAGTAAATCATCTATTTTGAGAGTTCTGCATAAAAAAAATTACAACCCTTACAAAGTTCAGTTGGTTCAGGAGTTAAATGAAGATGATCCTGATAGAAGGCAAGAATTCTGTGAATTGATGATGGATAGAATGAACGCAGATTTGCAGTTCATAAACAAAATAGTTTTTTCTGATGAAGCGACGTTTCATTTAAACGGAACGGTTAACAAACAGAACTGTAGATATTGGAGCAGAGAAAATCCTCACTGGATGTGTGAGGCTCACACTCAATATCCTAAAAAAGTTAACGTTTGGGCTAGTATCATTAGAGAGATATTGCAAATTCCGTTAGCGCATGCGGTGTGTTATTTATTCTGCGTTAAATATTACGTTTACGGCTTAACATTGTTTGGAGCGGTACACGTATTGCCATTATGTTTTGAGTTTTATTTACGCGCTGTTTTATTTGGAACTAACCTCTAAAACCATTGTGCTCTGTTTTGATTGAGGATCTTCTGAACATGGATGAGGCATTAGATGCAGTCATTTTAGCTGATGCTGATGACGATGAAGTGGAGCAAGTGATTTTGCACAATACTTTCAGCGTGGTTGAAAATTTTCCTGTTGGGGCTAGATAGATCAATCTAAACAATATGCGGGCAGAAGATATAAAAATTAATTTCAGGTTCGAAACAGACGATATCTTCAGACTAGCTGTTGCCTTGCGTATACCAGAAGTAATCAGAACCCAAACACGCAATTCTGTTCCAGGTATGTTAACATATATGCAGTGAATTGAAATACTGAAATGAAAATCAAATTCCTCTTTAGGTGTCATGTATTTTATTACTACGACCACAAATCATCTCAAGCAAACTACCTACAACTTAACCTCGAAAATAAAAACAAACACATCTGCCGCTTTCGATCAGCTACCGGATCTATCCGATTTAGTCCGACGTAGGATAGCGCAACGTTTTACGTGAGGTGTTGTTCTGCCGTAAATAAAGTGATGCGCTAACAGTATTACCGCAACGTGTCTCTGGAACTTATTCTGCGCATGCTCAACTGTCAATATAACGCCTGCGGTAATAACGCCGCACAGGATTTGTCACAGCAATATCTCTCTATTAACAATAAAATTATTGGCCCTTATTTTTTTGAGGGCACAGTTACTGGTGAGATTTTTTGATTAACTTTTTAGTGCCTACATTACAAAGAGTTTTTCCTGATGTTAATCATCCAAATGAGATAGATCGATCTATTTACTACCAACAAGACGGAGCTCCACCGCATTTTCCACTGTTAGAAATTATTTAAACGAGGTTTTTCCCAATAGGTGGATTGGAAGACGTGGGGCGATCGAATGGCCGGCTAGATCCCCCGATTTGACTCCTCTCGATTACTTCTTATGGGGTTATTTAAAAGTAAAGTAAAGTATATTTTAATAGACCAAACAATATTGCTGATAACGGAAGAAATTAACAAAATAACCCCCGAGGTCATACAAAATGTTGTAGGTACGAGAATTCCAATATCGCCTCGGTTATTGTCAACAAGTGAATGGTGGTAATTTTGAAAATTTAATTTAAGTGTCAAATACATTGAAAAACACATTCTAATCATTATGTGACATTATTATCTTCATTCTACGTAAAGTTTTGTGTTAGAGACATTATCAAAATTTTACATCTTAAAAATCAATTTTCTCAACATCATTTTGCTACAACTCTAATCAATACTAAATAAATCTCCGAAGTCAGATAAACATACAAAAAAATGATTTATTTTTTTGAGGTGAAAAATGTACAATGTATTACAAATTTTTAAAAATAAATTAATAAGCAAAAAAGGTTTTTAAATAAAATTAATAATCAGTATTTCCTCCATGGGCCTGTGGCATGCTATCGATTAAATGGTCGAGCTGGGCTTGCGGAATTCTCTCCCATTCTTCACGAGCAGCATCTTTCAGTTCTCGCAGAGAAATTGGGGGAGGGTTTCGCTTCTTAATGCGTGTTTTAAGAATGTCCCAGGCATGTTCAATGACGTTCATGTCAGGGGAATTTGATGGTCATCTTAATGTGGATATTCCTTCTTCTTTCAAAAAAATTTTGTACTGCAGCTGTTCGATGTGGAGATGCATTGTCATGCATAAACACAAATCCATCACCTACCGCACCCCGGAATAGACGTACAACAGGATTTAAAACTTCCTCGATGTACACAGCACCAGTGATTCTTCTTTCCAAAACCAGGAGAGGCGTACGTGTACCCCTAATAGTGATGGGGAATTCAAATACTAAGAATCGGAAGGTATTCGATTCTTAACAGTACTCGGTGTATGCGATTCTTTTATCCAAGTATTCGAATACCGACTGTACTCGAATCTCGGTATGGGTGATTGCATAAACTCGAAAATAGCAGCCAGCCACCTTACGATCCGATCGAGGATTGAGAACTCGAAACATATCGCTCGGACTCGTACATTAAGGAACTCATATCGCATATGCACATGCATTTAGTTTCACGTTGTAAGTTGTAAGGTTAGGTTTATGTATTAAGTATTTAATATTGAAAGCGAAAACTAGTTTGCCCAGGTATCGGTATCCAGTGTATTTCGTATTCGTTCTAATAATTTTTGTTCTCGAGAACTCGATTCTCGGATAAGTATTCGATTCCTAAAATGATTCGAATACCATGTATCCGATTCTTAAAAGTATACGATTCCGCCCATCACTAACCCCTAATAATACCACTCCAAACCATAATACTCCCAATGAATTGGGTAGCCATTAGATAATTTCATTAATTAATAAAAAAGAACAGAAAGTGGCACTACAACTAATATTTCCTAAACAAACTAAAGAAATTAAAAGTTATAAAAATATTACATATTGTGGAAGTATTTCCAATAAAATATCAAAAATAATATCTTCGGCAACATCAGCAATAATATCATTTAAAACACAAAATAATGTTGGTACAAAATTGTTAAATGTAAAAACAAAATTACCTAAATTAAAAAAATCTGGTGTTTACAAAATTAATTGTCCAAAGTGTAATGCTGTATATATAGGTCAAACACAAAAAAATTTTGAAGTAAGATTTAACGAACATTTAAGAGCATATAGATTAAAACAACCAGATAAGTCAAATTATGCAAAACACCTACTTGAACATCCAACCTCACTCTTTCACACCAATGACATCCAAATACTACACATTTTTAATAAAAAACAAAATTTAGATTTCCTTGAAGAACTTGAAATAAAAAGACATCTAGCAGATCCACAATTTAAAGTTGTTAATGAACAAATAAATCTGGGAAGTTCTCCACTTTTAAAGTGTTTGCCTTGATTGAGTCTTCATTTTATACATAGATAAGACGTAATTGTAACACAAATATATTAAGTTATTGTAAAGATCAGCATGATATAGTTTTTTCCTGGTTTTTCTATATCATTACACAGTTATACTGATCTTAGAGGGAAATACATCCAGGATAATCCCTTGGGGCTAATAACATCTAGGCTTTAATATTGTTATGTCTTATTACTTCCATACTTGGTCTAGCCTTAATACTACCTAAACATCAGGTACCTAGCTACAAACAAACAAAATGTAACTTAAATGTCAATCTGACGATTCTTCATAGCGAAACAGCTGTCATTGAGTCTTTTAAAAAAGCAATTTTTAAATAAATATTGTTTTTGTTTTGTTTTTGTTAAAACGAAGAGTTTTTTATTATCCTTAATAAGATGGACTTCCAAAAAGTAAGGGTTAGTACAATCAATTGAATCAAATTTAGTATTATTTTGATTTAAAAATGCTTTAAAATAAATATCAACAAAAATTTTTAAAAAACTATAGGCGTAGATATATTATTGCTAAATATTCCAAACTGTTGGACATAATATGTATATATAGGTATATATAAATAACTTTTTGTAGCGAGTAGATTAATTATTAAAACAACGAAAAAATCCATTTTTTGTTAATGGTTGGTTAAATTTTCAAATCTAGGTGAAATAAAACAATAATATTCTCGATACACATAATTGTTTTATACGTTAAAGGCACGAGCTTGGACGTCGAGAACGTGGTTAGATGAAATTATTGCTAGTTATTTATGCTAACAATAATTACGTTCACTGTTTTTGTTTATTATTTTTATTGTAACTTTGTTTGTCGGTCAAATCCGCATTTCCAGTTTTTCTTACGAGTTAATTGCAATTATTGGAAATGCATATTTTAATAACTATCTCTAGTTCAGCAGGTCGAACTATATACAGTGTGTACCCGTGAAGGATTAAAAAATAAGAAGGCGAGCCAGGTCATGATGACTTAAAAGCAAAAAGTCTGAAAAAATAGTTATTTATTGTACAAGACGATACAATTAACTCTCGAAGATAATGCGATTTTATCATCGTGTACAATACAACATTTTTTTCTATAGCAAGAGTTCAAGTTTAGGTGAAAAATAGAAATGCAAAGAAAATTGTAACTTCGGGCACAAAAATCACAATTGTGTTGCTCCGTTACTAGAGATATAAACTTGACCCCACTGCACATTCTTCTAGAAAGTGTAAGTAAGAAAACAATATATAGAATGATCAAAGAAGGAATTATCAGGGAAAAACCTCGATCACTTCAATTTGATCAAACTTGGGAAACGCCCCAAGATGATATGCCAAAGAAATTCGACTTTGTGAGAAAATTCATCACAAAGTTAAGTAATAAATCTGAATGGGATGAAGACACCACACAGAATTTAAACCAGAATGCCATAAAGTGATATACGGACGGTTCCAAGCTAGATGAGGGAACTGGGATAGGAGTTTTTGGACCGAGAGCCATATACTCAGAAAGCTTGGGCACATACCCGAGCATCTTTCAAGCAGAAGTCCGCGCCATCGAAAGATGTGTGGAATTCAATATTGGAAGAAACCACCGCAAGAGATTGTGATCATGTCGGATAGTCAAGCAGCCATCAAAGCGCTGAGTTCAAATATAATCAGTTCGAAGATGGTTTGGGAATTCCTAGGCAAACTAAATGAACTAGGCCAGAAGAACACTGTCACCCTCCTATGGATCCCGGGACATATAGGAATAGAGGAGAACGAAACAGCAGATAAGCTGGCAAAAAAGGAGCTGAAACCCCACATTTGGGACCAGAACCATCTGGTGGGATCAGCAGTAGAGTAATCTTAGGAAAACTAAGGGAGGAAATGGAGAAGGAAAAATCCAAGTCCTGGAATCAGCTGGAAGGACTGAGGCAATCTAAGATACTACTGGGGAACTATGACCAAAAGGGATCTCTTAGCTGCCTCAACCTTAGTAAAAAAAGGCTCCGAATTCTATTAACCGGGCATTGCCGGTTAAGAAGCCACATGAAGAAACTAGGGTTAGCAGATGAAGCAAAGTGCAGATTCTGTGAGGAAGAGGATGAAACCTCAATACATATACTCTCAGAATGCCCTGCCTTGTAGAATTCTAGGGCTAGATACCTAGGAGCACATGAAATAGAAGAAGAATCTGGAACCGTTGGCGAAACTGATACCGAAAACCGTTTACACTACCACTACACCAACACACACTTTTATCTGCCTGACGCGCGTTTCGATAATCAAGTTATCTTCTTCAGAGACGTGACAGAAAATATATAAAGTACTCTAGATAAATCTTATCCCTCAATTGGTATTTTTTTAGATCTAGCAAAGGAGTTAGACAGAAAGATATTGGATTCAGGGGCAATCCACAGGATCTCTTTACAAGGTGTTTAATAAACCGAAAACAAAGATTCAAAATAAGAGCAGAATACAGTACATCAGGGAACGGTGTTAGGTGCAATATTGTTCAATATATACTTAAAAAACCTCTTCTTGTTAAAAACAAACATTAGTTATGCTGATGTTTCTATATTGTTGTGTGGTAATTATAACTGGTTCAGTCTATATCAAAAATTAGAAAAAGATGTAGATTAAATTCTATATTATTTTTTATAAAAACTAATCCATAATAACACATACTTAATTGCAATTAGCAAATGATAGTTAAAAGTGAAATTAGGACGCAGATTCCTTTACTAAACTTTTAACAAATCCTGGAGAAGATGGGGTTGACGTAAATGTGGAGAATATTAAAATAATAAATAATAAAATAATCAGGTGAACATCATATGTCACTCCAGTTTATAAATCAGGTAGAAAATCTGACATTATCGTCCTAAACTATTCTCAGCATAATTTCCAAAATATTTGAAAGTATTATTACTGACTATCTCTCCTATGACTGCTCGAGCATTATAACATCCCAACAATTTGGTTTCACATCTAAAAGATCTGCTGAATTGGGTTTACTCACATATGTTGACTTTTTGGGTGATGCATTGGAGAAGGGTTTGCAAATTGATGCTATTTACACTGATTTTTCAGGTACAACTATATGCAATGAATAGTTTTCTCCTCAGGACACTCAGATTACCTAACTCCATTGAGAACATCTCAATTTTTAATGTGTCAACTTTCAAGTTTAAAAAACATCTCATGGAGCTTAAACTTTGATATCAAATTTTCGAGTGTTGGCTGAAGTTATGGTGTTGTCACCCTCTACTGTATTTTGGGTTTTGGTTTTGCTGTTTTTTTCATAAATTTAATACCCGACATGTTTTATTTTTTTATTTTTAGAGCAATTTAACATGTATATTTATTGTGAATTGGGCTTGCCCGTGAATAAATAAATAAATAAATAAATATTTAATCGCAATTAGCAAATGATAGTTAAAACTGTAATTAGGACGCAGATTCCTTTTCTAGACTCATTTGCACATTCACTGCTGCTAAATTCTAATTGAAAGTGAAAATAATACATCAAAACTTGCTATGTGCTCGTTATTAATAGCATTTAATTTGAATAATAATGTTAACGAGTGTTTATTAAATTCGTTTCCGACGCAATACAATAATTAGCTATTGTTTTTGCAAAAAATTATTAAAATGGAATTTCATTTGCTTTTGTTCGTTCTGGGAAAGTTGATATTCTTTTTCATATAAAAACGGAAAGAAAGTATTTATCAATTAGTAATGAGAAAGTTTTCTAATCGTTCATTGCATTAAATAATTTTGATTTAACTGAACATTAATTCGTTCACATGTATTAAATAAGTTTTTTCTTTGCTTAATCAATATGTTAAAAACGATAAATAAATATCAAGCAGCTTTATTTTTTTTTAAATTGTAGACGAAACTGTTTAAAAAAAGAAAACAAAACAGAAAGGACATAAAAACAGTAATTAATAATACAAAACGTAGGAACTGATTATATGAAAATAAAAAGGAAAATTTTAAATTTTCGGTGGGTAAGATTATCCTAAATGTGTTATGAAAAGAAGTCCTCAACTGTATAAAAAGCCCTTTATAGTAATAATTTTAATATACTAAACTGCGCTCTTTATTTATAAAGTTTATTTCTTTTTCTCCACGTTGGGCGCCAAATCTACCAGACTTTTATAACAGGTATGTAAATAGTTTTTTTCATGGATTTTAATTATTTTTTGATTTAAAAAATAGTTGATTGCTTAGGTTAATGAAGAAAGGTGTAATAAAAACAGACAAAGCATCAATACCTACCTACTCATTTATTGACCAGAATGAAACAACAGGCAGAAAACCTGTTAGAATTAATTTTACTATTATTGATAGATAGTAAAAACAAGAAAGGATGTTCCTCGAGGAACACACGCTATTGGTTTGTATGAAGATACCATCTCATCAAGCTGCATTTCCTAGTTAAGAAAGGTCTCAAGCTGTTTGTTAAGTAAAATATTATGTTCCACGCAATCGAAAGCTTTTGAGAAATCAAAGAACACTGTGGCTGCACAATATTTAAAAAAATAAAAATAAAAAATTGAGTTAAGAATTTTTGCTTCCTTATATACAGATTGTTTAAGAAAAAAGAGTTTGCTTAGTAAAAATATAACTTAAACATTATTCAATTTTACACCAGAAAGGGGCTTGTAATATGCTACCTTACTTTAGACTACCGTCATTATGAACCTTAAAATAAACCCCGATTCACCACTGTCAATGGAACACTCCTGAAATAAAACCTTTAACTGAACGCAACCCCTAACCGGATACCAAGCAAAAACAGCCCTCATTTATAAATTACAATGCTCCTAATACACCACCCTTTTTCTTGCCGAAAACTCGATGAAGACAGTAGTCTTCCTAACACAATTTATCTTATCCTTTTGGCTATTGAAAGATACAGCCAGCAAAGGTAGGATACAATTAGACTACAGCAAAGTCAGGATACATCAAATACATATGCTGTAAGAGCTGTAGGGTGTATCCTACTCATTTGTTAACTTAAATATTTACTGACAAATTCAATAATTCATACGGATTTTCCAATTCTACAAGGTGTTTCTATCTTTTTCACCTTAGTTTACAAAATAAATAAAATATTACATAAAAATAATAAATACAAAAAGAAATAATCAAAAATCAATTTTACGAGCTTACAACTGTGCCAAGTAAAACTAGACGCCTGTGATTCTAGTTCCACACTATATAGTAAAACAATCTTTACCTCACTTAAAATTAAAAAAAAAAAAATGTTTCGCAAAAAAGGTACATAATTTACACACACGACAGAAAAAAATCTACACAGTTTTTTTTTATGATCCTATTAGATGGCTACACATAATAATTATAACAATTAAACACCATCAATTGCACATGAGAATCCTTACGAACACACCCATCAAGGTGAATCTTCTCTCCGGGATATATTTAATTGATAAAAGTAATAAAAAAGTAAACACACTCGTACACAGATTCATCTTCAAGGCGTACAAGATCATAAGCCTATTACCAAACCGAATTGAAATCGATACCAGCCAACTTGATGATTGTTTTTTGGTACAAGGTGATACCAGACTTGAAACCAGCAGACTTTTAAGGCGAGCTATTAAGAATACATTCGACCTAGATTAGAAACTAGATAGGTGTTTGTTTTTAACATGTCTCTAATTATTTATTGCATTTGTCGTTATTAGTTGGTAATGCAAAAACCATATACAGAAGGAATTGGGTGAAGAAAATTGTTCGATTCGACGGATTTTGTCCTACCTTAGCTTTGAATTTTTAATTTTTGCTTAAGCAAACGTAGAATTTAATATCTTCATTTCTACAAGCTGTTTTTTTGTACTGTTGATAAGAGATAGTCAGAGGATCAACTTTCAGAACCAATTTTTATAACAATTATTGGTTCAACCATTTCGCCAGTAATATTGTAGGGTGATGCAGTACAAAAATATTGATAAGTTTATTCCATTTTAAAATTTAGGAGGGGGTCCAAGAATTTTGGCGATGCAATTATATCTTAGAGACTAATAGCGCATGAAATAGAAATCTTATAGGGCCTTTGCACAGGACATCTACCTACAAGAATACAATTGCATTGCGCTATAGTCTATATAGAAAGGACAAGGAGTAATAAATCATTCATTTAAGTAGATTTCATATACGTACTAAAATATATTTTAAGAGGGTATACCGTAAGGTACATTTTGTATTGAACGAATGAGTTGCAGCTATGCTAAAGAATATACGATTTAGGTCAGAGGTAACGGGATGTACTAATTTTAATAAAAAAAAATGATAGAGGTACATAAATTTTAGTAAGTTTGATAAAGAAAGGCAACACAGTTTATTCATAATAGAAAACAAATCAATCTGTAACAATAATTATTTTATATATATTTGTTCTTTTTGTAACAAGATTAATTCAAATTTGAATATTGTCACAAATAAATTACAATGAAATAATATTGTGGAATTAACGGCTGCTATGTTGTGTGTTGTTAAATCAACAATTTATAGATTACTAAAAGAAAGCAAGAATGGAACTCTTCAACCCCCTAAAATCCTTCAGGCCGAAAACCAATTGAGATCGATGAGTCATTAAAACAAAGACTAAGGCGTAAAGTCCATGGATTTCACTTACGAAAGGAAATTCCAACACTTGACAAAATTATGACATCAGTGCAAGAAGATACGGACTATACAAAATTCTCCAGAATGACTTTTGAAAGATGTGGGTTTTAGATATACAAAACATAATAGAAAATCTCTCTTGATAGATAAACCGGAAATAGTTTTTTGGAGAAGAGACTATTTAAGAAGCATTCGACATGCCAGAGAACAAAATTTGAAAATCTTCTACTTGGACGAAACATGGATAAATGCTGGATATACAGTTTCCAAATCTTGGCAATATGAAAACATTAAAAGTGGAAGGCAGGCAAGTGGAAGGTTTGCAGCCACCATCTGGAAAAGGAAAAAGACTTATCATTGTCCATGTTGGAAGTTCTAAAGGTTGTGTTTATGGTGGATTATTAAGTTTTATTTCAAAACGCACGGAGGACTATCACGAAGATATGAATGGGGATGTCTTCTAGGAATGGTTTGTTCAAATGTTTGATCTGATTCCAAAAGGGGCTGTTATTGTTATGGACAACGCAAGTTACCATTCACGGTTACGAAAAGCATTGCCCACAAGTCGTTGGCGTAAAGCAGAACTTTTGGAGTGGCTTATTTCGAAAAATATTAAGTTTCCAAAAGATCCACTAAGGAAAGAACTTTACAGAATTGCAAAAATGAACAGGAATAAATAAAAAACCTACATTGTGGTATATCAGTTCTTCGACTTCCCCCTTATCATTGTGAACTTAATCCCATAGAATTAATATGGGCTCAGGTAAAGGGGGAAGTTGGAAAAAAATACTACTTTTAAAATAAACGATGTTGTGAAATTGTTTGAGAGTGCTGTAAGTCATGTTAGTAAGGAAAATTGGACAAACTGTATCGAGCATGTTATCAAAGTAGAGGCAAATATGTGGAAAATTGACAATATTTGTGATGATTTAATCGACCCTATTATTATTAATGTCAACAACGATTCTTCCTCTTCCGAGTCGGATATAGAATAAAATGTAAGTAATAAATGTATTCCAATAATTATTTCTTTTCATTTTTTATTATATTATAATTTAAAACGTATTTTTTTCCCAAAATACACACCACTGCATTGCATTATTGCTTCACTGCTAATCCTTTAACAATGAAGAAACCATAACCTTTGCTACAACTGAAACAAATACGGGGTCGATCTACCTGGTTTTTAGATTTACGGAAGAAATGTAATTTAAAGTAAGAGATTTATCAAAAATTTCATGGTGCTCCCTGTAAAGGTTTTGCATACTTAATTAGGGTTTATTACTCCTCGTACTTTTTGTACATACTATATACAACGCCCTTCCCAACAATTTAAAAACTGTTA
This sequence comes from Ophraella communa, assembly GCA_035357415.1. Classification (NCBI taxonomy): domain Eukaryota; kingdom Metazoa; phylum Arthropoda; class Insecta; order Coleoptera; family Chrysomelidae; genus Ophraella; species Ophraella communa. Next base: position 21,317,433 of record CM068983.1, read on the forward strand.
GTCCGTATTTAAAATTTAAAAATGAAGTCAACAAATTTCTTATTTACAATTGTTTTTATACCCTAGATGAATTTCGTCCTACATAAACTCCTGGAAAAAATTAACGCACCACTCAATTTTTTTTTAAATTTTAAGATAACGATCTGCTTAAGGTTACTGTGTTTTTGTTACTAATATGGATGGATGTCTGTTGATAATCTAGACACCTGCTGTCAAAATTTCGTGACAGGAGCATAATTATTGTCATAATTTTACATGGTCTCCAAAAGCTGAGCACATTGTTGTTAGGAAAATCGTTGATTAACAAAAGATTTCATTTGCTAGAAGATGTTGTGTTGTTAGTAGTATTAGTTTTAAGAGTTTTAGTGTTAAAAAATGAATCGTCGCAGAAATTTATCGGTTGAGGACGCAGTAAAGGCATCAACTTTACTGGAAGTAAATTAATGCAAGATAATGCCCATCCCCACGTGGCTAGGCAAGTGATATTCAGTTAATGAAATGGCCAGCCAACATCCCCGACTTAAATCCCATAGAGCATCTATGGGACGCTCTTAAAAAGAAAGTTCGCAGTCGTAGGCCCTCACCCGTCAATAAAAAGTAAAGGGGGCCATACACGGTACTAGAATCGGTTGAAACTCGCTAATTTTGCAAATTTGTAGCATTAGTACCTAATAAAAAATTATAAAATTACTCAAAATAGGGTCTTTTCTTCCCAATTTCAGTTCAAAACAATTGCTCTGCTTTATTTACAAGTTTCTATGAAGCTATCAATTATATCAGTCGCAAGAAAGAAAACTTGTGCTTATTTAATAAAGTGGTGCGTTAATTTTGTCCATGAGTTTATTTATAGTATTGTGTTAGTTTCTATATTTTGTTACATTGTAGTTTATAATTGTTTTTATCTTTACACACTATTTTAGTTTTTTAAATCTCTTTGTAATATGTTTTGACCTGCCTTTAATATGTATATATTATTAAGGTTAATAAAGCTTTCTATCTATCTATCTATATAGCATTCAATCAATTTTGTAAATATTTGTTAACTATTTCCTGTTTCCAGCCAAATATCTGTAATTCCGATTGATTAATATTCGATTATCATTGCTTGGACACAAATTAATATAAATAAATCCTTGTAAAACTTTCAATAATTCTTTAATAAAAAAAACCACTCGATATCAAGTAGGTACTGCATAATATAAAAATCAGAATAAAAACCCACAACAATCGACTTGACACTGAAACTATTTTTATATAAAAAAATTTGCAGTTAAGTAGTCGGCGACCTCCCGTTCTTCAGAGGGTCATCCAGCACCATTTACAAAGTGTGACCTCTGCCGGTACTTCCTCTCAATAGCAGCCGATTTACACTGGCAATATTTTATTTCTTTTTATATACTTAACTTCCTTGAATTCTTGGAAGTTTGCAATATTTTTCAGTACCGCAAAACACGATTAGTTCTTACTGCCATTATAGGCCGCGTGTTGATTGGAATTAGCCAAAAAACCGTCAAACTTTGTATCCGCAAACGATTATCGAAAACCGAGGTGTACTGATCAGATTTCGGCGATTACCTCAGTATCCAGAGCCAATTTTTTTTCCCGCGAGCATTCTCTCCAGGTCAGAGAAAAGGAAAAAGTCGCTGGGGGCTAGATCTGGAGAATACGGAGGGTGAGGAAGCAATTCGAAGCCCAATTCATGCAATTTTGCCATCGTTTTCATTGATTTGTGACACGGTGCATTGTCTTGATGAAACGACACTTTTTTCTTCTTCATATGGGGCCGTTTTCTCGCGATTTCGATCTTCAATCGCTCCAATAATGCACAGTAATAGTCGCTGTTGATTGTTTTTCCCTTTTCCAAATAGTCGATGAACAAATACCGTGTGTATCCCAAAAAACTGAGGCAATAACTTTGCCAGCTGACTGTTGAGTCTTTCCACGCTTTGGTGGCGGTTCACCGGCCGCAGTCCACTCAGCTGACTGTCGATTGGACTCAGGCGTGTAGTGATGGAGCCAAGTTTCATCCATAGTCACATATCGACGAAAAAAATCGGGTTTATTACGACTTAACAGCTGCAAACACTGCTCAGAATCATCAATTCGTTGCTGTTTTTGGTCGATTGTGAGCACGCGTGGCACCCATTTCGCACAGAGCTTCCGCATACCCAAATATTCGTGAACGATATGTCCAACACGTTCCTTAGATATCTTTAGAGTGTCAGCTATCTCGATCATATTCACTTTACGGTCACTCAAAATCATTTTGTGGATTTTTTTGATATTTTCGTCGGTAACCACCTCTTTTGGGCGTCCACTGCGTTCACCGTCTTCGGTGCTCATTTCACCACGCTTGAATTTTGCGTACCAGTCAATGATTGTTGATTTTCCTGGCGCAGAGTCCGCAAACTCATTATCAAGCCAAGTTTTTGCTTCAACTGTATTTTTTCCTTTCAAATAACAATATTTAATAAGCACACGAAATTCTTTTTTTTCCATCTTTTTGAAAATAACAAAAGTTGCTTCACTAAAAATGCAATATCTCACAAACTAATAGTCCGACAGCTGTCAAATTTTTACACGAATCTTTTGAAGGTTGATACTATCTAAAAATGAAATGGATTTAATTCTAGTGTCGTCATCTATAGGTCAGACCGGGGACTTTTCAGCCGACCTGTTAAGTCACTTCCCGGACTAGTAACGTAAATAACTATCAAATTATTTCTACTTCCTCTTATGCTTAGAATCTTTTCCAAATCAAACTTGGTCGTTTTCTAAAGAAAAAACAACTACTTCCTGGGTTACGCACTGGGCATTGGATTATTATTTAAATAGAAAACGTGATGGCAATCGACCAAGTCGATACTTAGGACCATCTCTGTCGTTTTGCCAATGTAAAAGAAGTCCAATCTCAGAGCCTTAAGTACTTCTTTTCATCCTACAGCGCAGGATATAGTAAGACTTAAACCGAGACTTAAACATTAATTTTTACACTTAGAGTTAGAAATTAATTAATGGCAATAGTTTTACAGGATCAGAATTAAAAATTATTATATACTGTTTGTAATTGTATCTTGGAGTACCATTAAAAAAGTAACTCCAAACAAAGATTGGATCATTATTGATATTTTTGTATTGAAAAGGCACTGGCCTAAAGAAAGAAAAAGAAAATGATTACAACGAAAGAGAATTGTGGGTGTACGGATGAGTCACAATAAAGATTTCAACTCGAAAAGGGTCAAGATAATTTTAAAATATAAGATATCGTACAAGATTATTTATTTATTTATTGAAAACATTTCTACAGGAAGTTATTATACGAAATATTATTAAATAAAACAATTGTACAATAATGTTTTTTGCAGAGAAAATGTATTTATATCATAAATATAAAGTGTATAATTGTTACACTTTATGTTATAATAAATAAAATAGGCATTTGTACCACCAGTGCAACGCGTTGTGTGCGAAATAAGTATACCGCGCGGGTAGCACATTATAATTTTTCAACGATCCATATTTTAATCTCCAAAAGTTTGGAATACTTACAAATAATATATCTACTGTTGTTGAAATTTATTTTAGAGCTCTTTTAAATCAAATCATTAAAAAATTTGATTTGTTTTTGTATTAATTTAGTCATATACAATCTCGTATACAATTTATATAAGGGTGTTTTCACATGATTCAAGTTATTTTTTTTTAATTTAATTCATCCCAAGATATGGAATAATATTCCTCACAGTTTAGTGCATGTGTACAGAATTTACAATTTTCTAGTTCAAATTATTGTAAGTATTATGACATCTTTTGTATTTATAGTAGAAAAATGTTTTTGCAAGTTACTACAAATTGTATATAATTAAATATTTATCTAAATTCCTCTATTCGCTGTATTACGTTCTAAGAATAATTGAAAAGGCCACATAAATCATGAATTGTAACCACGACTAGAATTATTGGGTTCAATAAGTAAATTTTAAAGTTTGAATTCGGCCTGGGGTGATTATCAATTTTAATATTTAATAATATAAAGCAGTTTTTAGAACAAAAATTTCTTTGTGACTCGTTTTCCGATAGACAAAGATACCTTTAGTGTATTTTAAAATAAAATGCGGCCTTTTAATAGGGTTACTTACAAACTGGTAAATCTCTAGGTAAAATTTAGTTTAGAAAATACTTTTTAATATTTACTATACCCTAAAACGTACCTTTACGTAATTGATTTCAATAAGCAAAATGGAATATTATAATATTACGCGAGAAACTGATCAGTAACACTCAATTAATTACTAAAAAACAACGAACATGTGTCTCACTACACTATGGCGTTCATTTCAAACCGAAAAATTTTAAATATTATAATAAATACTTTACTTTAATGAAAGAAATAAAACCTATTAACCTAACCTAACCTCACTTCGATTACGAATCAAAAATATTGTAGTAAATAGAAATATCATCTACTACCCTTCTTATAAAAGCAACTGAAGGGAATTTACTACCTTCTTCTACCCTTTTACCGTAACTTTTGACAAAAAAACAATAGACCATTCCAGAACACGTGACTTTGACACTTTTTTGACAAGATCCGTCATTTTCTCTGGGTGGCACACAGTCATATATTGCTTATAAAAGTATTGCTTATAAAAGCACCCAAGCTTATAAACAATATGAAGCTGGGTCTATTCAAGAAATTGCAAAAAGTGCAAAACTCTGTATAAACAAATGGAATTAATGAGTTTGTATGCCACCCAGCCGAGCGTCAATGACGTCATTCTGGAATGGTCAATACATACATCGATATATCACAAATATTTGTCAAAACCACAGAATTTTATACATAACTCCTTGGTGAAAACATCGAATCAATCCGATTTATCGTATGAAAAAATATCGAATAAATTCGATACATCGATTCCTTAATTCAGATTGTGCCAGTTTTAAAAATGGCTAATTGTGATCAGTATATTTTTTTTATAAAGTATTTGTTGAAGCAAAGCTGATATTGTGCAGTTTCCAAGTTTCGGTGTGATGTAAGATGTACAGTTTTTATTAAAACATAGTATCTTATTAAACAAAACACTACATTATAAAGTGTAATAAATGAGCGATAAAAAAATTGACCAGAAGTAGCTTTTGTAAATAATTACCCAGATAAATTTCAGTTAAACACTCTATTTAACTGCAAATTATGGCTAAATTGGATTTCCTACATATATATATATATTTACATGTTTTGTTATATGATTTTTAGTTTTCATCACTTACTAGGTAGATAACAATCAATTTTTTAAATAAAATCACTGGGTTAATTTAAAAATCCTACATAAAAATGATCAGTTTTTGTTACCGACAAGACACAACTTGCAGAATAATATACGGCTATATTTCTACAATGAATTGTTTAACAGTAAAGATGTAGGGGAAAATATAAATAAAAACCACACGGTTTCATGCACAACTTAAAATTTTATAATATTAAACTTACCCTTTGATTAAAACTTATTCCAACACCTTTTATATTCAACACAAATAGTTCATTACCACTTTTCACGAAATATAAAAACCTAACCTTACTTTTTCAAACATTCGTAGACACTAGACAACTAAATTCATACTACAGTAAATAATTAAATGTCATTCTTAATTATCGACAGGGTTGCCAATTGTAATAATAAAATTGATTTAAAATAAATCTACTACACCACGATAACTGTGGGTTAATCATTTTATAAGTAGTAAATGAAAAAGTATACGTTGGATTTATTTTTAAATACGATTTAGTTCTTCGGCTTAATTTCGTTTTTATTTTTTATAACATAAAACACACTTCGACCATAACATACAACGTTCTGTCAAAAAGTCCTGCTGTTCAAAATTACGACAACATTAGGGTAGTTTAAAAGGTAGTTTACTGTAACTTTAGTTTGAATTTAATCTTGATTATCTTTATTCAGGATTGTACTTTGTTAAAGTTTGCCTTAGTTCAAGTTTAGAGAATCTTGTGGTTATGTAAGAATAAACAGAAATAAAACAAAAGCAGTCGAGACAAGAATTATATTGGATAAAATTTTTACATATATACAACTATAGCTTAACGTAATAATAATGTACAAGTATAATTGCACTAAACATTTTTAAAATCTCCATATGTTATATAATTATATAATTTCATACATGTTAACCTTGCATTCTGAAACATTCGAGAGGTTTTATTGACATTTAAAAGCTTTTTAGAATCAAAAGATACGCAAGATGGATAATGTTTATTTTTATTATACATAACTAATTGGAAATTCGAACTATGTAAACGTTAGAAAAAACAAAAATAAAAGAATTATTTGAAGTAAAACATTATATAATAACGGTAAAATAACTGTACTTTATCGATTTCTGTGAGATGTTCAATTTTACAGAAATTATATTATTTACAATAACGTATGATGCTGGATTCTGTCAAAATAGAATGTAATTAAAAATTACGTACAGTATTGTAGAACGATTTACTAAATGTCTACAAGTTGTCCATTAGTGGTCACATGACAGTTACTGTATCAAAACAAATGTATTATTATTAATGGTTAAAATGTCTACATAAATTGAGCTTATTAGCTGTTATTTTGTGGTTATTCTAGGTATATAAATTATATCTATAGATTCCAAATGTGCTTATTTTATTCAATGTTAGTTTAGAAAACGTTTTTTATCAGTTCTTGTGTTAAAAATGTAAATATGATTATTATAGAGTACTATAGTCTATATAGAAAGAACAAGGAGTAATAAATCATTCATTTAAGTAGATTTCATAAACGTACCAAAATATATTTTAAGAGGGTATACCGTGTTGATGCAAGTGTTGATGATATTGTGGAATTAACGGCTGCTATGTTGTGTGTTGCTAAATCAACAATTTATAGATTACTAAAAGAAAGCAAAAATGGAACTCTTCAACCCCCTAAAACTCCTTCAGGCCGAAAACCAATTGAGATCGATGAGTCATTAAAACAAAGACTAAGGCGTAAAGTCCATGGATTTTACTTACGAAAGGAAATTCCAACACTTGACAAAATTATGACATCAGTGCAAGAAGATACGGACTATACAAAATTCTCCTGAATGGCATTATGCAAACTTTTGAAATATGTGGGTTTCAGATATACAAAACATAATAGAAAATCTCTCTTGATAGATAAACCGGAAATAGTTTTTTGGAGAAGAGACTATTTAAGAAGCATTCGACATGTCAGAGAACAAAATTTGAAAATCTTCTACTTAGACGAAACATGGATAAATGCTGGATATACAGTTTCCAAATCTTGGCAAGATGAAAACATTAAAAGCGGAAGGCAAGCATTCGTGGAAGGTTTGTCGTTAGGTTTGCAGCCACCATCTGGAAAAGGAAAAAGACTTATCATTGTCCATGTTGGAAGTTCTGAAGGTTTTGTTGATGGTGGATTATTAACTTTTATTTCAAAACGCACGGGGGACTATCACGAAGATATGAATGGGGATGTCTTCGAGGAATGGTTAGTTCAAATGTTGGATCTGATTCCAAAAGGGGCTGTTATTGTTATGGACAACGCAAGTTACCATTCACGTTTACGAGAAGCATTGCCCACAAGTCGTTGGCGTAAAGTAGAGCTTTTGGAGTGGCTTATTTCGAAAAATATTAAGTTTCCAAAAGATCCACTAAGGAAAGAACTTTACAGAATTGCAAAAATGAACAAGAATAAATACAAAACCTACATTGTAGAAGAAATGGCTTCTTCTCGTGGTATATCAGTTCTTCGACTTCCCCCTTATCGTTGTGAACTTAATCCCATAGAATTAATATGGGCTCAGGTAAAGGGGGAAGTTGGAAAAAAAATACTACTTTTAAAATAAACGATGTTGTGAAATTGTTTGAGAGTGCTGTAAGTCATGTTAGTAAGGAAAGAGGCAAATATGTGGAAAATTGACAATATTTGTGATAATTTAATCGACCCTATTATTATTAATGTCAACAACGATTCTCTCTCTTCGAGTCGGATATAGAATAAAATGTAAGTAATAAATATATTCCAATAATTATTTCTTTTTATTTTTTATTATATTATAATTTAAAACGTATTTTTTTCCAAAATACACACCACTGCATTGCGTTATTGCTTATCTGCTAATCCTTTAACAATGAAGAAAACCCTAAACTTTGCTACAACTGAAACAAATACGGGGTCGATCTATCATGGTTTTTAGATTTACGGAAGAAATATAATTTAAAGTAAGAGATTTATCAAAAATTTCATGGTGCTCTCTGTAAAGGTTTTGCATACTTAATTAGGGTTTATTACTCCTGGTACTTTTTGTACAGACTATAGAAAGGCTCTTGCTATTTATTACCTTATCTAACTTTTTGTGCAGTCTAATATAACTGTACAAATTTTAAGCTGCTAAAACAATTTGGTGAACACAGTTTGTTTTTTCTTCATGAAGAAATTTTGTTCATTGTTTGAATACAATTTTATGCAAAACTAACAAACTAACAATTGATGCAGGTTAAAAGACATAAATTTGTTTTGATACAGTAATAACTGTCATGTGACGTCAGCACTAATGCCACGTATTGGAAATTTTTGTTAAGTATATAAAGTAGATTTGAGTTTGGTTAAAAGATGTTGATTGTAATATGAATTCTGTTACGTATACTGAACAATAAATATCAAATAGTCGGATGTAAATTACACCATACTTAAGTTGTTTCTGGTATGATTCAATATGCCTTTAAATATATATACTTTACATTTCAATTTTTATTTAAAATAAATAAAAATTAAAGTAGGTGATACAGAGTGATGAAAAAACAGTAAAAACTTTAAAAAAAATTTCTTCTATCATGTAATGCAGTGTTTTTCAATATTTTTTACCACTTTATAATAAAGTAAAACAGAAAATTTTATATTACGTTGTTATCAAGGCTGGAAATCTCACAATTTTACGGAAATATCTTATGAAGGAAATTTTTTACTAAGCAACTATGAGTTTTATTATGAATGTCTTTTATCCATAACCGTTTTGTACAAATCCAAGAAAAAAATATATTACTGCAGTTATAATAGGTAATGGGGGTTGAAATATTTTATCGAATGTCAAATTTTATCCCTTGGAAACGTGGTAATTTTAAAACCAATTTATGTATACGATAGTTCATAAATTTTTCTCTGTTTCTCTAAGAAAATCTGCATCAAAGTTTTTGAAAACGATAGCCTGGGGTGAAAAAATTAAAAAATAGTCCAAAATGACATTTTAAAATTGAAAAATATTTCTGTACCTACCAGTATGGGGTAGTAAAAATCATTTTAAAAATTTGAAAATATTCGCGTACAATGTCCTTGCAAGTATCTAGGAAATTTGCTACTTGGAGTTTGAGAACTTTTAAAACTAACAAAATGGCGGAGGTTTCATTAAAAATCTACCCTTTTGGTTTAAGGCCTATTTTCACACTATGTAATGGTGGCATTGAAACAAATTTTAATAATAATTGTAGATAATAATATGTACTTTTATGATATAAGTTTCGCACAATTTTTTATTCCCTATTTGACCCACTTTGGCATGGAATTTGGAAAAAACCCTTTCTTACTGCACACCTACACCATGAAGGTTATCTTCTTCGCGTGTCATACTCTATATAAATGTTTTTATACTATCATAGTTCAAAAACTAAATTCTGAAGAAGACAATAGGTAAATAGAGCTACTAAATTCTTCCAAAGATGAGTAATTATAATTGGATGAACTAAGCATGAGCAAGGAATTCTTCTGTTGCCTCTAACTCCTTAAATAACTCGAACCACAGTTTGAAAAACACTGATATAATATAAATAGTTGTTATAATTTTTTACTTTTAATCACTCTGTATATAAGTAGTAGGAAACATTCAAACTTATTTTAATTTTAAATGGCAAACCAAAATTCATATTTCCTTCGAAAAATATGAAATTAAAAAAGTCAAAAGATATAAAGACAATAATTTTCCTAAAATTTTTTGTACTAACCCTTACTATGTGAAAGTCCATCATATTAAGAACGGCAAACAACTAAACGGTTGAATGAAACTTTTTGTGTAATTAATATTCATAAGTAAATCGTTTCTAAGAGCAATTGTTATATGTAATTTATAATAAAAAGTTTATAATAAGCAAATATATCCATCCAATCCTTTTTAACAAAAATTAACGGCCACAGAATAAATATTGTACGTAACAGGATCCAAAAGTGATTTTACTGCTATTACTCATCCCGTAAAATATCATTTTCGGAACTAGTTACGTAATAGTTATTTACGTGTCGTAGGTACTATATTTTTTTTCATACTGCCTTTGGTTTTAAACGCAATAAAATATGAAACTGAAATGACATATTTGATAATCACATGACATAGACTGCTGTGAAAAAATTATGTTACTTGATTTATTCTTAACATCGTTGATTTGCTTTATAAATAAAAAATAAACAGCGGTTACCAAGTAACAATGTAAATAAATGCAGACATATTGAATTTTTCTGCACACACGAAATATCTGCGGAAAAAATGGATCTGAAATTAGATGAAATTGCTGAGAAAACTGTGGAAGCCATAGGGAAAATCATTCCAGTTAAGTCTGCGAAAAGATATGAAAAAGAATATGCGCTGTTTTGTAACTGGCGTGAACAACACAATTTGAAAAGTAGTGCTGATGAAAATGTGATGTTGGCTTACTTTTTGGATGTGGTAAGAACAGTTTTTTTAAAGAATATTCTTTTCAACAGTTTAAATTTTCAGTCAAAAACATTCAACCCTTCTTCATTATGGTCCAAATACTCGATGGTAAAATCAATGATTATGGTTAATGAGAATTTCAACATACTATCAAGGTTTCTAAAGTTGATAGCTTTTTTGAAAAAACAAAATGTAAACCATCAGCCAAACCAGTCGAAGGTGCTGACAAAGGAACAAATTGAAAACTTCATGAAATTCATTTGAGTACACTTTTAAAACAATTGCTTTACACTTTGACAAGTTCTATAACAAAGATATTTTTCTGAGGGCATCCGTTACAGAGAGATTGAACTTTGTTTAAGATCAAGTCATCAGTAGAAACTGAAACTTCTAGGTTACCATTGTTTTAGATTAAGTTTGCAATATTTTATAGATGTATAGATGTACCGAAACGATTGGACATTTAATGGACGTCCCATGGATGCCCTTAATGGTACCTTCCTGGGATGTTCAAATATAAACATCCCTTGGACGTCCAAAATAAGTCCAGGGACGTTTGATCCTTAAAATGACGAATAATGGACGTCCTAGGGATGTCGTGTGCTATCTGGGAGACAAGGAAAACGTCTGTCTCAAAGAGCTGGTATACATACTGTTGGCGGAGCACCTAAGAAAATAGCTGAGTTCTTAAAACTAGACCAACTAGAAAAGTATACAGGTCATTGCTTGAGGAGGGCATCCACAACGTTGTTGGCCAATGCTGGAGCTGACTTTAAAGTTCTAAAACAGCACGGTGGATGGAAGAGTTCTTCAGTTGCGGAAAAGTATATAGAAGAATCGATTGAAGGCAAAAACAAGATTGCAAGAATGATCCAAAGGGGGGAAACTTTTGTTGAAGTGCCACACGTCTTCCGCGATTACAGAAAACACTGTAAACCCATCAACAACTTCATTAATACATATTGCTGGCAACTGCAGTTGTACAACTAATGTCAATCTTCAAAAACTAGAATAAAAGAGTACTTTAACAAGTACAAGTGTACAGTATGAAAAAAATTACTATTTTAAAATGCAATTACAGCTGTCTTGCTAAAATTAGCATCGTCATATTGACATATGTAGTTTCTTTCAAACGTTTATTTGTTTGACAGACATTTGACAAGTTACCCTGGGTTTATACAGCGAATAAGATTAAATAAGGAATAAGATAAGAAAATAGAACATACGTAATTCAATGAAATAAAATAAGAAATAAGGAATTAAATAAGAATGGACTTATTTTTCATTCTTATATTATTTTAGTTCGGAAATTGAAGTACGCATGTGCAGGCTGCAGACAAAAATGACATTCCTAACCTTCAATATTTTTTACTAAAAATAATTTACTAAACAAATATAAAAGAGTTCTCTATGAAATGTGAAACGACCATACATGAAAATTGAAAATTATGTTAAAAATTTGGCTCACAAAGTACAATAAACATGAAGTTGTCAGTAGACATGAACGTCAAAAAAAACCGTGATTTCATTGGTTGATTCTTATTTCTTAATCGACTGTATAAACGGATCAATTTTTGTTTTATTCCTTATGCTATTTCTCATTTTATCTTATTTGCTCTAAAACCCACAGTTAGTAAATTTCGAAACACTTTGAGTAGTTTACAACTTTCTATCAATTTTTATCTAACCACTTTCATACCCTGTGGAAAAATTGCATATTTAGGAAAACTCAAACAACTTGTACCGTGGTGTAAGCACTAAAAGTAACCTTCTTATCGTTTTTCTTTCTGCTGTTATCATCTTTGTTGATCTTAATAACACTTTTCAAATTATTGTCTTTATTCACGGTGATATTTTTGTCGCTGATGCTCCATTTTCCGTCCACTTCATCGGAGAAATCCCTCAATTTAGGACTCAATCCGAACAGTCTGTTGTTGATATTCTGCACTGAATTGTCTCCTCTTAAGTAATTAGATAACAACATATTCGGACTGTGCGCCGAGAAATGAGCGTCCCCTCTTTCAATCAAATTCGATTTGAAAGATGGAGGGTAATCTTGAGTGGTATCGATGTATCGGTAAGCCATCGGAATAAAATTTCTAGTTTCTGATTTACTCCTCGGTTTCTTCAACAATCTGGGCATGGAATTTGACCAACTGTCAAACACTCCATTCCTACTAGAAGCATTGTCTAATTTCTTAGATTCGTATCTGATAACTTGCTTTTCTTTAGGTCTTAGAATTGAGGTTAAATTAGGCTTTCCTAATATATTGAAATTCTGCAGTTTCTTCGGATGTGGTTCGTTGAGTGAACTCTTGATGATCAAACGATTTTTGTCCAAATTTTTTACTGGATCGAAACTTACACTTACTCGTACAAATTGTCCGCTGTAAACGTCCTGTTTTTCTTGAGGAGGTTGAGGAGCCCTGCCTTTCCTTCGCCGCTGCGGTCGTTTTGGTGGTTCCAACAAATCTTCGGCACTGTTCCAAACTTTCTTCAATTTACTTTCATCTTTGACTAGATTCGATTTACTGTCGTCCAAATGTAAGATGTTTTCTATCGAATTTGACTTCGTTACTATCTTAGCTTTTGGCCCTAATTTCGAGTTAATTGTGTTGTATTTAATATCGTTAATTAGCTGACTTTCTACTCTTTGTCTCGAATTCACGTCTTTGCACTTGGTTTTGGAAACTTGGTCGATTATATCAGCGGAAGAGGTAAAATTGATGATACTGTTTGGACCTTCTTGTTTCAGTGTTCCGTTTCCAGCTTCTCTGGTGATTTCAATGTGCGTAACTCCATTTTGATCAGTTCTTTGAAGCAAATTAAATCGAGTAGCCAAGTTGGTTCCGTAAACTTTCTGATTGGCTACGGCTTTTAAAGTTGTAAAGTTCGTGTAGAAGTTCTTTAGGTGTGCCACGTTTTCGAAGGCAAATACTAAGGCTTCGTTTTTGATAACGAAAATCAGTATGTTCGCGTAATTGACATCGGTGTAACACACACAATCGACTAGATTGAAACTTTCTTTTTCTAATAGTTCTTGCTTAAAAGTTATCGGTTTTTTTTCCTCCGGTAGGGATGGCTTAACGTCCGTAGTTTCTATATCGGAATCGCTGCTAGAAGAACCGTTAGCGGAATCAGTCTCAGTATTGGTTTTTTTTTCGCTCTCCGTTAATTTTTCTATGGTAAAACTATCATTATCGCTAGATACAATCGATAAACTGTCTATGTCCGATTCGAATCCTTCATCTGGGGATGTTGAATTTATTTTCCTATCCGGTTTGGACAGAAGGATTAAATTCAAGTGGCAATTATTGAGCTGTAAGTCGTATTCCAGTAGAGGGGGTGATTTCTTTTGGGCTTTCTCTACCAGAGAGGACAGGGAAGTTGTAGAGACTTCTCGTAGAAGTAGAACTGGCATGTTTCGATAGCATTATCTGAAACAAAAAAAGATTTGGTTAGGGTAATTCTACAATAAACTACAAGTAGTCTAGTATTTTTCACAGTAAATAAACTACCCGACTTAATCTCATTGTGTAGAAAGTCATCAGGTAAAAGATGCAAATGTGGTACAGGGTAGAACATTGCATAATATAGGAGATATACAAGTAATTTATTTAAATGTTACAAATATATTCTATATTTAGTTCAGTGTCGCTATCGCTATCCTCATCTAAATAAATTATAATTTTACAGAAAGGTACGAGTTTTTAACATTTATAACATGACTAACAAATTAAGAATAATAAAAAAACTCTTCGTTTTACCAAAACTTCCAATATTTATTTAAAAAATTGCTTTCTTAACTTTAATGACAGCCGTTTCGCTAGACTTAGCATCGTCAGATTGACATATTGAAGTTACATTTTGTTTATTTGTAGCTAGGTACCTGATATTTATTAGGTAGTTATAAGGCTAGACCAAGTATGGAAGTAATAAGACATAACAATATTAAAGCCTAGATGTTATGAGCCCTAAGGGATTATCCTGGATGTACTTCCCTCTAAGATCAGTATAACTGTGCAATGATATTATAGAAAAACCAGGAAAAAACTATATCATGCTGATCTTTATAATAACTTAATATATTTGTGTTACAATTACGTCTTATCTATGTATAAAATGAAGACTCAATCAAAGCAAACACTTTAAAAGTGGAGAACTTCCCAGATTTATTTGTTCATTAACAACTTTAAATTGTGGATCTGCTAGATGTCTTTTTATTTCAAGTTCTTCAAGGAAATCTAAATTTTGTTTTTTATTACAAGTGTGTAGTATTTGGATGTCATTGATGTGTAAGAGTGAGGTTGGATGTTCAAGTAGGTGTTTTGCATAATTTGACTTATCTGGTTGTTTTGATCTATATTATGCTCTTAAATGTTCGTTAAATCTTACTTCAAAATTTCTTTGTGTTTGACCTATATATACAGCATTACACTTTGGACAATTAATTTTGTAAACACCAGATTTTTTTTAATTTAGGTAATTTTGTTTTCACATTTAACAATTTTATTCCAATACTATTTTGTGTTTTAAATGATATTAATGCTGATGTTGTCGAAGATATTATTTTTGAAATTTTATTAGAAATACTTCCACAATATGTAATATTTTTATAACTTTTAATTTCTTTAGTTTGTTTAGGAAATATTAGGTTTAGTGACACTTTCTATTCTTTCTTATTAATTAATGTATTTATCAAATGAATTGGGTAGCCATTAGATGTAGCTATATGTTTTATGATATCAATTTCTTTATCAAAGTTAATTTTGTTCATTGGAATTGAAAATGTCCTATGTATCATAGAATTATAAGCTGCTAATTTATGTGTTATAGGATGATTTGAATTATACGGTATGGTTACATCTGTTTGTGTTGGTTTTCTGTATATTGAATAATTTAGTAAATTATTAACTTCATTTTATACATAGATAAGACGTAATTGTAACACAAATATATTAAGTTATTGTAAAGATCAGCATGATATAGTTTTTTCCTGGTTTTTCTATATCATTGCACAGTTATACTGATCTTAGAGGGAAGTACATCCAGGATAATCCCTTAGGGCTCATAACATCTAAGCTTTAATATTGTTATGTCTTATTACTTCCATACTTGGTCTAGCCTTATAACTACCTAATAAACATCAGGTACCTAGCTACAAATAAACAAAATGTAACTTCAATATGTCAATCTGACGATGCTAAGTCTAGCGAAACGGCTGTCATTAAAGTTAAAAAAGCAATTTTTTAAATAAATATTTGAAGTTTTGGTAAAACGAAGAGTTTTTTATTATTCTTAATAAGATGGACTTCCAAAAAGTAAGAATTAGTACAATAAATTTAATGACTAACAAAGTCTAGATGTTATTAACCCTAAGGGATTATCCTGGATGTATTTCCCTCTAAGATCAGTATAACTGTGCAATTATATAAAAAAACAAGGAAAAAACTATATCATTCTGATCTTAATATATTGTAACGGGTGATACGTCGAAGCCCTGATCGACAGAAAAAGATACAACATGCTGGTGGATACTGGAGCTACAAAAACTGTGGTACGGCGGACAGTTGTCGTGGCTGGGAAGATGTCGCCCACCAGTTGGAGACTGCGCACCGCTACTGGGGAACCTGCCAAAGTCTACGGAGAGGTTAACGTGTCTCTACAGTTTGGTTCAACTTGTCTTTCTCATTCGATATTGGTGGCTGATATCGATGAAGATGCTATCCTGGGTGTGGACGTAATGCACAACTATTGTTTCCGCTTGGATTTGGGACGACGGCTACTTCATACGGAAAAGGAAGAATTGCTTCTACATCGAAAACATGAAGCTATCGCCCCGTTGAAACTATCTGACGACATCGATCTTCCACCAACGCGTGCGAATGTGTTGTAACGGCACGACTAGAGGAAGTAGAGCCGGATGGAACCCCAGCTATGGTAGAACCCAAGAACCATGATCAGATATTGGGAAGAGGACTTCTGGTCGGAAAAGCTCTTGTTAGATCAGCCAAGAGGAGCAGATGAAGAAACAAGAAGAACTGGTCCATCAAATGCGTGAAGAGTTGTCACAACAAATATCCACCTTAAGAAATGAGCAATCCCAGCAAGTAGCCGAACTACGCAATGAAGATACCAAAATGAATGCGATGATTCAACAACTTCAGAAAGAAATAGAGGTCCTTCGGCAAGATAGCTACGTCCACCGTGGCGAGGGAGATGCGGAAAGAATGGAAACCTTCAGCGTGGATGTCGAACGACGGGGAAGCGGAGACACTACACAGATGCGGCCAACAATGAAACCTCCTATCTTCGATGGAACAACTTCGTGGTCCAACTACGTCAAGCAATTCGACGCGGCGGCCAGGGCGAACGGATGGTCATCCAAGGAAAAGGCAATATCTCTAACCATAGCGTTGCGAGGCGATGCTTTGAATGTCTTGCATTCCCTTAAGTCCGACGAAGCTGACAACTTCGAGCTACTAGTACATCGCCTGGAGATGAGGTATGGTAAGACCCACCTACAACCCGTGTACCGAACACAGCTGAAGAATCGTAAACAGAAGAGTGGAGAATCTATCCAGGAGTTCGAGGCAGAGGTAGCTAGAATGGTTCGATTTGCTTATCCGACAGCAGCAGAAGAGTTCCTGGAGTGTCTAGCAGTCCAAACTTTTACCGATGGCCTTAGGGACCCGGAGTTACAAAGAGCTGTGCGGTTGGCCCGACCAAAAGACCTTGTCGACGCGTTAACCGTTGCACTTGAATTCGAAGCGGCAACGAAAGCATCACGGAGAGTTGCACGAATAAGGGAGATGACTGCTGATGGCAACAACGTGATAGCACCCGCCAGCGACGTCGATGGATTAGTGGAAAGGCTAATGAAATTATTACAAACAAGGAGACGGCGACCTATACGATGTTGGAATTGTGGAGAACTAGGGCACGTGAAAAACTCATGTCCACGCAAGGAGACGTCTTCTGCTACTGTCTCCCAACAGCAGGAAAACTAAAAAGGGTCGACTCCTGGAGGGCGACATCGACCCCAAACCATTGCAAAGCCCCTCCTACGGTCAAGGTAGTAATATTAAAACACCAGGCAAGCAGCTACATCAAAATACATGCATTCCTCTCGCATCTGTCACAATAATCTGTCACACATCTGTCACCCGTTACAATAATGTCTTATCTATGTATAAAATGAAGACTCAATCAAACAGTTTAATAATGGAGAACTTCCAAAATTTATTTGTTCATTAACTACTTTACTCTGTTGATCTGCTAGATGTCTTTTAATTTAAAGTTCTTCTATAAAATCTAAATTTTGTTTTTTATCACAAATGTGTGGTATATGAATGTCATTGGATGTTCAAGTAGGTGTTTTGCATAGTTCGACTTATCTGGTTGTTGTAATCTAAATGCTCTTAAGTGCTCATTAAATCTTACTTCAAAATTTCTTTGTGTTTGACCTGTATATACAGCATTACACTTTGGACAATTAATTTTGTAAACACAAGATATTTTAAATTTGGGTAATTTTGTTTTTACATTTAACAATTTTGTACCAAGATTATTTTGTGTTTTAAATGATATTAATGCTGATGTTGCCGAAGATATTATTTTTGAAATTGCATTGGAAATATTTCCACAATATGTAATATTTTTATAACTTTTAATTTCTTTAGTTTGTTTAGAAAATATTAGTTGTAGTGACACTTTCTGTTCTTTCCTATTAATTAATTTATTTATTAAATGTATCGGATAGCCATTAGATGTAGCTATTTGTTTTATGAGCTCAATTTGTTTATTAAAATTATTTTTGTTCATTGGAATTGAAAATTCTCTATGTATAATGGAATTATAAGCTGCTAATTTATGTGATAGAATAGAGGATGATTTGAATTTTATGGTATGGTTACATCTGTTTGTGTTTCGAAAACTACTTCAAATATAACTGCGAAAATCCACAAGAAATATACTGGAATAAATAGGTCTCCAATTCTGAGACCAGGAATTTAAAAATTTGTCAAAATCAACGCGTTTTAACCGAACATCCACATGTTACTTCCTACCCTTTATTCTAGTCAGTTAAATACCATAAATTCCACCTGTAGCACTTCCTAAATTGAATCTATCGACCGTAACCAATTAAAATCAGTAACCCCTTTTAACATAATCCTGTTTCCAGGAAACACACTTGACGCTTGTAGATTTTTTCACCCATTCCTGCGGATTTTTAGTAAAACGAACAACTGGAATGTTTTTATAGTCGCACCCTATTTCCTCGTGCGATGCTTCAGACCGAAACGATTCAATGATTCATCGTAAAAACCAAATAAAAATAATAATTTCTAATCTAGCTAAAGGCACAAAGGTTTTTAAGGATATATACAAGATTTAAGGTATTGTTTGTTAAGTACCCGCCAATGGAAAATATCAGATGACAAGGTATCACCGTATATTTATATAACGTATCAGAAGAACTTTAGACGCGACTTGTGAACACCGTTACTTGTTTTCTTACAGAAAATGTGACATATATACTAAGAGAATACGTCAGATTTCTTCATGAGATGCTTTCATGTTTACTGACAAAATAAATATGACACAAACATCTTCTGTAGACGAAGAAATAGGGAAATAAAAAGTAGAAAAGAGGCACGATTTAATAAAATTATCGAAGGAAAGCTTTTTTATATTTACTAGCTTTCAGCTTACAAGGTCATTTATCAGATTCACCATTTCTCTATTAGAAAAACATATTTTTGTATCTGTTGATAGCTGGTTATTCAATTTGTATAATTAAGGCTTTCACTCTTTGGCAACCACGCATTTCCTGAGCGTATTATTTGGGTTTTTGTTTACTACAACAATAATTGCCTTGACTCTTAAAAATATTAAAAGGTTTGGATTGGCTGAAAATTTTCTAGAATTAATTAAAAGTTACTTACAAAATAGATACTTTGTTGTGAAACATGACAAAAATACATCTGGAAAAGATGAAGCTAATTCAGGAGTACCTCAAGGATCCAATTTGGGGCCTCTACTGTTTTTAATGTTTATTAATGATCTGGTAAATAGTCTAAATACTGATATCAATAATATTTCTGATTGAAGTATAGCTAATAAACTATATTTTAATATAAATGTAATATTATATGATAGATGGAGATATACTAGAAAGAAAACAAGAAGGTAAAGATTTGGGTGTTTTTTATAACAACACATTTTCTTTCCACAATCATATAAAAAGTACTAAAAACCATGCATTGGGATGCATTGTGCAAATTTTAAGAACATAGATACAAAGAAAGTTCTATATTACAGTTTGGAGAGATCAAAACTTGAATTTGGTTTTAAATTACAATGACAGCTGTTTCGCTAGAATTAGCATCCTCAGATTAACATTTTGTAGTGATGAGCAAATGCAATACCAAGACCGGGTTATTCTTGCTTTTGGTCTTGGTCTTGCATACAAGGTCTTGGTCTTGGTCTTGCAGTCAAATAAGCAATCTTGGTCTTGGTCTTTTTCTTGCAGGGTCCAGTCTTGGTCTTGGTCTTGGTCTTGCCCCAAGACCTTTGCACTTTTTTTTAGATTTACTAGGGTCCGTTTTTACAAAAAAAAAAGAAAAATAGTTTTTAAAATCACTACATGTAAAGAAAGATTAAATGAAAGGGATAGTATTTTTCATTATAAAAATTTTTATTGATACATGTCAAGTTTACTTCGACAAAAAAAAGCCTCGTGTAATTATAAGTGACAATTTAATTCACGTATAAAAAATCCCATAAGCCGCATGATTTTGTCATTATGACAGTGAAAAAAGTTTGCCCTAACTTTTCCAGCGACAATAACGAACCTAACTTTTGAAATTTCCTGGATGGTAGTACGAATGGAACCAATGATTTCTCTATGATGTTCTTCATCTAACTGAAGGTACGGTTTTAATGACGATGGGTTACTATGTCCCGTAATTTTCACAAGTTTTTGTTCACCTATACCACTTCTGGACAATTCAGTTACAGCGGCAGCTCAATTAGAATGGTTCGTAATTTTCACCCGCTTGATGTTAAGTCCAATATTTTTTGCCCACAATTTATTGATTTAGATATTCATTAAATTGTCTTACCGAATTACACTCTAGCTCTTTTTTTTGTCGAAGTAAACTCAAACAACTGCTAGTAGCACATTTTCCGAATAGTTTGAAATGTTTTTATCATTGCACCATGTGAGAAATCTTTCGTAAGCATGATTATAAACTCTACTTGACTTAGTTGGAATTAAATCATTCGTAGCTGCCTTAGCAATGTCAACAACGTCGGGCGGTGTACAGTTGGGTTCTGAATCCCACATAATATAATCTAAAAGAAAATTTCAGTACACCTTACTACAACAAACAAAATTTTGTTCTACTTACCAAAAATGCACAGTCCAATTGTTGCTTTAAATCACTTACAATATTTCTGACATTGTAAAATATTATTGAACTGTCAAATTTGTTTTTGACTTGGCAATCACAAAACCAGTAACCACGGAAATGTAGTGCGCAGTTTTATAATGAACTAGTTTAGTAGGATCATATTAATCAAAATGATAGCAATATATATTTAGGATAAGATACCTACTTACTTATATTGGTATTCATTTTGCAAGTCATTTTTCTCATTTCGTAAAATTTAGCAATAAATAATTAGTAAGTTTTAAACGTAGCGCCAACTAATAACCAATAATGAAGTGTGTTTAAAAGTCAACGTTGTCACATTTTAGCTACGTTCGTTTCAAGTAGGTATTCTCAAAAAACTGGCGGCACAAAACACCGTGTTCTGTGACTAACTGATTGTACCAGTTGACAAGATATATGACAGGATAGAATAGACGTTGATAGAATAGAACAGCCAATAGAAAAAGGGCGTGGTTCTAGTGAATATGCCAAAACCGTATTCTTGAAATTCGTTCTCTCACTGTACGGATAGAAGGGTTGCTCCCCGAGTGTTAGGGATTTTTATTTTCGAACCAAAAATAGTATAGAAGTAATTTCTTTCATAAACCAAACACAACCAAACAACAAATTAAACTAACAAAAATGACAGAATATTTTGTTTAGTGTTTTACTCCTTATTTGATAAAGTGTCAATCAGAGAACAAAAATATCGATATGTTTATCTCTTTTTAATGACAACAAATAAGAGAGATAGATAAGTTTCTCGGTTAATATTAAAGCATATCGACAACATCGCAAATTTTCTACCAATCTTATTGAAACACGTCACTTATGACGTATGTAACCATTAAATTTAAATTTCAAAAGCCGATTATGGCTAGAGGATTAATTTTATAAAAAATTTATTTGTACAGTTGAACCACTAAAAACCTATTTTATAAGATGCAAATATAAAAAAAAATCACTAAACTAGTCCATTATTATTATTCTCTGAATTTATCAACTTCGTTGCGATCGTTTTGAATTTTTATTTAAATATTAATTAGTTCTATAGTCTGGATGCCGTTTGCGGAAAAAATAGCATGTTTAATTCGGAGCAAAAGCACTTTTTGTGGCTCGTCTGAAATTGTCGGCCTCACTAACGTTCGGCCATCAAACATTCAGACTCGCCACAAGAAGTTATACTTTTACTCCTAATAAAACAATATACTATTAACGTATTTTGTGCGTTCTATTTCGAATGTATTTTATATATTTGACGTAAGTTTTTCTTTTAGTTCATAGTTTAATAAATCTTCTTCAATCAACGAATTGTTAAAATTAACATATTTCGCAAACTATAGATTGGCATATTACCTTGCAAAACGAAACAAAACTTGTACACTAAAAATAAACAATTATGTTCGTTACCCAGAAAATTTTTAAAATCCTTCCGGCGATATTTAACAACTTTTAAGATTGCGAAAGAACAAAAAACAAACATCTAATAGTCAAAGTACTTATCATTAGTTATGGTTGACCTTTTCTTATTCGATAAAACATGCCATAATATTAGTGGAAAGTTATAAAAAACGTATTTGTATTGGCTTATTTTCTATCTACTTCGCTCTCTACTTAAAATGTGTTAAACAAATATTTTACCAAGCATCGACAAATCGTTTGGTGAAAATCAATAGAAACTCACCAAAACGCTAATAAGATTAGTGAGCCTGATGATAATTTCTCGCCATGCATGGCCTTTTATATAATTAGGATTAACTAGTTCTTTTCAGAATAAATTAAAGCTATTTAAAAACACATTTTTCATTATTTTACATATCTTATTATTATAGATTTAATTCTAATTCATATATTCATCTCCTTGACATAGAAATGTGAGACTGTAATTTGTATAAATAAGAAATCTTTCCAGTCAGATGTTTCTATCATTTTATTGTGTATTTTCTTCACACGTTTTTCATTCATGTTTTCTTTAATCTATTTATTTAAAATTAGTAAGAAACCTAAAGGTTTTAATCACAAACTCAACCGAAGCATGACAGAAACTAAGAATATAAACAGGTGAAAACTTTCATAGCTATTAGATGAAAATTTCCTCAATATGTTGCAAGTATTACATACTAAAAGATATCGTGATGAACTCAATCTCTAATCACTTTATTACTAATAACAATCTCACATCTAGTAGTTGTGTTTAAATTACTTGAAATGCTGTTTTCTTAAAAAAAATTCATATAATTTTCATATTACTAAGGAATATCAATTAAGGATTTTGTAGCTTTTGTTTAATTTGATTTTTGCTTACATTTTTTAGTGCTTCAATCTGATTAATGACCAATGAGTATTTTTTTATCTAAGAGGGACTTTTTGGCGTCTTAGCTATTTTTGACACTCACTATACACTCCCACAATGCTCTTCAGTCTTCTCTTCTGATTGTAGTTATCCAGGAGAAGGATAACTTCAATATATTCATGATAGATGGGCCTTCTTTTATGACGTTTTGCAAAATTCTTTGTCGTTCAGCTACAGTCGCAGATCCGCATGGAGCTCAACATTCCTGATATACCAGGATGCGTTCACTATCTTAACTACCCTCCTAGGAGCCAGTATTTGATATTAAATTCTTATTTATTTCTTAGCCTGCATTTTCCTGCGAAGCTTCGTATCTACTATTGTCAAGCTCAAGTATTTGGTACATGGAATCTCTTGCCCATTAATTTTTATTGGTACGTAATGCGTTTTTTTATTAATTAATTCAATATGTACTGATTTTTCTTCATTAAGTGAAAATTTCCACGTCTTAGTACATTATTGGAATTTACTCATAGCATTTCGTAGATTATTGGCTGTTTCTTTATCCTTACTCACTTTTAGGATGACAGTGTATTTAGCCAAAGTGGCTATACAACCATTATCAGATTTTGGTTAGGTTAGGTTAGGTTATATAATGTTGAACACATTGTACCCCCAGGATATCTGTAATCTTCATTGCAAATACCAGTTTCTATTCAAAAAATGCAAAGGTTTCTAGACATGGAAAAAGCAGATATTATTGTGTGTTTTTGGGAAAAAACAAACTTTGAATACGATTTGATAAACAGAGAACTTATTACTAAATTTTAATTCATTGTGGTCGGATTATTCAGACGATTTCAGGAAGCTTAGCCATTATTTCTTTAGATTTTTAAGGTTGAACAAAGAAACTGTTTGAGATTTAGAATAGTCTGTAAACCCTGAAAAGACTTTAAATCCTGTAGCAGGGTAGTTTAAATAGACCCCTTTGCAACATTACACCTTTAGATTTTCACTCAATAATTCCTTAGTCCGAACAAACGAAATCTAAAATATATCTAGCGAAAGCTTAATATTTTGCTTACCAGTAAAACACAGTTTTTTTTCACATATAGTTTATACGATTATCCACTTTATAATCAACTTTTTTTGTTCCTCACCTATTCACACAATCTTATCGACTATAAAAATTTGATGTCCGCTCACCTTTTTGTAAAAATCTTTCTCTTTTTAATATGTATATTAATCCCATGATTTATTTAAAGAAAATACAGAAACAATAAAGTGACTTCGCAATACTTCCTCTATAGGAGTTTATAATTCTAATAAAAATAATAAAAAAACTGTGACTTTGTTATGTAAGAGTTCATCTTCCGCGCAATAAACAATACGGAAGAGAAAATATTTGATAAAATTTATATATAGTCACCTTTCCCATTTCTTTCTTATCACTTTTATGCTAACAATGATTATGTAAAGTTAGTTTTTTTAATTATATGTCAACAAATACAAAATATTGTTAGTTTTAATAAGACTGTGCTTCTCAGAATCCCATTTTTTTATAAAATCATTTATTTTTTAATAGAATTATTGATAGCTTCGTATAGTCTGTTCGTTGAATATTTTCCCAAGCGTCAAGATGGATGTGCACGTGAATTAAATCAAAAGATTAAGTAAAACGTACGTCGAGACTTAATTCAACGTCAGCCTAAGAAAATGACTAACATTCCGATGTGCGTTTAGTTCATATTGTTATAATGATACTCTAATTTCTAAAAACTTTTAAAAGTAACCTACAACAACTGTTTTTTAAGAAATATATAAATTTATGACACAAATTAGAGTAAAAAGCATAAATACGAATGTCGTTTGTTAAAACAACATCTTCAAAACTGACACGCAGGCCACAAAACGAAAAACAAAGTAATATTTCTTATTTCTTTGTGTTAGACTTGTAATTCGTATTGTGTAGGTTGCATTAATAAAAGTAATTCCTTATTTTCTGTTATTTTTCGACTTAAAACATAACTATGATCGTATAGAACAAAAACTAACATGAACGTAAATCTCATCTAGCCACATGCCCAAATTTTTCACTTTCGAATCAAAGTTTAGGTACAGGTTTATCTTTCAACAAATACTCCTTGAAAAATTCTTATCCTTGGCTCATTTTACCGAATACAACAGGAGGTTTAGACAATGAATTTTAAAGAACGTCAGTAGATTATTTAAACCATAATTTACGAAACATACAGACTGCTTCCATTCATTGGATAGAAAGCCAGAATTACTGCATCCATTCGCCTTAATATACCGGAGATCAAATTTTCGATAATATCTGGAAGGATTTTCTTCCATTTTCGAAACACCGTATCTACCACTTGCTTAAGATTAACAGGTTAGGGTTTATAGTTGTTTAAGAGCGTCCCATAGATGTTCTATGGAATATAAATCAAGACTGTTAGCTGGCCATTCCATTAACTGAATATCAATGCAGTCAATCACATATCAAACTAATTTTTTAACATTGCACCTGCTACTACACCTTCAAGGTAAATTAGTTTACCTTCGATCTCTTCTGTAAGCTGTCAATAAGATACAGTCCTCAATCAATGTAAGATGTCTTATAAGGCACGGTAACAAAACACATAACTGTAAAGTAAATCGGACGATTTCCCTTCCCAATCTCTTAGCAACTGTCAATAGACGTCACCATTTTATTTTAAATTAATTTCGTAGGTAAAGTATAGTACGTAATTCGTCATGCGAAGCATTTTACGCACCTACCGAATTAAATGACAAAGAAAAATGAGAATGACAAAGTTACGTACTGGAGTCAATGGACTAGTTTAGTAGAATCATATTAATCAAAATGATAGCAATATATATTTAGGATAAGATACCTGCTTACTTATATTGGTATTCATTTTGCAAGTAATTTTTCTCATTTCGTAAAATTTAGCAATAAATAATTAATAAGTTTTAAACATAGCGCCAACTAATAACCAATAATGAAGTGTGTTTAAAAGTCAACGTTGTCACAGTTTAGCTACGTTCGTTTCAAGTATTCTCAAAGAACTGGCGGCACAAAACACCGTGTTCTGTGACTGGCACTGATTGTACCAGTTGACAAGATATATGACAGGAGAGAAAATCGTGTTTATCTGTAATAAACAAACAAGACTCCTATTCTTGACGGTGATAGAATAGAACAGTCAATAGAAAGTGGGCGTGGTTCTATTGAAAATGCCAAAACAGTATTCTTGAAATTCGTTCTCTCACTGTACCGATAGAAGGGTTGCTCCCCGAGAGAACAATTACTTCTATTGGTTATTTTTGAAGGAACCGCTATAACACCAAGAGAAGGTGTTAGGGATTTTTATTTTCGAACCAAAAATAGTATAGAAGTAATTTCTTTTATAAACCAAACACAACCAAACAACAAATTAAACTAACGAAAATGACAGAATATCTTGTTTAGTGTTTTACTCCTTATGTGATAAAGTGTCAATCAGAGAACAAAAATATCGATATGTTTATCTCTTTTTAATGACAACAAATAAGAGAGAGAGATAAGTTTCTCGGTTAATATTAAAGCATATCGACAACATCGCAAATTTTCTACCAATCTTATTGAAACACGTCACTTACCACTTATGACGTATGTAACCATTAAATTTAAATTTCAAAAGCCGATTATGGCTAGAGGATTAATTTTATAAAAATTTTATTTGTACAGTTGAACCACTAAAAACCTATTTAATAAGATGCAAGGGTGTTTCTTAAGTAATCTAAAATATTATATGGGGCGCTTCGTTACTCAATTTTAAGACGAAAAGTTCATATAAACATGTGTGATAGGTGTTGTCGTTTATGAGATACAGGGTGTTGTACGTGAAATTAATTTTTCTTGGTGACGCTACTGATTTATATTTTTTTATTATTTTATTACAAGCAACATGTGTTAAACATAAAGAAAAAATAATACATTTCAGAGCAAATGTTCAAAATGTCCACCTCCAGCTAAAATGCAAGAATCCGCTCGATGTCTAATGGATTGTCGAATACGTTCGAAGATACCAGGATTGTTACGAATAACATTACAGCCGTCTATGATACGATTTTGAAGATCTTGTACGTTTAATATCAGTGTTGTGTAAACAAGCGATTTCAAATATCCCCACACACAAAAATCCAGAGGATTGTGTCCAGGTGATCTAGGGGGCCACGGGTGTGGAGATCCTCGTCCGATCCAATGGCCTGGAAAAACATTATTTAAAAACTCGCGTACAATCACTGAAAAATGTGGAGGAGCTCCGTCATGCATGAACCACATGCGCCTTCTAATAATAATAGGTACATCTTCCAAAAGAAGTGGAAGTTCATTTTCTAGAAAATGTTGGTATGTCTCACCGGTTAACCGTACAGGAAGGAAAAAAGGGTCCAATTAAATAATCATCGATGATGCCAAGCCAAACATTGACCGAAAATGTTTGTTGAAATCGTTTTACACTTATGGTATGTGGATTTACATCTGCCCATATGTGGTCATTATGAAAATTCATAATCCCATGTCTAGAAAAGTTGGCTTCATCCGTAAATAGAATATTGGCCACAAAATTCGGATTGTTCGCGATTTCACGTAAAATCCATTGACAATACTGTATGCGTAATGGATAGTCAGTAGGTAACAAATGTTGAACACGTTGAACGTGATATGGATACAATAAATTACCTTTTAGAATATTCCAAACAGTTTTGTTACTAACATTTACTTCATCTGCAACTTTTCTTGTACTCGTTTCTGGATGTTGGTCAATAATTTGAAGAATCTGGTTTTCCAATTGGGGATTTCTCACAGTTCTGGGTCGTCCAATAATATTCTTCGATTTAGCAAAAGTTCCAGTTTCTTGTAAACGAATATGTAACTTAGTAAACGTATCTGAACATGGTAAACGATTATTTGGATAACGCTGGGCATACGTACGTCTAGCTTCTAAGGCATTACCATTCGCTAATCCGTACAAAAAATGCATATTAGCCATTTCAACATTAGTAAACACTGGTATAGTTATTAACTAAACACAGAGTCAATCAAATAAAAATGTACGATTTTTGCGTTGGTTTTCAAATTTGACACTTGTCAACATTATTTCAAAGGCCACTTAGAATAAGCATGTTTTTGCTTATTACTTCTAAAAACCAGTAGCGTCACCGGGAAAAATTAATTTCACGTACAATCAGAACTGACTTATTACAATAAATTCAACACCCTGTATCTCATTAACGACAACACCTATCACACATGTTTATATGAACTTTTCGTCTTAAAATTGAGTAACGAAGCGTCCCATATAATATTTTAGATTACTTAAGAAACACCCTGTATAAAAAAAATTACTAAACTAGTCCATTATGACAAATATTTTATGTACATTTAGATGATTTTTTTAACAGCAATAGTTTCAGGTGTTAAAGACTTTTCTTTATCAAAATCCTGCACCAAAAAGTTCATAATATGTTTTTAATTAATTTCTTTATTCTGCCCATCTTGATCGAATATTGTTTGTTTTTTAATAGCTAATCTAGCTCCAGCATTTCATTTAAGAAATGTATATTGCTTGATAATTTAGTATCATAGTATTTAAAAATACCTTCTGTCGGCTGTTTCCTGCACAGGAAGTTTGTTTCCTATAAAGATAACCATTAATTATTTTCCAAAAATATAAAAATACCTTGACCGTTCATTCATTTTTTTGCCGCGTTTTATGAAAGATGGTCATCTGCTGAAAGATAATGAATCACTTGTACGATTTCCTGGATTTCACAATAAACGTTCGTTGTTTGTCGATTCTTGTGCACGTACCATGAACAATATACACACGATGGAGGTTTCAAGAATTTTAACTATTATATATTTAATAAATTTTTTTTGCTTCATTACTGTTAAGCGTAGATTCAGCAAAACATAAATAATATTCGAATGAGTAATAGTTATAGAATAAAACGGCTTATTCGAATTATAACTGTGTTTTTACAGTGCTCGCGATAACTGTCAATACTATCTAGTGTACTGGATGTCATATTGACTAGGAAATGAAAAAACAATTACATTCAAAACATTTGCGAGCTCTAATGCCAGATTACTTTCACTTTTTCGTTCCCCTTACTTCAGTTTACAATACCAGCAAATGTAATTATCCTTCCCATTTACTTATCCTGCTAGTGTAGCCGTAGCCATAACCTTGAGAAGAATCAGTACTACCAATATTTAAATTTTAGCAGAAAATGCAATCTTTATAATTTTGTATTAAAGTTATTGAAAGATCAAAAGGATATGATTATTATCTCTTAAAATACGAGGGTTGTCTGAAAATTTTCCGACCTCAACATGAAGATGGCAGCACTCGTAAACAAAAGTTGGGGAATGTGTTTGTCCACGCTTTGAAAGGTACGACTAAAATTTCAGCCATTTTGGACGAGCAGTTGTTGTTTGACAATCATTTGAGTGAGTCGATGTGAGTGTTTTTATGAAAATGGAAAAAATGGAGTATCGAGCTGTCATTGAGTATTTGTTTTTGAAAGGTAATACGCCTACGCAAATCTAAGACTAGTTGGATGCTGTGTACGGGGACTCTGCACCATCATTTACCACTGTAAAATTTTGAGCTGCTGAATTTAAACGTGACCGTACCAGC
Organism: Ophraella communa; assembly: GCA_035357415.1. Taxonomy (NCBI): domain Eukaryota; kingdom Metazoa; phylum Arthropoda; class Insecta; order Coleoptera; family Chrysomelidae; genus Ophraella; species Ophraella communa. Next base: position 21,347,603 of record CM068983.1, read on the forward strand.
TTAAGTGACGATGAACGTTCAGGATGTTCAAAAACTGCAACCACTGACGATAATATCGCTCAAGTACACCAAATGGTGCTAGACAACTGTCGAATTAAAATTAGAGAGCAGAGAGCAGAGGCTATAAACATGTCCAAAGAACGTGTTTGTCACATTGAATCAAGATTTAGGCATGAGAAAGCTGTCCGCGCATTGGGTGCCGCGTTTGCTCACTTTGGACCAAAAACGTGTTCAAATGAACATTTCCAACTCTCTATTGGTGCAGTTTAGGCGCAATAAATCAGAGTTTTGGCGCCGATTAATTACTGTAGATGAAACTTGGATACACCATTATACTCCAGAAACAAAAACACAGTCAAAACAATGGACTGCGAAGGGGGAATCGGCTCCAAAAAAAGCAAAGGTTGTTCCTTCGACTGGGAAAGTGATGGCAACTGTTTTCTGGGATAGTCATGGAGTTATCTTCATCGATGATCTTCAAAAAGGAAAAACCATTACAGGAGCATACTACGCATCATTACTTGACAAGCTGAAGGCAGACATTGCGGAAAAACGGCCACATTTGCAGAAAAAAAGAATTTTTTTTCACCAAGACAATGCGCCGATGCAGACCTCAGCGGTTGCCATGGCGAAAATCCACGAATTACGGTTTGAACTGCTTGACCACCCTCCTTACTCACCAGATCTAGCCCCAAGCGACTTTTTTGTTCCCTAAGCTAAAAGTTACGCTCGGAGGACAGAGATTTTCGTCGAATGAGGAGGCCATCACCTTCGTAAACAACTATTTTGCAGAGAAAGACGCCGAGTACTATTTGGACGGGTTGAAGAGATAGGAGCATCGCTGGTAGAAGTGTATAGACTTACAATTAAGGAGACTATGTCGAAAAATAAAAATTAATTTGAAGAAAAAATGTCTAGTATCTTTGTTAGGTCGGAAACTTTTCAGACAACCCTCGTATAATATATTTCTTAAATATAATTCTATGTAAACCCACTTTATTTCTTTCTTCTTTATCTAATTAATGTTTTAATAAATTAAGTAGGCAACACAAAATACTAGTTTGCTTTGAAATTTGAATCTTAAACTTCTGCAGTTGTTGCAGTTGTTGTTCAGCAAACTGAACAGGATAAAATCACGAGGTCGCAGGATTAGAGGACATTTGTTTTCGTATTTTTACCAAATAAAAAAGTGTTGGTGGAAAATAAAAGCTTTAAGGACATGTGGTGTTACCTTTGACCTGTTCCCCAGAATATTTTTAACTAGCAAAAAGTCTCAGCGGCAAAGTTACGACAAGAAACTGTCTGGAACTTTTATTGTTGTCAGTTTGACAAACGTCATTGAAGCGTCTTCATAATTTTGAAGTGAAATAATAAATTTAAAATTCATAGCCAGACAGGCGACGAAATCGGAAAATTGGTTTCGGAAATTGTCCCATTGATCTAGTGCAATAATTGTCTTGTTTTTTACGAGAAATAGTATTGTGGAATATCTATCATTTAAATTTTTTTCTGGTATTATCCAAGTTTGTTGCTCTTTGGTGATTTTCGCTCATTTTCATACAGCAAAATTTTCCTCTTATAATTATATACTTCAAATGATATCTGCTCCTTATTTTCAGTTAAAGTAACATACATTTATACAATTCTGTTAATGTTGCTGTTAATTATTTCCCTAATAATCATTTACAGTAGCATATACCCTACTAAACATCAACACCCCAATTATTCAAAGCTACAATTAAAATATGTACAGTAATAATTGCACATTTTAGAATTAACTTATCCGTAAACTTTTCTTAGAAGCAAAAAGATTATTACTTGCAAGTGGATAATCAGCTTGTAATTTTTTCGAGTGGTCACTAGCACACATAAACACAATAATCAATATTTTATGCTCCGAAATCGAAATAATTCTATAAGAATAAATAGTTTTGCCACACTTACGTTGATATTAAATCACTGGTATTTTTATTTGAAGCAGCATAACGTTAGATTTGTTTGAAATCAATGAATAGATTCTGTACCAATATCCTACATCTTATAACATACTTATATAAAGATAGAATGATGCGAACTAAAGTTCAATGTCTCAGAAGTAACTTCCGTAGTAATCACTTGTCAGAAATTGACAGATCACTGTTTTTTTTTGTCGTCGAGGAAAAAAGAGTTTGTATTGATGTTCACCATAGGCGGGTTCATGTTGGTTATTATAAAGTGTGGAAATCACTTATTATAGAATTATTTGTGGGGTTAGTTTAGAAGAATATAAAAAACTGGGACCTGGCAACTTTGGAATTCAAATGTGCATAAAATTTAATGTACAGGGTGATACACGCAAGTGTGGCATCGTCCATGATCTATATTTTTAATGAAACACCCTGTATGTTTTTATGATTTTGAAAGCTCCTTAACAATACGATTTCAATGAACTATAACATGTAGGGTCTATTATGAATTGTACAGGGTGAAATTTTGAAATTTTGAAATTATTTATAATTTTGTTTAAAAAAATAAGTCAAATAATGGTTAGGTTTATAGTCTATATAGAAAGGACAAGGAGTAATAAATCATTCATTTAAGTCTATTTCATAGACGTACCAAAATATATTTTAAGAGGGTATACCGTAAGGTACATTTTGTATTGAACGAATGAGTTGCAGCTTTGCTAAAGAATATACGATTTAGGTCAGAGGTAACGGGATGTACTAATTTTAATAAAAAAATGTGATAGAGGTACATAAATTTTAGGAAGTTTGATAAAAAAAGGTAACACAGTTTATTCACAATAGAAAACAAACCAATCTGTAACAATAACTATTTTATATATTTTTGTTCTTTTTGTAAGAAGATTAATTCAAACTTTGAATATTGTCACAAATAAATTACAATGTAATATATTTTTAAAAAATTAATTAAAGTCAAGATAGCCAGATATCCTTACAATTTTTATTAAATTCAAGGAAGCAAAATGAATATTTTTTATTTGTATTAATTTTTCTCAGACATTTTAAATGGCAAGTGGCCTACTGTAATCGGCTTAATACGATTACACTTATTTACAGATTATTCGATTATTGAGAGGGATTTTTCAAACAACCCAGTTTTCTTAGAAACATTATCAGGAATATTATTTTAAAAAAAAAGGTAGGTACATTAAATCAGTATTTAGTATTAGTTTTTTGAGTAAAGTTCTATGAAGTTGTATGGTTTTCATAATATTGTAAACAGTTGGAATATATTTAAAAAATTTGTTAAATGTTAATTGTGCAAGTACCAAACAATGTCGATAAGTCAAGGACCATCTAAACGACCAAAAACAGGTCCATTATCTTTAAATGAAAAAACTCTGATATTGAATTGTTATATATCATTGAAAAACAAGGATCCAAGTGCAAGTGTTGATGATATTGTGGAATTAACGACTGCTATATTGTGTGTTGCTAAATCAACAATTTATAGATTACTAAAAGAAAGCAAGAATGGAACTCTTCAACCCCCTAAAACCAATTGAGATAGATGAGTCATTAAAACAAAGACTAAGGCGTAAAGTCCATGGATTTTACTTACGAAAGGAAATTCCAACACTTGACAAAATTATGACATCAGTGCAAGAAGATACGGACTATACAAAATTCTCCAGAATGACATTATGCAAACTTTTGAAAGATGTGGGTTTTAGATATACAAAACATAATAGAAAATCTCTCTTGATAGATAAACCGGAAATAGTTTTTTGGAGAAGAGACTATTTAAGAAGCATTCGACATGCCAGAGAACAAAATTTGAAAATCTTCTACTTAGACGAAACATGGATAAATGCTGGATATACAGTTTCCAAATCTTGGCAAGATGAAAACATTAAAAGCGGAAGGCAGGCATTCGTGGAAGGTTTGTCGTTAGGTTTGCAGCCACCATCTGGAAAAGGAAAAAGACTTATCATTGTCCATGTGGAAGTTCTGAAGGTTTTGTTGATGGTGGATTATTAACTTTTATTTCAAAACGCACGGGGGACTATCACGAAGAAATGAATGGGGATGTCTTCGAGGAATGGTTTGTTCAAATGTTGAATCTGATTCCAAAAGGGGCTGTTATTGTTATAGACAACGCAAGTTACCATTCACGGTTACGAGAAGCATTGCCCACAAGTTGTTGGCGTAAAGCAGAGCTTTTGGAGTGGCTTATTTCGAAAAATATTAAGTTTCCAAAAGATCCACTAAGGAAAGAACTTTACAGAATTGCAAAAATGAACAAGAATAAATACAAAACCTACATTGTAGAAGAAATGGCTTCTTCTCATGGTATATCAGTTCTTCGAATTCCCCCTTATCATTGTGAACTTAATCCCATAGAATTAATATGGGCTCAGGTAAAGGGGGAAGTTGGAAAAAAATACTACATTTAAAATAAACAATGTTATGAAATTGTTTGAGAGTGCTGTAAGTCATGTTAGTAAGGAAAATTGGACAAACTGTATCGAGCATATTATCAAAGTAGAGGCAAATATTTGTAAAATTGACAATATTTGTGATGATTTAATCGACCCTATTATTATTAATGTCAACAACGATTCTTCCTCTTGCGAGTCGGATATAGAATAAAATGTAAGTAATAAATATATTCCAATAATTACTTCTGGAGAGAATCTACGATGTTGTCGAAATACTTTGTCCGTAAAATTAACTGATAAACCATTTTTTTTATTTGTTGTCGTATAAAGAAGATCCGTGATAAAAAATTTTAAAATCTGTCAACGTTGACTATTAAACAGACTTCATCATTGGTTAATAGGTGGCGCTAAATTTAAAACTTACTATTTAGTTATTGCCAAAATTAATGCCAGTATAAGTAATTAAGTATTTTATCCTAAGTATTTACTATTCTAATTAATTTGTATTAATAAATTTTAATTGATTAATATTTGATATTATTTGTTTTACAATATTGTTGCTAATGTAGCATGATCTATTTCTCAGGGGAGTTATGTTCTGCAAGTTTCTAGTTGAATTGTTAGGTATTTACATCAAAAATTGATTAATTATAATTACAAATTTATTATAAAATGCATCAAGTTTTTAAAAAACCATAGGCGTAGATGTATTATTTCTAAATATTCCAAAAATGCAACCTTCAAGACATACTTTTACCAACTACTAATTTATAGTAACGCTTTAATTTTAAACAGAAGTGTAAAATTCCTACGATTGTTTTGATGGTCTAGCACACTTAACAACGACGTCTATGCTAGGAATTTTCTTTGGTAACAACGGCACCAGCTACACACACATACTCACACAAAGAGGAAGACCCTCGCCGTACCGTCAGAAGGCAAAACGCTACGGAGATAACTTCCTAAGCCGGTATTATTTATCAGATTTATAATAGAAGATAGTCGTCGTAATCTTTGAAAGATTTCGAGCCGTTAGTTTTGGTCGACGCGCACGGTCTTCTTTCTTTCATATGCCTCCGAGGATTTTTCTCATTATTGAATACGAATAGACGAAGATAAGTTCACGAGCGCGCATTGAAAAGTTCAATTCTTGGTAAAATATCCAAAATAATACCCCATAAGATTGTTTAATTATTATAAAATACAATTTCTGAATGTATTTAAAAAAAAGGATGCTGTTAGGAGCGAGGGTCCAGTAAGTTTAAATAAGCCATAAAGCTTGCCCCTTCCAACATAAATTGACGTGTTTTTGGATTTTTCCTAAATACCAGCATTACCAAAGTTATTTAAAGTGGATACTTTTATCTGAAAAGCTGGGTATAAACCAAGAAAAAGCTTCACTCAAAGGAAAAAATGTACAGTAGTGGATGACAAAGAAGTTATGGGAAACAAAATAGAAAATAAAATACTCGCTGATAAACGAGTTTTAAAAATAAAAGATGATATATAGCCTGATTAGTAAGGGTATTTGAACAAGACAAAGCTAATGACACCTTCAGCTCAGTTGTGGAAAAAATTCCGCTACAAGTTCTATGAGAACTAGTTTTTAAGAATGATCTAACTAATTTAAGGTTATCAATTAATATGGGGAAAAATTACAATACGTAAAATGAAATACCCAAACAAAGATGTATCTACAGTCAATACTTATCTGCCCCAAATAAAAATCTGGACTCTCCGCCACCGCACTGGACACCGACTTTATGAGTTACATAAAAACTGGCGCAAAAAATCAACCCGAGACCCCTGCACGCAGCAGAATACAGCGGAACATTAAAAGGCGTCAACAAGTCGCGTGCGTACTCCACTTGTTTCGCGCTTTACAACTACCAGTCTAGAGAGAGCTGGGTTCCGACGGGACAAATATGTTGTTTTCATGCCATTCTTTCTACTTTGAAGCCTAGTAAACTAATTCACTCTGTATGACACTTTTAAATGGATTTTAGCAAATAATATTGGAAAGACTATACCTCAAGGCTCGGTTTTAGGTACAATTCTGACCTATAGATGACGACACTAGAATTAAATCCATTTCATTTTTGGATAGTATCAACCTTCAAAAGATTCGTGTAAAAATTTGACAGCTGTCGGACTATTAGTTTGTGAGATATTGCATTTTTAGTGAAGCAACTTTTGTTATTTTCAAAAAGATGGAAAAAAAAGAATTTCGTGTGCTTATTAAATATTGTTATTTGAAAGGAAAAAATACAGTTGAAGCAAAAGCTTGGCTTGATAATGAGTTTCCGGACTCTGCGCCAGGAAAATCAACAATCATTGACTGGTACGCAAAATTCTAGCGTGGTGAAATGAGCACCGAAGACGGTGAACGCAGTGGACGCCCAAAAGAGGTGGTTACCGACGAAAATATCAAAAAAATCCACAAAATGATTTTGAGTGACCGTAAAGTGAATATGATCGAGATAGCTGACATTCTAAAGATATCTAAGGAACGTGTTGGACATATCGTTCACGAATATTTGGGTATGCGGAAGCTCTGTGGGAAATGGGTGCCACGCGTGCTCACAATCGACCAAAAACAGCAACGAATTGATGATTCTGAGTAGTGTTTGCAGCTGTTAAGTCGTAATAAACCCGATTTTTTGCGTCGATATGTGACTATGGATGAAACTTGGCTCCATCACTACAGTCAGCTGAGTGGACTGCGGCCGGTGAACCGCCACCAAAGCGTGGAAAGACTCAACAGTCAGCTGGCAAAGTTATGGCCTCAGTTTTTTGGGATACACACGGTATATTGTTCATCGACTATTTGGAAAAGGGAAAAACAATCAACAGCAACAGCAGGTATTTAAACAAGACAAAGTTAATGACACCTTCAGCTCAGTTGTGGAAAAAATTCCGCTACAAGTTCTATGAGAACTAGTTTTTAAGAATGATTATAGCATTAAAACATTTGAAATCAAGACCACTGGACTATTGGAGGAGGAAGTGTTTATGTTTCCACTAGAAAACAGAAACAAAAGGTATAATATGTTGATTCAACAAAGCATGGTATGAAAATCGTCATTCAAAACTATGACACGTTTTTTTAAAACACTGGATTACGACTCATGGAAAAAGAAACGAGCATAGAGCTACATCCGTATCTGCATGATTTGCTGTATATCCCAGATCATTTGCTCTACTTATTCGGGGTGTTTTGTGCTTTTCTATTACCTTTCGAAATTCCTCTTAAAATTCGTTCGTTTTTATATGGTCTGTTGACATTTTTAAAATGTCATCTTCCACATTTCTGATTTCCAACTTTCCCTTACAATAAGTTGCCTTGTGGTCTGGTGATTTATCCAGCCTGGTAAGAGGCCTCTTTGCTTTCATCAATATAGAAGAGTACAACTCAATATACCAGAAATTTTATAACAACAGCTACTGGGAAAACTCACTACATAGCTTTCAAAACAATACCTGAAATACACAAAGTAGACAATCAAAGGTCTATCTATTATCAAGAATGGAATTCTTAACACATCGTTGTCAGATTATACAAATTTATTTGTGGAAATAATTAAAATGAAGACATGCAACTTGTTTAGATACTACTCAACAATTAAGCAAATGTCACCGTCAATATCGTTACGCGTGAAATAAAAACGTGGGTGGCAAATGGAGAAATTCATTAGAACAGAGTCAAGCGAAACATTTTATAAGAGAACTTTCACAAAATTTTACAGTAGACTTTATGAGTAAAGAGAAAATAATGGTCAAACTGTAGTAAATCTACTAACAAGGTATTGTAAGCTTAATAGACATCTTAAGTTGATAGGGTTGGTAGATACAGACATGAGCAGAGTATTTCATCCAGTAGAAGAACCCCCTAAACAAATTTCAGGTGGGCAGTAACAGGATAGTGTCTTTTCGGTAAAAGGATTGAGTTGCTATGCAAATATTTTTTATTTTTGACAATATCAGTTCCAACTGGCTTATATGACCTTAGAGTTTTTTGATATTGGTCTGTCTAATTGCTTTTTTTTAATAAATCTTCAAAAATCCGAGTTCCCGTTTAACATTTTTCATACAAGGTGAGTCATAACTATTGGGACATAGACTAAGGACTGGTTATTTGGACCAAAATATGGCTATTGTGCCAAATATGCCTTAATATAATGTTGCTGAGAAAAAAGATACTGCGTGTTAAAGTTTATTTTTGTTTTTCGTTTTTTGCTAATAGTTTCCCTGTATATTTATAAATTGATATCAAAATTGGCACAGAGGCATAATCTTAGACAAGAAATAGTATTTTATTTACAATTCCACTATCAAATACCAAACTAATAAACAAAGTTGCAACTAACGTAAGTTTTCCGTTTTGACGATAAATCAAAACTAAACACACTTTAACTTAAAAGAACTCACAAAAACTCAAACTAAATGTTCTACATGGTCTCCTCCGATTTCTATGCCTTTTCTAATTCTTTTTATAAACGATTTTCGGATGTTAAAAAAATGTTATTCTGTCCCCTTATAAGATTAGCTGCATTTTGAATGTATCTCCAAAGTTCGTCTGGTGTATTAATTTCATTGGCATAAACTAAGGACTTCATAAGTCCCCAAAAATAAAAATCTAGCGGGTTGTACTCAGGACTTCTTGGTGGCCATTGAAAATCACTGCCTCTGCCAATCGATCGTTGAGGAAATACGTCATTAAGATGATTTCTAACAGTTAATGAAAAATGAGGTGGCGCTCCATCCTGCATAAACCACATTTTTCTTCTTACATCCAGTGACAGATCATCTAAAATATCACTAAGAGTATTTTCCAAAAAGAATAAATAAGAATCTCCATTTAAATTCGGAGGAAGAACATAAGGCCCTAGTAGTTGGTCGCCTATAATGCCACACCAAATATTCAATTTAAACTCATGCTGAAAATGTCTAGCTTTAATAGCATGCGGGTTTTCTTCTTCCCAATAATGACTATTTCTCCAATTAAAAACCCCTCGTCTGGTAAAAGTTGCTTCGTCGGTGAACATAATATTCTTAATAAAGTATCTGTCATTGCGATGTTTATTCAGAATACGTTGGCAAAATTGTAAGTGTCGTGGAAGATCTGTTGGAAGTAAATTTTGAACAGGAGTGAAGTGATAAGGATGGAGGTTCTTTTTTTTTAGAATTCTAATTATAGACGACTGACTTACTCCTGTTGCTGCTGATAGATGTGAACTTATTTCAGGATTTTCATCTATTCGAACCAAAAGTTCATCTTCTTGATTAGATGTGATTTGTTTCGGTCGACCACCCCGATTTTTAGTGTGAAATGACCCAGTTTCACCTAAACTACGATATAATCTTGCAAAAGTTTTGTGATTTGGTTGCCTTCTGTTTGCGTATAACATTCCATACCTTCTGGCTGCCGAGCGGCCGCAAAAATTTTCTTGTGCGTATACGCAAATCATATTTCGCATTTCTTCATTAGTAAAATGATTGTGACGAGGCATTTCAATCAAAAAAAGTAATGATTACTTTTAAAAAATGCAACATTACACTACACTGTCACATCAAAAATAATTTACTCTGAACAAATGACATTTACCAACAACAATTATCTGACAGTCCAAAGCATACTTTTCATAAATGAATTAATATTTGAAATCCTTTTTTAAGACTCTAAGCAGTTCGACTGCGTTTTTATCGAAAACGGTTGAAATTATCATGTTTAAACAAGAGTACCAATTTTACGTAAAAATGATGTTTACGTCATATTTTCTAATAAAAATTACTAAAAGATTTCATCAGAAAAAGTTTAGACTCAATTTGATCATTAGGAATGATCCACGTGGCGCCCTCTATGACAAAACGTAAAATTGTGAATAAAATACCATTTCTTGTCTAAGATTATGCCTCTGTGCCAATTTTGATATCAATTTATAAATATACAGGGAAACTATTAGCAAAAAACGAAAAACAAATATTAACTTTAACACCCTGTATCTTTTTTCTCAGCAACATTATATTAAGGCATATTTGGCCCAATAGCCATATTTTGGTCCAAATAACCAGTCCTTAGTCTATGTCCCAATAGTTATGACTCACCCTGTATATGAACCGGTGATATAATAATTTAGGGACCTACAAAATTGTGACACCTAATGCCATAAGTTTCTTGGCATTAAAAAAGGAAGCAAGGGAACTACAGTTAGTAGCTCTGAAAAGTTCACAGTTCACAGAGAATACTAGAAAAGAGAACATGATTTTTTCATTTTTCTAGAAAATATCCCATGATTAGGTGTCATAGATGAGGGACATTTTAATACGATAGATCCTCCAGGGTACCTTTTTCTGATCATTACTTTATTTTTGGTTTTAAAAATAATTTTTATCTATTAAAAGTTATTAGAAACCAGTCTGTTCTAACCTATATCTTTATAAATAAACTTTTAACTGACATATTTTTATCTACAATTACCTACTATAATGTCAATTGAGAAATAGCTTGCCCTGTCAAATATTTCGCTGTATGTATAGAGAAGAACGTGTACGCCAATGAAAATCGTGCTTTTATTGAGAGTGAATGTAATATGTAGGTGTTGAACTCTAGCTGGTATTTAATTTTTTTCTTCAGACGATGATTCGAAATGCGCAGTTACTATTATTATTATTATTATTTCCTTTATGTTTTCCATTCATTATGCAGAGCAGAAGCCACAGTTCGTAAGTATAATTTAACTTTGTCGTTTCTCATTTAACCATAACTACGTGTATTTAGATAAAGCATCTTTAAAAAACTATTACCTACTTAGCATTCGTGATTAATTGCCGTGGAGTCGGTAATCGCTATTTTAAATTTGATACCGACCAAGATCTATAAATCACAGATGGAAAGGGTATTTAACACCCACGTGAAACAGCTAGAAGCAGCACATTCTCCTGATTGATATTAAAAATTTAACAGCTCTAACTTGCAGTGGTTTAGTTGCCTCACGAATAATAGCAGACATCTGGTGGGCACAAATGGTAAACCTTCTGTTGGTTGATAGTTGTAGAATTCTGAAATATCTGCCTTCTTTGAACTAGAATTTGGAATTTTATTTAATATCCGCGAATGATAGGAAGCATTGTCCATAACGACTACTGGATTTGGAGGAATGTTAGGAAGAAGCTGCTCTTGAAACCATTTTTCATATAAATCTGCAGTCATATCCTCATGATAGTCAGCTGTACATTGCTTAATATTTTTCGCAGACAGTAGTAACGCATTTGGTACAAAACCGTTTTCACTTCCGGCGTGAAGAATTATAATGTCACCGCGCTTAATAACCCGAGAAATAGTGTAAATAGAAATTTTACTTAACGTATTAATTCGCTTTATTATAACCGCATCTGATTTTTTATTGTTTTTATTTTTAAAATAACCCTCTGACACTGAATGTGTAAATCTTTATTGCAAAATTCGCTACTAACCTCACCTGTTGGCGATATCATATTTCTGAATTTAAATTTTGATCTGGATTTTCATTTTCTGATTCAAAAGGTCTCCAAAACGCTGCCATAATATATGTAACTAATTTAAGGTTATCAATTAATATGAGAAAAAATTAAAATACTTAAAATGAAATACCCAAACAAAGATATATTTAAAGTTAATACTTATTTGCCCCAAATAAAAATCTGGACTCTCCGCAACCGCACTAGACACCAACTTTATGAGTTACATAAAAACTGCCGCAAAAAATCAACCCGAGACCCCTGCACGCAGCAGAATACAGTGGACCATTAAAAGGCGTCAACAAGTTGCGTGCGTACTCCACTTGTTTCGCGCTGTACAACTACCAGTCTAGAGAGAGCTGGGTTCCGACGGGACAAATATGTTGTTTTCATGCCATTCTTTCTACTTTGAAGCCTAGTAAACTAACTCACTCTGTATGACACTTTTAAATGGATTTTAGCAATTAATATTGGAAAGACTATACCTCAAGGCTCGGTTTTAGGTACAATTCTGACCTATAGATGACGACACTAAAATTAAATCCATTTCATTTTTGGGCAGTACCAACCTTCAAAAGATTCGTGTAAAAATTTGACAGCTGTCGGACTATTAGTTTGTGAGATATTGCATTTTTAGTGAAGCAACTTTTGTTATTTTCAAAAAGATGGAAAAAAAAGAATTTCGTGTGCTTATTAAATATTGTTATTTGAAAGGAAAAAATACAGTTGAAGCAAAAGCTTGGCTTGATAATGAGTTTCCGGACTCTGCGCCAGGAAAATCAACAATCATTGACTGGTACGCAAAATTCGAGCGTGGTGAAATGAGCACCGAAGACGGTGAACGCAGTGGACGCCCAAAAGAGGTGGTTACCGACGAAAATATCAAAAAAATAAACAAAAAGATTTTGAGTGACCGTAAAGTGAATATGATCGAGATAGCTGACATTCTAAAAATATCTAAGGAACGTGTTGGGCATATCGTTCACGAATATTTGGGTATGCGGAAGCTCTGTGGGAAATGGGTGCCGCGCGTGCTCACAATCGACCAAAAACAGCAACGAATTGATGAAATCTGAGCAGTGTTTGCAGCTGTTAAGTCGTAATAAACCCGATTTTTTGCGTCGATATGTGACTATGGATGAAACTTGGCTCCATCACTACACGCCTGAGTCCAATCGACAGTCAGCTGAGTGGACTGCGGCCGGTGAACCGCCACCAAAGCGTGGAAAGACTCAACAGTCAGCTGGCAAAGTTATGGCCTCAGTTTTTTGGGATACACACGGTATATTGTTCATCGACTATTTGGAAAAGGGAAAAACAATCAACAGCGACTATTACTGTGCATTATTGGAGCGATTGAAAACCGAAATCGCGAAAAAACGGCCCCATATGAAGCAGAAACAAGTGTTGTTTCATCAAGACAATGCACCGTGTCACAAATCATCGAAAACGATGGCAAAATTGCATGAATTGGGCTTCGAATTGCTTCCTCACCCACCGTATTCTCCAGATCTAGCCCCCAGCGACTTTTTCCTTTTCTCTGACCTGAAGAGAATGCTCGCGGGAAAAAAATTTGGCTCTGATACTGAGGTAATCGCCGAAACTGAAGCCTATTTTGAGGACAAACCGAAGGAGTACTACAAAAATGGTATCGAAAAGTTGGAAGGTCGCTATAATCGCTGTCTATGTTGATTAAAAAAAATGAATTTTGTCAAAATATTGTATTTTACTATGGTAGACCGGGGACTTTTCAGCCGACGAAGATTGATGGCAAAATTACTCTATTTACAGATGATACGTGTCACCTAGAGTAATTGAGATATGAAAACTTTACATCCTCTTTATATTAAATTCTGCAAATTAACTGAAGCACACCTTCAAGAGAGACAGTAGCTGAATTCTATGATCTATATTATCCTTCAGAATGACATGTAATATTCGGTATGAAGTATTTCATAATTATTTTCAGCTAGTAAGTAGTAATTAAGATTGAATTAAAAAGTTTATGTCTATATTTTTATATTGAAATCACGCATATTGTTTTTAATTTTTGTTTGCTGATTATTTAATTGAATTGTTTTTATTTTTAACGAACAATTATTGTGTAATTAATATTAACTTATCAGGAGTTAATTTTTGTCTTCTAATATTTATGGATTTCTCTCTTTCTAACTAAATTCCTTGTGCTACTATAGATTAAATTTGATATTAGACACGTTTTTTTTTAATATTGTTCTTCTTGAGAAATTCGTGACTTCTACTTCCTGTGTCTGTGAATCTTCAAATGGCAAGTGTCTCGTTTTTTAACCTCTTATATCTCTTTCACTTTCATTTCTGCATGATTCATTCTTACCATTGTAGATGTTTGGATTTATAACCTACCTAAGAGTAGTTTCCTTACTTTTATTTCATAAATTAATTACTCCTTCAATTTTTATTAATTATTCCTACGATTTGGTGGAAAAGTAGCATTTTCCATGCTCTTTTAGTGTGAAAAAAATGAACACTATAGATTATTTATCTTACACGTAGTTGCCATTTCAATAAATTACTATCTTTTGTTGTAAAAAGCCTTTTTAAAACATACCTATTTTACATTTCATCCAATATATTCACGAAACAAGCTGCCAATGCAATCAAAAACAGAATTTTTTGATTTGTTTTTGTTAAAAACTAAAGTCAATAACAAATCGCGAATTATTCTTTCTTGTTTCTTCGTTCCTCGATGGAAAGTGATCCAGAAAATGAATTTCTACCGCCGGAAATTGAAGCTCCCAATAAAGCTACTTTTGAATGATTGTCTAGTAAGTCAAAACGACAGTCCGAGTTTTCATACGATCGTTTCTTGAAATGGCGTGATCAGAAAAATGTTAGTTGAAAGGAGGCCAGTGAAAAAGTGCTTCTTGCATACTTGGAAGAAAAGTCTAAAATATGGAAATCGTCAACGCTTTGGTCTAATTACTTGAAGTCGATCATGAACATAAATAATCATAAGCAGATATTACAAGCTTTTGTTTTTTTGAAGCGAAAGGGTGAAGGATATCGCAGAAGCCCCGGATGAAATATATCTAACTTAGAAAGTTGCTGCGATTTTTGGTACTTTCCAGCCTCTCGTAGACAGGAACTGTGCGATTTGACAGTAAATAATATGGAGGATTTGTAAACTTTACTAGACACAAAAACTAAAGTGCTACGCACCTTTGTTGTAAGTGGTACGTTGTATATGAACTATTATAAAAAGTAGGTACATAGTCCTTCGTACAGTGGATATTAATTATTCAAGGTTTATAAAATGCGTTAAAAATAAATATGCCATGACTCCAATTTGAATAAATACATTTGGCAAGATGCCTGCCAACATTGCTGAATGTGTAAATTTGCCTGATTTCCATCTTTATAATGGACATTGTTTCCGACGTTCCTCAGCAAGTCTTTTGGCGATGGTGTGCAGCGTTATATCCAAGAAGTTTTAGAACCCCATCTTTTACACTATCTTGACACCCTGGCAAATCCAACTTTCCAACCAGATAATGCCCGACCACATGTTGCAAAAGAGTCATAATAGACTTCTTTAACATAATGATGTCACATTGTTACCTTGGTCACCAAGATCTTCCGACTTATCCCCAATTGAGCACGTGTGGGATATGATGGGTAGTAGATTGCTCAATTATTTACAACGTCCTTGTCAAACTCTAGGAGAACTTCGAGAGGAGTTGGTGTTTTCCTGGAATGATATACCACAGGAGGACATTGACCATCTGATCAGAAGCATGCCTAGGAGAATACGTAACACATCGGGGTGCATCCACACATTATTAAAGGTAAAAGGGCTTTAAAACAATGCAATCATTTTAAAACTTTTATCATTTAAACTGGGTGTGCGGATTTTTATGTCACTTAGTATATTATTCTCTTCTATTTTCTCTTACTTTTAACTCTAGTGCTAAAAAGATTTACTTTTAACACTTGTGTCAAAAAAATGGCATTTTAGACAAAAATTATACTTTTACTGACGATTGTTTTTGTTAGTGATTTACAAAGTTTTTTTTAAATAATATTGTATCGTTATTTATTGTTGACACATTAAATCAAAACACAATTGAAGCTTTCTAGATTAATATCTGTCGAAAAAAAAATCGATTACAAAATCTGTTCGGTCTACAATGATTAAATTACTTCTACTTTTCTTAAAAACAAACTCGTTGATAGACGTCTTTTCACTTTTACTGCCCCGTATATTACAAACAATATTCTTTGATGAGAAACGGCGTGATGCAGCATATTCCATCCCATATTTTATGATTAATTATATTCAAGCGTGTGCCAAAAAATCGTTATGTAAAACGTCACCACTCGGTATAACAATAAACTTCATTTGCATCAGAATTATAACACTTTAAAATTTAATGCGAATCGACTGATTGAGATTAACAATAAAAATTATGGATTTTGGAATAACCCTTTTACATAATGCACAAGGATATTTCACGAAATGGCTTCATTGACCTCTTTAGAACTCCAAATGCCATTCCGTCAAGCCGATTGGCAAAATATTACTATACTTAACCATTTATTATCCTGTCATAAAGTGTAAACCGAAGATAATGTAATTCCATCATATTATATTCAGTCATTTACACTATTATACGTGTATATAGTAAACAACATGCAGGTTCGATCTTGAAAATGTATGCATCATAATTTCTATGTTCTACCGTAGATAATCGAGTTACTAAAGGTTGGGGATTATGGAGTTCAAAGCAGGAAATATCGCAACTCCCAAGGCTCTGTATTACAATTACTGCAATTTCAAGTTTGATTAACAAAATGTCATTTTTATTTATATAAATACTATAAAGCTGATGTTTTCGGAATGTATTAAAAAATCGTTTCATGACATTCAAACAATACAAAGGCTACTTTTACCATAATATTAAGGATAATATATGATTTTAGTGATATAAGTATGTATCTGGTAATAATTTTCGATTGTATTATTTTTTTAAAGATATATGAATATTTATGAAAATTGCCTAAAATTGACTTCATCAATATATTCAGTAGTCCTTCGTAGGTCCTGTAGGTTGTATTCTTTCCCGTAGTTCGGCAATATTCGCCGGCGGATTTTCCGAATTAAATATTTTTTCCTTCATTGTGCCCCAAATGTATGCGTCAGGTGGCGTCAGATCAGGTGAATGAGAAGGATTTCGAAGTCTGTTCCCCGAGAAATTATTCTTTTATCGAAATGCTGACGAAGTAAGGTGCACACAGTTGTATGGCTCGTTGCACCATCTTGTTGGAACCATTGTGTGCGAAACTGTAGATTTCGTGCACGGCAAAAGTTATTTAGATCTCTCACAAAAGGTATAATACTTGTCTCTCTATAACGTTCTTGGTTGACAGTAAGTGGATTTTGATTATCATCTTCAACGAAATAAGGACCAATCATTCCATTACCAGATACCGCGCACCAAACGGTAACTCGAAGACTGTGGAGTGGTTTCTCTACAATGACATCAGGACGTTCAAATCCAAGGAATCTGGTTGTTTGTCGATTAATATAGCCGCTAACATGAACGTGACTCTCGTCTGAAAACCATGTTTTTCACAAATTCGGGATCTTCGTAAATTAAACTCAACATGCGACCACAGCAAATTTCTCTTGCACGTTTGTCCGCAGCATTTAGTCGTTGTCCAACTTGAATACGGTATGGATAACCACCAATTGATTTGAACATGCGACGTAAAGACGTTTCACTAATGTTGAATTTACATGCAGTTCTTACAAGACTTCTTAGAGGTGATTGCACAACTTGGTTAAAAACACGTCCTTCATTTTCGTTAGTGCATACTGTTTTTCGACGACCTGAAGAACCTTTACGTTGACACAATACACCACCAGTGCGACGAAATTTTTCAACAACAGCTAACATCACACTTTTACTAGAAGCTGCTTTATTAAATTTTTGTTGATATTTTATTGACACCTGTTCAGCTTGGACCATCATTACGACCTTTTCCGTATTAACGAAAATAATGCTCTACCAAAAACACTTTTTCTTCCGTTGTTAGAACCATTTTTAAATCAAATTTAACTGCAGCGTACTATTAATATATCAACTAATGACAATTAAGTCAAATGTGACAAATCCATATTACATAAACAACTCCACAGCACTCTCTGTTTCGGATACCGTAGTTCTGATCATGAATTGTAAGATTTGAAATAGCTGTCGTTAAGATAAAAATGTTTTAATAGACCCTGAACGTTTTGGTTCATAGGAAACGTCATCAGAGCCACCTCCTGGAAAAATGTGTCCAAGGGGCTTTAATTTCACTTCTAAAGTACCCCAAAATTAATTGAAGATTTTGAATAATCTGAGAATTTGTTATTTCTAATTTTACCTACAGTTAACAGCTCTTTACAACAATTTACAGCTGATAATTTACATTGTTCTTAGTTACTTTTGTTAAATTTAATAGCTTATTTTATTCTGCTTATGTTCCAATTAAACAGACTAGCTCTTTATTAAAGTTTTCTAGGTATTTTAAGGATATTCAAATGTATATAATGGACAGAAATTAGTTTTAATATAGAATCTATCTAACCTAACCTAACCTAACCATAATATTAAGGATAATATATGATTTTAGTGATATAAGTATGTATCTGATAATAATTTTCTATTGTATTAGATTTTTAAAGATGTATATAATAAAGAATTGCTTAAAATAGACTCCATTAATATATTCAGTAGTCCTATCATAATTAGTAGGTGCTGTCTCCTAATATTCAACAGCTCTGAGACCTCTTTTTATAGAGATCTCATACAAATACCTTTAATTGTCTTAAACCCTCTAGCTTAAACCAGTAAGAATGTCTTCTTCGATGGGTCTTAATCTGCTATTATAGTTTCTTCATCTACTCCTCTTGCTGGGCCATTTGTTGTGATTGCTGGGCCAGTTGGTACAACTGCTATAAGATTGCCTTCTGATTAGAAATCAGAGGTCTACCACCTCAGGATCTACAGCCTTCAATTTCTGTATTATTTCCTTAAATCCTTGTTAGCAGCTTGCCTAGCTTGGTATTTCTCTGATCTGTACTACGTTTATATAATTTTCTTGCAGTATAGTTTGTATTATTGTGTTATATATCTTGCATAAATCTTATGTGAGCTTAACTTAACAAACTTAACTGTAAAGGAACCATTAATCAACTTCCTCTTAAAAGCCGAACAGTATGTTTGATTTATTTGAAATATTATTATATTGGTGCATGTTTATAGAATTGCATATGATTTTTGTGTAAGTTTTTATTTCTATTTATGTAAAAGATTGCTAGGTCGATTTACAAAGATTTCTCTGAATACACAGGAAACCATTCATCTGTACGAAGAATGTAATCTTTTTATTTATAGGACTAGATACTATGTATCTGGCCGATGACGTACTGAATGTAAATCGTACATAGAATAATTGATAGAATTTATAAAATCGTTAGCAATCACAAATTTGTTTAACCGATAAAAATAAAAATATAACATCGCTTAATATGGTTAGCAATATTTTATTTTCATACTAATTAGTTTACTTTTGAGATTTCCTAAAAAAAAATCCGGTTTTAGATACATACCTACATTTTCATGGTAGTCAGCTATTTACACCTATTTTTTTTATTGCATTTGTATGTTGTTGAACACATTTACTTGCTTAAACCTTGAACTACATAGTAAATGACCTTGTTTATCAAAAACTATATTGTCAAAATAAAAGAATTCAACAACAGGTCATAAAAATTTACTAATAAGATATAAAATTTGTTTTTTTCATAGCTAATGTGTTGCTATAACAACTGTTTTGAGTAGATAAAGTGACACTTTAACAGCAAGGGCAGATAAAATGTTTTAACTTTTTTTTATTCAATAAAATTTACAAATTCAAACATATTAAGGATTAAAAACAACTGAAATTTGATGTGAATTTTATTTTTTTGTGTATAGTCTGGTCGAGAAATCTCAATGTTAATATTAAACAGTAAGTATTATTAGATATTACTTATGTGCAATATATTCATTGTTGCGTCATTTTTCTCTAACTCAATAAATCCACAATAACGACCATTTTTATTTATTATTTTCATTACAACATTAACGCCAAGAGCTAAAGTAAATATTAAAATCTCATCATTCGTATTTGAATATATTTATATATTTTTTAAACAGTTACATCATCTCATTTCTCACGTGACAATAATTATAAAACACTAAAATATCTATATTTAAATTTAATATTGATAAAAGTCAATAAAAGATAAATCTTGTATAATTATGTCCGCTTCATAAAGTAACAGGTCGGCTGAAAAGTCCCCGGTCTGACCTATAGATGACGACACTAGAATTAAATCCATTTCATTTTTAGATAGTATCAACCTTCAAAAGATTCGTGTAAAAATTTGACAGCTGTCGGACTATTAGTTTGTGAGATATTGCATTTTTACTGAAGCAACTTTTGTTATTTTCAAAAAGATGGAAAAAAAAGAATTTCGTGTGCTTATTAAATATTGTTATTTGAAAGGAAAAAATACAGTTGAAGCAAAAGCTTGGCTTGATAATGAGTTTCCGGACTCTGCGCCAGGAAAATCAACAATCATTGACTGGTACGCAAAATTCGAGCGTGGTGAAATGAGCACCGAAGACGGTGAACGCCCAAAAGAGGTGGTTACCAACGAAAATATCAAAAAAATCCACAAAATGATTTTGAGTGACCGTAAAGTGAATATGATCGAGATAGCTGACATTCTAAAGATATCTAAGGAACGTGTTGGACATATCGTTCACGAATTTTTGGGTATGCGGAAGCTCTGTGCGAAATGGGTGCCGCGCGTGCTCACAATCGACCAACGAATTGATGATTCTGAGCAGTGTTTGCAGCTGTTAAGTCGTAATAAACCCGATTTTTTGCGTCGATATGTGACTATGAATGAAACTTGGCTCCATCACTACACGCCTGAGTCCAATCGACAGTCAGCTGAGTGGACTGCGGCCGGTGAACCGCCACCAAAGCGTGGAAAGACTCAACAGTCAGCTGGCAAAGTTATGGCCTCAGTTTTTTGGGATGCACACGGTATATTGTTCATCGACTATTTGGAAAAGGGAAAAACAATCAACAGCGACTATTACTGTGCCTTATTGGAGCGATTGAAGACCGAAATCGCGAAAAAACGGACTCATATGAAGAAGAAAAAAGTGTTGTTTCATCAAGACAAATGCACTGTGTCACAAATCATCGAAAACGATGGCAAAATTGCATGAATTGGGCTTCGAATTGCTTCCTCACCCACCGTATTCTCCAGATCTAGCCCCCAGCGACTTTTTCCTTTTCTCTGACCTGAAGAGAATGCTCGCGGGAAAAAAATTTGGCTCTGATACTGAGGTATCGCCGAAACTGAAGCCTATTTTGAGGACAAACCGAAGGAGTACTCCAAAAATGGTATCAAAAAGTTGGAAGGTCGCTATAATCGCTGTATCGCCCTTGAAGGCAACTATGTTAAATAAAAAAAATGAATTTTGTCAAAATATTGTGTTTTACTATGGTAAACCGGGAACTTTTCAGCCGACCTGTTAACTAATTTACCGTTCATTGAAATTTTAAAATAAATTATTGAGAAATCTAAATATTTCAATGTTATCTTTAGAACTAGTCGTCTCAGAAAGAGTTACTTTATTTTTTATATACTATTTAAAGACGATAAACAATAATAAATGTGTTCTTGTACCACATCAACTTATGTAACAATAATAACCTTTTACATACACTTATGATATAATATTATCATTTTTCAGAAGAACACACCCATCAAAACTTTTCATAATAATGCTAAACACTCTCTAGATGTCGATATTAAAGGTTGTACAGCTGTCAAAAGTAAATAATTGCAGCTAATCAGACGTCAATTCTATTCGACTTCTCTGAATTATCATAATATACATAGTTAAAACAACTTGCAAGTAATGACAAATTTTGTTTCAGTAAAATGCCTATTAACTTAATTTAAAGAATAATGTGTAATTTCACTTATTTATTAAAATAATTTCAATTGTACACAATGAACAGGAGTCAATTTAAATACCAAACCTACTTTAACCAAAATATTAAGGATTATATATGATTTTAGTGAAATAAGTATGTAACTGGTAATAATTTTCTATTGTATTATATTTTTAAGGACGGGGTATCGCTGTACATCAGAATGGCACCTACAGATCAAAAGTTTGTTCTAACTTTCTCCGTTATTACAACTCAAATCGTTTTATTTTTGTCACTAAATTGCATATAAAGGTCTAACTTAGGTAAGGATTGCATTGATTTTTTGTTAATTTATTGTTTAATATTGAAAAAGAGATGTTGAATGCGAACTATTTTAGACCTTTACATTTGTATAAATAAACAACAATCTAAATAAATTTTCTTAAAATGAAACTAAACCTTTCCTAAGTTGAACATTTCAAAACAAAACAAATTTTTGTATTATAAATTAATGTAACGTTTTTTAAATATTTTGCGATATTTACAAAACAATTATTCCATAAAACAAATTAGTAAAATGAAAAAAAGAATACTGATTTGCGGATATTGATTTTCAGTAGATCAGTTATATCATTGTTATATCTTGAAGAAATTTTAATTATAATATGCCCAGCGTACGGCTGGCCATCTATAGTTATATATGAGGGCAAATAAAATTATTGTTAGTGCCGAGCGATCGCTTACAGAATAAGTGTTTATTATTCCATTTTCCCAGCACAATTAGAAAAACATTAGACACAGAATAAACATCGTTGTAAATAAATATAAAAACTATAAAATTGTTAATAACAAAAAACTGTAAATTCAAAATTCTTGAAAAAAATACCAATTATTGGTGGCCATATAGACACTTCTTGGTCAAATTTTGGAAGAAATCTGGTCACAGGTTTCTGAGAGAAAAAAATGTTAGCGTAAATTTTGTATACGTGGTATTCTGAATTAAGTAAAAAGAAAAACTGGCATCAAAATATTTTATTTAAAAATATACTTTTATTATTTTAACATTTAAATATTTTCTGGTGGATCTTTACATTTTAATCTTTTGCCTCTCCTGTTTAAAATAACTTCCGGCCCAACGCAATCCTCATAGAATCGTCTCAACTTTTCTACCATATTGTTAAAAAAAGTTTCGTTGAAATTTATGTTTTGGTAAAAAGTGGATTATCATCTCCTGTATAAATAATAAAATGGCATGTTTTTCTTCTTGTGATGACGAGTTGTCCTTGTATCTAAAAACAATAATTTGTAATATTCTAAAAAAATTAGAAAAATGAAAAGCCAGTAACAAATCTTACCTGATAATAATAATTGTGATTTTCCTTCAAGTGAATTTCACTATTTTCAATTTTTAAGCAAGGAACCATACGCTTTTCTACGGCCTCTCTCAATGACATTTTTGATGTGGCTACTTTTAAAAAACATTTTACTTCAACAAGTTCATCTGAATCAATAAAAGCTAAAACATAATAAGTTATTAAACTCTGATATGTATATAATAGTTACAATAATTCGTTTACCATCAGGCGATGCACCTAATAAACCGTATTTCAAGTCAACAAATAATCCTGAAGGGTTAACATTCGGGTAGTAATAGTGGGTAGTTTACAGCACTTCATCAAATTTTAAAACATTAGTTTAAATCTAGCAACGTTCTAGAAAACATCATTATTCTTCATAAGTATCTAGTCTCCGAATTTTCGACGCAAGTAAATAGGTATTACAAAATTGAAATATGTTGACCACTTTATTGTGTCATTTGTAAATGCATCGCCTCTAAGTTAATAATATTTTAATAATTTTTTGACACTTACCTAGAGCTGATCTAAAAAGAATCACACACAACTATAAACTTATAAAAATAATAAACTTATCCTACCGGTGATTAGGTATATATAGAATTAAGAATACAAATAAAATATGGTAAATGGTAAAAAATAAAGATAAAAGTAATAATTACTAGAGCACCTATTGATATTACTAAATGTTGATCTACCCTCGTTCTTTCCCGAGATAAAATACAAAATATATTTCGTTGGCTGGCAAGGTCTAGAAATGAGAATTATATAAATGGTTTTTAGCCCTAAAACATGCGTTTTTAGCAGGTAAAATGTTTTCCGATGAATAGAGCAATTTAGTGAAAGGATTCTATTATTATTTCTGTTAGTTTATCCTATTACTAAGAGATGTCTGCACTTCATGGCTAAAAAAATCATTGACACATTTTCGTTTCAGATTGCATGGGATACGGGCTCCTTAAAGCTGTATGTGATATAGAATGTGAAAAAAGAAGACAGATATACTTGTACTGATTGTGTTCTAGAAAGTTCCACAGTAGACTATTTGTATATAGGGCAGACAAATATGCAGTACATTCAAATTATAATGATGTATTCATATTGTATATTATAGAGAAGAGATATCAACAATGGGTCATAAGGGAAACCCGTCTTGAATGAGTAAAATGAATATATTCACACTGTATATCTTGGAGTCTACAATTTTTAAAAATTAAGGCAGATAACACATTTTTGAGGGAAAGTGTAATTTCTGTATCCACATAAAATTATCTAATTGTTTAATAATTTAAATAATGTTAATACGGCAAACCTTCTGAACTAATTATTATGAAAAATACATTTGCGAAAATGTAGAACACATTTTACGGTACTTTGGTCGGTAACCTCAAGTTGTAAATCGCCTGCAAAATATGAGTATATTTAATGGTATTAACTGTTGACTTGATGATTTACATCTACCACTTATTTGATTAGTGAGCTCGTAAAATGGCACGTAAAACATTTAAAGTTTACATGTAAAAAGATCCTTAAAGAATGCTCTTTTTATTACCGACCAGATGTATATTATTTTAAGTTGCCGTAAAAATATTTACACCACAATAATTACGACAGTGATTGATCAATTTGTTACCGCGTGCCCTCTTAGCTGGAATTATTAAAAGTATAAAGTCTTATACAATAAGAATTAATAATACTAATTATGAATTGTTAGGTTTAAATAAGAAAGAAGTATATCAGTACAAAGTGTAACTTTTCTATGGCCCTGCTACCTTACTTTAGTCTATCGTCAATGGAACGCACCTGAAATACAACCCTCAACTGAACGCAACCCTTAACCAGATACCAAACGAGGACATTGACAGCACTCGCTTATAAATTACAATGCTCCTAACCTAACCACCAACCTTTTTCTATAGAGCGGGTCACAGTTATTATGCAGCATTGCGTTTATGGACGACGGCGTTGCCATATCGGCATGTTCTTCGAATTTGGTGCCAACTGGCTCGGGAATATAACTTGCCATTGTGTTACTATTATGATTTAAATGTTGACTAAATTATTCATTTGAAAATCGTTTAGTGAGTAATTAAGAATATTTATAATTATGCTTTTAGATACATTTTACGCATTTAAAGAAAAATATTGTAAATCCGCTAAAATATTCAAATTTTATACGTTTAATTATCACGTATAAAGAAATAAATAAATACAGCGGCCTTACAAAAGACCTTTGTCAAATTATGAAATAATAATATAATAATATAATTAATAATAAAAATATGTCAATAATAATAATAATATATACATAAATTACAAGACGAGTCGTAAAAAAGTCAGCTGTCATCTAAATTTTAAGGGAGAACGATTAACAGAGAAAAGCTAATGAAATCTTGCCGACGTTTCGATGATTTTTCCGAGGATTTTTCTTCTTCTGGCGGGTTGTTGTAACAAACAAAATATAGAATAAGTAAATGAAATAATAATTACGTATTTTAACTTGAATTAAAATTAAACTTTAAAAATGACAATGATTAGCAGGTAATAACTAAAATAAATGAAAATTGAATGGAACATTTGAGGGTTAAGAAATATATCACTGATCTTCATCGTCATCCAAGTCTTCATCTTCATCGTCTTCATTTAGATTTATTATTATTGGCTCAATGTCTTCCCTTAAATGATCTATTTGCCACATCTTTTCCTCTGTCTTCTCTACCTTTTTTTCATAATTAGACCACTGCATTGGGGTTACTTGCGAATACGCTGTTTTTATAAGTTTTTCCACATCCTCTTTTTTAAAAGTACTATTATTACGAGCCACATATCCTTTCACTTGGCTTCACACCATTTCAGTAGGATTTAATTCGCAATGATAAGGTGGTAATCATAGGACTGTTATATTATGTTCCGTGGCAATGTCGTCTATTTTTCTTAGGTCGTACTGCTCTCTAAACGCGTTTGCAGTAGCCAATAATTCTGTTTTTAAATAATCATCCTCGAAGTAAATCTCTTTTTCCAGTAGCCAGTACTTTATTTGTTTCTTATTCCAAGTTGTCTTTGGAAAAGGTAACTTCGCCAACACTACAACATTCTTTGATCCATTTTTCGGCAAATTAGGGATCAATTGATCTTTAAACCAGGCCTCAAAGCCTTCTGCGTCCATTTCGTCGTGGTAATCGTCTGCACCTTTCTTTGCCAGAAAAGTTTTTTCTGCACCCTCAAGAAAACCGTCTTTCCAGCCTGCATGAAGAAGAACAAATCTCAGTCCTCGTTGACTTGGAGCCTTCAGTTCTGTTGTCAGTCCATTGACAAATGCATCTCGGGCATTTTTTATGGTAGTGTCTTTCCATTCAAAATTTACACTGTGGCCCACATTAATCCATGACTCGTCCAGATATATTACGTTATATCCTTCTTCGCGGAACTTCTTCACTGATCTTAAATATTTGTGCCTCCAGGTGATTATATCAGTTCTTTCTATTAGAATCGAGTCTCTTCCTCTCTTTCCATAAACAAACCCCATATCGTTAAGCAAGCGTCTTAGCGTACTTTTAGAAAAATTTGGTACATTTTCGTCTGAATTTATTTTAGCAAGAACTTTTGCCAGTGTTGGTGGAATATTTTTGGAGTAGAATTCATGCACAGCTTTTCGTATTTGCGATTGGATACCTTCATCGTAGGTGATCAGTCTTGAATTCGACTGGCTGCATAATAACTGTGACCCGTTCTATAGTTGAAAACTCAACCATTAGAAATGCATATTTTCATAATTATTTTTAGTTTAGCAGGTCGACCTATATACACTGTGTATCCATGAAGCATTAAAAAATAATAAAGCTCGACAGGTCATGATGACTTAAAAGCAAAAAGTCTCAAAATTATTAGGGATCAAAGCGATAAAGATCTTACATATTTCAAACGAAGTAAACCATCCATATCTCAAATGTGACTAATGGGAAACCAAATGAAAAACCTGTATGTCACAGAATTTCTGTGACATAGGTTTTGGGTTTTTCATTTGGTTTTACATATTTGATAAATGTTGAAGCTTATCAGAATCATTGTCGGGTTCCAGTGCGCTTTCCAAGTCTGCATATACTATTCCTTATTCTTATAGTTCTTAAATTCCAGAACATTTTTCCCTGCTTCAGGCATTTTTATGGCTCTCATTCATTTTAATACAGACCTCGATATGCTTTTCCAATTTATCTTGCCAGTGGAAGTAGCATAATTAACAAGACTTCAAGTTCAGGTGCAAAATAGAATTTCAAAGAAAATTGTAATTTTGGGCACAAAAATCGCAATTGTGTTGCTCCGCTGCTAGGGATATGAATTACTCTGTCAACAAATGTTACCTTATGGTTTTTGCGGAAAATATTGTTACGTTTTGTGTACAAAGTGAATAAATACGAAATGGACGGAAAAGAATTGACACAAGAAAAGGAAAACCTGCCATCAGATGTAGAAAATGCAGCGGTGGAAGCAGAAAAAACTTGAGTGGAGGATACAAAGCTAAAAATTCAAAAATCCTGGAGTTAGATGACATTATTAAATTTCTGACAGAAGCTCATGATGACGTCTATTTGTTGATGAAGGTTATGGCTATTTTTGGTGTGCATGGATACAGCCAGCTATAATACAGCTAAGCTACAGTTAAGATAAGGCTAGGCTACAGCCAGTTCATAATAAGTACACCAGCATATGCAAGAACCCTTATCAAAGACCCAATTAGATGTAAGAAACCTGTTGTGCCAAAAATAAGTACCTTTTGCTATATAATAAGTTAGGACATTTTAGGGAAAAGGGCTTCTGCAACACCAACTCTGGATAATATCATTCCAGTCTCACTAGAATGATAAATGGAGATATTTAAGTACACAACTTCAATCAGTAAGATCCATTATACTGTTAAATAGAAGAGTCAAATGTAGAATTACCAGACATAGAATTGGAAATAAAAATGCATTGCATTTCTATCTTATAATTAACGAAGACCACATCCTAGAGGAATGCAGACATCTCACGCTAACAAGAGACAAGTTCAACATCCCAAAACTTTTACGTAATATACTTGGAAGATTTGTACAAAGGTTTCGTTGTTTATTGATCTTAGTAAGATGAACTTCCATAAAGTAAGGGTTAGTACAATAAATTTTATAAACTTTTTTGTTTGAATTTATATATGCATATTTTTTTATATCTATATTTATATTTTTATTTATATTTTTTTCTTATATTGTAAACTCATACTTGATTTATAAATTCCTGTCGAAGCAAACAAACAGAATCTGGTTACTTTGTATAATATTTAAAGAAACTGACCAACTTTTTCTCAACTTTATAATATATATAAACATTTGTAACTACATGGCATTTAAATTAAAAATGACTCGGACATAAACAGGTATATTGCGAGAAACTTATAGCAATTTACGACAGATGGCATATACGACATATTTTTCAATCGTTCTGTTACACAATATTTCTTTTCCTCAATATTATCGAAACATTCGATGACATAACGACTGTAGGTACTTATTTTCACCTCATGTTATTTTACTACGTGGTAAAGTAACAAGGAATCGATTCTAAATCTAGTTGTTTTCAGTCATTTCGATAAGTTTATGGTGATATTTTGCAACTTTTGGTGATAAAACACCTTCAGAATAACTTAATTGTATAATTACGTCGCGTTTCGTAAGGAAATTTTGTCCGTAAATGTAAGTACTTTCGTACTGTAAGTACTTTCGTACATACTTACATTTACCGTTTTCCTTATTATACTTTCAGTTTTTATAGATAAATAAGAAAAATGGTTGACTGCAGTTAATCCCAATGTAAAGGAAAAAGCTTGTCAATAAACATGGAGGGTATTAATGGCCGGAGTTTAGATATTTATGGATTAAATTTGTGTATGATTTTAAGTAAAACAGGTGCTAACCTTCGTACCATATAGTTTTATTGTTGATACTTGCCTATATAATAAAACTAAGGTAAATTCTAAAAATTACTCCTAGTTTTATTTACATAATTACATTTATAATTATATGCTACAAATAGTTCTGTTTCTCTGTCGCAATTTTCATCAAAATTTATTATAGTGTATTTGAAAATCAAGAGAGAGTAAATTCCCAGAAATGTTTTGCAGTTATCAGTGTTAAAGGCAGTAAACCATAGACGTGCGTTTTCAAAGTTAAATTAATATGGAAATAGAAATATTTAATTTGTTTTAGTTATTTATACCTAGATTACCAATTTTAGATAGATAAACATAAGTCGTAAGTAGTAATTTAATTTGGGTAAAATGAAGAAAAAGTCAATATTATTTTAGGCATTTTGTTTTAGGCATATGTTTATTTACAAAATATGTATATAATATGTACAGATAATTACAATTACTTATAAATTAATATGAGGAGCTAAAAAAACAATTAAGTAGGTATATGAGAAAAAAAAACCAACAGCAAGGATAAAATTTGTCGAGCAACATGCAAAAAATACGACAATATTAAATCTTAAAAAATAAAAATCTAAAAATAAAATTAAAGTACATAAATTAATAATTTTAAAGTTATGGTTCCTCGCACTCTGTGTCAGAAGATTCACCATCTGATTTTAGAGAAATTACAATGGGCTCTATAGTAATATCAATTATGTTATCTAGCTCCCACATTTTTTATTCTATTTCTGTAAAGTGTCTAATACATTTTTGCCAATTTTTACTTGTTACTTCAGATATTGCCTTATTGAAGAGATTTTTAACATCTGATAATTTAAAAGTAGTGTTATTTCTGGCAACATAACCTTTAACTTGAGCCCATATCAATTCTGTCGGATTCAGCTCACAATGGTAGGGTGGTAAACGAAGGATTTCAATTTCTCGTTTTTTGGCTATCTCATCAATATTATATTTTTTATAATTTTGCTTATATTTTTTAGCAATAGTTAACAATTCTGCCCTCAGCATTGTATTGTCAAAGGCTAAATTTTTAGAAGATAACCATTTTGCAATTTCATCCTTTTTCCATTTAGTGGTTGGTAAAGGTTCAAGTAATCTGGAGTGGTAACTTGCATTGTCCATTACAATAACCGATCCTTTTGGTATGAATTGAATCATCTGTTCAAAATATTCCTCAAACACGTCTCCATTCATTTCTTCGTGATAATCAACGGTTTTTTTTATTCAAATAAGAGTAAACCATTCTAAAGAAAACCGTTTGTACTGCCTATATGACAAATAATTAATCTTTTACCTTCTCCTATAGGTTCCTTAAAACCAGTAGTATATCCTTCTAGAAAAGCTTGATGGGATGATTTTATTTTTTTTTTGTCTTTCCAAACTCTTCCTACACAATGTCTTTCATTAACCCATGTTTCATCTAAATAATAAATGTTTTTATTTTGAGCTTTAACTTGTTGTATTCTTCTGAGGTACTGTCTTCTCCAACATACAATTTCTTCAGAATCAATTAGCATTGAGTGTCCGCCCATTTTTTCAAATTTAAAGTTTAACTCATGTAACGTTTTCCATAGTTTATCCCGGCTTATTGTGGGTAAATCAACATCATTCGTAATGGCTTGCAAAACTTCATTTAAAGTTGGTATTTGCTTGTTTATAAAAAATGAGTGAACAAGCTTACGAATAGCATTTTTAAAAAACTCGTCCACGTTGACTTTTAATAGTTTTTGTCTACCTGGTTTCGGCTTTGGTGAGGTTACTCCACCTGATTTTTTCTCCTTTAAAACTCTAGATATTGTCGATTTTCCATATCCCATTGCCTTAGATGTTGTTTCAACTACACTGTCAATAGTGTTTGAGGGATTTTAATGTTTAAAATAGTGGTACACATTCACTACAGCACTCTTTTCATTGAGCGATAAATGGTCTAGTTTTAATTTTTTCACTGGCGTATACTCACAAACTGCTTCCATTTTTAGTCACTACTATTTGTCACGTTTATCGAAAATCAAATAACTGCATTTCTAGAAACTTAAGCACTATTTAAGTCAAAATATCTGTCATTAGAAGCTGTTGCCATTCGGAGGTCGTTAAATAACAATTATCCCTTTCTAATCTGGTTACGCCTACGCACGTTAATCCTCTTAGGCCTACTGTGGTAACAATGAAAGATCATAAAATAATGTGATAGTCCAAAAAATTTAATAAATTTTGTATTGAAATTAATAAAAACAATTTAGAATGCATTACAAATATTGAAGTTTTACCGCA
Source organism: Ophraella communa (assembly GCA_035357415.1). NCBI lineage: Eukaryota > Metazoa > Arthropoda > Insecta > Coleoptera > Chrysomelidae > Ophraella > Ophraella communa. The sequence goes on from CM068983.1 coordinate 21,379,104, forward strand.
CGTACTGTACTATAGTTTTGCATACCGAATTAGTTTTTATTCTGGGAATTTACTCTCTCTTGATTTTCAAATACAGTATAATTTTAGATAATTTGCTAGTTTTAATTCACTAAAAGTTGTTTTTAATTGTTATGTCTAAGTACTGGTTCGGTAATTTACTATACTATAGGATAACAGACCTCTTTATGCCATTTGTTCAGTAACATTCTCTTACAGAATTTTGATAATAATTATCGCACCTAAACCATATTAAGGTAATAAAAGATTTGTTACAGTATCTTACGGTTTACAAAGTATAAACCAGCTGACGTGTATTAAAAAAAGATTCAAATCAAATATATAAACCTTAGAATGTCTACAATATACCCGGCACTAATGCAACATGCGTTTAGTTAGTTACCAACTACCGTTGTTTTCATTGAATTTATCAATAAGATTCATATCTCCAGTATTATACCCGATTATTTATTTGTGGGGTAACGGAAAACGGCGTGCAGTAAACGAAATAGCGTTACCCTTACAATACCAAAATATTTTATACTAGGTATACCGAAGAAACGCTCGTAATTATACGTCAGTTAAAAACCAATTTATTTAAATTCAAAAATGCAGCTGACTCATTTTAAAGAGCTGTGTTTGTGTATTTATGTATGTTTATTTCGGTTGAGTGACTTGTTGACATAGAAATAATTAGGGAAACAATTAATGTTTGTTATAAAGGTTTATTTAAAATGGACCGAAAGTTCTCATGAAGAGACGACAAATAGGTAGCTGAACCTTGACATTCTCGACGAAGTCGTTTTAACAACGAACGAGCAGGTGAAGTCTCGAGAAAGCTTGACCAACCGTTAACAAATTGTTAAATAAGTTTAAATTGTTTATATAATAATATTTTGTATTTTGATTCCAGTCTATTTTAGTTAAGGGACTTAGTTATAGGTAATGGATTTTGAGATGAGCTATGGCCTTGAAAATTGCTGCGCGATAATGCAGGGCAACAACGTGAAGCCAAATCTTGGATCAAAGTATGAGTTAGACTAAAATCTTCCTAAAACATAGACAGTCACTAGAAAATATTTACAAAATTTTCCTTCCTGTTTATGATCTTCATTTAACAAAGTTTATTTCAATTTTGACCAACAATACACTTCTTTTAACAGAAAAAACAAATCTAAGCTGTAATTCTTTGATTAAATTTTAATTTAATGATCCATTTTTGGTCAAACAAGCACCTCGTAGTTTCTACGAAAGTTATTGGGCATAAAAATGTCTAACAAACTCAACCAAGTGTGCTCTGCAATAAAATATCTTGAAGGAAAGGGATCTATATATATATATACCCAGTAATAATGAAAATAATAATTCTACGATACCATTATGAATTATGGAACATTTTAGATACGTAGTTCCGCATTCGAGATTTAACATTTAAGCATTGGCGGGTAGCGTTTGCAGTAGATACCGTTACCTGATTTTTACGAGGGTTGTCTGAAAAGTTTGCGACCTTAACATGAAGATGGCAGCAGTCGTAAAGAAAAGTTGGGGTATGTGTTTGCGCATGCTTTGAAAGGTTCCCACTAAAATTTCAGCCATTTTGGACGTGTAGTTGTTGTTTGACAATCATTTGAGTGAGTCGATGTGAGTGTTTTTATGAAAATGGAAAAGTCGAGTATCGAGCTGTCATTAAATATTTGTTTTTGAAAGGAAATACGCCTACGCAAATCAAAGACGAGTTGGACGCTGTGTACGGGGACTCTGCACCATCATTTACCACCGTGAAATTTTGGGCTGCTGAATTTAAACGTGGCCGTACCAGCTTGGGTGACGATGAACGTTCGGAACGTCCAAAAACTGCAACCACTGACGATAATATCGCTCAAGTTCACCAAATGGTGCTAGATAACCGTAGAATTAAAATTAGAGAGATAGCAGGGGCTATAAACATGTCCAAAGAACGTGTTTGTCACATATTGAATCAAGATTTAGGCATGAGAAAGCTGTCCGCTCGTTGGGAGCCGCGTTTGCTCACTTTGGACCAAAAACGTGTTCGAATGAACATTTCCAACTCTCTGTTGGCGCAGTTTAGGCGCAATAAATCAGAGTTTTGGCGCCGATTAATTACTGTAGATGAAACTTGGATACACCATTATACTCCAGAAACAAAAACACAGTCAAAACAATGGACTGCGAAGGGGGAATCGGCTCCAAAAAAAGCAAAGGTTTGTTCCTTCGGTTGGGAAAGTGATGGCAACTGTTTTCTGGGATAGTCATGGAGTTATCTTAATCGATTATCTTCAAAAAGGAAAAACCATTACAGGAGCATACTACGCATCATTACTTGACAAGCTGAAGGCAGAAATTGCGGAAAACGGCCACATTTGCAGAAAAAAAGAATTTTGTTTCACCAAGACAATGCGCCGTCTCACACCTCAGCGGTTGCCGTGGCGAAAATCCACGAATTACGGTTTGAACTGCTTGACCACCCTCCTTACTCACCAGATCTAGCCCCAAGCGACTTTTTTTTGTTCCCTAAGCTAAAAGTTGCGCTCGGAAGACAGAGATTTTTGTCGAATGAGGAGGCCATCACCTTCGTAAACAACTATTTTGCAGAGAAAGACGACGAGTACTATTTGGACGGGTTGAAGAGATGGAAGCAACGCTGGGAGAAGTGTATAGACTTACAAGGAGACTGTGTAGAAAAATAAAAAAAAAAAACTTTTCAAATAACCCTTGTAAACCTGCTTCAATACAGAGGGTTTACGAAAGTCTGACGTGAAATCTTTTTGAAACTGTCCACTCAATAAAAGATTATATTTTTTTCCGATAAATCGAAAGTAACTAATTAAATCACCTCCAGCAATAAAAGTTGAAACAAGGTGAAGTTTCTCAAGTTGTACACGCGCCCATTTATTAAACCGTTTTAATTAAGAAACGTTCGTATTCCATACTTAAATCAATTTTAATACCTTTCTATTATTAACAATGGATATTCCTTTTGTTATTAACAATAAACAGTGTTATTTCCTAGTAGGTATATCTGTATAGATGCGCAAATAATAATTTTACATCATAGATTGGATCACAGTTACACTATTAATCACAGAATAATCAATTTACTTTCGATACAAAAGGTCGACTGCATGTATCTATCTACACATATTTTTCAAGTACCTGCATATTGTATAATCTACTGTAAACTAAACGTTGTTTGTGTATGAATTGATGAATAACATTAAACTGTTAAGTAATTATCTTTCACGAACGTTCAGACCGTTGGATTTTACCACTAGAAACAACTTTTATGATTAGTCCATTGAAAAGTTACATTTGGGACTCCCAGAATTAATAACTGAAAAGTTATATCGGAAAATATGAATTTTTTTTTCGAATTTCTTAACATTTTCGCTTATAACTTTTTTATTTATAGTTCTACGACAAAAAGTTACAGGACCAAAGTTGTAGAGAATTTAATTTGCAACAAAAAATATTCATACATTTTTTTATCTGATAAGTAGTTTAGGAGATATATCGTAAAAACTATTTCAATACTCGGACCAGAACACGTCTGTGGAATAAGAAGATATTTAATTGTAAAAGACATTGGTAAGAAGTTAAAAAATAATCTTGGGAAATTATAATAAATAAAAGCAGACTAGCATAAATGACCGGATTTCTTACTGAAGATTGTTGGTAAAAGATGCACCTGAGCACATTAGGTGTAGCTGAAACAACATGAAGAGCTTCGATTGTGTTAAATGAAAGATGAAACCTTCATATACCTACTCACTCTATTCTAAATAATCCTAGAGTACCTACTACATACAGATAAAAGCTGAAACTGAAGCCTATTAGCATTCTGAGCTTTTTTAAAGAAAAAGAGAATACATCAGAAGCAAGAATAGGGATAGTTAATAGACAAAACTCATACATACATACAGCGTGTCCACGGATGGGGTATCCTAAAGGTGAAAAATGTTTAAATATTAGTGAAAAATCAGACTGATTTTGATAAACTTCAATTTTGTTTTATTTTATGGGGTTTCAGAACAAGCAAAACTTTTTACCAAGACCTACTTGGCAAGAAGTGTCAAAATTCTCTACAGTCCTTAAATCATATTGGGCCCAGTGGGAGTCTTTCATTTTGGAAGGCGATTTATTAAAGAGAATAATTGAAAATGATGACGGTTCCGTTAACAGAAAGCAATTAGTTATACCAAAGAGTAGAGTAGCCGAAGTACTACGACAGTTACACGACAGTCCATTAGGAGGTCATCTTGGTGTCAAGAAAACCCTGCAGAGAGTTCGTGAAAGGTTTTATTGGATGAATAGTTCCGATGATGTTAAGGACTGGTGTAAGAAGTGTACCATCTGTGCTGCTAGTAATGGACCTCAGAAAAGAGGAAAGGCTCCCATGAAACAATATAACGTTGGTAGCCCATTAGAGAGAATTGCTTTAGATATTGCTGGACCATTCCCCACTACTGAGAATAAGAATAAATACATGTTGGTGGTAATGGATTATTTTACGAAGTGGGTTGAAGTCTACGCCATTCCAAATCAAGAGGCAGCAACTGTCGCAGACGTGCTAGTGAAGGAGTTTATTTGCCGAATTGGAGTGCCCTTGGAGATTCACAGTGACCAAGGAAGGAACTTCGAAAGTCAACTCTTTCAAGGAATTTGCGACAATTTAGGAATGAAGAAAACAAGAACTACAGCATTGCACCCAGCATATTTGCCAAACCATTGGCAAATATCTATCAAAAGTAGTATCCAATCACCAAAGAGACTGGGACCAGTATATTTCGCTCTTTGCAATGGCTTATCGATCCGCCGTCAATGAATCAACAGGTCAAACACCAGCAAAAGTCTTGTTTGGACGCAAGATGAGGTTACCATGCGACCTCGAGTTTGGATGCCGACCTGGAGAGGATATAGCTGGAGAAGACTATGTAATCCAGTTACGAAGAAAAATGGACGACATGCATGATTTGGTTCGCTCCCATCTCCAAGTTGCCAGTGACAGGATGAAGAAACGGTATGATACCCAAGCTATAGAGGGATGTTTCCAAGAAGGTGACAAAGTCTGGCTCCATAACCCGAAAAGACGGAAGGGGTACTCACCAAAGCTACAACAATCTTGGGAGGGTCCATACATCATCAAGAAAAGAATCAATGACGTCATATACCGTATAATAAAGACCCCGAATGGAAAACCTAAGGTAGTACACCGAAACCGACTGGCAAAATTTGAAGGAGATCATGACCAGGAAGAAGAAGTCGTAAATTAAGTCCAAGATACACCCGACCTTGCTTTCGAAGAATTTATGAGTGCATATGGAGGTATTGAGAAGCTAGATACGGCGTGACTATTGAGAAACAGCAAGACCTGTTTACACTTCCTGATGACTACTCATTGGCCCATAGCGTTTCCGCCACTATCAGCGACGGCCGAGGATTAGCGTCTGTATTTCGAAGGAAGTTTGGTCGATTGTCAGAACTTCGAAATCAGTTACCAGCCACTGGGAAGGCTTTGATACTTCGAGATGACTCCCGTTGCCTCTTCTATCTGATTACCAAGAATACCTACCAAGACCAGCCCACTTATCGAAATATATGGGAATCATTACTTAACTTGAGAGAGCACGTATTGGAGTCCAACATACAGAAGCTAGCCATGCCGAAAATAGAGTGCAACTCATTGGATTGGAGGGTCATCCGAAATATGGTGGAAGTAATCTTTCAAGACACCGAAGTCCAAGTGTTGGTATGCAGTCATTCGCCCCGTGTCCAGCTGACATCAAAGACCATTCCATGTTATTTCCATACAACTGGAAATTGTAGACGAGGATTCAGTTGCAAGTATCTCCATCCAGTCTCAATATCTTAAAAGTTCCAGGAGGAACTATCTCTTAAGGAGGGGGCAATGTTGTGCGAGTACGCCCCTGGCGCTATGACCCAGACGCGAAGCAGTCAGATGACGCGAGAATATTCGAGAATATACGGCGCTTGATGAGCGAAGCGGGGAATCTTCGAGACAATTTCCAGAATAGACTGGAATATGCTCGACAATATTTACCTATATAAAGGACCGATTTGAATATTTTGAGTTAGTTAGTACCTAGTATGTTGTTAGATAAATGCGAATAGAAATATTGTCTTACATAAATTAAAGTATTGTAAATAAATTGTGTTATATAAATTAAACAGTAGTGATTTAAATAGTATAAAAATAAATTAAAAAGACTAGTAAAAATAAATAAACGTTACACTAATATCTATAGGATACCCCATCCGTGGACACTCTGTAAGTACATGGTGCTGAAAATAAGTTACTTCTTGTTTAAAATAAAATGATGGTTTCAAATGACACTCAATGGTCAGGATTTTACTTTTTAATCAATAAAAAGCAAATAAATTTTATTGATAAAGTATTATAACTAATAAGAAAATTTAAATTTTATCTAGTAAATAATTAGGTACCGTTATAGCACACCTCTGTTCACAAAAATTCCCACGTCGTCACGTAGAAAATACTTGTTACACTTCCCAACATGAGTTAAATAACTTTAACACAGACACATACGGATACAAGAATTAATCGCTAGCACATTGTGGAAATTAAATTCAACTCAGATTTCGGTTGAAATTGCTCTGTGAATAAACAATGAGATGGAAAAAAATCTAGTTATTTTTACTAAATACCTACTTATTTGGTCTCGCCATAACCGCCTGACACGATTTTGTAAATTTGTTACGTTAAGTATAACATAAGTGATTTATGAATAAAGTTTTTGCTTATTGAGAAACTGCAAAACTTATGGTGGAATTCTGAGAATTTTCTATAAGCAACAGAATCTGTAAGGTATAAAGTTTGCCATGTTAATTTTTACAGATTTTAGCTTACAGACCTTACAGATGTGCTCAGAATCCCAATATTAAGGAGCCCGTATCCCATGCAGTCGGAAACGAAAATGTGTCAATGATTTTTTTGTCCATGAAGTGCAGACATCTCTTAGTAATAGGATAAACTAACAGAAATAATAATAGAATCCTTTCACTAAATTGCTCTATTCATCGGAAAAAATTTTACCTGCTAAAAACACATGTTTTAGGGCTAAAAACCAGTTATATAATTCTTATTTCTAGACCTTGCCAGCCAACAAAATATATTTTGTATTTTATCTCGGGAAAGAACGAGGGTAGATCAACATTTAGTAATATCAATCTCTATCTCTATCAATCTCTATAGTAATTATTACTTTTATCTTTAGTTTTTATTAAAACATTTTTTATTTGTATTTTTAATTCTATATATATATACCTAATCACTGGTAGGGTAAGTATGAAACGAATTATTGTAACTATTATATACATATCAGAGTTTAATAACTTATTATGTTTTAGGTTTAATTGATTCAAATGAACTTATTGAAGTAAAATGTTTTTTAAAAGTAGTCAATCAAAAATATCATTGAGAGAGGCCGTAGAAAAGCGTATTGCTTAAAAATTGAAAATAGTGAAATTCACTTGAAGGAAAACCACAATTATTATTATCAGGTAAGATTTGTTACTGGCTTTTCATTTTACTAATTTGTTTAGAATATTACAAATTATTGATTTTAGATACAAGGACAACTCGGCATCACAAGAAGAAAAACATGCCATTTTATTATTTATACTGGAGATATGAATCCACTTTTTACCGAAAATATAAATTTCAACGAAACTTTTTTTAACAATATGGTAGAAAAGTTGAGACGATTCTATGAGGATTGCGTTGGGCCGGAAGTTATTTTAAACAGGAGAGGCAAAAGATTAAAATATAAAGATCCACCAGAAAATATTTAAATGTAATAATAAAAGTATATTTTTTAAATAAAATATTTTGATGCCAGTTTTTCTTTTTATTTAATTCAGAATACCACGTATACAAAATTTACGCTAACATTTTTTTCTCTCAGAAACCTGTGACCAGATTTCTTCCAAAATTTGACCAAGAAGTGTCTATATGGCCACCAATAATTGGTATTTTTTTCAAGAATTTTGAATTTACAGTTTTTTGTTATTAACAATTTTATAATTTTTATATTTATTTACAACGATGTTTATTCTGTGTCTAATGTTTTTCTAATTGTGCTGGGAAAATGGAATAATAAACACTTATTCTGTAAGCGATCGCTCGGCACACAAACAATAATTTTATTTACCCTCTTATATAACTATAGATGGCCAGCCGTACGCTGGGCATATTATAATTAAAATTTCTTCAAGATATAACAATGATATAACTGGTCTGCTGACAATCAATATCCGCAAATCAGTATTCTTTTTTTCATTTTACTAATTTGTTTTATTGAATAATTGTTTTGTAAATATCGTAAAATATTTAAAAAACGTTACATTAATTTATAATACAAAAATTTTTTTTTGACTGCGTTAATAAAAAAAAGAAAAAAATACATAGCGCCTAGTTCCATCTATGATAAAAGTTATAAACTAAAGTACAATTATTTCGTCATTAACTACGTCCATTTTTGATCCAAAGTGAAAAAATAAAATGCAGCATGATTTTAGTTTCTAACTATTTCTTAGGTCTGATCTCTTTAGAAAATTCTGATTGGGCTATTTGATAGAAAAATGTTCAACTTAGGAAAGGTTTAGTTTCATTTTAAGAAAATTTATTTAGATTGTTGTTTATTTATACAAATGTAAAGGTCTAAAATAGTTCGCATTCAACAGCTCTTTTTCAATATTAAACCATTAATTAACAAAAAATAAATGTAATCCTTACCTAAGTTAGACCTTTATATGCAATTTAGTGAAAAAAATAAAACGATTTGAGTTATAATAACGGAGAAAGTTAGAATAAACTTTTGGTCTGCAGGTGCCATTCTGATGTACAGCGATACCCCGTCCTTAACTCAATTATACTTTTAATAATACAATTAATAACAGAACTAAAACATAAATAAACCGTTTAATCTGCCGTCTTCTGTGTTTCTTTATAATGTCACTGAAGAATGTTAATTTCATTTAAATATTTTTTCAGTTTTATATAAAATCGCTCATCCTGTGAAATATTTCATTTTCAAGTGGACTTTTATGTGTATCATCTTATAATCACCCGTTAGGTTGCTAATAAGCTATTAAAATAAACGATTTGATTATGGTTACGGTTATTTTAATAAAGTGTCGACAAAAGTGTGCCAGGAACAGCGAAAATGTTAAATTTTATTTAACTTAAGTCTTTAAATTAGTTCTGTTATTAATAACATTTTCAAATGATTAAATATAAACTTATCGTAGACTCGTTTATCAAAAATATTGATTTTTTCATGCAATTTTCTATTATAAACATTACGAGGGTTGTCTGAAAAGTTTCCGACCTAACAAAGATACTAGACATTTTTTCTTTAAATTTTAATTTCTACATAGTCTCCTTGTAAGTCTAAACACTTCTCCCATCTCTTCAACCCGTCCAAATAGTACTCGGCGTCTTTCTCTGCAAAATAGTTGTTTACGAAGGTGCATGCCCTCCTCATTCGACAAAAATATCTGTCCTCCGAGTGCAACTTTTAGCTTAGGGTAAAAAGTCGCTTGGGGCTAGTCTGGTGAGTAAGGAGGGTGGTCAAACAGTTCAAACCCTAATTCGTAGATTTTCGCCACGGCAACCGCTGAGGTGTGAGACGGCGCATTGTCTTGGTGAAACAAAATTCATTTTTTCTGCAAATGTGGCCGTTTTTCTGCAATTTCTGCCTCCAGCTTGTCAAGTATTGATGCGTAGTATGCTACTGTAATGGTTTTTCCTTTTTGAAGATAATCAATTAAGATAACTCCATGACTATCCCAGAAAACCATCACTTTCCCAGCCGACGGAACAACCTTTGCTTTTTTTGGAGCCGATTCCCCCTTCGCAGTTCGTTGTTTTGACTGTGTTTTTGGTTCTGGAGTATAATGGTGTATCCAAGTTTCATCTACAGTAATTAATCGGCGCAAAAACTCTGATTTATTGCGCCTAAACTGCGCCAACAGAGAGTTGGAAATGTTCATTCGAACACGTTTTTGGTCCAAAGTGAGCAAACGCGCCACCCAACGCGCGGACAGCTTTCTCATGCCTAAATCTGGATTCAATATGTAACAAACACGTTCTTTGGACATGTTTATAGCCTCTAATATCTCTCTAATTTTAATTCGACGGTTGTCTAGCACCATTTGGTGAACCTGAGCGATATTATCGTCAGTGGTTGCAGTTTTTGGACGTCCTGAACGTTCATCGTCACCCAAGCTGGTACGGCCACGTTTAAATTCAGCAGCCCAAAATTTCACGGTGGTAAATGATGGTGCAGAGTCCCCGTACACAGCGTCCAACTCGTTTTTGATTTGCGTAGACGTATTGCCTTTCAAAAACAAATAATATTTAATGACAGCTCGATACTCGATTATTTCTATTTTCATAAAAACACTCACATCGACTCATTAAAATGATTGTCAAACAACAACTGCGCGTCCAAAATGGCTGAAATTTTAGCATACGCAAACACATTCCCCAACTTTTGTTTACGAGTGCTGCCATCTTCATGTTGAGGTCGGAAACTTTACAGACAACCCTCGTAAACATGAAGTTAAACATTGCATAAACAATATCATTGTAAACAATTTCGTAAATAGGGACTTACTAAGTATTTAATATACAGTATGTGTGAAAAAATTGGTCATCTATGAGAAACTTGTATATTTTTAATATTTACAAAAAATTATTGTTTATAACAATTTCTGTTTGCAGTAACAATATTGAATAATTAACTATAAATCAATATTCATGTATATTATTATTATCTAAATATTCTAAAATATATTTTGTTAATATTATCACAATTCAATTCAACTAAACGACAATTAAAGTTCTGCACACATTTAAAACTATTAGATAGGTAGCTACAGATAAATGTTGTCTTGTTTAGGTAAACTTCAAATATATATGCCCAATGATTTTCATTTTGGCAATTTTCTCTTAATATAATTACGTAAAATAAATATTTATTCAAATTATAACTGTGTTTTTACTGTGCTCACGACAACTGACAACTGTCATACTACCTAGTGTACACTGGGTAGCATTTTTCTTTGATGGTGGTTCTAAAAACGTCTGTGCAAAACCAAAAGGCACTTTTAAAAAAAAATACAAACCTTCAAGTTCTGTAATAAGCTTATAATCATAATGACCTTTTTTCGAAAGCGTTAAAACTATTTAGTTGTCTTCGAGACTTGTTTGAAGTACGAAGTGCTTATTTACAGTATGTCTTTTCTTCGAAAATTAGTTAAAAGTGGATGTTTTATTAATTCATAAAAACAGGATCAAATAAAATATAATACGATACATGGTTAGGTTAGGTGACTTATTACAGCACTCGTTTTTATTTTAACCTATTAGGATATGCAACCGATTATGAAAAATCGGGATAAAGCCGATAAACCAAATTCCATTCTTAAAATTGTTTGACTAAAGAAAGTAAAATCAAAAAACCTACTGTCATATTTTCTAAAAGACACACTGTAGGTACAATGTTTCTTTTACCGCGTCTTGATGCATATTTGTACCTGCGTGATGCTCTTTATCTCTATTAGGACCGACAAGAACTTACAGGACCCCTATTCTTGACGGTGATAGAATAGAACTCTCCCTAGGGAGCACTCCCTACTTTCATTCTATCACCTTTCTATTGGTTACATGAAACTGTATTCTTGAGTTCGATAGAAAGAAGTACAGTCGCTGTAGAAAGAAGCAAGTTGATAGATAAGAATGTTTGAGCAGGGTTGCCAAATAGTTAAACCAATCGGAATAAAGAATTTTTGACAATTGACGATCATGCAAACGTGGTTATTGTTTATTTTTTACAGTCTCGACGCTATACAAAATGATATACGAAAAGCAGAAGAGAATATCAGTATCAGAAGAGAAGTTTTACCCTTGGTAAACCCATTTGATGAATTAACAGATTATAGGTTTTCAAGGCTTTGCAGATTGAACAAGAAAGTTTGTCGCGACGTTATAGTGTTTCCATTTTTTCTTTTGTATAGGACTGCGTTAATTTGCCGGAGTACATTTCTTCTCTTGCAGAAATAAAGTCCACCAGAATCTGCTTTTGTTGGGTGTTCATATAGGAGCACTCTTTTGTTTTTTATTTTTTGCCATTTTCACTACACTATAATATATGTCTTATCTATGTTCACTACTGTTACTTTTGATTTAAAAAAATAAATAAAAGGTTGATAACGAACGAACAATTATTTTTGATTATCTAAGCATAAAACACATCATATAAAACCAAGAAGCATACCTATAACTACTATGAAAGAAATTACTTCTATACTATTTTTGGTTCGAAAATAAAAATCCCTAACACCTTCTCTTGGTGTTATAGCGGTTCCTTCAGAAATAACCAATAGAAGTAATTGTTCTCTCGGGGAGCAACCCTTCTATCGGTACAGTGAGAGAACGAATTTCAAGAATACTGTTTTGGCATTTTCAATAGAACCACGCCCACTTTCTATTGGTTGTTCTATTCTATCACCGTCAAGAATAGGGGTCCAGGTTAGTGCGAAATATCTATGGCCAAAAAATAAATCACCCTGCCCTACCAATCGGACAATATTTCGTAAATACAAAGCCGCGCTAATGCTAAAAAGATCCTAGTTATGTTGTAAAAAATACATAAAGGTTATTTGTCGGTAAATTTCGCGACCAATTAGCATTTTTTGTTTAAATTTAGTTGTTAAAACGAGTTATAAGCTTTTGTTTTTTGTCAGCCATATTTTTAATGTGTTTGACTACATCGTTATTACATGATTTTCGAATTTCAATACGATTGAGTTTAAATGTAAGTGAAACTCTATATTTGCCTGTAATAAAATGGGTTGTACAACAGTTCAAACTCTTTAATCTTTTTAACTGTGCTATTTATTATGAAGTTACAATAATATAATTACAATAATTGTCTACATTCATTTTCTATCCTCTCTCGTAAATCATCCAGAGATTCTGGTTGGGTAGCATAAAATTTTGTTTTTAAATACCCCCATAAAAATGGGTCTAGGGGTGTTAAATCCGGTGACCTAGGTGGCCACTCCATCATCTGCCCTCTTCTACCTATCCAACGAGCAGGAATGTTTTGTTTAAAACTTGTCGAACAGACATAGCATAGTGTGGGAGAGCTCCGTCTTGTTGAAATACCAGTAAATCTTCGGAAAGGTTATCATAATTTTCTATTATTGTTGTAATGCGTGGGTCAACCCCTTCCTTGAGTAACTCAAGGTATGATTCACCATTTAAATTTCCGTTGATGAAGAAAGGTCCGACAATGTGGTCACCTAGGATACCACATCGAACGTTTAACTTTTGAGGATGTTGTGAACGGAACTCACGCATAATAGGTGGATTACTTTCAGCCCAATATCTACAATTATGCCTATTTACTAAGCCATTTAATGAAAATGAGCATTCTTCAGAAAAGCAAATATTGTTTAATAATTGTGAATTGTTATTGATAATTTGCGTCATTGATTCGCAAAACTCTAGACGACGATCAAAATCATCTTCATTCAACTCGTGCACCAACTTAACTTTGTATGGGTGGTACTTGAATTTATGAAGAACTCGGAAAACTGTAGAAGATGAAATACCGATCGCTCTACTTATTGTTGACAACGATTGGGGTTGTTGAGCCTCTAAGCTGACTTGCCCTAAAATTGCTACTTGGATTGCTTCGTTATTTACGAGTCCCTTTATTGCAAACAGACCCTGCTGTGGTAAATTTCTCCATCAGTTGAATTACATACTCATAAGTAAGAAACAAAATAAATAATGTATCAAAGTACACTATCAATAGTGACTATTTATACAGTTCTTCAAGTGCGTTGGTGCTGGTACAACTTTTCCAGTTCGGCTTTTTTGAAATGTACTTGATGTTATTTATCCTAATTTACATAGCATTATTGCTGAGATTGAGAGGACTAACAAAAACCTTCACTCACAGTTTAGGATTGACCTGTCTTCTTAATCAAAAGGAGATTGAACCTCCACCAGGGATCTCTCCTTTTTTTGATTGTTTTTACAATCACTCCATTTTTTCTTTTCATATAAGTTTTTTCTTCTTGTTTCTCTTAGCATTACTGCTGAGATTGAGAGGACTAACAAGAACCTTCACTCACTGTTTAGGATCGACCTGTCTTCTTAATCAAAAGGAGATTGAACCTCTACCATGGATCTCTCCTTTTTTTGATTGTTTTTACAATCACTCCATTTTTTCTCTTCATATAAGTTTTTCCTTCTTGTTTCTCTTATTAATGTAACACTTGTTATTTGCATTTCCTTTTGGGATACAACATTCTTAGTATGAATATTGTCCCACTTTTCTATCCACTTTAATTCAATCAACACACCCATCATTCTATATTTTATAACTTATGAATTTCCTTTTTCCTCTTCTTTTTATATAATAACTCTCTTATTCATCCATTATTCTTCATTTTTTCATGGATGTTTAAGTTTTAAATTTTGAATTATTTGCAATGCCTACATTCTGCACATACAGGTGAGTTTAGATTGGTTGTATAACATAATTATCTTGCTGTTTTGCCATAGTTTAACTTATTACAAAACCATGTATTTAACTTTTGCTTTAAACTTGTATTTTATTTCTTTTTGTAATTATTTGTCAGATTTGATATAGTTTGATTTTAATATTTGAAGTAATGTAATGTAATGTAATCTGATAACAGACACCACTCGCTCATTTTATTACTATGTTTGACTTTCCTGATACTATTGTTTTCTTTATAGCCTGATGATGGTCTGAAGACCGAAACATGTTGCGCATTAACTTGTGAACCTTACTATTAAACGTTGTGGATAGACTTTGAGTTTTATTACTACGATTATCTACATCATCCACATTTGAGAGATGGATTTCCTTTTCAATTTACAAATTCTAGTTGACAATGTCAAACTTTAATAAAAAGTAGAGTTTTTTGTTGTTAGAATTTATTAAGTAGAATAAATAGCACAGTTAAAAAGATAAAAGAGTTTGAACTGTTGTACAACCCATTTTGTTACAGGCAAATAAGGTGAAAGTAAAAAATAAGTAAAATTTGTGCTATTAAAAGAAAAATTGTTTATCTCAAGAGGAGTATCCAAATTTTACATAAAAAGTATGAGAAATAATTTAAAAAAAAGGGAACATAATTTAACGTGTTTTTGGATTTTTCTTAAATACTAGTATTACAAAAGTTATTAAAGGTTACTTTTATCTGAAACGCAATGTATATACGTTATTCTGTAGGGTATTAATTATTTACCACTGATTTAAGTTCATTGCTAAAATATTTCAAATTAACAAATAAGACTGGACGTATTTCACAATTCAAACACGTAAAATTTAGGTGGCCAAAATGTTTCTATCAATCTATCAATTTGTCACCTAATTGTCAAATGTAAATAGGTACCTAACATTACAAATAAGAGTTTTTTTTTACCTGTTACAATTATCCATAAGAAAAATAATCCATTGATGCAAAAAGTAACAGTCAAAACATAAATAATCACATTTATCCAACTTGATTCACAAAAATATCTACTTATCAAAAACAAATCCCATTTACTTATCACACCGAAACTTTTAATGTGTATCCAGGAAAAGAACGTCCACTGAAGAAAAAAAATATATTTTACCGATGATCGCTTTTGTGTTCAACGTTAAATGTGCCGGTGAATGTTTAGCGAATCAAACACCTGTTAATACTAAGCGAGTGAGTCGCACGAGCACCTTCTGGTCAGGTGAATGGATGTTGTATACGGGGAGTTAGTTGTACCTTGTACCCACTAGAACTAGGCGAGCGGAGAAATTATCGGGGAGCGCAGAAACTGCACCGAAGACCCTCATCGACAAGACTAAAATAACATTCGTAAATAAATAAATAAATGAATTTTTTTTTGGAAATACGAAAAGTGAAAGTAAAATTAGTTCCTAATATTTAAGTATATATGTCGCAGGCTTATTGTAAAATTAGTCTTATTATAACATGCCTAGGCGTATTGTAAAATGACAGGAATAATCAAGAATCTCACAATTTGACTAATAATTTCAGGCGTATTATGATACTCCTGCTTCTTGTTAGGCTTATTGTGAAAATTAACCTGTGCGCGATTGTTTTTGAATCCGACTACACGAAATCCGTTGTATTATAATATGACTGACGATACATCAGGCGAATTGCAAAATAATAAGCCATATTAACGTTGTGCATTTTTGAAATTTTGGAATGGTTAGGGAATAATTTTGCTTTTAGGCAAGAACCCAGATAGTGCGGGATTACGATGCACGCTTGGTATTCGTAAAGGCGGTATCCCACCGGACGCTCTGCTCTGCGCCGTGCCGTTCGTTTTCGTTCGATTGTGCGCGTTTAGGGCTTGAGCGTTTGGTGGGATCGACAAACTGCTCCGCGCCGTGCAAGTTCGATCAAGGGCGAACATTATCCGTTGGTTGTCGGTACTTCAAAGAAACGTGCGCGTTCAGTGGGACTGGTGTTCGTGATCTGATTTTGTGTTTACATTTTGTTTAAAATGAGTTTTGAGTGGAATCATGAAGAAATTGAAAAACTTATAGAATTATATCGAGAAAAACCAGAATTGTGGAATCCAAAAAGCAGTTATTACCATATTAAAAATACAGCTTTCAAAAATCCTATATCATTACTTTTATTATGAGTTTACAAAAATACCACTGTTATTTTTATTAGTTGAATAAGTTACCTACTTATTATGTAAGTTGTATAAAAATTAGTTTTACGTACGCATATATATTGTTTGAGTGCTTCATTGAGAGCACTACAAACTTCCATAACACTCCTTGATACAGGTTGCTGGAACTCTTTGAATGTATACATGAGACTACTAAATGAATCTCCTGTTGCTAGGAACCGTAAAGTGATTGCCAGTCTTTCTCTAGCAGATACAGCAACTCTATAATTAGTATCCTTTTTTCTTATGACTGGTTCAATCATTGTTAACAGGTGCTCGAAATCTTGCAACGACATTTTTGAAGAAATTTTGAAACTGTCCAGCAACTAAATCACTTAAAAGATTATTTCCTCCATAAATTTCTACTTCTAAATACTGGTGTAACCCAATAACGACGTTTCCTCCGGGTCTTTCGTTTTTCTTGTAAAAAATGGTTAATTACTATAATAGCAGCACTAGCTACTTTCGTTTCCATCGTGCGCGTGTCATTTTAAACTGGAACTTTTTGCTCCTCGACGAACATAGCGCGCAAACTTGCGCCGCTATGTGTCGTTCTGCGCCGCGCTGCTCGGCACAGCTCGGCACAGAGCAGAGCGGAGCAGAACAGAGCGTCCGGTGGGATGCCGCCTTAAGGTACTAGGTTCAAGCCTCAGATAAAGATTTTCTATAAAATAAAGATAAAGATAAAGATAATCTTACACTATCATTGTTTTATCTATTTAAAATGAAAAATTTTTCAAATATTAGTATTATACATTCATATATGAGATTTGCTTATTGTAATCAAATAGACATTTAAAACATTGAATAAACCTATGTTTGGTTGACACATTCTCATTTATACTTGAACAATTATCATCTTTGGTGTTAATGTTGATCCTGTTCAATATCTCTTTTTTTACTGCTGTTAAAGTTTTGTAGCACTTCTTGTTTTACCATTATATTGTTCTGATGTAGACCTAAACTAGTTGCGATAATTATAAACTTTACCTGAATAAAAGTCTGTGGTTTTTGACTTTGAGTTTTATTGGATCATTTCTGTTATAATATTGTTTTGATGTACCCCATATCAGTTCTATGGGATTGAAAATACAATGATATGGGGGTAAACGTAGCACTTTGTGTCCATATTGCTCCGCTAAATGGTCAGCCATTTATATGACTGGTGGTTTATTTCTTAAAATTAAATGATTATCTCAAGGAAATTTCCAAAGTTAAGCTTAAAATTCAAAGTATTACTTTCATTTCTTACCTATTAACAATGTTCAGAAGTTCAAGGTTTAGCATATTTTCTGTGAAATGAAGGTTTTGACTAGTCAACCATTCTTTAATTTGTGGTTTGTTCCAACTTATATTAGGTGTTTTATGGAGTAAAACACTATGATATGGAGCATTGTCCATAACAATTATGCTGGGTTCTGTGAGATTAATTAACAGCTGGTTCTCAAACCACCATGGTAGTCGCTTAATTTGGTTTTTGAGAAAAATATTGCTTTCGCACCGTCAATAAACCCATTTTCATTCCCAGCATGGAGTATGATATATCTACGAAAAATAAAACTTATTGTTGAACAGAAACATTTAAAATTACCATATGTAAGTAGGTACAGAGACATATACTATTAATTATACTAAAATAACCGGAGAGTTTACCTTTTACGATAAACTTTAGTCGTTTTGACACTCCTTTTATCTTTATTTTGCCACAAACGGTTTTTGCTACCATTTTGAAATATCCATGTTTCATCAATAAAAACAAATTTATATAGACCTGCTTCTTTTTCTTTAATGTAGTTCCTTAAAAATCTAACCAGTTTTACAGCTATATCAGGAAGCTCCATGAGCCCCCGTCTTGGTTCATCTTTTTTCCATTTCCTTTAATAAATTTGATAAAGACCTTCGAGAACCTTCAAATAAGTGCCTTACTTTTAATTCAGCAAGTAAAGAATTTAAAATGACATCCTCTCCTGAAAACAAAAAAATAATATTTTTTCTGGTCTTACAATTAAAAAATTCAAATAGCTGTGTTCAGAAGAAAAAGGAAGAAGAAGAAATATTTTCTACATAAAAAATAAGCAATCATAAGGCTTATTAGTTGTCATAATCTTGTTTGTTATCGTATTTGATTTTGGGAATTAAAATTCCCCACAAGAATGATTTCAGTGGTGCAGTTCTCCGTAAAGCTGCTGATCCAACTTTAATCATGTACCTTAAGATACATAACATAGTACGACTGCTGAATAGATTAGAGTGGGTAGGTGGAATGTGTGAATAAAATATTTTTCAGCGTTTCCATGGTAAAAAAACACGTTAATGTACTGATTTACCACACCAATGATTAGAAGTTTAGGAATGTTAAAGCTGTGCAAGTAGCAAAATCTTTAAGAGTTTTTCTAAAAAATTTTTGAAAATGTAATTTTATATTTTATGTTTTAATTGTTGTCTTTTAGTCCAGGCGTGCTGTACTTTTAGACGGAAATTCTGATACCTGGAATGTAACAGTTGGAGGTGGTAAAGGGGCTTATAACACATGAAAAAAAAATATATTAACTATTTCAATTATGATCATAAACTTTTTAGGGGTGAAAAAAGGGGTAAAAAACTGAAATATTGCTGTTTGCGGCTAAAATTGACGTCAAAATGAAAAGTGCCCAATAGAAAAGTTGTAGATCATGTAAAAATCTAAAACTTTTTTCTTGGTAATTTTCTCACATAACCTCAATTTTTCGAGGAAAATGGAAAAATACCGATTTTTCGTTTTTAATTTTTAATTTTCCAACGGATTTGTCAATCTTGATGAAACTTGGTGAAATCTTATCTTTTTATGTCGAAAATAACCTCGAATTTTCTCAACCTTGTAACATAATAATTTTCCGAGAAATTTGATTTTTCTGGAAAAATCTCTTTTTTTTCAACTGTAAAGTTTGCTCGGAAAATATTATTGGAAAAGATTTTCCTGGGGCTCATTTTTTTCGTTTTTACGTCTACTTTCACATGAAACAAAAAAAAATACACCTCTCATTTAAAAATGTGCTCAAAAATGAAAAAAAGCAAAAAATGAATTTTGCAAGAGCTAAATTTGCAATAATTGTTAAATTTTTGTTATAAAATATTAAAAAACGCAAATGCCGACTCTTGCGTTACATTCTACGGGAAAAATTACAAAAGAAAATGTATTTCATTATTTAGTCGGATTTTTAGTTCATTTGCAATATTATTATAAACACTCAAGTCTATTAATGAAGTTAATAATCCGAGCGGGGATTTCATGGTTTTTACTATTGTTGTATGCTGATTTGTTTATATTATAAGGTTTTTCATGAGATAAATCGATTTGTTGATAATTATAAGGCCCAAATACCCTTCCATCAGAGCCCTATAGGCACCTTTCATAAGTGACAAAGTGTAGACATGACAACTCTAACTAGCCTAGGGGCCTAGGCCTTTTGTTTTCTCTTTGACCTTGCAACATTTCAGTATACAGAATATACTATCATTCGTAACAAACAAAATATTGTCTTTTCAATATATTTTTTAATTACAATTACGAAATACTTAAAACCGAACGATTATTATATTAAAAATAAACAAGTTATTCCAAAAAGTCAAAGAAAATTGAAATTTTGATGAAAATTGGGCTATGGGGTTCTGATGGAAGGGTATTTGGGCCTTGTAATTATCAACAAATCGATTTATCTCATGAAAAACCTTATAATATAAACAAATCAGCATACAACAATAGTAAAAACCATGAAATCCCCGCTCGGATTATTAACTTCATTAATAGACTTGAGTGTTTATAATAATATTGCAAATGAAAAATCCGACTAAATAATGAAATACATTTTCGTTTGTAATTTTTCCCGTAGAATGCAATGCAAGAGTCGGCTTTTGCGTTTTTTAATATTTTATAACAAAAATTTAACAATTATTGCATATTTAGCTCTTGCAAAATTCATTTTTTGCTTTTTTTCATTTTTGAGCACATTTTTAAATGAGAGGTGTATTTTTTTTTGTTTCATGTGAAAGTAGACGTAAAAACGAAAAAAATGAGCCCCAGGAAAATCTTTTCCAATAATATTTTCCGAGCAAACTTTACAGTTGAAAAAAAAGAGATTTTTCCAGAAAAATCAAATTTCTCGGAAAATTATTATGTTACAAGGTTGAGAAAATTCGAGGTTATTTTCGACATAAAAAGGTAAGTTTTCACCAAGTTTCATCAAGATTGACGAATCCGTTGGAAAATTAAAAATTAAAAACGAAAAATCATTTTTTTTTCCATTTTCCTCGACAAATTGAGGTTATGTGAGAAAATTACCAAAAGAAAAGTTTTAGATTTTTACATAATCTACAACTTTTCTATGGGGCACTTTTTATTTTGACGTAAATTTTAACCGCAAACAGCAATATTTCATTTTTTTACCCCTTTTTCACCCCTAAAAAGTTTATGATCATAGTTGAAATAGTTAATGTATTTTTTTTTCATGTGTTATAAGCCCCTTTACCACCTCCAACTGTTACATTCCAGGTCTCAGATATTCCGTATTTTTTATTTTTTTGGTACAGCACGCCTGGACTATTTATATTTGTTTTAAATTTTTACACTAAACCTGATGATGGCCTCAATGTTAGGCAGAAAATAGTAGCTATTATTGTTTTCCATCAATATAAATGATAAAATTCTGTGATATACACTTTGGTTTTTTCATTTGGTTTCACATTTCAAAATTGCACCCTGTACAATTCATAATAAACCCTACATGGTATAGTTCCTTGAGATCGTATTGTTGAGGAACTTTTAAAATCATAAAAACATACAACATTTTAGTACAACATTGTGTAAACATCAACGGTATAGAAGATTTTTTAGCCCTATGATACTTTTGGTGCCGCGACTCTGGTAGTAATAAAAACAAACACTATCAAAAATTAGTTTCATCCGATCAAATACCAGCAGCTGGACGCCAAAACCAACAAACAAATAACATAAAAATAATGCACACTTTTTGCGTTCTAATAATCTGATTACAGCCATAACTAAAATAATAATATATCATTGTGGAATCCAGTAAAAAAATAACACCGAAGAATACTTGATAGAA